>OX589615.1:9578246-10778246 GCA_951329385.1 Polia nebulosa
AAGTATGGCAGAGCAAGGAGCTTCACGGACGCTTTTACCGGGTCCTACATGGGCCCGATGTAGATCTCTTAGCGTCCGTATCCTGGCTGTGTTTTGGTGACCTCTTCGGGGAAACCGAAGGTTTCGTCCTGTGCGATTATGGACGAAGTTATGATGACGAATAACTACCGGAAATACATTTTGAAGCACGGTACGGTTGACATCTGTCGGGCATGCCACCGGCCCGGGAATCAATCCGACACATTATTTCTGGTTGTTCTCGTCTAGCGAACGGAGACTATTTGCATAGACACAACCTTGTAGCCAGGATTATCCACCAGCAACTTGTTCTTACATACAATCTTGTGGAATCCGAAGTACCGTACTATAGGTATGAGCCCGACCCAGTTCTCGAAAATGGCAATATCACGTTATATTGGGATCGATCTATCATCACTGACAGGACTAATGTTGCCAATAAGCCTGACATAGTGGTGATAGATCGATTAGAGCGTCGCAAAATGATTGTTGATATAGCTGTCCCTCATGACGAGAACCTCGTGAAAGCTGAAAAAGATAAACAAACAAAGTATCTTGATCTAACTCGCGAGGTTGTCGACATGTGGGAGGTAGATACAGCAGTCATTGTGCCGATAGTCGTGACGGCCAATGGTTTAATAGCCAGGAGCCTCAACGAACACCTAAGGAGGCTCTCGTTAGGCGGCTGGATCAAGGGCTTGATACAGAAAGCGGTACTCCTGGACACGGCGCGTATTGTTAGGAGATTCCTTTCTCAGGAGCCCTGACCACCGGTAGCTTGGACCCTATCCCGATGCCGGTGGGCTGCTATTTTTTATATTTTTAAATGTTTTTATATTTGAATATTTAAAAATGTAACTAATATGTACCTACATAAAGTTTAATAAATGCAATAATAATAATAATAATCTTTATTGTTCAGAAAAATACATAATTCAAACAGGTAACTCACTGGTCTCCACACTAGGATTCCCTGTGTCGTGGAGACCAGTCTCTTTCATCGTAGTTCAAAAAGTACAGTGTGACATTTATACATATTTCTATCAAAGGAAAAGTTAAACGAAAATAACAAAAACAAAAAATTATAAGAGGGATACATAGCATCTTGCAGTAAGTGTGTACAAAAGTGTGAGTTGTGTGGTGTTGTTGCGTGTGTATGTGTATGTGAGTGTGTGTGTGTATTTGTCATGTCTCCAAAACTAATATATCATGATAGAATGAAAAAAAAGTGGTTTAAAAAGTAGTCTAAAAAGTATCTAGTTTAGTTAGATATAGGTGAAGATAATAAGTAGTATAGTTGTTTTTATGTATACAGGGTGTAACGGAAAGGTGTGGTCATATTTTAAGGACTGCATCTGCCCATCGATATGAACAACTTTCTTCAAGAAAATCTGTGAAAATTCTCAAAAATTTTTTTTACCTCCCATACAAATATTGATCAGCTGATGATAATTTTGTATGGAAAGTCCAAATTTTTTTTTGGGAATTTTCTATTTTTTCTTAGAGAAAGTTGTTCATTTCCATGGGCAGAACCGGTTCTTAAAATATGACCACACCTTTCCGTTACAGCCTGTATAACTATGTTTGTTTTTCGGGTGGAATCTTGCAACTCAAATTAGACCCACTGCCCGATATCCGATTGGACTCTACTTATGTATCTTCGGTGACAATACATTGATGTGGTACCATGGACCTGGTCTGATGATAGAGCCGAAAAATGGCCTTAGAAACTTCTGAACTAAACAAGATAAACCCATCGAATCTGGGCTCGATTGATTCGTCTTGAGGAGCATTTTACGTCTAGAAGATATTTAGGGTCTGATGATGAAGCTTGAAGGTGGTCACGGCATCTCTGTGATAAAACAACATAACCCCACCAAGTTCGCGCTCGATTGATTTGCCTTGAGGTGCACTTTACACCTAGATGATATCCAGGGTCTGATTATGAAGCTGGAAGGTGGCCACGGCATCTCTGTGATAAAACAACATAACCCCACCGAGTTTGAGCTCGATTGTTTCGTCTTAAGGTGCACTTTACACATAGATGATATCTAGGGTCTTATTATGAAGCTGGAAGGTGGCCACAGCATCTCAGCGAAAAAATAACATAGGCGTGCTAATAACAGAAAATAATGCCCATCGCCCACCTTTCAGGAAAGCTTGAGGACTCAAAATGTTTCCAAAATGTGGTCGACTCTAGAACTTAGTTGGAAAAAAGCTAGACAGAGTGATGTACAGGAAAGAAAAGGAAAGGCAGATGAATAAAAACCTTATTCGTTCTCGTTCCTACTTCCAAAAAAACAAAATGTCATTTCATCACCATCTGTCACCGAATAAGTCACAGGAAAACTCCGTGAAATAGATAATGAAATGTTTATATACTAATTTATTTTTCTATTAACTTTTTATTTTTTTATGTTTACGTTTATATTTTTATATTTAATTTGAAATAACAGCCTAAATATGGAAGGCCGAGGAGGGAATGTCACGTATCCTGAATGCCAGCACATTCCAAAAGCACTTCGCAAGGAGATCACTGAGGGTATGTAGGTATAATTGCAAAGCATTCTAGATAATATTGCACTAGCTATTCTGCCCGCTGCTTCGCCTGCGCAGGGTTTTATTAGGTATGCCAAAAGAATAACTTCGGGAAGGAGCTACTATCTAGATGGATTGTACAATCTATCTCCAACACTTTATGCGTACAGCGGTTCATGCGTTTTAATGAAATAAACAGACAGTTACTATAATATTAGTTAGGAACGAATTTGAAATCATTGGGGACGAAGCAAAAAGAGTATTTACCTACTTACGTAAAAATAGCAACGTTTTGTAGTTTCTACACACAGAACAGAAAAAACAGTAGAAGTTGCAAGTAGGCGGGGCCCACGTACCCTGAGTTTTGCAGAGTACCACATATTATGTCTGCTTCGCGCACACGCCACGCGCATCAGTCTTGTTACAACCGTCATGGTTTTCATGTTTTTGTTCATGGTTCATTCGCGCCTTGGGCGTGGAGTTGCGGAAACCAGCCCGACATACATACATACATACAACGTAAATACAAAAATATTGTGCTGTTTAAAATGTAAACATGATAGCAGAACCAAAAACTTGTGACGATCCGATCAGAATCGATCGGATCGTCATAAGTTTTTGATCCTCGATTGATCTGTCGATTAGTCCTAATTTATTTTATTTCGATTAAAATTTGAAAAACAGTATTTTATTAAACAAGACAAGTAAAAGTTGACTTTATATTTTACAAATTAAGGTCTACTTTCTTTTAAACTCAAACATATTATTCGCGAAGATTCCTACTATGCACATGTCAAAGTCAGCTACTCTACTACAGTACTAATGACCTCGTTACGGAAATATCAATCTTATCATTAACACAATACAGCTTTAAATTGAATGTATTTAACCCTTCAACCCCCGCGGCCAAATCCGGGTTGTCAAATTGAACCCCGACGACAACCCGGGTTGACAGCCGATTTTTTTTTTTTTTTCTCTTTAATTTTTTTTTTGTCCGACTCACCAGTGAGTCGCGGGGCTTCACAGGTATGTATAGTGACATCTAGCGGCGCGTAGCGTAACTTGCTCACTAAACTGTTTCGTGTGCTCATTAAACGGAAAAGGTAATAAATACTTAAAAAGAGTAGACAATAAACAACTCTATACTTACTCATATTAGGTACTATGGTTTATTTTCAAATAAGCGACGACTGACATATTTCCTAATTTCTTTCAATAACAAATTACCAATCACACCAAGGATTTCTTAGTGTAACGAAATACAATTAACCTGTATATGTGTAAGTTTGGGTACGCTGGTTCCGATACTAATAATACATATATATATCATTAGTATCGGAACCAGCGTACCCGAACTTATACTTAGAACAGAAAAAACAGTAGAAATCGCATACGATTTCTACTGTTTCTTCTGTTCTGTTTCTACCTACTCTCATGGAAATATAAGGCGTGATTTTATTTGTGTAGGTATGTGTGTATGGTATAGCATTTAAGAGGTATAACCTGGTAGGCCTTGGCAGCCAATCTCTGTGGAGACTAACCATTTAGGGAGATATTGTAGTGCCCAAGCGTGTGCGCAAGCGCAGACGCACTGTTTGTGCCTTTATTGTATAGTTCGATTGAACAGCAATAAGTTCAAATCCAGCGCGAAAACGTTCTGGAACATTATCATCATAATCATTAGAAATAGAAAGACGTCCACTTGACTGCTGGACATAGACCTCTCTCAAGTCTCGCCACAACAACCGGCTCTGTGCTGTGCGTCTCGCATCCATCGGATTCTTACGAACCTCACCAGATCATCAGTCCACCTTGTGGGAGGCCTACCAACGCTGTGTCTTCCGGTACGCGGTTGCCACTCCAGAACTTTTCACCACTATCAACCCTTGCACGTTCTGCGTGCAAGGTACCACAGGCACTTAAGTTTGGCGAGACCACATTGTAGAAAAAATCTTAGATTTATTAATGGAAATGAGAACTATTTTTTATGATCTACTTTCAGCGCAAGCCCTAGAACTGCCCCGCTCTAAAGACGAAAACGTTTTACCTCTATTTGAGCGGAAAGTTAGCGACTTTACGGGAATCAAACTGTGGTCTCTGGAAACGAATGAGGTACTCAAGTGTCGTTGGAAGAACTACGTTAATAATATTGAGGGGTTGAAGCAATCTTCGTTCGAATTCCCTAAAATTAGGTAGGTAGATAGGTATGTTTTTTTTTTTCGTGTGGTGGGTAATCATTCAATGACATCTCCCGCTCTAGGGTGGAGCGGGAGGGCGTGTCATACTCTTACTGACTAAATCCCACCCCTGTTCCTTCCCTGCCCTGACTGCCCAGGGGCGCGGTAACTCTGTTTCGAATTTATCCACAACCCCTGGGCAGGCATCGGCCATGACGGACCCTGTCATGATTGCTGACAACTCTTTGAGGGGCGCGTGGAACACTACGCGCCGTCGACTTTCGGGCCTGGTGCTGATCGGACGGCGAGCTACTCATGACTCGCGATTTCTGAATTTCGCACAAAGCTCAAGTGGCTTCCCATACGTCTTCGCCGTGATTCTCATATTTTATTTCTGCTCTACAGTATTCTGTTCAATCCTAAAACCCCCTCTTATCATAAAGAACGTTTCAATGACACACATAATAGATATCTGATGTCATCGGAAAACTTGAGACTAGAGATGCCGATGCATTCCACCAGCTTTTACGACAAATCTTTTACGGTACAAGCGGTGCGGTTATGGAATCCCTTGCCCGTGTCGGTAAGGCATGCTCAATCTTTGTCCACTTTTAAAGCAATGGTTAAAAATCACTACCTACCTCTCTCTTTAAATCGTTTTTACTAGGGTTCTATACTTTTTGTTTCATAATTATTATTAATATCTAATAGGTTTTATTTGTATATATTTATGTATTATGTATTTATTGTACCTACCTATATATAAATAGTACACCTAAGACTACCTACAGTACCTACTGTCTTTCCTTTTTCACTATAAAATCCGTCCAAAGGTTGTCTTGAAAAAATCGCTTTTAGCGATAAGGCCGCCCATTGTGTCACCATATGTAAAATTTTCTTCATTTATATGTTCTGTGATCTAAATGGTGTACATAATAAAGAGTATTCTATTCTACTCGCCGTCCGTAGGCCCGGGTTGAGTGAGACGACGATTTAGGTGCTTATCACCAAAGATGTGCGAGGTACCGGTACGCGTTGATAAGTTCATCAAATTTTGTTGTTAATGTAAATTTCAACTGTCTGCCTATCGCCATTATTAAAATGGAGCAAAAACAGCCAAAAAAAACACGTTTCTAGTAAGGGAGTCCCCGTTATTTTTAAATTTATTATTTGTTGTTAAAGCGACAACAGAAATACATATTCTGTGAAAATTTTAACCATCTACCTATTACGGATCATGAGATACAGCCCGCTGACAGACGGACGGACAGCGGAGTCTTAGTAATAGGGTCCCGTTGGTTAGGTACCCCCTTCCCTTCCCCTTCTCCCAGTCAACTCCTACCGCAAGCCGCGTTAAAGAAGTTCGTTCCAATAAAACACTCCCCTTGAAGTGTTTTATTGGAACGAACTTCTTTAACGCGGCTTCAGACCTTTGTGGCTTATCCGATCCACCGCGCGGCAAATGTTGGGACCTCTTTTCCAAACATTAAGAGTGACAACCCTAACTCTCTAATGGAGCGTAGGTAATTATTTTAACAAATAGGCTTAGTTTCCATACTGTCCATATTTATACTGTGCTTTTACCTTAAGGTGAATGCTCCAGGGTAGCCCGCAAAATTAAAATTTTCTTAAGTTTTTTCAGTGTCAGGTTGTATCTTGGCCAAAATGCGCGGCCGTAGCAAGTATTTATTTAATAATAATAATAATAGTTTATTTGATAACCTTATACGTACAACAAATTTGAGATTGGAGCCTCCTTTTAAGCAAAAGATGCCTGTATTAGGAGACTCCGCTCCTTCAAAAACAAGAAGTGTAAACTATACAATACGAGTAGGTACATAATTAAAAACAAGGTGAATTGAGTGAATGAGGGTGGGTGTGTGTAATGAGTGTGTGGGTGTGTGTAGTGAGTGTGTGTGTGTATGTATGTGAGGGTGTATAGTATTAGTATGTCTGTTGTAGAAGTGATTCAGCCTCACCATAGGTTAGTTTTCCTATCCATTTCGTTAGTGTATTTTTGCATTCATAACAATTCTTAGGGTAGATGTAAATGTGTTTATTAATAGCATTATAAAGCTGAGCAGATCGTTTACAAAGTTGAATACTAGCAAATCGTGTTTTTGTTTGTGGTATTTTTAATATAATGTATTTTCTCCTTCTAGCCAATACTCTGGGGTCATAGGTTAGTGATTTATGAGTTGTGAGAACAACTTGAGTATTTATAGAATAATAGTCATTAAAATCATCAATACATCTTTCTCAGTTAGAATTGATGCCAAATGTCTTGATTTCATGAAATACTTACATTTAATAAAAATAAAAGAAAACCCTGGAGCTTTCACCTTAAATTGTGTCATTTGCTGTTAGTTATTTAAGAGTTCCACTGTCTATCTTAGAAGATCTTCATCAGGTCCTAATGTATTATATACTAAAACCCTCCTTGAAATCGGACCCGCAGTTTTCGAGAAAATCACCAACAAACTAACATACATAATCCTGGATCTAAAAAAAGCTTTCGACACTGTCTCTGTTCCCATCCTTGTGCGGTGCCTGGATAACATAGGAATTAGAGGAGTTCCCTTAGCTTTGCTAACAGATTATCTCCAGGATAGAAAGCAATGTGTAAAAATAGGAAATTACGTGAGTGATGAGTTAGGGGTGAGTTTCGGTGTCCCGCAGGGCAGTGTTTTGGGCCCGACGCTTTTCCTTATTTACATTAATAATCTTTGCAAAATGAAGCTTGAGAATGGGCGTGTTTTCTCCTATGCAGATGATACAGCACTTGCTTTCGCTGGAGATACATGGTTATCTGTATATGGAAGTGCTGAAAGGGGGCTCGCAAAGATTGCTAAATGGTTAAATTCTAATTTGCTAACATTAAACACCTCTAAAACTAAGTACATCGCGTTTACAAAATGCAACATCACTCAACCTGGACCTAACTATAACCTTAGAATCCATAGGTGTGATCATTTTCTACTAAGCACAAATTGTTCTTGTAATAAAATTACAAAAGTAGCTGAAATCAAATATCTTGGTATCATGGTTGACCAACGATTATCTTGGCATCTACACACGGAAATGGTCATGGCTCGAACTAGAAAGCTCATTTGGATCTTCAAGACTTTAAGGCATGTTACTTCTAAGACTAAGACTCTCTTAAAACAAATTTATGTTTCTCTGGTTCAGTCAGTTTTGGTGTACTGTATACCTGTTTGGGGCGGGGCTACAAAGATTAAATTTCTAGAATTAGAGCGAGCACAAAGATCTCTCTTGAAAGTGATGTTTTTCAAATTGTATAGATTCCCTACTGAAAACCTTTATTCGCTAAGTGGTCTTCTCACAGTCAGGAAATTATATGTCCTCCATGCTGTTTTAAAACTCCATAAAAGTCTGCCTTATGATCCCAGCCTCGACAAAAAAAGAAGGAAATATCTTGTTGCACCGGAAGTCTCAGTTAGAACGACATACGCAAAAAGACAGTATACCAGGCAATCCGCTTCCATCTACAACAAGTTAAATAAACTTTTAAATATTTTCCCCATGACTTATCGGGATTGTAAAAAATCTCTGATAGAATGGCTAAAAAGCAAAAGCTATGTCGACATCGAAACTCTTTTACAAACTATCGTGTGATAAATCTGGTGATAAGTAACGCACACGCACCTCCATATACACAGGCACACTCTTTACATACACACACACACTGACACAACACTCATCTACCCACACCCACACACACCCATACACACACATGTTTTAAGCTAATCATTTTTGTTTGTTTACCTTTCTTTTCTTTCATTAGTTTATAAGTTATTCAAATTGGTAAAGTTCATGTAAGCACACTCCTGCATACTTTTGTACTAGTTTTAGAAGAGCGGGGCCTCCTAGCACAGGTATTTCTCATACTTAAAAGGAGACCCCTATGTAAGATATATTGTAGAAGTTGTAAAGTTACTGAAATAAATATTTATTATTATTATTATTATTACATAAGTACATAGGGGTTGAATACAGAACCTCCTTTTTTGAAGTCGGTTAAAAATAAAATTTGAATATGGCGGACTCCCAAAAAGCGTGTATTTTAGTTAAATTTAAACTACAATTATCATATTTTCAGCAATTTACATTTCCACAACTACGAAATAAAATACATGCCGTCGCTGAGCCCAGAAAACCGACCAACAGTCCGAAGGCAGATGGCGATTGGTCCTGGAGTAGACAAAAATGGTCAGATGCCCATCCCCTGTGATTTGCATGTATTTAGAAAAAGCGTCAAAAGTATAACTAAACCTGGAGAAACTTCTAAGGCTAAAAAACGTTAAGGTGAATGCTCCGAGGTGGCCCGCGAAATTCAAATTTTCTTACGTTTTTTGCAATTTGCAGGTCAGTGTCAGGTTGTATTTTGGACAAAATTTGATTCGCGGCCGTAGCAAGTATACTGGGTGTAAAAAAAACGTGTCATATATGACACGGAAATGGCAATGACAAGTTTTTAAAGAAAAAAAAAGTTAATTTACTCCACTAGATGGCACAGATTACGCCGTGCACGTTCCCTATAGTCTGTTCGCGGCTTGAAATTTTAATTGTTAGTTTCGATTCTTCCAGTAATTTTTTGTTTGTAATACCATTTATTTTATACTTATTTATTATTTTTTGATGTTTATTCCTAGTAGGATAGGGTATTTTACAGATGGGACTTCATCCATTATAAGTGTTTCGGATTATCCTTAGAAATCCCATCTCGAAAACAGCCTGTGAATACTGTATACCTTGATACCTAGGCACTATTTTACTAATATCTAGTTAATTTTAATTTTATGTAGGGTAGTTTCAAATCTTTTTGAATATTTTTGTTTACTATTTCTAGCTGCATTTTGTTTTACTTTCAGAATTGTTTATTTTTATATAGAATCTCGTGAGATATGCATTGATCCTTGAATTATTTAATAAGACATGAAATTCAATACGTACAGCGCAATAATATTGAATTTATCATGGCGCCCAACTGAGACAATCAACTGTAACTTAGCACTG
This sequence comes from Polia nebulosa, assembly GCA_951329385.1. NCBI lineage: Eukaryota > Metazoa > Arthropoda > Insecta > Lepidoptera > Noctuidae > Polia > Polia nebulosa. The sequence goes on from OX589615.1 coordinate 9,588,017, forward strand.
CTTTTAAAGCGAGGACGAGGAAACTGCCAGATGCTTGCGATTTTTGAGCATAAATGAATATTTGATGAAATAAAACACAATTAAAATCATTTATTTTATTTTAATTCTCAGTTTCTCTAACATATTACGTCACAGTACTCTCAAACACATGTCCATGCTGCCTCTTCAAATGCCTCCTCCAAGAATCTTTAGACTTAAACTTAGCGTCACAATAACTACAACAAAACGACCTCACATCTTCATGGGTCCTCTCATGTCTCCTTCTATCGCAAGTAGTAAAAAACCGCATATCACATTTGGTACAAGGATACTTGCGCTCCTTGATATGAACGGATCGCACATGAGTTTTCAACTTAAACGGTGTCAAAAATGTTTTTCCGCATTCCCCGCAAGTTGACACAGCTGGTCTTTTAAACCCGTGTTCATGAATTTTATGTTCGTCTAAAATGTACGTATATTTGAAGGTTTTGTTGCATATATTACAGATAGATCGCTTCGACGGCCTTACACCATGTACTTGCTTCAAGTGTTTGATTTTAGAAGAGTTTGTCAAAAAAATGGCGGGACATCGCGAGCATTTTTTTTCTTTATGCATGGCTTGGACGTGGGTCCGTAAGCTAGATCGGTTGATGAAAGATAAGCCACACGTTTCGCAAACGTTGTTCGTGTAGTGAGAATTCATGTGGACTGATAGTCGCATGTACGTGTTGAATTTTAATTCGCATAACACGCATTGGAAGCCATCTTGAAATTTGTATGGCACTAGATAGTGCTCTGTTCCATGAAACGAAATGTCATGTCCTTTTTTTAGATGTTCCATTAGATATTCTAGATCTGAGCACTTTTCGCAGCATAGATTGCATTTTAAATCTGATATGTCTGCGTTTTTGCATGAAAGACCTCGTAATCTTTTGAGATCTGAAAGTCTCGGGTTTTTATGAGTAAGTGAATGTTCCTTTAACTGACTAAATTCAGGAAATTTCATTTCGCAGAAGTTACAGCCAAATTTGTTTCGGAGAGAACGAAATAGACATAGATTTGAGTTTTGAACGAGTTTCATTGTGTCTTCGCTTTTATGTTTTATTGCTAATTGTTCCTCGGAGAATTCTCTTCGATTATTTACCTTATCCTTGTTCTGTTTTGCTGAAAAAGAATTTCCAAATGATGAAAGATTTTTTTCAAGGCAACACTTACAAATATTTTGTTACATGGCAACACTAGTGTGGTCCATCGATTACTACTGCGCCAAAATGCCTGTGAAATGTACAGGGTAGCCCGCTAAATTCAAATTTTCTCACGTTTTTTGAAATATGTAGGTCAGTGTCAGTTTGTATGTTGGTCAAAATATGATTCGCGGCCGTAGTATGTATTTATAGAATTATAATCATTAGAATCATCAATACAACTCTCTCAGTTAAAATTGAAGTTAAAGGTCATGATTTCATGAAATAGTCATTCCATACATCAATATGAACTTAGAAGGTTATATTGATTTAATGATTACTGATACGTACTTGCTGCGGCCGCAAATTATATTTTGATCAACATACAACCTGATACTGACCTGCAAATTGCAAAAAAGTAAGAAAATTTGAATTTTGCGGGTTACCCTGGCTCTTGTGGGGTGGGAAATCATCCAATGACATCTCCCGCTCTAGGGTGGAGCGGAAGGGCGTGTCACTCTTACTGACTAAAACCCAACCCTGTTCCTTCCCTACCCTGAGTGCCCAGGGGCGAGGTACGACTCTGTTTCGAATTTATCCTCAACCCCTGGGCACCGGCCCCCCGTCATTGGCTCTTCCCCCTTAAGTGTAAAATACTAGTTTTCATCCTGAAAAATGCAGTTCCTACTCTGCTCCTGGGATAGGCCACTGTGAAGGCAGCCGCCTCGTCTCCTCGCCGACGCCGAATCCCCGCCGTTATTGTTAAGGCAGGCGGGACTCTGGGGTCGCGGGCGCGCAGAGTGTGGACTCTGTCCGCCAACCGAGTGACTCCAGGAAAGATGGTGGCATAGTGACCATTTTACAGTCTCCCTAGGGATATTCCCGAATAGGCGTTGCACAGAGGGGATCCCGGGGTGGTCTTTAAGAGGTCATGGACCCCTTCCATGTGCGGATGGTGATAACTAGGCTGGTTTACACATACTCCCTGGTCCTTTTCCCCAAAATCTAAGCGCCTTTTGAAAGTTTCCCCTCGGAAAAAAGGCGACTGGGGCGAAACCCCGGGATGAAGCTAGTAATTATTACGAATAAAAAGACGTTTTATACCTGTACCAACTTCAGTCTTCCCCTTTGAGTTTTTATCTATATTAAAGTCTTCTTCAGAATCCAAATCCTCTGTGTTCTTGTGAACACTGTCTTCTTCATTTGTATGATAAGTAATGAAATTATTATCACTGACATTTACAATTTCATCAAGAAAATCTTCATCTTGTTCTTTGGCACACAGTGTACTTGGGTTGTGAACTGTATTTTTTTCTTTGGCAGTAAGTCTATTTAAGTTTTTAAGTTCATCCTTTTCTGTGGTTTTAATTATTTTTTTGACACCAAGTGTACTAGACTTTTGGTTAGCAGTACCATCGCTTTCAATTTCTACTTCACAAGATTTGGATTTCTTAAACCTAGATATGGTTTGTTGTTTATTTTGTATCTTGTCATTCAATTCCAATGTTATGAAGAAGATTTGCCCTGGAAAACAAACTTAATTAGTATTGTTTATATTTTAAATTATGGTTATAAGAGGGTTGTTCGACGTCGACACAGATGCGAAGAAAACTCGATAATGACTTAAGACGTATATTTTTGCAGCAGGATTGTACAGTGTTTACTTAAACAATGATTAAAACTTTATAATAAAATAGGCGCAGTTCCACACAGCCGAGTCCGCTCGGGCGAGGGCTGGGGACGTAGTCCTCTAACCCAAAAAAAATACAAGGGCTCGGCTACTCCACCAAACTATCAGGGGTGTTCTACGTGACCTTTCCAAGTAGGACGAGATCCGCGGATGCGCCTCGCTGATAGCAGAAGAAATAGCTTGATTAGATTTACAATTCCCTTAGTGGGTCATTAAGTTACGGAGAATCTTAACACCGCGATTCAGGATCATGACGTTATTGCACAGCTCCATCTAGCGTCGAGGAGCTATAATTAGTCTGTCGTGGGTCACTAATTCGCGGAGACTCTTAACACCGCGATCCAGAATCGTGACGTATTTTTACAGCGCCATCTCGTAGCGTCCGGCGGGACTATTATGATATAGATGATCTAAGGATATACTACTTGACAGGCTGTGTTCATAATTAACTCTAAGTACGTGTGTTACATGGTCTATTTAGTCAAGAACTGAAAACTGTTTATATTAAGTGCCTCGGCTCAATAGAAACATCAGTAAACCAATTTTTGTGAGCCGGGTCGTAAACATGTCCATGTCGAAATGATATTGAAGCTGGAAAGTGGCCATGGCATTTCTGTGATAAAACAACATAACCCCATCGAGTTTGTGCTCGATTGCTTCGTCTTGAGGAGCAATTTACATCACATCATAATATCCGTAGACTATTTTAATTAAAACGGTAAAACTTAAGTATTTTAGAGTAGGCGTGAGTGATTCACGCCTACTCTAAAATACTTACCTACTAAAAATTTAAAAATAAATTATAGTAAAAAAAATATTTTTAAAAACAAGCTTTTATCTGGGACAATGAACTAAAAAGTTAAAAATAAATTCTAGTAAGTATTAGGCGTGTAGGTACTTACCTATATTCTTAAAAGCTTGAGGCACAGAAGTATAGTAAGTACCTAACCTGTAACCTGTAACGGGTAGTGCCTCAAGCTTTTAAGAATATAGGTAAGTACCTACCTACACGCCAAATACTTGCTAGAATTTATTTTTAACTTATTTTTATTTAGTTATAGGCTTGTTTTAAAAATATATTTTTTTTACTTTTAATTAATTTTTTCATTCAGACGTTCAGAACCCTAATAAGGAAAAATAGAAAACAAGCTACTACCTTTGCTTGTTTATTACCTTTTTCTGAGTTATCCTGAGTGAAATTGTCCCAATTAATATCCTTATCACTGATGTTATCACCAAAATCATCAAAGTAATCAGCGTCTTCTTCTATCTTTGTTTCTATAAATTAATATAATTTGCATGAGTAAATAATTAGTGATTATAAATAGCTAGACTGGGGTCATGGCAGAGCAAGGTGAAGATGGCGGGACGCCTAGAATTGTTTCCTGGCGAATTGGCGAGAAAAAGTAAAAGCTAAGAAAGCTAAGAGTAAAAGATAAGTTGATGGAATGGGTGGAGCCCTTTGCTCAGGACTGGGACAGTTCAGGCTAATTAAAAAAAAAGTAATTATTAGAAGTTCTCTTTTAATCATCATCCCTGTTTCTTGTAGTAAGTAATTATTAGAAGTTCTCTTTTAATCATCATCCCTGTTTGCCTGTGCCTGTTTCCAATTACATCGGGATCAGCTTTCAGTCTCATCGTCCTCCTGCCCTTATCCCAATTTATATTATACTAATATATACCCATACTTCTCTATTAGTCTTCATCTCTGTAGTCCCCCTTTTTACCCATATCCTCTTTCACACAGTCCATCCATCGTTTCTTTGGCCTTCCCCTACTCTTATAGCCATCCACATCGATACACAAGACTTTCCTCACGACATTTTCTTTATTCCTTCGCATCACATGCCACGACAACCGATTTCCACACAACTTTTCAGTCAGCGGTGCCACTTTGTGACTTCCTCCATAATAATCATCAGCTTTCAGTCCAACTGAATGAATTTAGCATTAAAATAATTATACAGGGTGTAACGGAAAGGTGTGGTCATATTTTAAGACCTGCATCTCTCCATCGATATGAACAACTTGCTTCAAGAAAACCTGAGGGAATTCTCAAATTTTTTTTTTACCTCCCATACAAATATTGATCAGCTGATGATAACTTTGTATGGAAAGTCCAACTTTTTTTTTGGGTGTTTACTATTTTTTCTTTGAGTTAGTTGTTCATATCCATGGGCAGAACCGGTTCATAAAATATGACCACACCTTACCGTTACACCCTGTATAAGATACCGCAAGAACAAGCGGGCTTTGTGAAGGGAAAGGCACTCGTGAGCAAATCCTGAACCTTCGGCTCATAGTTGAAAAGTGCTATGAATTTATCAACCTAGTGTATATGTGCTTTGTCGACTGTCAGAAAGCTTTTGACTGCGTCAGAAGGGATAAACTCTGGAAAATATTATCTGTTTGGAGTTCCAACCCACCATAAAGCATTAAAACGAGGACTTTACGAGTCGGGATATGGAACTATGACAGTGGGAGATGTCACATCCAAGAAATTTAATTTTAAGAAGGGCGTGCGACTGGGACGCATCATCTCGCCCATACCTTTTAATATATTTACGAGCTGGGTATGGGATAAATTATTTTACACCTATTAATTAACAAAATATCCTTCATTAACTCAACAACTTATTTACACAAACACTAATTCGCTACTAATCACTATTCTCTTCGTAATCGCTTGTATTCGCATCCGTACTCGAAAAAAGACCCGTTACCATAAGGTAACGCAACAATAGGTTTTTAATTGTGTCTGCTAATGAGCGGCTTGACAGTTAACTTAAGACTTGCCGTCCAGATTTTCGACAGCACTCGATTGAGGTTTTGAAGGTGATCTTCAAATGTAAGGCCCAAGATAATGATGTCATCTAAATAGACAAGACATGCGTCTCTGATCAATCCGGCAAGTACTTGCTCCATTAGCCTTTGGAGGCATGTGGAACAGGGTGTAAAGTCCCGCAAACCTCCATTGCAAAGGGAGGATCCTCCGACCAGACTGGTGTTGTCTGGTCCGGGCAACTGCCCGATGGTTGATTTCGGACTGTTGTATATGTTCAAATTGCGCGGAGAACTCTGCTTGCGCGATGTAGGATTTTGTTATTTTAGTTCGTGTGCGGCGTCAAAGACGACGCTACATCACTCCTCTCCGGAGATCGGAGATAGATGGTTCTTGATGAGTCGTCCATACATCTTGTGATGCTTGCCGGGCCAGTGGAAGGTTGGTTCCAGTGAGTCGGAACCGGAAGAGCCGCATAGTACACGCATGAGTCGGAACTGTCTGCGGTGATGCCTCAGTGAGTCGGGGTGTTGCTGTCCCAGTGAGTCGGGATAATGCCTTAGTGAGTCGGGGTGATGATGTCCCGGTGAGTCGGGATGATCACCCAGTGAGTCGGGGTGATGATGTCCCAGTGAGTCGGGACATCATCACCCCGACTCACTGGGGCATCATCCCGTCGGGGTCACCAGTTTAGAGCTGATGACGTCATGACGAAGGCTGCGCTCACGTATCACTACGGGGTCACCAGTTTGGAGGCATGCGGAACAGGGTGTAAAGTCCCGTTAACCTCCATTTAAAAGGGAGGATCCTCCGACCAGACGGGTGTTGTGTCTGGTCCGGGCAACTGCCCGATGGTTAATTTCGGACTGTTGTATATGTTCTAATCGCGCGGAGAACTCTGCTTGCGCGATGTAGGATTTTGTTATTTTAGTTCGTGTGCGGCGTCATAGATGTCGCTACAAGCCTTTCAAAAGTCGCAGGAGCATTGCACAATCCGAATGGCATAACTTTAAACTGCCATAGTTGATAATGCAGTTTTCTCCTTATCCTTAGGCTCTATTTCCACTTGCCAGTAGCCATTAGTCAGGTCTAGCGTGGTAAACCACCTCATTTCAGTCAGTGTATCCAATGTGTCGTCGATCCTAGGCAGTGGCCCAGCATTCCTTTTTCGTGACGTCGTTCAATCGTCGATAGTCCACACAAAAGCGTGTGTTGCCGTCCTTTTTCTTCACCAGGACCACAGGAGAACAACATGGACTCGATGAAGGCTCTATAACACTGTCTTTCACCATGCCCTCAATCATCGTTTCCACTTCCTTTTTACGTGTAACCGGCAGTCTTCTTGGTCGTTGACGGATTGGTAACTCTTTGCCAGTATTAATTTTGTGCTGAACCATTCCGGTTCTTCTTAAGTCAGCATCATTTGTAGAGAAAATGTCGCCATACTGAAGTAACATCTTCTTAGCCTTATCCATTTCTACTTCAGTTAAATCGCAGTTTTCCAAAAGTGTTGAAACGTCCAAGCGGAACACTTTTCCTGATGGTACACCTTCCATGAAGATTTCCTCTGTACCACACTTGATCAACGTCGATCTCACATCGATGTTTCCGCATGAGGTCTAATCCCAGGATGCAATCGTCCACTATGTCGGCCACGATGACATTATGCCGATAGAATTTGCTACCTAATTTTAACTCAACCTCCTTCCTGCCTCGGACGATTATGTGCTGACCAGTAGCTGTCAATAATTGTATACGGTCGTGGTTATTGAAGAAGTCCCCAAGAAACCGACTTGCTAGGTCAGTTTGCATGGTTTTCCGTTGACTTCGCCTTTGATGATCAGGCTGTTTCCGTCATGGACCTGTGAGATCGAGATCCTCGGGGCTCTTTCAATACCAGCCAGCACCCGCCCCCCAGTCCTGGCGTTTACTCGTTTCCCTGCTGTTGCTGGGCAGTCGTATCAGTCGCCCTTTCTTGTTGGGATTGATCTTCTCTCAGTGTGCTTCGCTTTGGACAGCTTGACCGAAGATGACCCCTTTCTCCACAAGTGTAACACTTAGGGCTATACCCTTACGGACAATCGCGTACAGGTGATGCCACAACCTCTCTGATACGGTGTGTTCGATGGTCTTGCCTCACTGCCTCTACTTCCAAGGCATGGGCCAAGGCGTCCTTCAGTGTCTCATGATGCCCAAGTCTTACAGCGGCTCTAACTTTTAAGTCACGTATTCCGTCGATGAACGCCTGTACCAGATTGCCATTGATGAGTGCAGGGGCAGACTGGTATGCCTTCCGAACCAACTTTTCAACTTCCAAGGCCCACTGCTGTAGGTTCTCGGCACTACGTTTAACGCGATCCTCTAACTTAGCGCGAAATACGTGCTCCAAGAGCGCGTCGCCGTATCTGGACTCTAACGCTTCTAGCAGTTGTTCGTAGGTAACATCCTTGCCAAGAGCCTCAAGTATGGTTAGGGCCTGGTCTCGGAGTCCTAATGATAAATGATGTTTATTTAGTAAATAGGTTACAAGGAACACTTTTACACGTGAATGTTTTTTGTCAGTTTAAGCTAGATGAGGCCGGTGTTTCCTAGCTGACTACCCTGAGAAGAAACACCGAAACAAACTCAGAGGTTAAAGTCTCTTTTATAGTGTTCAAATCCATACAATGTGTACTGGTTAAATCATATGAGAACCATGTACGTTTATGTCTGGGATGAGCTTTTTGAAGAAAGCAACACACAAATTCGAGTGGACCTGTCCAGACAGTGCAAGCATTTGTCAGTCATGGCGAAGCTCAACTCAGAACTTTGAGGAGCTCAACGAACCGACGAACAATACCAAAGTAAGGACATTTGAGTAGGCCGCAAAAATACTCAAACTGCCAGACAATCATAAAATCTACATGAATATAACGACATACATAGTTCTCGCATTCACATTATTCTATATGAGAACCATGCAGCTTAGTGTCTGTAGTGGTCTTTTGAAGAAAGAACCAAACATATTTGAGTGGACCTGTCCAGTCAGTGCAAGCATTTGTCAATAGTCGAATAGCTCAGCTTATAAACCACTAAGGAGCTCAATGACTTGACAAACAATACCAAAGAAAAGACATTTGGGTAGGCCGCAAAAGTACTCAAACTGTCAGACAACGTTAAAAATTACTGTAAAAAGGAGGAGAAAATAATAATAATAACCCACATAGTCCTCACATTTACAATAATTAAGTAATCAAAAAAAATAAAAATAAAATACTTTACAAAGTAAATATTCGTGTCAAACAAAATAGTAATAATAATATGTCAATCAAAAAATAAATATAATACTTAACAAAGTAAAATACCCAACAATTTGGAAAGGCTGGCAGTGTCAGGAAAGGACGAAGGGAAAAGACTCAAGAGGGTGAAGCCCGAAGAGACAGTTGGACCAGATCTCTGAACAGCCGGAGTAATCTGTGGGCGCCACTCTCCACCGGGCAACAGACCGGATTATTTAGAGTTAGACAATCGTTGGTTGAATGTTATAAGCATAATTAGCCTTTTAATATTCCCACTGTTGGGACACAGGCCTCCTCTCTGTGAGAGGGACTAGGCTGTAATTCAACTCGCGGGCCCAGTATGGATTGGTAAACATTACATGTCACCAAATTTTTGTTCTTGGTCATGCCAGTTTCGTCACAATGTTTTCCTTTACCGTTTAGAGCATCATCATTCTCCTGCCCTTATCCCAATTTATTTGGGGTTGGCGCAACATGTCTTTTTCTTTCATACTACTCTATTAATCGTCATCTCTGTAGTCAACCTCTTTTTACCCATATCCTCTTTCACACATACCATCCATTATTTCTTTGGCCTTCCCCTACTCTTATAATCAGCCACATACACAAGAATTTACTCAAAAAATTTTCTTCATTCCTCCGCATCACATACATCACATACCACAACTACCGATTTCCACACAACTTTTCAGTCAGTAGTGCCAACTTCAGATTTCCTCTTATATGCTCATTCCTAATTCTATCCATGCACGTAACACCACACATCACCCTTAGCATTCTTATCTCAGCTGCATGCAATTGCTTTTCATTCATCCCTTTTTTGGCCCAACATTCTGAACCATACAAGACAGCAGGTCTTACCATTGTTTTATAAATCGTCCCCTTAACTTTAAGGGGAATGCGGTAGTCACAGATAGTCCCGGTGACCTGCCACCATGCTTTACAGTTTTCAAAGTAAAGCACCTGGCTGGGATCAAAACACAAGCTACATAAGTCATGACTATTACCACTGGGCTGGGCTCTCCAGCATTAAAAATTTGCCACTATTTAATACTTACCTATATTTGTTTCAGTATTTTCCCAGCAAAGGTTCTTTTGAAAGGATTCTTGAACATCGAGCACCTTTTTCTTGAAGGCTGCAGCATCCCGCAGCATTGTGACGCACCCCTCGCATATCAGGCATCTTTGGGCGTCATCTTTTATTACCTGATAAAAAAAAAGTTTTTGGAGCTTTAGTCCATCTGGCGAAAACAATATAATTATTTAATTGGAAATGTGTCTAAATACAAAATAGAAGAGACAATTTTATGATATTTGAGGCAAAATTATATTTTTTAAGCTTGTATTTAATATTGGTATTGACACACCAACAACAGCCCCTTTTCAGGTCTAGACAATAACTGTCCATTCTAGGTTGCCTGGAAGAGATTGTGGAACGGAATTAGATTGTACTTCTTTTAGTTTCTTATATGTATCATGGTATACAATAAAATAATGAATAATGATGTAAGTAATGAGTAATGTCAATGCCTTGTTGCCTTTTTTTTTTTTTTTTTGGGGGGTGGGAAATCATCCTATGACTTCTTCCGCTCTAGGGTGGAGCGGAAGGGTGTGTCAGACTCTTACTGACTAAAACCCACCCCTGTTCCTCCCTGCCTCGAGTGCCCGGGGGCGAGGTAACTCTTTCGAATTTATCCTCCACCCCCGGGCAGGACTCCTCCACCCCCGGGCAGATGCCTTGTTGCCTTTAGTCCGCCTATGTACCACTATTGTAGGTAGGTACATGAAGTTTAATCTACTTCTTCTTCTGTCCCTGGTCCTGTTATTTGGTTGGATCTCCTTACATTCCTGCGGCAAGTTATTGTCTTGGGTTGTTGGTTCTGGCATTTGGGCTTTCCTTCGGTCTATTTTTATATTTGACCAACAGGTCAATGGCTCTGCCTCTTTTTCGTTCCGGCAGATTTAGTTCATTGCGTCTTTTAATGTGTCCATACCAGCTTAGGCGGTTATCGGCAATTTTTTCAGTGATTGGTTCTAATAGAATGCAATCATCGCGCGAATACGCGATGGTCGCAAACGTTTGTATTTGTTTGCTATACAAATAAACACGATGATCGCGTATTCGCGCGATGGTCGCTTTATGTTAGGACGACGCCTATATTAACTGCCTCGTATGTATTTATTTCGGACTTGTCAAGTCTGATCCCACCTCCCGCCCATCTAAGCATTGTTACATCAAATTTAAATAACTAGATAATAAATAAATAAACTCACATTGATATTAAAAATGTTCAACAACATTTCAACATAATTTTCTGTTTTATTCCCAATAAAATACGTGTTGGACATGTCTTTATAACAATCTTCTGATAAACAACATCTGCAGAAATGTTTCTCTTTCATGATTTTATTTACAATTCGAGTTTTCTTTCAATAAATTCGGTTAATAAGAAAAAACACCAATGTTTTTGTTTTTTTTTTTTTTTTTCTTCCTTTTTGGCTTCGCACGGTTTGTGCATTCAGCCAATGTCACGTCAGGTTGATTTTACAGAAATCAAAGGTAGGGAAACCATATAAAAAAATATTAAATTGAACGGAATTTAGGAAAGGATAGATAGATAGGATCAGTTCTTTTGGATGGTGATAACATGAAAATAGTGAGCAAATACAATGACGAAAATTATAGCTTAATATTATTTAAGGTGATGAATGAGACTATACATTTATACACAGAGAAGCTATTTGTACAAAGTAAGGAAAGTATTGAGGTAGGAAAAGGAATACGAAGGGACAAGAGGTCACAGAGAAAGGAGGAACGGTCATGTAAAGGACAGGAGAAAAATATGTGATCTAAGTCACCAACGTCTGTGCCACACGAGCAATAGGGGTCGTCGATGATATGAAGTTTGGCAAAATGGGCTGGAGAGCAAACATGGCCCAGTCTCAACCGTATCATAATGGAGGTCTCAACCTTGCCAAACTTTGCTCTGCCAAACCACGGCTTTTCTGGCATCTCGGATTGAATAAAAGAAAAGTAACGGCCCTTGGATTTGCTGCTGATATCCCAAGCCACCTTCCAAGTGTCCCGAAGAAAATTCTTTGGCAGCGTCTCGAGGTCATAACTAAAGTTCTTATATGGAACTAAGTCTCCACATTGCACCGCATCACCAGAAAGTGCATCAGCTACATCATTGCCATGGATTCCAGAATGGGCCGGAATCCAGGCAAATTGCAGTGTGTTACCCTCAGAGATGGTTTTGAACGCAAATTCTCTTATCACATAAATTATAGGAGACTGTGATTTGTGTTCAAAAGGGGATTTACTGATGGCTAGAAGAGCACTCTGTGAATCGGTAAAAATTATAGTTTTTTTGAGCCTAAAAACACGTGCATATTCTAAAGCTTTTAGAATTCCAAAACATTCTCCCGTAAAAACGGAAGTCTCCGGAGGCAGTTTTATTTTTTGCACGATGTTGTATTGAGTATGGTAGGTACCAATCCCAACACAACCCGCCGGAGAACGTTTGGCAGCATCCGTAAAAATATGGTGAAAGTCTGAATGTTCAATCAGAAATATATTAAAGCATGATTGGCAATCGGGATCTGATTTACTTACACAGTTATATTTAATATTGGGAGTGAACAGTAAACTATCATAACTATTGTTAAATAGGGGAAGTTTATTTGAACGGTGAATAGGCGAAGAAAGTGAGAGGAATTTCTTGTAGCTTTCAACTAAACAAGGAGCACGTTTATGGGACCAGTAATCTGAAGATTCAATTTGAAACATTAAAGATTCCAGTTTAGGAATGAGAGGGTGAGTTGAGAACTGAAGAATCCGGAATAAATATTTGTCAGACAGCAATTGTCTTCTAAGGCCTAAAGGAGCTTCCCCACATTCGATTTGTAGTGCATTAATGGGACTAGATTTCATGGCACCCGAAATAATACGTAATGCTTAGACTGGATCCGATCCAATTTTTTGAAAGCCATAACACTACCAGGTTCTAGAACGAACAATCCATAATCCAGAGTGCTTCTGATGATTGCGTTGTAAATTAGTTTCAAAGAAAATGGATGTGCACCCCACCACACACCTGAGAGACATCTGAGCATGTTTAAGTGATTTTCACATTTATTAACAATATAGTCACAATGAGGAGCACAGCTTAATTTAAAGTCAAATATTACACCTAGATATCTGAATTTATCTTTAACTGGAATAAGTATTCCCTTATAGAATAGGTTTACAAATGGAATAAATTTTTTTCTGGAGAATAAAACAGCCGCGCTTTTAGACGTGGATAAATCCAAACCGTTTAAATATAACCATGACTCTAAAGTAGATAAAGCAGAATTAATAGCATAGCTCGCTTGTTCAACAGATTGACTTGAAGAATATAATAATAAATCGTCGGCGTATTGAAGAACCTTAACATGATTAGTTAAGGAAGAGTCCAAATCAAAAGTATAAATATTGTACAGAAGGGGACTGAGCACAGAACCCTGTGGGAGACCTCTCCATACAAGATGAGAGACATCATGATCTCCTATTGTCATGTTAACAGAGCGTTCAGTCAGGATGTTAATAATGAAATTCATCAAATTCGAGGGAACCTCTATAGCTTTTAATTTATTTTGTAAAACTGATAATACGACATTATCATAAGCTGCATTAATATCTAGGAAAACTGCAACAGTGGATTGGTTTTCAGAGAAGGATAACCGAATATCGGTTGAAAAAATACTTAAGCAGTCAGTGGTGCTTTTACCTTTTCTAAAGCCATATTGTGATGCCGCCAAAAGACCCTTACTTTCAACATACCATTCTAGGCGATTCTTAATTAGGTGTTCAGCTAATTTCATCAGAATAGAAGACAAAACTATAGGCCGGTACGAGGAAGCATCGGATGGAATTTTATTTGGTTTAAGGAATGGCAACACCATTTGACGTTTCCATTCAGTAGGAATGTTTCCTGTATTCATAATAGTATTAATAAGATCTAAATAATAATTGAGGACATTGTCATCTAAATTAGCAAAAAAGGAATACGGGATGCCATCAATGCCTGGCGCAGAATCCATAGTTCTACGAATAATACCCTTTAATTCAGTGAGAGAGAATGGAAGATCTAGCGTCGTATGTGTGTCTGAAGTGTCTTGGTTATTGGATATGGGAGACAGGATAATAGCCTCTGGAACCCAAGGAGGAGCCAATTTATCTAAAAAGTCACTGGCTAAAGAATCAGGAATAGGAGAAGGGTTGTTATAAATAGACCTAAATTTACGAATATTGCGCCAGACAATCGTAGCGTGAGTATTCGGTGAAATTGATGAGCAAAAGTTACGCCAAGATTCAAATTTTTTCTTCTTAAATATTTTAGACGTTTCATTAGTTATGTTAGTAACGGTTACAAAATTAATATCAGACATATTAAGGTTACAATTTAAGGCTCCACTGTACTTTAGCGTCGGTTCGTGCGGGGCTTCACAATTTTACTGCTTACACATCTATTTAAGTAAAACACTTTCGTAAAATATTACACTGCGGAGACGTCTAATTTTTGAGAAAAAAATGCCGAAAGTTTCAGAAAATTCCAATAAAATTACAATAAAATTGACATTTTGCCACAGATAATGTACGAATTTCATTCCTAGGTCGTTTCGTTTTACGTTTAGACAAATCGACAATAGATTTTAATGGTTTTTAGTGTAAATATTGTGAGTTTTTACCTTTTATTCATTTTTAAATATCTGCTACCATCATGAACTCAATTATGAAGCAAATATAATAAAATTAAATTTTAAAAAGTTGTACTATTTTTTATTTACTATAGAGATCGTGAGTAACGAAACGTAATCGAATGTAATTATAATTACCTACCGCGAAAAAAACGTTTGACAGTTGTTACTCTTACTTGTCGTATGTTTTCACAGTCGAGAGCGTCTATCGTACTCCTGTTTCTAACTAAGATTGATTGAGACCACTGGCTCCCTGATGAAGTGCTAAGTGTCGTGCAAGTGTTGGACTCTATTGAGCTAGTGGCAATGACAATTTAGGGTGCAAGAGCGAGCGAAGCGAGCTCGGGACTTGGGGCACCCCGACTCGGACAGGTTAGGTTAGAAGGGGATGGCGGGGTCAAGAGAGCGAGCGAAGCGAGCGAACAGACCCCGCCATCCCCTTCGTGGTTATTTTTTTATAAACCACTCAGAAGTAGGAGCCCCGCGAAGCGGGGCTCCGTCGACACGGGACTCCATCGACATGCATACATACATCGGGACTTAGGGCACCCCGACTCGGACAGGTTAGGTTAGAAGGTTCATAATAATAAAATAAAAAATGCGGTTAACCTGACCTGACCTGACCTGACCTTGACCTTGGGGTTTTAATCTTGACGTTGAACATGTCATTGACCGTATTATTGCTTAGAAATAGACTTTAGACCCGTCACATGATCTTGTTTACCCTTCATTTTTCACCGATTTCAAAAAAAAATTGGCAATTTTTTTCTCGGCCCCTATGGTTTTCCGCACTTTGGGGTTTTCAAATTTACACTAAAAAGGGTATCCTCTACCCAAAAAAAAATACCTACTATAAAAACGCGACCGACGCTAAAGTACAGTGGTTCCCAACTATTTTCATTGCCGTCAGAAACAACAGGCAAGGAGCAAAGTTTACTGTCAACAATGTTTCTAAATTTGTCCCAGTCATTATCATTTCTATTAGGTAGTTTATGTTTTAAATTTGATCTCCTTAATGGTGCCTTTGGTTTAGAAAGAGGATAAGATATGACTATTGGGAAATGGTCACTACCAAAAGTAGAAGTTAGAGTGTCCCAAGTCAATGAAGAAGCTAAGCATGGTGAACATATAGAAAGGTCAACGGCACTTTGGTTTTGATTGGGACTACAACGACGTGTGGCAGCTCCTGAGTTCAAGATGCATAAATTATGTAGGTCTATTATATTTAATAATTCATTCCCATAACAAGTAGAAGTCGAGGAACCCCATGATTGGTGATGGCAATTAAGGTCCCCCAATATTAAACATGGCTTTGGAAGAAAGGAAAAGAGATTATTCATCTCTTGCAGAACAGAAGAAGAAGGGTGAGGAACATAGATAGAAACAAGACAAATATGATGCACTTTAATAGCTACAATTGAAATTTCTTCACTGTGAGGAGGCAGTGTAATAGTAGAGAAAGGGATAGAATTCTTGATAAGTATAGCTACTCCACCATACCTATCAGATCTATCCTCTCTAATGGTTAAATAACTATTGATTTTAAAAAAATGATTAGGTTTGAACCAAGTCTCTGCTAAGGCAACAGCAAATGGCTCATATTTGTTTAAAAGATGTATAACATCACTCTTTTTGTTAATTAGACTGCGGCAGTTCCACTGGATTATTTTGGATGTGTTGTCCATTATGAATGGATTGAGATTCGTTGAAAGATGAAGCTACGTTGGACGGTGAAATATTGAACTGAGAGAGAAGATTATGTAAAGCAGAAAGAAAATCATTTATAGAAAAATTTGTGTCTTTTATGTCATTATTATGATTGTTAGAAAAAGCACAACCATTGGATGGTTGAGGAATATTGAGATCTTTAATGATGGCATTATGAGCCTCTTTGTTATATCCTTGTATAGATTTAGGAGGGGGGTGAGGTTTGATAAAGACAGTCTTTCTATAGCTACTTGAAGTAGGTGTTTTGTTAGGTGAAGAGACTAAAGGAGTATTTGCAAAGTTTTTGGAGGGAGAAGATAAAAGTGCATCAGCATATGATTTTGTTACAGGGGGATATACTTTTGCTGCTTCAGCATATGATACTGAACTTTGTGCCATGTAAGTTTTAATTAATTTTTGCCTAGAGAATTCTGGGCAAGATTTATTAATAGCAAAATGTAAACCAGAGCAAAGGCAGCAGGATGTATTTTCTTGTTGTCTATCACAACTGTCCCCAGTATGTTCTTGGCCACATTTATAGCAACGAGGTTTAGACCTGCACTGTATTTTAGTATGACCAAATCTACAACAATTGAAGCACTGTATGGTAGGGAAAATATATAACTCAACAGGTAAAGCATTATAGCACATAAAAATTCTTTTTGGTAAGACCTGCCCGTCAAATGTAACAACTATAGATTGGGATGGTTTCCAAATGGTTGAACCATCAACAATGGTTTTAAAATTAAGGCGTCTGACTTTTAAAATTGGACCGCACCCAATTGGTACTGTTATGTTATCAATAACTTCCTCTGGAGACCATTCTGCAGGAACACCACGTACTAAACCCATTCTGGTAACATTAAAAGTGGGTATAAAAGCTTTAAAATTGTATTTTTCAAGACTATTATGAGAAATAAAAGAATTTGCGTCCAGAAAACTAGAAAAAGATAATGAAATTTTATTGCGTCCGATTTTTTTGACGCTGCCATTAATAACATTTTGGAAGGCGTTGTGCTTCAAAAACTTGCCAAATGTGATTGGGTGCAATGTCGAACCATCATCTGGTGAAGTTATTATTTTTTGTACATGTATTACAAAAGGCGCGCTGTCCGTTTTTTCGTAGGTTTTTCTACCTATCTGAGTGGGATTAACTATGGAAGGAACGGGAATATCAGTAGGCAATGCATTGGAAACCTTATTAACGGAATGAATAGGAGCAGATTCCACAACTTGAGTCGAGTGTGAGTCTACACAATTACAACCCGAAGACTCGGAACCGTGGTTTTTACGGGTACGACGACGTTTATTGCAATGCTTACAGACGTGCACGCGGCTTCTTTTTAAATTGCGAGCCGAAGACGACCCATCAGTATCCATACCAGATTCATTATTTGATACTGTGACAAAAACGCCGGCCGGGGGAACAAAGTCCCCCGGGTCGGGCGGGTCTTTCATCCTTAGACACTAAAAAGAAAAGAAATAACTTACCACTATCGAAGAATGTACAAAACTAAATATTAACTACTTACTATACTTATATATAACTACTACTATGTATTACTGATCTTATATATAACTGTAAACTTTTACTGAATAAAATTCCAAAAATAACGCGTCCGCCAAGTTGGAAGTTTCCCGCGCTTTTTTTTCCAGAGAGCATGTTTTTGTTTTATAGCGCTCGCTCATAGCCAGAAAAATAGAGCTGTAACAAACCGTATGTATTCGTTACCGAGTAACGGGTACGCTATCTAGTACCAAGTACCGAAACGTTACTCACGAATGCATTTCGTTACTCGTATTTTTGTACCGATGTTACAGTTTACTTGTTTACGTGTACCAACTGACCTATTAAATCAAACTAAATTCAGATTTACATATATACACAAGTCTAGTTCAAAATATGGTAAAGTTAAAAAAAATACACCTTACGCAGCAAGGGTAATATGTAATGTTTAAGTATGTTTTCTACACAAACGAACGACGCGACGTCAACGTCATACCCACGGAATAGATAAAACAGTTGCATTTGTTATTTATAGGCAATTATATCACGTTTTTTTTTGTAATGTGCAATTTAATTTGCAAATGTGAGTTTGGCGATACTGTTTCTCGTGCTAAGAAAGTGTAGGGGCACTTCCACTGTTTTTTCTATTCCGTGGACATACCGTACGCAATACGCAACATGACTCGATGCGATGCTCTAATGTAGGTATCAAAAGTAACAAGTAACGTAACTATACGATAATAACGAGTACTGATTGTTATAGTAACGAATTTATACGGGTACGATATTTTTCGTTACTTTTACAGCTCTACAGAAAAAATAGAAAAATAATTTATGTGTCAATGAGAAAAATATTTTCAACATTGCGTTTTTTTTTTGGCGGGATTTTGTCGAGTGAAGTTCAGTGGCTGTTTTAATTATTCGTTTATTGATTCCTAGTGGATATTGTGATGTAAAATTGGTGTTATTTTGTGTCTCAAGTGTCAACGCAAATGGACAATATGTGGAATCATTGAAACAGGCGCGATCTCGGGCAAATGGAGCTGAGAATTTTATTGTAGTATTGACTACCTCAGTGAAGTTTGCCGAGAAGGCTGACTCGACACATTTGTTGCCAAATACTGCAAAAAACATTATAATGTGTTACATCTGCATTCTAATGGAAAAAAGAAGGATAAAACTGAAGACGAGGCTTCGGCCTTACTTACTTTTGAACAAGAAGGATTAAACTGAAGACGAGGCTTTGGCCTTACTTATAAACAAGAAAGATAATAAGCACTGAAGACGAGGCGGTATGGTCCAAGACCTTAGCCTGCCCATGAAGGGCGAAGGAAAAAAAAAATTTCAACATTGTCAGTGTCACTTGTCAATGTCATGTGACATGTCTGTCAATTACTTTGTGTCCACAGACTACACATGCCATAGATGTAGTAATACTCCATAGTATTTATACCCCAACCACAGATAATATAATACTAGTGTAATGCCTCATCCCATACAAAGAAACGGCACCGCCGTAACTACGGGTTTTCGACTTGCATGATTATTAAATAAAATTACGAAAACCAACAAGGCCGTATGAGCTTGATGCCTTTGCTTTTCCGACAAAAAAAATATGAGTCTAGGAATTTGCCGCGTTTTTGTTTTCTTCAAATACTTAAAACGTTAAGTTTATTTTAATTTATTTTTATAAATAAGTTAATGTTCTAAAAATATGTTACGATGTTAAAACAAAGCGACAGTGACAGTGAATTGTCGCATTCCATCAGTGTAAATGCTGCCGCAATTATAAATAATTTGCTTCCAACAAAATCCAAGGAAAATTATTTAAAAACTTATGAAGAATTTTCAACGTCGAGAAGTTCGAAAGGCCTATCAATTTCAGAATCAGTACTTCTTGTCTATTTTGATTATTTATCCAAGTCAAAGAATCCGAATACACTTTGGTGCATATACTCAAAACTGAAAGCTACAGTAAACATCAAACACAGCATTGAAATAAATAGATTCATGAAATTACTGGCTTTTTTAAAAAGAAAATCAGAAGGGCATTGTGCAAAGAAGTCTAAAATTTTTTGACTCAAAATGTGGAAAAATTTCTTAATGAAGCTCCTCACGAAATTTTTCTGGCCACAAAAGTAAGTAAGTATACATGATTTAACTATGAATATTTCGTATCTTAGTAATGGTAATTATTCTATATATTTACCTGTTTTTTAACCGACTTCGAAAAAGGAGGAGGTTATCAATTCGGATGTTTGTATTTTTTTTTTTTTTTTTTTTTTTTTTTATGTATGTTCGGGCATAACTCCGTCATATATTGACGGATTTGCAAAATTCTTTTTTTGTTCGAAAGGGGTTTATTCCGAAATGGTCCCATTTAAATTTCAAAAAGATCTGATGATGGGTTTCGGAGACAGACAACGGAACTCTTCAAAAATTGACAGCAAATCAACCGCGATTGCTGCTATCGTATGTCTATGAATTGTTAACACAGTTTAATGGGGAGCCACAACTAAAAAGTGAAAAATAAAAAACTTTTTTACAAAAAAATAGAACCGACTTCCAAAAAAAGTGCAAAATAACTTTAATTTCGGAAGTCGGTGTCAAAAAAAAACAAAGACACAAAACAGGAACACCGACTTCCGAAATTAAAGTTATTTTGCACTTTTTTTGGAAGTCGGTTCTATTTTTTTGTAAAAAAGTTTTTTATATCTTTGTTATATGTGGCCTTAATTTTTGGACTCAATGGTGCTTGCCGCGGATGTGAACTTGTAAACTTAAAGGTGGAGGACGTTGAAAATCATTCCAATGAGTTGCTGCTGATTAATGTAAAGGAAACTAAGACAAAGAAAAATCGGTCATTCATTGTACAAGGACAATATAATTTTGACTGGCCTGTTGGTCTAGTGGTTAGTGACCCTGACTGCTATGCCGGAGGTCGTGGGTTCGATTCCCACCCAGGACAAATGTTTGTGTAATGAGCACGATCATTTGTTCTGTGTCTGGGTGTAATGTATCTATAATATGTATGTATTTAGAAATATATAAGTATGTTTATCAGTTGTCTAGTACCCATAACACAAGCTCTGCTTAGCTTGGGACTAGATGGCGTTGTGTGATAGTTGTGGAATATTATTATTATGTTTATTAATTTTTTAAACATATTAAATACATTTTTAAATATTTCTTAAAAAAGAATATATAAAAAACATTTAAAAATATAAAAAATAGTAGCCCACCGGTATCGGGAACAGGGTCCAAGCTACCGGCGGTCAGGGCTCCAGAGAGAGGAACCGCCTGACAATGCGAGCCGTGTCCAGAAGTACTGCTTTCTGAATCAAGCCTTTGGTCCAGCCGCCTAACGAGAGCCTCCTGAGGTGTTGATCGAGGCTCGTGGCTATTAAGCCATTGGCTGACATGACTATCGGTACAATGATCGCTGAGTCCACATCCCACATGTCGACAACCTCGCGAGCCAAGTCAATATACTTGATTTGTTTATCTTTCTCGGCTTTCACGAGGTTCTCGTCATGTGGGACGGTAATGTCAACAATCATTGCACGCCTCTCGATTCGGTCCACCACCACTATATCAGGCTTATTGGCTAAAATAGTCCTGTCAGTGATGATGGACCGATCCCAGTACAATGAGATATGACCATTATCGAGAACTGGGTCGGGCGCATATCTGTAGTACGGCACTTCCGATTCCACAAGAGAGTACTTCAGAGCAAGTTGCTGATGGATAATCCTGGCTACAAGGTTGTGCCTATGCAAGTACTCACCGTTAGCTAGACGAGAACAACCAGAGATTATGTGGCGGATTGATTCTCCCGGACGATGACATGTTATTATTATTATACTAAAATTATTTATAAATACAAAGCATTACGCCCCACCAGCATGGAAAATAATAGATTTTTTATAAACTATCGGAATGGGAAATGTACTCGACAAGCCATCGCCAAAAATAAAATTAGCAGTATGCCAAAGGCAATTGCTAAATATTTAAAACTTAAAGATGTTGAACTCTACACCGGTCACTGCTTTAGAAGAACTTCGGCAACTTTCTTGGCGGATTCAGGGGCGGATATTACGTCAACAAAAACACACGGTGCTTGGAGCTTTGATACAGTAGCTGTGGGTTATATCGTAAGCTCAATAGCGAATAAAACCATAATAAGCAGTCAAATTAACAAAAATATAAAACTTAATCCATCAGAGCCACAACCATCAACTTCTGGCATCTTGTCTTCGTCCGTAACTCACGATGCACCACCACCACTATCTCCGACGTATACTATCTACAATGAAACGCATGTTCCTCAGACGCAAGAACAGAGAAATACTCAAATCAACTCATCAACAATAAATTTACCAAAAAAAAATGTAACTCTCTCTATCAATAATTGGACTAATGTTTCGAATGTTAACTTTTACTTTTAATTGTCATTATTTTTAATAAATGCTTATCTCATATTATTATTGTGTTAATTTTTTCGCAAATGGTATGAAAAGTAGAATATTTTCCTCGGTGATAAAGCTGTCTTAGTCTTGGGTGAACTTAAATCCCTCGCTACACTCAGGACTCGTCTTAAATCCCTCGCTTCGCTCGTGATTTAAGGCCCCTCTCGAGGTCCAGTGGCGCCCTCATTGAATAAAAAATCGTAGCTTAACACAGAAAATAAATATTAAAAAATCCAACTTCACGTTTGTTACAAAGAGGATAAAGAATTTTTACGTTGTTAAAACAGGTCTCAAAATGTAGCGTATCCAAAGTAGTAGGCAAAAGTGTCAGAAACGGCCGTTTTTTTCTTATTCCTCTTCTTCCTCTTTCCTCCAATTCTTTATCCTCTTTGTAACAAATGTGAAGTTAAATTTTTTAATATTTATTTTCTGTGATAAGCTACGATTTTTTATTCAATGAGGGCGCCACTGGACCGCGAGAAGGCCCTTAAGTTTTTAACACCCTCGCTACGCTCGGGAGTAAACCTCGGGTCCTTCGTTACGCTCGCGATTTAAATCGTCTCCCGCGACAGAAGACACTGCTTTATCCCCTTGGTTAATAATCTACTATTTTTGATTGAACTCAAGTATTTTTTGTTATTCACCTACTCCCTAGGTTACACAAAATATGAGACAGCCACTATTACATATTATGTTTCATTGTTGAATTTGTGGTGTTTCATTGTGTACGCGACGGTGGACACAATGAAACATTACCCATTTTTTAGTTTTTATTTTGTGCTGATTG
The DNA here is from genome assembly GCA_951329385.1 of Polia nebulosa. Taxonomy (NCBI): domain Eukaryota; kingdom Metazoa; phylum Arthropoda; class Insecta; order Lepidoptera; family Noctuidae; genus Polia; species Polia nebulosa. Next base: position 9,611,142 of record OX589615.1, read on the forward strand.
ATTACACTTTAATTTTAAAAAAACTGTGACATCGGATACCCAATAAAATTTCTTATGTACCTGTACAAAATTAGACTTATATCTGTAGAAATCATAGATGTATAATTCTATAGATTGGCAATGTCATCAATCGAACGAGACCAAAACCATTGATCTAAGTGTGCGTAAATTGTGAATGTGTGCATAGATAATGTTGTACGAATTGTTCTTGCGATATCGATAATTACATTTTTCTAATATTATGTTATGGAAGAAGTACATTTTGTTCACGATGCTTTTCACGATAGGCGCGAGGGTTGATGGATTTGTGTGTGACTGGCGTATTGTTGTCTCGCGACACTCACGTGTGATGATATGAGCAAGTGGGTCAATGAAATTGATACACAGATGAAAATATAAAATGGTATATTGGCACATAAAATAAAAGGTAAATGGTAAAAAGTTAGATGAAGCACAGGTTTACATAGAATTACGGTTGAAACACAATATGAATTACTGCCCCAATAGTGGACAGTAACTAATGTCTGTACAAGGAGTGGTACAAGACACTTTAAACCGCCGTACAAGGTGTGGTACTAGGCGATAGGAGCGAAGCCAGAGGCCTACGAGCTCACTTGAGTCACTAACGCTGAGAGACTAATTTTGACTGCCAGGGGCGCCTATATATATCACCCAAATTCTATGGGGCACGTAGTGAAACTAATGCCGACCCGGACAGCCAATACATTTTGTTAATTTTACAAATTAACTTGAACATTAACTATCGACCAATCACAGGCGTTCTGACATTTTGACGACAACCAATCAGAGAAGACCTTTCTTATCTCTTATGTAATGAACACCTGCATATTTACTTTACATATTTACTTGTCTTTCTAACGACAAAACTAACATTTATACATAATGCAAAGTATGTATTCGATGGACAAACTGAATCTACGTTATACTTTACTATTAGATTCTAAATTCACATTCTCACAAATCTACAAACTACAATAAAAACAAAGGAACTTTACATATGTATTTCAATATGTACATAAAACAACATGGTGGACTCCGAAAACTTTCCACTGTCTGTAGCCAATCATGAGAAGCATGAATATGATCAACCAATCGCTGACTAGCCGAAATTTCTTACTATTGACTTTAACACAATTGGTCAATTTTAGCGCCTTAGCATGCACTACTTGCGCTATACAAAAAAGTTACCTCATAAACCTTGACATTGAACATGTTTTTACCTTTATTCTTATGATACTTAAAACATAATGATACGTAATTAAAACATAAGAAAACATACTTAGGACATAATAAGGTATACTTTAGACATAATAAGGTATACTTAGGACATAACAAAAACAAACTATGCTAGCTGTAATTTGCTATGGTCAGAGTGATGGCGCCATTCTCAACACCGGGGTGATGGTGGATCCTCTACATACCACCCCCCGTGAGAGGCTTCAACCGATCACGCTACCGTCGGTAGGAAGCACAATCACCCTGACCGCAGGTCTACGTAAGACCCCCGAAGTCGTCTCCACGTCGACTACTCTAACAACAGAGTCCATCCCGGGACTTACATTCTTAACTATTCCCTTTACCCACTGGTTACGTGGCCTATTCTCGTCGGTCACCAGCACGACGTCGCCGACCTTGACGTTGGGCACGTCGCTCGTCCACTTCTGTCGCCGCTGCAGAGCCGGAAGAAACTCACGCAGCCACCGGCGCCAGAAGAGGTCTGCCAACGCGTTGACACGACGCCACATGCGTCGCGAGCCGATGCCGCCCGGATCAGGGCGCACGTATGGAGCATCTCCCGCGGCTGAGCCCAGCAGGAGATGATTGGGTGTCAAAACGACGGGATGGCTCACGTCGTCAGAGACATAACACAGAGGTCGGCTGTTGACGATCAGCTCGGCCTCGGTGAGGAGGGTGTAAAGGACCTCCTCACGTGGCGCGCGCTCTCGCAGCGTCGCCTTGAGGGCGTTCTCTACTGAACGCACTAGACGCTCCCAGCAGCCACCCATGTGTGGGGCCGCGGGAGGGTTGAAGTGCCAGGCAATGCCCCGGCCGACGGCTCCTTCTTGGACCCGGGTGTAATCCAGGTCCCGCAGCGCAGCACGAAGCTCGGAGTTGGCCCCGACAAAGTTAGTACCCTTGTCGGAGTACATGCGCCACTAGGCGCCGCAGGGCGAGGATGGCTGAGTCGGCGCTCAGCGAGGCCGCCAACTCCATGTTGACAGCGCGTGTGGCGAGGCGCGTGCACAACACGCCCCACCTGGTCTCCCGGCGCCTTCCCATGCTGACCTCCATGGGGCCGAAACAGTCGACCCCGCAACGCACGAAAGCGCGTCGCGTCACCTGCGGCCTTGCGGCCGGCAGGTCTCACATAATTTGGCGCCGCCGGCTTATCTCGAGCCGGCCGGCACACTTGACATTTTGCTATTTCCGGTTTCACTCTGTGCGGCAGCTGCTTGCCCTCTGCAAGTGCTGCCACCTCGACTGCGTAACGGTCTTCTGCGGAGAGTGTGGCGTCCCGACGCCGCTTGCGTCGTCTGCCGAACCGGGCTAGCACTCTCGCTAGCAAGCGCTGCTTGTGTCTGTGGGTACACTGTACCCGCTCAGCGTCGGCACCTCCTGACCCCAAGTCGGAACATGCCTGCCGCCGCTCCTGTGGACAACAAAGAAAGGCGGAACCCGATAGCCACGCATTACTGCCTATCGGCCATGACAACCCGGTTGCCACGCCAGCTGGGTTCTTCGCCGAAGAAACCCAGCGCCAGTCCCCTCTCCCACTCAGCGAGTTCGTACCACCCAAATGGTGAGACACAAACCTATTGTTTACATGTTTGTATACCCAACTCATTGCCCCTGCGCTGGATATACTGTTGGGTGGAGCAGCAGCACAGCGCGCCAGTATCTTTGGCGACCTACGCGGCCTTACCTCCTCCCTACGAGTGAGGCGCCACACTGACCTGGCCGCCATGCTACCACCCACCAAACGTCGACATACATACTTATATTTAATATTTGTACCATTAATAGGTACGGCAGCATGGTGAGACGGGCACCATCCTGGATGGCCTACTTTGCCTCCTACCTTGGAGGTATACCCCTCGAGTGACCCGTCTATCTGCCTACAATGTGCAGCTGCGACATCAACATCACGGTGCAGCTTGCACTCTACTGTACTTACCACCCCTAGCTTGCCATCTGTCGACTCTCTTGGTGTCGACCCTAAGATGGCAGAGGCCGGCATGCCTTCGCCTGACATACCATCTGTCGACCCCCTGAGTGTCGACCCTAAGATGGCAGCGGCTTGCATGACTTCACATTTCATACCATCCTTCGACCTGAAGGTGGTAGCAGCTTGCTCATTATCCCGCTGTTTACCCGGAGCTAACCCTATTGGCCCCAGGTCAAACTGTTGCTCGACCCTATCAGGCAACATGGGTAATGAGCTGGACATACAATTTACATAACATGTACTGTTGGCGGAGCACACCCTCCTAAGAGGGCCATGAACCACCCACCCTAACTTTGTGAGAGAGGCAACCGGCTTACCAGACTTTCCCCGGCGTGTCCTCTCACTGGCGAGTAGCTCCCAGTTGTCCTGCCCGATCAGCAGCAGCGGCTTGGCTCCCAACATCTCTTTGCAGCCCAAGTCACGGAGGTGGCGATGCTCCTCCATGATGCCAGCAGGCACCGACTGCGCCGGCAGGTCCAGGTCCTGTAACGTGCGACATAAAATTTTAAAAGTTTTATTCGTAGCTCCGCGTACTGACAATTCTATCTCCTTGGAACTAGAATCGTATAATTCGATGCCACGTGCGCTTTGGATTCTAATTGGTTTTTGGACACCTTTAACATTTCCAATTAGACTCTTGTCCACCAAAGACACAGTGGCCCCGTCGTCCAATAGGGCGTAACATTTCTTAATGTTGTTGCCAACTTTTACCGTCACTGGTATAACTTTCAAGAGAGCACTACCTACATTAACTCGCATGTTGGTTACCGATTCGTGTCTCTCTTGGTGTAACATTACATGGTGTGCCGCGTTGCATTTTTCACACCTTTTACCTCGACAGTGGATACGTGGGTGATCTTTAACTAGACATTTAAAACATACCCGCGTACTTTTGACGTGTCTCCACCTCTCTTCACTATTTAATTTAGCAAATTTCTCACAATGCAGTAAAGTGTGCGTTTTCTGACATAAGGAACATCTATACTCATTTTTAACATCAGCTGTTTGTCTTTCAGTGCCCGCTTCAGCTTGCACGAACAACTTCTGTTTATTGACATTTTGATTGATTTTATTAGGCACAGCAGATCTTGATTTTAAATTAACAGCTGGGCCAGGGCTAGGCAAGTCTAGTTGAACATAATATGAAGTAGCCCTGGCTAGGTGCACTAGAAATTCTGAAAGTAACTCTAGGCTAGGTGACACTCTGACATCAATGCCCTGTGACGATGCCACCCCCATCGCAAAATCCCCGTACTGAGCACGTTGAATAGGTGTAAGTTTAGACAATAATTCACTTACCAGCTGTGGGTTGTTGAGATATCCATTCGCGTTGATGTTCCTTAATAACGACACACAATTACGTACCGTGGTGGAGAACGTACGCAACTCACGTCCACTGTCGGTGACCTTTGGTAATGCACGCACTTTCTTGATGGCACATTCTAACAGCAGGTTCGGATGGCCGAACTCCTCGTCGAGCGCCCTCATTATGTCGGCTGGATTGATGCACGTGCGCAGCAGGTCTTCCACTGCCCGCCGTGCGTCGCCTTGCAATGATGTTCGCAGCCGAGCTAGGTTCTCGTATGACTTGAAGTTATATTGGGCCGTCGTCTCCCAAAACATATTTATGTAGGCGAGCCAGTCTGCCGGGTTGCCACCAAACATGGGCAGCTCGTAAGCCTGCCTTGGCACCGGGCGTGGCCGAGCTATGCTTGCAATAGCGTCGGCCAACTGGTCAAACCGGTTGTCCCTCGGTTTGCGCTCCGTGTCCTCGTGCTCGTGCCCCCAGTTCACTCCCCCCCTTGCTGATGTCTGCGGACCAGCAACCTCACGAGTTGGCGCCGCCAACACTGGATCCGCAAACTGCACTGACATATTGGGTGGTCGTCTGTCCTCACTGGGTTCACGCGCGAACCTTAGCACTGGCGCTTTCGGAGCGCAGGAACTTACAGTCGCCATCGCGGCACTTGGCGTCGCGTCGCGCGTAACGTACGTCGCGGGCGCACCGGTGTATGTAACGGGCGCGGTCGCGGGCGCTCCGCTGTACGAAGCGGGCGCTGACACGGTCGCGGGCGCTCCGCTGTACGAAGCGGGCGCCGACGTGGTCACTTGCACATGCGCGTCACTAGGTGTAGGTACGGCGAGTGTGGACGGTACACGGCACTCCGATGACTCTTGACGTTCATCTATTCGTGGAGTCGTGTCCATCCACTGTTCGACACGTCGGGTTGTAGTCCCCTCCTCGTCCGTACCCGATGAGTTCTCAGCGTCAATTTCTGCTAAGTCGACCTCCAGCTTCTTCCTCACCAGCCCCTCTCTGAGGCGCACCAACTCCCGTTGTGCCTCGTACTCCGCCTTCTTCCTCAGGTACGTGGAGTGGCTCTGCCCGCTCCTGGATGAGGCGGCGACACTGGGCTCTTTTGACTCTCCCCTTCCACGGCCTCTTCGTGGCGTTACCTCTGGTGCTTGCACATTACGGTGATCTATAACTCGACCACCCACCAGAGGTATTGCCGGCGTGGGGAAAGACGACGTCGTTGGTGCCATCGATGGTGAGGCGGGCGCCCTCTCACTGGGCACGCCCGAGTCCGACTCTAGTTGTCTTGTACTGGCCATTCTTCTTGTCTTGCTTCTTGTCGTGACCGCACTATGCTCACTCATAATACCCAGTCACAACACACAATCCGGCTCGAAGGACCAAATTGTTCACGATGCTTTTCACGATAGGCGCGAGGGTTGATGGATTTGTGTGTGACTGGCGTATTGTTGTCTCGCGACACTCACGTGTGATGATATGAGCAAGTGGGTCAATGAAATTGATACACAGATGAAAATATAAAATGGTATATTGGCACATAAAATAAAAGGTAAATGGTAAAAAGTTAGATGAAGCACAGGTTTACACAGAATTACGGTTGAAACACAATATGAATTACTGCCCCAATAGTGGACAGTAACTAATGTCTGTACAAGGAGTGGTACAAGACACTTTAAACCGCCGTACAAGGTGTGGTACTAGGCGATAGGAGCGAAGCCAGAGGCCTACGAGCTCACTTGAGTCACTAACGCTGAGAGACTAATTTTGACTGCCAGGGGCGCCTATATATATCACCCAAATTCTATGGGGCACGTAGTGAAACTAATGCCGACCCGGACAGCCAATACATTTTGTTAATTTTACAAATTAACTTGAACATTAACTATCGACCAATCACAGGCGTTCTGACATTTTGACGACAACCAATCAGAGAAGACCTTTCTTATCTCTTATGTAATGAACACCTGCATATTTACTTTACATATTTACTTGTCTTTCTAACGACAAAACTAACATTTATACATAATGCAAAGTATGTATTCGATGGACAAACTGAATCTACGTTATACTTTACTATTAGATTCTAAATTCACATTCTCACAAATCTACAAACTACAATAAAAACAAAGGAACTTTACATATGTATTTCAATATGTACATAAAACAACATGGTGGACTCCGAAAACTTTCCACTGTCTGTAGCCAATCATGAGAAGCATGAATATGATCAACCAATCGCTGACTAGCCGAAATTTCTTACTATTGACTTTAACACAATTGGTCAATTTTAGCGCCTTAGCATGCACTACTTGCGCTATACAAAAAAGTTACCTCATAAACCTTGACATTGAACATGTTTTTACCTTTATTCTTATGATACTTAAAACATAATGATACGTAATTAAAACATAAGAAAACATACTTAGGACATAATAAGGTATACTTTAGACATAATAAGGTATACTTAGGACATAACAAAAACAAACTATGCTAGCTGTAATTTGCTATGGTCAGAGTGATGGCGCCATTCTCAACACCGGGGTGATGGTGGATCCTCTACACATTTCTTCTGTGTAATACAGTATTTAAATTTAGAATAATAAATGTAGCTGCTTTACCTATTAGGCTGAGCAGCGGTACAATTCTTCATGGCCCAGTTGGTATTTAATATTTTTTGGTTATAACTGATGGTCTCATTAGATTTTTTTAGTAAACTACCCTATTGGTCAAATTTCAATTGGTCCATGGAGCACTGATGGTTTCCTACGCAATAATGCTGCTGGCATGCCACTAACCCTCATTTAGCAGGAAGATTTGAGTGAGATGACACAGCAAATTATTTATAAAAAAGAAAAATAACTTCTGGGAATGAAACTGATGCCGTAAATATATGTTTGCAATGTTTCTCTGTCTGAGTAAAACGCAATTTCTATTAGAAAGATTCTAAAATTTACATGAGTATTTTGAGCGTGGCACGCCGTGTCACTAAGTTAGCGGCCATAAAAGTAACATCTACCTACAGGAAAATAGTGAAATAAAAAACACTTAAAAAGAAAATAGCTTTATTAATCACATAATTAATGTACATAATGATAACAATGTTGAAATGTCGATAACAACAAAAAACCAAGCCATCCTCAAAAGTGAGGTTATAATGCCCTCGTATTTATTCTCTATTTTTTATTTCTGAAATTAGTCGGTTTTAGACATGCAAATTAATCTAAGTAATAAATAACATAATTTTTTCACCTTATTTTGCTTACAGCCGGCTCCTTTGTGAATTCTGATTGCAGAAATAACGATGTAAACAAACAATAAAGTTACTTGTGAAACGAGTAATCCTGAGGATTTTTATTTTTGCAAGATTCACATCTTATTACTGCACAAGAAACCATCGCAATACAGTTCTTAAATCAGATGTTATCACTATATTCACTGAAATAATTGTCGAAACACTTGTATGCACATTTACCAAGGGCCCTACAGGGCCTTAGCAAATACGTGTTTGGTCCTGTTGACAGCGTGTTGCTTTTTCTCTTTCTAACACAGCAAAGTTCCGTTAAGAACGTGAGCTCTCTTTCACTCTTAAGCCCAATCTACGGAGTATATACTACATCTATGGTAGAAATAAAATGTGTATGAGACTTTGAATTTTTAGTGTTTCATTGTTGGACACATGACTTAGCATTATTAGGCAAGTCGAATGTAATGCCAACTTTATATTAATTGTTTATTGAACGCAAATGCATGACGCCTGAGACACCATGTTCGCGTATGCCCTTAGAGAGAGCTATGCGATCCCTATCGCTGAAATGCTTGTTTTCTTCCAGGTGGTTCAGGAATACAACCAACTCTTTTTGATTAGTGTCCTCTGGGTACTTACGGATGTATCCCTTTACCTTCAAAATTTCGTATTTGTTCTTCGGGTCCTTATCAGGAGAAAGAAAAGTTACCGCTGATTCCCCTGAGTCGGAATCAGTAGTCACCTGCTGAGTCTGAGATTGGGAATCTGAAGGTGGTTCCCCATCCTTCTTTTTTCTCTTATAAACCATTTTTAATGTTATTTTTTTTAGATTAAGACAAACTAAACACTGTACATAAACTATTACTATCGAAAATTTACAAAGATATTGTGCAAAATGTACAAATAAATATTTTGAAATTAAAAGCGCGCCTTTCCCCTTACACGTTTTCCCGCCTTCCCTTACGGTTTCAATAGTTGAAAACACAAAAACACTTTTTTAAATAAACGTCAAAATATCTCCTCTTTTGATAACCAAAAACTATAGACTCAAAATTGCATAGATAACTTTACCACCAGTGCTACGCGCGGCAATATTCAACCTAGCAATACAGCGATGTATTTTCTTTACATAAATTGGCATGCTCGAAAAATAAATGAACCACTCAGTCAAGAAAGTACCGGGAAAAGGTCAATAACACTCAAAATGTTAGTTATTCTTCCAAATTTATTATTTTTATCGCCTTTTAAGTACATATACTCCTTCAAAATTGATACACTTACGCCAACGAATAATCCAATCATCGAAACATTTTTTAAACGCTTTTTCTGGAATGTCTTCTACTGAATTAAAATGGGTAAGTACCACGAAGTGGTAATTTGAATTTAGAAAAAAAAATTGGCTGAAGCCATATCTGGTGAATAAGGTGGTTGCTAGATGGTATTTGTTGAGTTTTAGGCAAAAAAATCAAGAAGACAATTATTGATAGTAATCAATAAATTTTGGATCAATGAATATATTTCTTTTATTAATAACTTAATAAATAAAATATGTACAAGCGGCAAAAAAGATCCGGGAGGAGTACAGCTCATTGGGCATCGAAAAATTCGTCTCTCTCCCATTCACCCACAGCCAGCAGGCGGGCACGCTCTGCATTATTGGTTGACATATTTAATAGATTATTCCGTACCAATCTACAGAGCGGCTCGTCCCACTGTCTCTGGGAGAATGGGTTCTCGGGCAACGTCGTGTCCCGGCAAGCCTAGCCAAGTGCTTGACCGACGCAATGAACGCTTGGAAAATCCAAGCGTTCATTGCGTCGGTCAAGCACGGCACTTCACAGTTAACAAGTGGTGCAGTCAAAATTCTTTTGGTTAACTTTTCAGTGCTGTGGACCGAGGACAGGAACGCCGGTAAGCTTATACTATACTATAAATTTTAATTCGATTCCAGATTTGACAATTTCAGTATTGCAACGTTATGACAAGTACTAAATAGTGACGTTGCGAAATTATTCGATATGGAAATGGAATATTTCCAGATCGATTCTTCTCGTTTATAATTTTACTCTCGTAAACTAAGTATATCAGGAAATTAAATATTTCTGAACCGATAATTTAGTTTTGACGATTAATTAACGATCTGAGACTTTTCTTTTATAATTGTGTGTGAAATAAATAAAAAAATGTGATCATGAAGGAACATGACAAATAAAACAGATGTATTATGGTAATAATTTATTTTATAAATTGTCGCCGTCATCGCTGTCACTTTCTGTAACATTTATTATAAATGTGTCTGTGATATTGTCAGTTAACATATCTAGCCTACTCATTTTTTCCTCTTCTTTGACTACATGGGATACGCATTTAGACCATTCGGTAGCCGTAATTTTTTGAATGCCTTCCTGAAATAAATTTCTCACGTCTGTCAATTTGAAGGTTTTATTATTTTAAGCTACATGCCCCTTTACCTGCGCCCATATCAATTCGATAGGGTTTAGCTCGCAATGGTAAGGGGGCAGTCTTAAAACCGTGATCCCATGTTGTGCTGCCATTTCGTCTACAGCGTACTTATTAAAAGACTCGTTATGTGGAATCAGTTCTAAAAGCGTAGCTTTAACCATATCTGGTTCGTAATGAATATTTTTATTTAAAAGCCAATCTTGAATGGCAGCTTTTTTCCAGCTCATTTTTGGTGCCGTTTCCAATTTTCGGGAGTGGTAAGGTGCATTATCCATCACCACAATTGAGTTTGGTCTTAATTTTGGTAAGACTCCAGCGAACCACTCCTCAAAACAAACTGCATTCATCTCATCATGGTAATCTTCACAATTTTTCTTTGCTTCAAAAATCATGAGCCCCTCTTCCAGGAAGCCTTCTGCACTACCTATATGGCTAATTATGAGACGTTTGCCTTTTCCAGATGGATTTTTTAATCCAGTGGTCAGTCCCTCCAAAAACGCTTGTCGAGATGATGTGACTTTCTTGTCCATCCAAGTTTTTTTTACAGTATGACCTTAAAATAAATATAGTACATGAACATTCAATATTACTATTAAATTTAATGCAAAATGTATATAAATTCATTTTGTGTATAAATGAGTCTTGTTACTTGTTATATAAATAAATAATAATAATAAATGTTAGCCTTACCTGCGTTAACCCAAGTTTCATCTTGATAATATATATGTCTCCCTTCTCGTCGAAACTGACATATAGTATTCGCAAGTAACGCTGGCGCCATGTTATTATATCATTTCGATCAATAAGTGTGCTCTTGCGTGACCGTGCAACAAATTTAAAATTAAGATGCTTCAAAATTTTTCTGAGGGTGTCTTTGGAAATCTTGGGCATTTCTGAGTCATCGTTCATCACTTGTAAAATCTAAAATAGTAAATTTTATAATAGCTTGGAATCATTACTTTTTTTTTTTCTTCCTTTTTGGCTTCGCACGGTTTGTGCATTCAGCCAATGTCACGTCAGGTTGATTTTACAGAAATCAAAGGTAGGGAAACCATATAAAAAAATATTAAATTGAACGGAATTTAGGAAAGGATAGATAGATAGGATCAGTTCTTTTGGATGGTGATAACATGAAAATAGTGAGCAAATACAATGACGAAAATTATAGCTTAATATTATTTAAGGTGATGAATGAGACTATACATTTATACACAGAGAAGCTATTTGTACAAAGTAAGGAAAGTATTGAGGTAGGATAAAAACCTTTTTAACAAAAAATTCAACCGACGAAAAAGAACTAAAAAGCAAAAAATAAATTAACCTTTTAAGTCTTGAGTATTGAGCTTATTTACCTACATAAAATATCAAATTTTATATAAACAAATTTTGAGTCGGCGCCAAACAACAATCTGATTATTAAATATCTAAATTTTATATGTACGTAGAAATGAAGAAGGCTAGACGTAGGTAATTAATCGTTTTATTATTTGGCGCCGACTCAAAATTAGTTTATATAAAATTTGATATTTTATGTAGGTAAATAAGCTCAATACTCAAGACTTAAAAGGTTAATTTATTTTTTGCTTTTTAGTTCTTTTTCGTCGGTTGAATTTTTTGTTAAAAAGGTTTTTATTTTATGATTTTTTGTGACTCGCATCATCTTTAAATACTCTGAAGCTAATTTCTAATCCTTCATCATTCCTCTTGGCACTGAGCTGATGATGTAACCATCCTTTCATAAGGTTCCCAGGATATTGACCAGTTGAGGTTACCTCCAATATTCCAAAGACGTCTTTTCTTCAAAGTATATTAAGTGGTATCTGTCACTAAAACCAGTTTTTTATAACTAACTTCTATTGTTAAGGAAAGGTATGGTTTCCATCATCAGCTCAGTTTCATGATGTGATGATTCCTAAATGCAAATACCTGATAAAGTTATGAAAAGTAAACAGAAACAATATTCGTGCCCAATTTTCGAGGTTTTCTCTCAATTTTATCAGGATTCCACGATCAGATCCTAATGTCCTTGACATGGGACCATCCTTGAGGTATACCCTATCTATGCAAAAAAGAATCGTCAAAATCGGTTCATAAACAACGGAGTGACAGCCGAACATACGTACAGAAACGCTAAACGTGCCCACAAATTTCGAGGTTTTCTCTCAATCTTATCAGGATTCCATGATCAGATCCTAATGTCCATGATATGGGACCACCCTTAAGGTATACCCTATCTATAAAAAAAAGAATCATCGAAATCGGTTCATAAACAACGGAGTGAAGGCCGAACATACGTACAGAAACGCTAAACGTGCCAACAATTTTCGAGGTTTTCTCTCAATTTTATCAGGATTCCATTATCAGATCCTGATGTCCTTGACATGGGACCACCCTTGAGATATACCCTATCTAATAAAAAAATAATCATTATGATCGGTTCATAAATGACGGAGTGAGGGCTGAACATACACAAAAAAAAAAAAAAAACATATATACGGTCGAATTGAGAACCTCCTCCTTTTTTTCGTCGGTTAAAAAGGAATACGAAGGGACAAGAGGTCACAGAGAAAGGAGGAACGGTCATGTAAAGGACAGGAGAAAAATATGTGATCTAAGTCACCTACGTCTGTGCCACACGAGCAATAGGGGTCGTCGATGATATGAAGTTTGGCAAAATGGGCTGGAGAGCAAACATGGCCCAGTCTCAACCGTATCATAATGGAGGTCTCAACCTTGCCAAACTTTGCCCTGCCAAACCACGGCTTTTCTGGCATCTCGGATTGAATAAAAGAAAAGTAACGGCCCTTGGATTTGCTGCTGATATCCCAAGCCACCTTCCAAGTGTCCCGAAGAAAATTCTTTGGCAGCGTCTCGAGGTCATAACTAAAGTTCTTATATGGAACTAAGTCTCCACATTGCACCGCATCACCAGAAAGTGCATCAGCTACATCATTGCCATGGATTCCAGAATGGGCCGGAATCCAGGCAAATTGCAGTGTGTTACCCTCAGAGATGGTTTTGAACGCAAATTCTCTTATCACATAAATTATAGGAGACTGTGATTTGTGTTCAAATGGGGATTTACTGATGGCTAGAAGAGCACTCTGTGAATCGGTAAAAATTATAGTTTTTTTGAGCCTAAAAACACGTGCATATTCTAAAGCTTTTAGAATTCCAAAACATTCTCCCGTAAAAACGGAAGTCTCCGGAGGCAGTTTTATTTTTTGCACGATGTTGTATTGAGTATGGTAGGTACCAATCCCAACACAACCCGCCCGAGAACGTTTGGCAGCATCCGTAAAAATATGGTGAAAGTCTGAATGTTCAATCAGAAATATATTAAAGCATGATTGGCAATCGGGATCTGATTTACTTACACAGTTATATTTAATATTGGGAGTGAACAGTAAACTATCATAACTATTGTTAAATAGGGGAAGTTTATTTGAACGGTGAATAGGCGAAGAAAGTGAGAGGAATTTCTTGTAGCTTTCAACTAAACAAGGAGCACGTTTATGGGACCAGTAATCTGAAGATTCAATTTGAAACATTAAAGATTCCAGTTTAGGAATGAGAGGGTGAGTTGAGAACTGAAGAATCCGGAATAAATATTTGTCAGACAGCAATTGTCTTCTAAGGCCTAAAGGAGCTTCCCCACATTCGATTTGTAGTGCATTAATGGGACTAGATTTCATGGCACCCGAAATAATACGTAATGCTTAGACTGGATCCGATCCAATTTTTTGAAAGCCATAACACTACCAGGTTCTAGAACGAACAATCCATAATCCAGAGTGCTTCTGATGATTGCGTTGTAAATTAGTTTCAAAGAAAATGGATGTGCACCCCACCACACACCTGAGAGACATCTGAGCATGTTTAAGTGATTTTCACATTTATTAACAATATAGTCACAATGAGGAGCACAGCTTAATTTAAAGTCAAATATTACACCTAGATATCTGAATTTATCTTTAACTGGAATAAGTATTCCCTTATAGAATAGGTTTACAAATGGAATAAATTTTTTTCTGGAGAATAAAACAGCCGCGCTTTTAGACGTGGATAAATCCAAACCGTTTAAATATAACCATGACTCTAAAGTAGATAAAGCAGAATTAATAGCATAGCTCGCTTGTTCAACAGATTGACTTGAAGAATATAATAATAAATCGTCGGCGTATTGAAGAACCTTAACATGATTAGTTAAGGAAGAGTCCAAATCAAAAGTATAAATATTGTACAGAAGGGGACTGAGCACAGAACCCTGTGGGAGACCTCTCCATACAAGATGAGAGACATCATGATCTCCTATTGTCATGTTAACAGAGCGTTCAGTCAGGATGTTAATAATGAAATTCATCAAATTCGAGGGAACCTCTATAGCTTTTAATTTATTTTGTAAAACTGATAATACGACATTATCATAAGCTGCATTAATATCTAGGAAAACTGCAACAGTGGATTGGTTTTCAGAGAAGGATAACCGAATATCGGTTGAAAAATACTTATATAGAAATTTTGCGGATGCCGAGCCCACCAAAACGAATGGGTAGTGTGGTTTGCTGCCACACTCGGTCATCTAGGACCACATTTAAATTGGTTGTAAGAGTGCATCGAATAATTTCATCAATTTTGTCCAGGAGATGTGAATGCTTCCATAGAGGGGAAGAGCGGAGAAAATATATAAAATTTGGTCCAAAACAGCAATATCTAAGTAGGGTGAATGCCAAATATAAATTTATTTTTGCGAGTCTGTCCGAAATATCATTTAAATGGTTAATTTTTCCGTCAGTGAATGAAGAAAAACTTTTTTTCCAAAATACCCCTATTTTGGAAAAAAAGTTTACCATAGGTTCTTGGAAGCAGGTGCTGTGAACTTTTTTCTAAAATTTAATAATAATAATAATATAATTAATTATATGTATAATATAATTGATTATAATCAATAATATTGATCTCATGAATTTTTGAATGTGTATGGCATTTTTTAGTTGTTTTTTTAAATCGGTATTCAGGAACAGTCTGACACGCCCGCACCTTCCCGATCCACCCAGAGCGGGAAAAATTTATTTGATGATTTCCCACCCTAAAAAAATACACTTAATAAAAAACTTTTTACAAAAAAAATACAACCGACTTCCATAAATAATACTAAAAAATGCAAAATAACTTTAATTTCGGAAGTCGGTGTTTCTAGTTTGGTTTCTTCGTTATTTGACACCGACTTCCGAAATTAAAGTTATTTTGCATTTTTTAGTATTATTTATGGAAGTCGGTTGTATTTTTTTTGTAAAAAGTTTTTTATTTTTCACTTTTTAGTTGTTATACCCCATTCTAAAACTAAATTAGTAGTAAAGTTATGCGAATTGATAGCCCTAAAAATAGGGAATTTGAACATAGTTGGTGAAATTAGGGTGTATCAGGGTGAACTGTACGAATCTGTATACCCCTTTAGAGCGTATCAGCGTGATGTAATGTTGTGAAGTGGTGAAAACAGTATACAGACATGCGATTGCAGCAATTCTGGAAGGTTTGCTATCATTTATTGAAGAGTTCCATTGTGTATCTCCGAAGTTCTTCATCAGATCTTTACCAAATTAAAATGGGACCAAATGTAAAGCAACAGCTTTCAAATAAAAAAAAATCTTCAAAATCGGTTCACGTACTAAGAAGTTATGAGGTAACACACATAAAAAAAAAAAAAAAAAAATACAGTCGAATTGAGAACCTCTTCCTTTTTTTGAAGTCGGTTAAAAACGTGATTCCCCCCCAAGGGTGTTCGAAAATCTACTTGTTAACAACGTGAGATACAATTATGTCAACAATACGAAATAAAAATCTAGCAAAAACGACATTCAAATCAATTTGAAAAGTGTTATTGCAAACAGTGGGTTTAAATATCAGTAATTGAAGTCTTTTACATTTTTCAAATAATCATTCATTCATTTCTTTTTTGTACACATCTACGACAGCTTTTAACTCACTGTCTACTTTTAATTTACTTTCAAACATAATTTTGAGGCTTGGTTTTACATCAAACACGTTTATTAATACATTGACCGCCATGGGGGACACATGGTGACCCCCAAACAATAGATTTTTAATTGTGTCTGTTTTTCTGGCAGTCAACGTGTTAATAATTCAAAGATCTGTTTTCGTTTATCAAACGATGTGTCGTATTTCAGAATGTCACATATAAATTGTACTGCGAAGTATTCTGCGAATGTTTCGTGTATAAAAACTGGGTTATCGTTTACTACATTATATACAATGCCCGTTTTATCATTTCCGATCTTCAACATTTCAATCATAGCTTTAATACGCAATACCTCATTTTTATTAAAAATCTTATCTAAATTTTCGTGAAAAGTAGCATAGGCACCGAATTTCTTATGAGTCTCAAAAAAATACTTGCGTTCTTTCTCATACATCATTAAAATGTTAGGTTTAGACATGTCAATATTGGTTTTTTCTTGGAACCTTACAGTTTTAAGTTTAGTTTCCAGGAAGTGATCGTACAATGTAAAATCACTTATTTCTAGATGCCATTTTTGAGATCTTTTTCTTGGGCCTTTTATTTCGTTTAGAAAATAATAAGCTATAAGATACAAGTTTAAGGGAGTAGTTAAAAAATCATTTCTAAACGTAACACATTTGAAACATTTTTCGTAAAGTACACTAAGAGCATTCATTATACGTCGTGCAGCAGATTTCAGTTATATATTTAAATAACAGATAAAGTTAATGTACACCGACAAATGTGGCTTCTCCTTTAGTTCTGAGTGTTTTCTTTTCTGCAAAAACAAGTTAATGTCAGGACTTAGTGACATAAAATCGATAAAGTCGTATATGTTTTCAAGTTGCGTTTCATTATGGTTAAGAAGAATCTCATTTTTTATCCAAAACAAATACAAAAACATATTTTGCTTAATCCAAGAAAAGTTTTCTAAATCATACGACACATCGAACGATTCTTCTAAAATCATCTTCATAGTCCCATACGGCCTGCTTGTGATCCAAATTTTATGTTTTATTTAGGATAACTCTTTAGTATTATTAACAACGTCAGCACCTCATGTGCGTAATCTGGCCAGATTTCATCAAATCCATCGAATAAGAATATCACCTTTTTTCTATTGTAAAAATGTCTGAACATTTTGAGTTCAAATGTGAACAACTCATTACCAGTGCAATATTCAAGGGACAGTTCATTATTTAGTTCTTGCAGATCAAATGCTACATTATCTTCGGTATTACCAAGTGTCGCTAGACATATGAATTTTAAACATTCTAAAATATCAATCACTTCGTTATTTATCTTCCACACAAAAATGCATTACAATGTTCCACCAGGTTAATTCTGACTATCCACATCGTTTGATCAACTTTCTTTATTTGCAGAAATAAGTGCGTGAATAAAATTAACATACCCATTTATTTATTTATTTATTAAAGCTTCATGCAACACAAATGTACAAAGGCGGGCTTAATGTCCCATTCCAGGCTTTGTCGTCAAAACGACGACATCATCATCAATGTCGTGAAGCGTGTCAATATGAAGGGACTCCTGCTGCAGTTCATCATATTTATTCTCATTTATTTCTGTATTTTTCTCTTTAATCTGTGCAGTACATATTTTATACTGCAGATGATATAAGCGAATCAGTGTTTCGTCTTCCGTCTGAATCCGCATTACGTGTACACTTCGTTTCTTATTACGACAGACTCGTCTGCCAATGTACATATTTTTCACTTTATCGTAATTTGACATGTCGACTGCTTCGCCTAACAAGATAGTTTCCTTATGAATTATTTTACTTAATACGTCTCCTTTAACAAACGACTTTGACATTTCGTCAACTATCGATTTTAATTTTGTTTCTTGTCCTTGAAAAAGTATTTTCTTTTGCAGGATACTATACTGTGTATCTTCGCTCAAATCTGTATGGTGGCCACATAGGTAGCGGTATACCTGAACGCAAAGAGTATAATAATAATACGGGACCCTGAACGGTATACCGGAACTGAAGGCTTGTGCAAGTATACCTAACGTCCATAGTGACCACACACGATTCAAGTATGCCTGTGCAGTCTCAGTCAAAGAGTATAATAATAATACGGGACGTCTCAGTTCTGCGCCTGTGACAAACCGAAGAAGGCGGGTTGTGCAATAACTATTTTGTGAAAAATGCCACCGGTTCTATCCAAAGTGACACCCACAAATGATGACGTTTTGGCTATTGTTGGTTTGGTGCTAGCTATTAAGAAAAAAGAGAAGTGTAAGAAGAAACGTTCTGTATGGTCTAAAGAATGGTTACTGAAAAGAAATAAGTATTCCCACACCAACCTTTTAAATGAATTGAAATTCGCTCCGAAGGACTGGCACAATTATTTGCGTATGGATGAAAACACATATTTGGAACTCTTGTCCTTAGTAACGCCATTGATACAAAAGAATGACACGATAATGCGCCCAGCGATAACACCGCATGAGAGGTTAACAGCAACTTTGAGATTCCTGGCGACTGGTAGAAGTTACGAAGATCTTAAGTTTTCTACAATAATATCACCTCAAGCTCTAGGCATCATTATCCCTGAGACATGTAACGCTATCTATGAAGTACTTCGCACAAACTAGGTATTTGAAGGTAAGTAAAACCACAAGATTATAATCAAAAGTTTACTTTTATTAAAAAAAAAATAGACGAGGCAGAGTCATAATTAGGTACCTACAGGCCTTAATTTTCACCGTTAAACTGAGAAAATAAAGTCACCATGGACATGTTTTCGGTGGAAAGTGAACCCGATAATTGAAGGCTGGCAATCCGAGATTTGCGGGTCTGGCCTAGTTGGTGCATGTGAACGTATTTGATGAAAATATGTCGGTTGACTCTGCTGAGATTGTAAACTGTAATTTATATTTCTGTTATTTGAGTAATGGTTGAGTTGAGGTTCCGATAACATCTGCTGCTGATGGATTTGTTGTGGTACCTGATTTAGCAGAGTTGAACTTGTGAGCTTGTGTGATATCGTTAAGTTACCAAATTGTGCCTCAAATAACGTATCAGTAATAATTTTTTCTGCAAACAATCTCTGTTCTCTGGGCAAGTCACGCAATTTTATTGCCACCATTTTGCCAAAAACGTCGCAACCATCTTCGGGTACAACCGGACGTTTGATCACGAACCGACAGAAGAACATCTGCAGTTACGGAATCAGAATTTGAAGTCCTTTTTGTCGGCCTTGACCGGTTTCTTGACGGTGTCGGTGGGTGTAGACTTTGGACGACTGTAGAAGACGTCGATGCTTGTGGACTTGGAACGGCGTCAGAAGAAGACTCAGTGTAGATTTCAACTCCATCAGTTTCAACTCCCTCTGTTACAACTCCCTCAGTTTCTTCTGTCTGTAACAATAAGTTAAATATAAGTATTTTTTTTATAAAAAAAAACATAGGTAAAAAGTTTAAGTACCTACAGGGACCTCGCTCACTTCACCTTTATTAAGAGTTATTTTCATATTGGTTTCAGTTTCCGAAAACAGAAGAAGATTGGAAAGATATCGCAAAAACCTTTGAAGACATGGAATTTTCCTCAATGTATCGGCTCAATCGTCGGGAAACATATAGATATTATTCCACCGAGTGAAAGCGGATCTTATTATTACAATTACAAAGGGCGGCATAGTATGGTTCTGTTGGCCATTGTGGATGCCAAATATCGATTTATTATGTGCGATTTTGGCACAAATGGCAGAGTATCAGATGGCGGTGTTCTGCAAAATACAGTTTTCTACAAGAAACTTGAGAAAAATCTGTTAAAGATTCCGGTGGAAGAAAAAATTAACAACAGCTTAAAAGTATTGCCATACGTTTTCGTAACTGATGATGCGTTTCCTTTGAGGTGTGATATGATGAAGCCATTTAGACAAGCGGACTTGAATTCACAAGATAGAAAGATCTTCAATTACCGTTTATCTCGAGCGAGGCGCATAGTTGAAAATGCGTTCGGTATATTGGCGGCTAGGTTCAGAATTTTCCACACACAAATTAATATAGAACCAAATAATATTGAATCTGTAGTAATGGCGAGTTGTGCTTTGCACAACTTTCTAATCGCTCATTCACGTAATCACTACTCGCCTTCTGAATGTTTTGACCAAGAAAATGCAGAAAATGGAACTATCTTGCCAGGGTTACATGCGGGTGACCACATGATCCCATTAAATAGAAGGGGATATGGGAATATTGCACTCAATGCAAAGAATATTCGGGAACAGTTTATGGATTACTTTAGTAATGAAGGCAGTGTTCCTTGGCAAAATAATTTCATAAATTAAAAAAATAAATAAATAGTATTAGAATTGAATTTTATTTTGTTTAATTTTTTGTGAAGCCAGAACAAAAATCTTACCGTAGATTCCTGTCAGGTTCGATTGCAATGTTCTTGGTGTCTCTTGGTCGCGGATAAAATGCAATTTATCGTAGTACCTTAGACTCGGCACGTATACATTGTAATGATCGATAATTTAGTTATCGAGTCCAATGCTAGATGGCGTTACTAGGCTCGTCACAATCGTTTTAATGACATGTTGCTTTATTATACGGTGGACAAGTGAAGGTGGCAGAAAAATAAATATACCTACCGGAGAATGATCAATTGGTGAAAGACAGAAAAACTAACTGTTGCTCCGTAATTAGTTTGCAAAATTCCTGGAAATTAAAGCCATCATTGTTTGGAGATTTATACAGAATGTACATACGTATTGGCATTGGTGCAATATTGTGAATTTGTGTACAAATACTGGAAGTAACGGGGTAAGTGTTTGCGTCTATCTAACGAAGTGTAGGTTGTCGATAGTTGGAGATGTTTTGCAAGGCTGACTGTTTTCATTTTGTTCTCAGCTTGTGGAAACGCCCTTATCGTTCAGCCACAAATAAACAATATAGTCCGACTACGATTGCTGAGACAGGATTTTGATTTGTTGCGAAGTACTGAACGACATATTCTTAAGAAGTACTTAAGAAGCCGGTTGGTCTCGGGGCATAGTGCGCGGACTGACGTTTACTTTTACTCGGGTTCGATCCCAACTATAGATGCTGGCGGGAAAAATTCCGAATCATTCCCGTCGAATACTTCGGAAGTATTCCGAAATATTCCGAAACTTTGGGAATATTTCAACTGTCAAAAAAAACCAGGAAAATCGACCTTACTACCTATTTTTCAACATTTTTTTTATGTCACGTATACATATAGTGACTAATAATACTGTTCTGAAAACTGCATCAAAATCGGTTCAGCCAAACGCGAGATGATCGCGGACAAACATACATAAATACGGTTCAAACTCATAACCTCCTTTTTTTAAATCGGTTAAAATACCAAAACCTGCTCCTAAGTATAACACTTTTCTGAAAACCGCATCAAAACGTGTTTGCTTGCAAGGTTTGCCTTTGTTTGTTTTTATTGACTGGGCTATTATACGCGTTAAGTAGGTAGGTAATGATTAATACCTACCTATGCGACTCGCGAATACTCGCGATGCGTACAGAGCTACATACAAACTAACCAAAAACATAAGTAACCCTTTTTCAAAAAACAAATCAAATATGCTACTGGTTTTTTATTCCACAACTGACATTTATAAAAATAGCATTCGCTTTCAAAATAAGTAGGTACCTACCTAAAAACAAAAGAATAAATCGCAGGCTAACATAGATCTACCTATAAAAATATCAACATATAATTCCCATTGAATTATTCGGGCGAAATATTCGGCGGAAACATTCGATTGCGGGGTACGAATCTTTCTCGCGGGGAGGAAAAATTCTCCGGGGAGCATCTCCGCTCTTACCGCACTCTGGGGGAGCATCTCCGCTCTTACCGCACTCTGCACCGCCATCGCCTGCACGTACGACTCGTGGCAGTCGGGCGCGCACGGCGCGGCGCCAGCGCGGCGGCAGCGGCCGGCGCACAGAGGGGAAGCGGGGGCGGCGATCGACGATCGACGATCGATGCAAAATACGATTTTTCAGCAAAAAAATTAAAAATCTTAATTAAATTCATTTTGAATAATTCTGATTTAAAGAAACTTTCCCAGAAGTATTCCGGAATTATTCAGAATGTTTCAGAAGTTTTGCAACTATAATCCCAACCTGAAGATCATCTTTTTGCATTTGCAAGATATTTTTGTTTAATAGTTTGTCAGCAAATATTATTTATTTATTTTGTTTTCGTTGTCACAATTAGATTAATTGTCCGGTACGGCTGTTGTCAGTCAAAGGAGATTTTAGTTATTAAGGTGTTAGCTTCTAGATTGCAAAAGGGAATCCAATATTATTCAATAAAATTGTAAGTATTTTTAAAATACCCGTGTTCTTCTTTTAAACCAGTTTAATTGGAACCCCGGTCATTACAACATCGTTGATGCCTGCCCCTGATCTCTTCGAATTTTCGACTTTTTTCTGTTCTTTTCGGTAATTTGTCCTGTAGGTATTAATTTTTCTAATCACTGATTCCCGATTCGCGTCCGGATCTATTTCTTTCAAAACATCTACCAATTGTTGGTATGCAGCGTTCTTTTTGTCGCGAATATGGTATTCTTTATTTTCGTTTTATTTGCCATAGACATGGTAACTTCCTGTATAAATCTATAAACTCTTCTAATTTCTCTCTATTACTGCGGCGTGAATCGACAGACATTTTGGCGCGAAAATAAACACACAAACCAACCGAAGCAATGGCGCGCGTGCGACTGAAGCGTTCCGTTCCGACACACACGCTCATGCATACTTGCACAAACTAGTTTGTGCAGGTATACAGATCGTAGTTTTGATCTGCCTACCAGACTTGTGCAAGTCAGGAAACTTGTGCAAGTTTTGTCACACACACGCTCCGGTATACTTGCACAAGCCTTCAGTTCCGGTATACCGTTCAGGTATACCGCTACGTATGTGGCCGCCATTTAGATTCGTTTTGTCATCATTCACAATGATAAATGGTTCCAATAATATGTTTTGAACCAATTCAAATAGCTTACTGTCTGTGATTATAATCGTCAGTTTATTCTTAATTTTTTTTGCAATCGTCTCAAATTTTTTTAACGAGACTTTATCAATTGTGTGAATGTTATTGAATACAATGATGATTATTTTATCTTTGTTTGTATTTTCTAATTCCGTGAGTAATGTCTCATATTCGCTTCACTACAATAAAATTCTCAGCTCCATTTTCCCGAGATCGCGCCTGTTTCAATGATTCCACATACTGTCCATTTGCGTTGACACTTGAGACACAAAACCACACCAATTTTACATCACAATATCCACTAGGAATCAATAAACGAATAATTAAAACAGCCACTGAACTTCACTCGACAAAATCCCGCCAAAAACTCTTTCTGTAATGATGATTATAAGATGTTGTCAGAAAGATGTTGCTATGCCAAAAATTATATATTGGATTCTCCCAATGCTTAAGTTTATAAATAAGAAAAGTTCCTAACAATATAAAGCCCCTAAAAAAATCCCATCCCCCTTATTTACCCCAAGGGGTAAAAAAGCGTGGTAAATGGTGGGGACATCTCGCTATATATCTGGCGGTGATGTCACATTTCAATTTGTGCATCCTTTTTCTGTTATTTGACAGTTTCTCCTTCCACTACTTTTGAAAGATTTCTAACTTTTTTTTAATTTGAATGGATTTGATGGATAACGTTACTTTTTGATACAAGTAAAAATAAAAAAATTAAAATTTAAAAAAAAAACAAGACTGATAAAATTGACTTGATATTTTTTTTTTCATTTCCTATTTTTTGGCGATTAATTTCTTAACGAACGAATTCGGTCGTTACGCGATCGTTAACTATGTCGAAACTGCAGGTCCAGGCCCTGGTACCGCGGTACAATAGGTTTATATATAATAATTATTATCAATAATAATTTTTAATAATAATAGGGTGTCATATAATTTAGCCCGCGAAATTCAAAACTGCTATTGCAAACAGTTATTTTTAAAATAATCTAATAACCTCTAAATTATAACAATTTAAAACAATAAGAGTCTCGAAACTATGTATTTCCTACAAATCCACATATTTTATCGAAATAGTCTGGAGGCTATCATAACATAATGCTCATTAAAGCAACAATTGCAATACAATACCTTACATTATGCAATACTTCCTTTATTCCTAAATAAATAAATAACATCTCTCTCTCTGTTTGCCTAGCCTTATACAATTATTTGGGGTCAGCTCTCCTCGTCATTCTTCGCCAGACGTGTCTGTGCTGGGTAGTAGAAACATTCATATTCGTCTTCAGGTCGTTGTTTACGACGGAGATCCAGGTTAGAGATGATCTTCCACGCTTTTTTGGACCGGTGTCAATGCTCATAATTTTTTTGATCATGAGTTCTTCGGGTCTTCTCATCACATGCCTGTATTACTCAGGCATGTTTCAAAGAGCTTTTGCTGGATTGGACCGATTTTAAGACTTCCACGGATATGTTCAATTCTCACCCTGTCAAGCAGAGTGACGCCTCCTGCCCATCGCAACATCTTTATCTCTGTTGTGTGCAGCATGGTATGGACTGGAATGGAAAAATAACAGAGCCGTTACGTAGGTGATGCGACGAAATAAAAATTGCGGATTATCGGACGTAAGGTATGTATTATCCATGCCACAGCCCACAGGAGTACATTTTTGCAAGTGGGCAAACTTTGTCATTGCAGCCGAGTTGGAATACACGCCCGAGTCGAAGGCCAGACTGCAATGGAGCCGACAGTCTGCAATGACAAATACCTACGAGTATCATATGACGATCCAACACACGTATTCCCCTGCCCAGGGGTCGTGGATAAATTCGAAACAGAGTTACCGCGCCCCTGGGCACTCAGGGCTGGGAAGGAACAGGGGTGGGTTTTAGTCAGTAAGAATCTGACACGCCCTCCCGCTCCACCCAGAGCGGGAGATGTCATTGGATGATTTCCCACCACCAAAAAAAAAAAAGGCAAGACCACCTCAGAGGTTGACCTGCGAGATGCCACACAAAAAAAAATGTTTTTGGGGTTTTTAATTCTAAAATTAGAAAATAATCAAAAATAATAGAAGCGTGTATAATAGATTATTGATCGAAGTTGTGGTTTGATGGTTTCACAAGTTTCACTAACCGTAAACAAAAATACAACTAGTTTGAAAAAAAAAGCAGTGCATAGCATATGGCAACACTCACAGTATCCTGAACTGTCAAAGTTGAAAGTGTTTGTCGATCACAGATTACTAATATGTATGTTGTCGATTATTGTATTGTTGTATTGTTGAAATTGTTGGTTTCTAAATTAAAAAAATAATAAATATCACAGTTTATCACCTTTTCTGTGTTAACTATCGTCTCTATGTTGTGAATTTAATCTTTCGTTGTAGAAAACCATAAAAAATGGCTACGAAAAAGGGCAAAGGTCCGACTTTTGATTTAGGATTGTGTCGATGTTGTGGAAATATGAAAAAGTGTCGTGTTTTGAACCTCGAATATGAGAGTTTGGGACAAAAAGAAGTTTATTCGGACATGATAATGGATTGCTTCAGTTTAGTGGTAATTTATTTTACTTACTTGGCTATTTTATCCATGCTTTTGATGCGAATAAAATATGGTTTCTTTTTGGCTCTAAATTGCCTCCCAAGTCGTACTTCTTTTTGTGTTTGTGTTGATGAATGATCTCTATTGAATGAGCTAACTTATTTCTGTCTATACTGTAGTAAATATCATAGTCGTTCATCCAAGTTCTAAAACAACCTTGGTGGAAAATGCCATGGGTTTCCAATGAAGGTTTTTTTTTAAGTTTACTAAATTAAAATGATAAACAAGATTTTTTTTTTTTTTGTTTACATATTTGTTAGTAGTAATCTCTGGAAGTATAGAATCAATTATTATTGCGAAAATTCTTATACTGTTAGAAAGCAGCTTTTTATCCTGAAAAAATTGGATAATAGGTACAGAAGCAAAGCCACAGGAATTTGTTTAAGTTTAATCGCTAATAAAGTTTGTGGGTGTGTGTGTTAGTATGTTTGTTACTTCTTCACGCTCAAATGTCTGAACCGATTTGAATGAAATTTCGTTTGTGGATAGCCTATACCCTGGATTAACAAAGGCTACTTTTTATCCAGGTCTTTGCGGGTGAAACCATAGGGCGCAGCTAGTAATTCATATATCCTATGTCACTTCAGCAGTTAAACCCAATCTCATTTGTTCAAACCCATCCAGCCCTTTAGACTACAGGGCATGCGAAGGAAATAGACACACATACATACAAACTTTCGAAAAACATTACCTTCCTTTAGAGGCAGTTGGGTAATAAATAAGTGATAACTTACCACATCTTTAGAGAAGTGAGTGCCCATGGCGAGATGCTGCAGCCAGGCAACCATCTCAATCTGAATCTGTTGCCGGTAAAGGAACAATAACTAACTTGGCTCTCTTTTCCACTTTCTCAGCTATCCCACCTGGATGGCATACCATCAGATCGGCTGATTTGTGCGACATGTGTGGCTCGGATTCGCGATGCTCTCGGCTTCAAACGGCAAGTCTTGCGCTGCGAGGAGGCATACTTACAGATGAAGATTTATGATGCCAAGAGTGATGGTTAGTAAAAGACGAATTATTTGATGAAGTGTGATACTAAGTACACTACAAAGTATGAGAATCAGGGGGGGTAGACAACTAACTTTTTCTGCTAGTGTTCACCCCAAATGCTTAGTACAAAATGTGTCGCAATGACATTACTTGAGGAGAGAATAAATTGTCATGTGAGTTTTCCGCAGGTTTTTATGCCAATGACATTACATTGCCATAAAAACCTGCCATAATTATATTTTGTTTGGTGTAAACGCTAACATTAAAGTTATTTGTCTAGGGGGGCTGAGTATATGCAAAGTATCTTGGTGGGGACATCAGACTCGTTCATTACAAAACAATAAGACAGAATAGTCAACATTAACTCAGTTGTCTAAAGACGAAAAAAAAAGAGAGAAACTTATTTTTAGGCAGCGGGAAGGGAGTGGGCGAATGCAACCTCCCTCTCCGGCCAAAGTAGACTAGACGCACCTGGCGTTGCAAGTTGTGAAACCATCTCCGGCCTTACGGTGGCCAGAAATCGTTTTGCGACTCCCGATGCCCAGGGAGTCTCCTGCGGCGGCTAGGGGCGTGAGGACGCGAGGATTGCCTCTTCCTCAAGCGTCCCAACAGTGAAACTGCATTTTCCCTGGCTTGAAAACAATGTTTTAAACAAAAGCTTCTGTTGTTCAGATTCCCGATATCCAGATTCAAAAATAGAAAGTCAGTGGAAACCCAAGATTGACGTGATTGTAAAGGAGGAACCGGGAACGGCACACCCACAGAGCGACGACGATGATCACAGTGCGGATGCTCTGGCTGATACCCCAGGTAAGAACAGTTATATACCTGCCTTTATAGTATTTGGGACAAGCCCACCACGCTATTTTCAACCACTGCAACTCCTGAAAGCCAGAATCAACAGTGGCGACCACCAGAATAACGCCGAGGCAATGAAGCTCGATGAATCCCGGAGAAACGAAACAGTTAACCCAGGCGCTACCCAACAAGTCACCACTGTGCGGATCGCCTAGAGGACACGGTGGAGCATATGGTGGAGTTGATCCGTCGTGTCCTCGTGGAGGCGATCGGCGGCAGCGACCTCTCGCGCTCGGCCCTGGTACAGATCATGGAAAAGAGCGAGAGGGAATAGGAAGCAGTCGCCTCCTTCTGCGAAGCAGTAATGCTCGCGAAGGAGGAGGCGGAACGGGTGAGGGAGACTCAACAGAGTCGCCCTCACGCCCCCAGCAGCAGCCGCCGCAGGAGACGCCCTAGGCGTCGCAGGTCGCGAGACGATCTCCGGCCACGGTAGGCGTGGGCCTGCGGACGGCGAGTAATGGGTAGCTCGCCGTCCGATCAGCACCAGGCCTGAGAGTCGACGGCGCATAGTGTTCAACGCGCACCTCAAAGAGATGTCAACAGCAACTGACGGGGTCCGCTAAGGCCGATGCCTGCCTGTGGTCGCGGATAAATTCGAAAAAGAGTTACCGCGGCATTTGACATGGACCCACGTTTGGCCTTCAGTTAGTTAGTCGCTGTTCCTTAACAAGGGTGGGTTTTAGTCAGTAAAAGTCTGACACGCCCTCCCGCTCCACCCAGAGCGGGAGAAGTCATTGGATGATTTCCCACGATACAAAAGAAAGGCGTTACCCAAGTCTTGCAAAATAATTAATCAATTCTTTTGTAGTATGTATGGAGTCCATTGTCCGATCTTAGACTCATATTTGGTCCATTTTGCGTGGTGGTCCTGGCTATCATAGCCAGCCTAGCTCCGACCAGAAGCACAGAAGCTTCGGGTGGGCTCAACAGGCTTTGCGGAGCGACCTCACTGTTCCGATTTGTGTGCGTTGTAAAACCATCGCCTCGCATTCCAGAATGTCGTAGGCCGCTGGATTTCTCACTGTGTTTGACCACTATCTCACCTGATTGTAAGCGATGATGTTATCGACGACGGAGCACGCTTGCTTAGAAGTAACCTATTCACTCTTGACTTTAAGACTCCCAGGTTGTAGCTATCAGGAAACACAGACTCCCGCAAGGAATCTCACTCCTTAGCTGTACGCACACATTTTTTTTTTTGTGGGATTGGAAATCATCTAATGACATCTCCCGCTCTAGAGTGGAGCGGGCGGGCGTGTCAGACTCTTACTGACTAAAGCCCACCCCTGTTCCTTCCCTGCCCTGAGTGCCCAGGGGCGAGGTAAATGTTTCGAATTTATCCTCAACCCCTGGGCAGATCCTCAACCCCTGGGCAGATCCTCAACCCCTGGGCAGATCCTCAACCCCTGGGCAGTTTCTCAACCCCTGGGCAGATCCTCAACCCCTGGGCAGTGAGCCTGGGGCCTTGGGTTCGATTCCCGGGTGTTGTATATTCAAAGACAGATCTGGATGACAACTGCTTTAATGTCATAAATTAAGAATAAATGAATAACAAAACATAGACAATCCACAACACCTTCCCCTTAAATAAAATACAAAAATATAAAAACAACTGACATAAATAAAACTCATTGCTTCAACTGTCCCTTAAATCAAATTCAACAATAACAAAAACAAAGCAACTAAATTAATGTTAAAAACTTCCATAACATCTTCCCCTTAAATAAGATTAATAACATAAACTTTAAATAACTTTAACATTTTGTTTTTAAATAAAATTTTTAGTCATACTACAAGTATGAGGTGGTGAATAAGATGGCGATTCAACAATTTTAGTATTTGGCACATAATCGTCATATTAAGGGGAAGATGTTATGGAAGTTTAACCGCTGTCACCATGTTGTATATTCAAAGACAGATCTGGATGACAACTGCTTTAATGTCATAAATTAAGAATAAATGAATAACAAAACATAGACAATCCACAACACCGGGTCGGGCTAAAAGTGATAGGCTAGCTAGGTGGCAGACTCAGTAGCAGCCTAGAGATTGAAAGTTGGTGGTGTGACACCCTCCTGCCTCGGAAAGCACGTGGCGCCGTTGGTCCTGCGCCTGATCTCTCCCCGCTCGTGTCAGATTGCGGTCCTACCGGACTATGAGAGTAAAGGAACAGAGAGTGCATCTGTGTCTAAGCACACACTTGTGCACGCAGCCCTACCATGACGTCTTAAAACCATCATCTTTTCGGTGAGAGAAAGGGTTTTTTTAAAACCCTTTATTAAAATCCACCTCTGTTCCTCCCTGCCCTACGTGCCCGGGGGCGAGGTAACTCTTTCGAATTTATCCTCCACCCCCGGGCAGGCATTGGCCGTGGCAGGCCCCGTCCTTTGCTGACAACTCTTTGAGGCGCGCGTGGAACACTACACGCCGTCGACTCTCGGGCCTGGTGCTGATCGGACGGCGAGTTACCCACTACTCGCCGTCCGCAGGCCCGGGTCTACGGTGGCCGGAGATCGTCTCGCAGCCCCTGGCGTCTCCTGCGACGGCTGCTGCTGAGGGCGCTAGGGCGACTCTGCCTCTGTTGAGTCTCCCTGAGAGAAAGGGATAGTGCTATTCGTCCTGTGTAACGACGTCTCTCTCTCACCGAAAAGATCATTTTAAGACGTCATGTTAGAGCAGCTGTAATGTCCACCGATTTCTCTGTCGTTTGTGGACCGATTTTCAAAATTCTTTTTTTATCCGAACGAATGTAATCCCGAGGTGGTCCCATGTATATTTTATAAAAATTGCTTCAGCGGTTTTTGAAAAACTGAACAAAAACGAAAAATATGTGTACCTAGATGACGTTTTGGTTTTCTCCAGTTACGAGTATTATTGGGGTTTTATTATGTGGTTATTATGTTATTGGGGTTTTGAATTCTGGGGTTTAGCAACTAAAAAGTAAAAAAAAAAAATGTTTACAGAAAAGAAAATACACTAATTTAAAAATAATTTTTATTTCGGAAGTCGGTGTTTGTAATTTATTTCTTCGTTATTTGACACCGACTTCCGAAATAAAAATTATTTTTTAATTTTTAGAGTATTTTTTTTTGAAAGTCGGTTGTTTTTTTTTGTAAAAAAGTTTTTTATTTTTCACTTTTTAGTTGTTATACCCCACAACTAAAACCCCAATAACATGGAACGTGGAATTTAAACGTTTGGAGTACACCAAAACGTCATCGAGGTAAACGTATTTTTCGTTTTTGTTCAGTTTCTCAAAAAGGGCTTAAGCAATTTCGATAAAATTTATATGGGACCACCTCGGGAGTATACTCTTTCGGATAAAAAAAGAATTTTGAAAATCGGTCCACAACTGACGGAGAAATCGGCGGACATACATAAAACATACATACAGTCGAACATAGAACCTCCTCCTTTTTCGAAAGTCGGTTAAAAATACAAACACGGTATTCCCAAATTAAAGTAATTTTTAAATTTTTAGTGTTTTTTTTTTGGAAGTCGGTTGTGTTTTTTGTAAAAATGTTTTTTATTTATCACTGACTCCCTTTTCCTTCATATTGCTCCGTACACAAATTCATCTTTTCTTTGGCCTTGCTCTACATGCAAAGACAAGGTTCGCGCAGTGGTTGAGCGTTCGGCTGCTGCGCTGCGTGTCGCGGGTTCGATCCCTGCACGGAACAAATCTTTGTAAGGCCTAGGGTGAATCTCCTGGCATTTTGCAGAAAATAATGACAAGAGTGTTGCCCACAATAACGAATCGTGGAAAGTTCAGCTTTAAAACACTTCTCCATTCAGATAGTTGTTCCGGTTCTGGGTGTCTTGTCTATATGAGTTTACATGTTAGTGAACGCACCCACGATACAGAAGTAATTCCTAGTGTGGAGGCAACGTTTAAAAAGAAAAAAGGATTTTACTGACACTAGTGTTTATCAAATACATGTTATTGTAGACTGGCTGCAGAAAGTCAAGGGACGGGTGGTGTGGAGCAGTTCTGATGAGGCCTGTGTCCAGCAGGGAGGGACGGCAAATGCAATAGGCAAGTTGATTCAAATATCTATCTAGCTTATCAACCAGATAACTTGGAAAAACTGGTTGTATTGGAAAAGTGGATGTAAAAAGACCGCGCGGGCGTTCACCTACTCGCTGGTCAGACCAGATTAAGGGTGAAGCGCCAGGGTAGCCTGCGAAATTAAATTTTTCTTAAGTTTTTTGCAATTTTCAAAAATAGGTACTTTGTTTTGTTTTCGAATTACGAAGTCTGAGTATATAAGAAAATATTATACTGGACTCTAAAAAAAAAACTGTTATTAGATTACTTGTCTATTCGTAGTGTAACATGCAGAATTTCGTGTATATTGATACAGTAGTTTTATCAGAAATCGACCTAACGTGGGAACAGACACTATTCCCGCCAAATCGTTAATAACAGCATTTGATTAGAATTCAACTCTCGTAATACATACAAGTATTGTTTACATTTTATTTTAAGGTCTGTTTATTCAACAACCCAAAAAACAAATACTTAAAGTGCCTCGCGCCAATAGAAACGTCAGCAAACCATTTTTTGTGAGCAGAGTCGTAAACATGTCAATGGCGGGAAACAGCCCGGGCGTTGATGGTTATTTCTTTTGACGCGCCGCGGATGCTGATTGGTTAAAATGTTGTATTGATGATTTTAATTATTACAATTCTGTAAATACGTACTTGCTACGGCAGCGAATCATATTATGACCAACATGTAACCTGACACTGACCTGCAAATTGCAAAAAACGTGAGATTATTTGAATTTCGCGGTACATTTCACCTTAAGGAGACAACGGGACTCACGATTACCAAGGCCCTGAGAAGAGCCGAAGACAGAGTGGCCTGGAAGCAGCTTATCTGTGAGTCCGTCGAAGCTTTCCAGCATAGGCACGTCCTCAATTAATGAATAAAACGAACAAGAAGTTCTAGCCTATATTTGTTCCACTGCTGGACACCGTGATTGAAATACATTTACAGGGTGTAAGGAACTGCCTGGGGTCGCGGATAAATTTTAAAAAGATTTTCCACGGCCCTTGGCACCCAGGCAACTGAAGGAACAGGGGTGGGTCAAACAAGGTCAGGCTCTTTTTGTTTTTTAAATGATCGTTTTTTTTTAAGCGTTGTGGGTTTTTAACCGACTTCAAAAAGAAGGAGGTTATCAATTCGGATGTATGTATTTTTTTTTATGTATGTTCTGGCATAACTCCGTGATATATTGACGGATTTGCAAAATTCTTTTTTTGTCCGAGAGAGTATTGTTCCGAAATGGTCCCATTTAAATTTCATATAGATCTGATGATGGGTTTCGGAGACAGACAACGGAACTCTTCAAAAATTGACAGCAAATCAACCGCGATTGCTGCGATCGTATCGAACCACAACTAAAAAGTGAAAAAAAAAAAATTTTTTTACAAAAAAATGGAACCGACATCCAAAAAAACTAGTCAAAAAACGAACAGAAAATTAAAGAAAAACACCGAATTCCAAAATTAAAGTTATTTTGCAGTTGTTTTGGAAGTCGGTTCTATTTTTTTTGTAAAAAGTTTTTTATTAAATGGTTAATTTAATTGGTATTTGTTTTATAATTTAAAAAAATCTGGTCAGCGGTTGGTACACCATTATTTTTACAAACATACCAAAAAAACTAGTATCCGACCGAAACGTGATTTTTAGGTAGGTATAGGTAGTATCCGAATATTCGGCTCCCCTTCCAGTTTTGGCCGGAACCGAAGCTGAAACTCACGTAGTAACAAAAATTAGCAAAAAAAATAAAATTTTGACTTGAATGTTATCAGTGAATTCAGCCCTTACTATACTAAATCTATACTAATATTATAAAGAGGTAAAGTTAATGAGTTTGTTTGTAGGAAGTAATCTCTGCAGGTGTATTCGCTAACTTAGTTGACATCAATTTGATAGGGACTATGCAGTACATTGCTCAGTGGACATCGATTATAATAAACACTACGGTTTTCCTATACGTCAAAGCAGCAATGTACGGCAAAGTGCCTATCAAATTGATGTCAACTGAGTTAGTGAATACGCCTGCTAGAACTACTGAACCGATTTTGAAAATTCTTTCACAAGTAGCTACATTATTTGTGGGTGCTATAGGCTAAAAATTATTATGGACTGTATTTTTGAAATCCACGCGGACGAAGTCGCGGGCGATGTACTAGTCAGTCAATAAACCGATGATTACGCGCATAGACGAACGAGACAGCCAGTTTTTAGGTCTCTATCACAACCTTCAGTTCAAAGTAGGCGTGGGCAAAGTGTATCATTTTTGCGATTGGAACATTTGCATCTGGATCACTGAAATGATCCGAATCACTGATATGTTTCATTTGGATCATTTGGATCATCGGCTCAAATGATATAAAATACAGAACGAAACAAATGATATGAAATACAGAGCGTTTACTACTGATTCAGAATTATATTTAAACAATGCCGAATGTCGCATTGTATTTTTTTTAAGTGTACAAAATATAGTACATTTTAAAATGTAAGAATGTAATGTAAGAATTAAGATTATAAATAAAATCGATCTTCCTTCATACTTTATCCAGGCTTAGGACTGGCGGCTATTCGATAATTTATGGCCAGCTGGCTAAAACGCTTGTTAGTGCAAACATTAAAAATAAGCAAATAACAATCATATACTTAGTATTTGATTATGTAAGCGCCATAATGGTCATTTTTACGTGGATGGATAACGACAACGAAAAACTGTGAAAGTATGAGTGATACACATGTCATTTGGTATCTCTTTCTGACTTGTATAGATTGTATTATGTCACCCGCTCACTCGCGAGTCGCGGTCCAGTAGTAAAGTAAATCAGTGTGTCTCAGTCTCTCTCTCTCACTCAGCGCCGCGTCGCGCGGAAAGAGCACGGAGCGAAGTAATGATTCAGATCCAAATGATGCGTTTGAAACGTAGTTACTGAACCAATCTTTTGAATCACTTCAAAGATCCGGATCAGTGAGTCGGTTCCGT
Source organism: Polia nebulosa (assembly GCA_951329385.1). Classification (NCBI taxonomy): domain Eukaryota; kingdom Metazoa; phylum Arthropoda; class Insecta; order Lepidoptera; family Noctuidae; genus Polia; species Polia nebulosa. The sequence goes on from OX589615.1 coordinate 9,645,925, forward strand.
AAAGAGTTACACACCTCTAGTTCAAAGACACTATTTTCGGTCAAGCCGAATATTCGGCTGCTTTTTGGCCGAAAACGAAACTTATCTAAAACTAAACCGAATCTCCGGTCGGACATTAAAAAAAAGCCATGTCACTAATAATTCCACCATACATTTCAGATGACAACTTAAAACCTGACAAAATGGAAGAAGACGATCCTGATGACTTACCCCTCCAGCACCACGTGACTCAGAAGAAGGAAGTCAACATAGAAATAGATGTAGCTGTGTGTGAACCTGTGAAACAGGAACAGAGGATACCAATGGAGAAGGTGCCTCCACCGCCTATGCCTAAGCCAAGTAAGTGATAAATAGTGACCGACCCAAAATGGATTTTCACCCGCAAACGAAAAAGAAGGTTCGACTTAAAGCGCTATTAACTGCCAATGACCTTGAGTGGTTAGCTTGCGTGTTCTGTGCTGAGCTCACGTAACGCGTCGTACGTCCACCCAGTAATAGGACTCGCCCATCAAGGAGCGCTGTCCGAAATTAGACGCATTATTAATTTATTACACCTAGAATAACAGGTATTAAACTAAAACACTGAGATTAAAATATAAATACTTAAATAATCTTTAAAATGGTGAAGATTTCATAAAAATACGCTTTATAGTTTTTGCGTGATTCTCAATTTTATCCGCGTTAGACATACCTTTACAAATTAATTACACTATGTTTTAAAAATATAATTTCAAATATTCTCAGATCAAATTAAGAAGGAAATTGTCTAGAGTAACATATTTTTTTTTTTCAAAGAAATAAGACTAGTCGTTTAGACGTGATGTTCAATTAAAAACCATTAAAAGTCGTATAACTGCGCCTTAAGTCTTATTTCCGGCTAAAAACAAAAAAGATGCTTCGGCTTTAGTATATTTTCGGCCGATAACCAAAACCGAGTTTCGGCTTTAGTCTCATTTTCGGCCGATAACCAAAACGGAGTTTCGGCTTTAGTCTTATTTTCAGCCGATAACCAAAACGGAGTTTCGGCTTTAGTCTTATTTTCGGCCGATAACCAAAACGGAGTTTCGGCTTTAGTCTTATTTCGGCCGATAACCAAAACGGAGTTTCGGCTTTAGTCTTATTTTCGGCCGATAACCAAAACGTAGTTTCGGCTTTAGTCTTATTTTCGTCCAAAAACCAAAACGTAGTTTCGGCTTTTGTCTTATTTTGTCCGAAAACCAAAACGGAGTTTCGGCTTCCACCGACCGAATAAGAAACTTCGGGTTTAGTGTTATTTTCGGTCTTAAAGGAAGCCAAAAGCAAAAGTGATTCACAACTGCAAAACAAAATCGGGCCCGTTTAAGTCGGCTGAGTGGAACCACGAGCGGATCCGATTCACCCCAAAGTTAGCCGACCGTCGCCTGATATTGCCGAGCTTACAAAATAGTACGAATGGTACACGACAATTCACGAACTCCTGATTTTCGCGTGGAGGTGGAACGTCGGGGCATAACTCCGGCAGGATCTCATGGCGACATGGAGACAGCGACTGTCGCAACCTAGCGCTGGGCACGCCACAGTCGCGGCGATAAGTCCCCTCTTTGAGGAGTGGTTAAAGAGGTGCGTCCTCACCTTCTGCCTGACGCACTTTGTTTCGGATTCGGCGGGAGGATACGTCTGGGTGTTACCATTGTGTGGATCGCCTGGAGGACACGATGGAGCATATGGTGGAGGTCTGCACCTCCGTATCCTCGTGGAAGCGATGGGCCCGGCGGCCCTGGTCCAGTCCTTGGTACGGAGTGAGAGGGTATGAGAAGCATTCACCTCCTTCTGCGAAGTAGTAATGCCAGCGAAGGACGAGGTGGAACGCGTGAGGTAGAGCAATCCTCTCGCACCTGGCCGCCGCAGCAGACGCCCTGGGCGTCGGGAGTCGCAGGGCAATTCCCGGCCACCGTAGGCACGGGCTTGCGGACGGCGAGCAATGAGTAGCTCGCCGTCCTATAAAGACTAGACCGGGGTGATGGCGCGTTGTGTTTCACGCGTGCCTCAAAGAGATGTCAGCATGATTGACGGGGCCGATGTCTGCCAGGGCTGCGGGATTCAAAAGAGTTACCGAGGCCCTGACGAAAACCCACACGTGTTCCTACACGGGTGGGTTTTCGTCAGTAAGAGTCTGACACTTCTTCCCGCTCCACCCAGAACGAGAGAAGTCTTTGATGATATCCCACCCTAAAAAAAAAAGGTTTCATTTCTCATACTCTTCATAAAACGATAATGGTTGGATTCTCTTGTTCAATAATTAAACTAAAATTAGAGAATCGCTATCTTTTACTAAAAGGCAGTGCGAGAAAAGGATGGCCATAGCTATGAACTAAGTTAGAGATGTCAAACTAGTTTATGCCTTGCGCTTCACCGTGTTTTTAGACGACATGTTTTTACGTGTACCCTTAATTTGTATGGGAGTTTATTGACTATTAGTTCAACTAAATTTGACAGCTCTACTTTACGTCCGTCTCTTTCTTGTTTTATTAGAGAGAAAAAGATAGCAATAGCCTGAATTAAGTTTAGTTTATGCACAACAGAATCGGCACCAATGACTATATTTTTTGTCTAAGTGACAGTTTTCAACTGATTCAACCTCAGTGAAGTTTTAATTTACTGAGAATCCTCGAACGTAGTGATTGTAGTGAACAAATAATTTTTCCAATTTTATGAAAAACTAGCTGCCCCGACAGACGTTCTCTTGTCTTAGCTATGAACTGTCAAACGCGCGAAGTTTAAATGCGCAACTTTCTTAATTTTTTCTTTCATAGGAACCTGCTCCTGACAATAACAAACACAACAAAAAAAGAATTAGCGAAATCGGTCCAACCGTTCACGCGTGACCACGGCAAATAGGGATTCATTTTTATTACAAGCTAATAATTAACTTGCAATGTATGTATACAGGGTGGAGAAGACAACACGACAATAAATGAAAACACAGACAATACTAGTTCATAAGAATAAGTTTAAGCTATCAAAAAAATCCTAACATCGAAAATAAAAAAATAAAAATTTCAAACAAACTAAATGGCATAAAACTAGAAACGAAATAGAACACCATTTATAAATATTACTTCACTAACCTGTCGTAAGAGCGGCAACAACGCGCGGTCCTGTAGCGACTTGATCTTTTGGCTTTTAATTATGGATTAATGCTCAGTAAAATTACACTGAATCACAGATTATTAACCAAATAATCAGGCATCTCTCAACGGCGTGTTATTTATTAATCAAATTATTAATCACGATCAGGATGTAGGTATGAAAGTCACTAAATTTTTCGTTTTTCAATATGGCCGCCATGAATTCGAATACACAAATTGCACCGACGTAAAAGGTTATTTCTAACGTCTGACAAAAGGTCCCCATTCGCAGCCATGTGTTTTAATTTATTAAAAGATATGATTATTCTATCTTTTAAATCATCAACAGTATCAACAGCTGTTGAGTACACTTCATTTTTGATATGACCCCACAAGAAAAAATCCAGTGGTGTAAGGTCGGGGGACCTGGCTGGCCAACGCGTTGGTCCATAACGGCCAATCCACTGCTGTCCGAACATTTGAGACAAACACTCTCTAGCAGACACCACTGAATGAGCTGGTGCTCCGTCTAATTGGTACCACATCTGCCTGAACGCAGTTACCGAAAGCTCATCCGTGTACTCGCAAACAGGTCCATTGAGGAGTTCTAAAAACTTTTCAGCATTTAAATTTCCATCAATGAAAACCGGACCGATAATAGTATTTCTATGAATGCCAGCCCAAACATTCACAGTAAATCTGTACTGGTGCGAAGTCTCCCGTCCTAGACGCGGATTCACGCGGCTCCAGTAACGAAGATTCTGTCTGTTCCATAAACCGTTCCTTGTAAATGTACTTTCATCAGTCCACATCACATTGTACAAGAAATCCGGATTCTCGAAATGTTTGTTTTCAATCCAGCGACAGAAGTTTTCCCTAACTGGTTTGTCTCTAGGTTAACAATGCATGCAATTTCTTGTATTTATACGGCTTCCGTTTGTCGCGTTTTAAAACTTTAAGAATAGTTGTATGGTCAACACGAAAATGTCGACCTGCCCTTCGCGAACTACACGTTGGGTTGCGTTCAAAATAATTTAAAATTCGTTCCTCAAGGGTCACTCGTACACGTGGAGGAGCACTATCCACATGCGGGATTAAGGATCGATTTTCTCGCATCCTCTGGACAGCTTGGACAATGGTGCGCCCGTTGGTCGGACAAAATCGAGTGTTTCCAAACCTCTCTCGGTATGTCCGTATAGCCAAAGCGGCGTTTCTTTGACACTCCCCATAAATTAAAATCATGTCGGTGTACTCCGAAGCTGTGTAACTGTAGCGCGGCATGATTATTAAAAAAAAAAACACGAAAACAATAAAAACTAAGCGTCTAATTTCGCACAATTCACTCACTGTTTAACTAAATACCTAAAACGTTACGTGTCCTGTCACTAAAATAAAGCGTCCAATTTCGCACTAATACAGTCGTAAATGAATTTACAAATTTAAACACGAGCGGCGGGGAAGTCCCTCATCAAAGGCGCCCGCGCGCGGCGCGAACGAAAGTTAGCGGCATCTGAGGACGCGTGACTCGTCACAGGATCGCGGCGGCCGGCAACACACTAACATAAATTTGTTGTAGCAAATTTCTTCAAGAAAGCGAAGTAACAAACGAAACTAGATTTATCTCTTTCGCACACACTAAATTTTTTATTAATATTATGAGTGCATTGCAATTTCCGCATTCGTTACTTTCTTATCCAACTCTGATGACACGCTTTATGACTCTTATTACTCAGAGTTAAGGTATAATTTTCACTAAATCAGATGAAAATACTAATTTGGCGAAAGTGTTAAAGTAGCGAGTTGGCAACGTGGCTTTAATGTTTTGATGTTTATACCGATGTGGGTCGTTAACCTGACAGTGTTTCCCTATTATCAGATACATCATGTAGCAAATGTTAAAAATCGAAAATAATTTCCTGTGACTAAACTACTGGATATATTCAAATGATTTTTTGTATGTAGACTGAGAACGTCTTGAGGTATGCGAGGTTTAATTTAATGTCGTATTGTCATCACCACTCTGTATATTGAGCATGTAACAAAAACCCTGTTCTATCTAATAAAGGCGTATTCCTGGTTTAACATACCTACGTACCATAATTTTTTTTATAAAAAGGTAGGTAACTCATAAAAACCAAAAGCGTAATGTAACACTAAATATGGCAAATTTTCATAAGTTGACAACACTCCACTGGCCGCGGAAATCATTTTATTTTTACCTATTTTTATTTCAAAGAATTCCGCCCTGCACTAGCCGGGTTATGCACAACTTTTCGCTTTGGCGGCACGCGACAAAGGGCGCATAACAAAGTATCAAAAACAACGTCTCGCTCAGGTGGCTTCTTTGACACAAAGCTGTAGGTGAACTTTGTCGAGCGATCAGTGTTGCCTTTGATAAGTTTTTCTTTTTTTTATATTAATTATTTTCATTGGGGAAAAATAATAATCTCATATCTATGAAATGGTTACGTTTATGTGTACGCAGTACGATACCCAATAATACCCATAAGGATCGGACATTGCTTTAGGCTAGTCGATAGCTAGATTAGGATGTGGCCAATTTGATTTAAATATCAATTAATTTATATTTGTTTGCCCACAGGACTCCCAATGTCAAAAGTCCAGCAGTTGATGCGAGAACGTGACACCACGTACATCACCGAAACGAATATATTAGCCATAGTGGAATACTCCTTCGTCTGTCCCTTCAAATGCAGACACAACCATCTGCTATGCTACTATTGCGGGGAACTCTACTCAGACCCTGCGCTGCTAAGACACCACACAACAGAGACGCATAACCCGAAGAAGTTCAAAGTCACCGAGCTTAAAAAAATGGTCAAAATCGATCTAACCAGAATAGATTGTCGACTATGCAGTGTTAAAATCAATGATTTGGAAGAGTTTAAAAGACATGTGTCCAGTGTTCATAAGAAGAAATATTACTTTAATTATAAAGATTCTGTGTTGCCGTTTCGGTTGACGAGCGGTGAGCTGAAGTGTGCTATTTGTGATAAAGTGTTTCCGTATTTTCATGCTTTAAATAAGCATATGAATGAGCATTTTAGTAATTATGTTTGTGAGACTTGTGGATTGGGTAAGTTCATTTTATTATAGTTTTAAACAACTTAACATAATCATAGAGAAGTGGAAGAAATAGGGGGAGGCCTTTGCCCAGGAGTGGGACAGTCTAGGCTAACTGAAAAAAATAACTGGCCATGAGCAAGTCGGCCTTGCGCGCAAAGAGTTCCGGGTTTTTCTATAAACTACTTCCTCCTTATCCAATGGAACTAGTTTAAAAATTGATACAAAACTGGGTAGCGATGCTGGAAAGCCGAAAAACCGGCCGCGGGGTATTGCAGTCCGCTCAAATCATTCGTCGCGTGAACTTTGCCTTACTCCGCGCAGTCTGCGACTCCGCTCTGCACTACCTCGCTCCGCATCTATGGAGTGATACAGTCTGCAACTCCGCTCCGCATTACTCGCTCACTACACTTCGCTGCCTCGCTCCGCGTCAAAGGACAGGCAGCCTTAGGGTGCGTTTTCAATAAAAAAAAAGAAGCTGAGCTGAGCTGAGCGGAGCGGAGACGTGCATGAATCGTCCAATCGCAACGAGGATTTCAACCATTGTGATTGGTTGATTCCTGCACGTCTTCGCTCCGCTCCGCCCAGCTCCGCTTCAGAGGAAACGCACCCTTAGTCGCGGCCGTCACCTCTGGGCCACCACTGCTCCAGGTTCCTCTTTAACAACAATAATAGGGGTCATTCCTGGGTACAAAAACAATATTGTACATGTATTTAATCCGTAAATATAATATCAAAAAAATATTGGACATGTATTTTTTGCTTTACCAAATATAAACTTACCCCTAAATCTCAAAGTAACAAATCTCCTAAATCCCTCACTTGTGTTAGGTAGAAACATGGAGTTACTTAAAGGATCGGTTTCCCTTATGGGGAAAGGGTCACGCCCCTTAGCACCCGCGTGACCCCATTTTTTTTTTTTTTTTTTTTTTTTTTTTTTTTTTTTTTTTTTTTTTTTTTTTTTTGGGGGGTGGGAAATCATCCTATGACTTCTTCCGCTCTAGGGTGGAGCGGAAGGGTGTGTCAGACTCTTACTGACTAAAACACACCCCTGTTCCTCCCTGCCTCGAGTGCCCGGGGGCGAGGTAACTCTTTCGAATTTATCCTCCACCCCCAGCACACGTCGCCAGATGCCTGTGCTTCTGCTGACTAGCTGTCACAATGCTATTCAATCTACCACAATATTGAAGAAGAATTATTAAGAATTATTCATAAATATCAACCGGGTAACTACCGTTAGTCCGACCTGAAGCTCGCCCTAAAACCATGTGAACGAATCGATTGCCCAAACATGCCTTCTTTTCCGCCTTGACAACTGTCATCGCTTGGTGTTGCCACTTTAAATAATTAATCTCAATAATAGACTTGTCAATTTAGTCGATTTTAAACCACAAATAAATTAACCTAACAAATCAATACAAATTGACAAAGATAAAACGCAGTTCTGTAGTTCCGGTTTCGGCCAAAAAGTGGCCGAATATTCGGCTTGACCGAAGCTAGCGTCTTTGAGAGACCTAAAAACTGGCTGTCACGTTCATCTGTGTGTGTAATCATTGTTTTATTAACTTTTTTTTTTTGTGGGGTGTGAAATCATCCAATGACATCTCTCGCTCTAGGGTGGAGCGGGAGGGCGTGTCAGATTCTTACTAACTAAAACCCACCCCCGTTCCTTCCCTGCCCAGAATGCCCAGGGGCGAGGTAACTTTTTCGAATTTACCCTCAACCCCGATAATAACCTATTCAAGACAAAATTTTTAATTTTTGTCCATTTTTAGGGTTCCGTACCCGAAGGGTCCAAACGGAGCCCTATTGCTGTCACTCACGTGTCCGTCTGTCTGTCTGTCCGTTGTCTGTCACAAAATATTGTTCCGAAGAATTTTTTAACATTCCATTGACCTATGAACTTGGGAGGAGCTCGTGGCTAAAGTAATAACAGTTGGTCAGGTTAAGCTACGCTTGCCGGGGTTGGTCCAATGATGGGTGATCTTTATATACCGAGACTCCTCCGTGCCTCGGAAAGCACGTTAAGCCGTTGGTCCCGGCTGTCAATCGTGGATCTTTGACAGTCGTTACGGGTCGTCAGAAACCCGAAAGTCGGACAACCAGTCTTACCAAGGGGTATCGTATTACCCATTAACTGGGTTGTGGAGGCCAGATAGGCAGTCGCTCCGTGTAAAATACTGGTATTCAGCTGCATCCGGTTAGACTGGAAGCCGACCTCTAGATAGTTGGGCAAAGGCTAGGCAGATATTTGACCTATGAACTTGAAATTTGGTGATAATGTTTATTATTATTATGTTTATTATTTGTGTGTAATCATCATTTTATTAACTTAGGTATTTAGTATTTCGGATGAATTTTCTTTTCAAGTCAATATTTTTAATTTTTTTCAATTTTTCTGTTACCTCGTGAGTTTTATTTTCGGCTGAAACTACAACCAGCCGAATATTCGGTTACGGTTTCTTTTTCACTTAAAAATATTGTTTAGGTCAGACACTAAATAAAATAAAGATAATAGAATAAAGAGCAGTAGTGACCCAGTGGTAACAGTCGCGACTTACAAGTTGTAGGTCGTGAGTTCAAACCCAGGCAGGCGCTTTACTTTGTGTATATTATGACATCACCACTGCTATCAAAACGGTGAAGGAAACCAGCATGTCCTAGAACAAAAAATTCAAAGACATGTGACACCAACCCGCATTGAGCCCGCGTGGTAGATTACAGCCCACACCCTCTCACAGAGAGGAGGCCTGTGCCCCAGCAGTGGAGACATTAAAAGGCTGATGATCATCATCATCTGCCTAGCCTTTTCCCAACTATCTTGGGGTCGGCTTTCAGTCTAACCGGATGCAGCTGAATACCAGTATTTTACATGGAGCGACTGCCTATCTGACCTCCACAACCCAGTTACTGGGTAATACGATACCCCTTGGTAAGACTGGATGTCAGACTTTCGGGCTTCTGACGACCCGTAACGACTGTCAAAGATCCACGATTGACAGGCGGGACCAACGGCTTAACGTGCTTTCCGAGGCACGGAGAAGTCTCGGTATGTAAAGATGGTCGACCAACCCCGGCAAGCGTAGCTTAACCTGATAGATCGACCCGTGCGGCTGTTATTACTTTAGCCACGAGCTCCTAAAAGGCTGATGAGAATGATTAAATAAAATAAATGTTTCCCAGGCTTCGTCGACAAAGGCCGCTTCATGATGCATCAGCAACGGCACGAGGAGGGCGACTACCCCTGTGAAGACTGCGGGAAGGTGTTCAAGGCGCAGTACAACCGGGACCTGCACGTCGACCGGGTGCATCGCAAGAAGGGGCGCGTCTACTGCCCCAAGTGCGACGTCAAACTCATGTCTTATCCGCAGAAGTTGAAGCATTTGGTTGAGGTGAGAAGGTTATACTTCTTTTTTTGGCGGTGTCAAATCATTCTATGACTTGAAATTCTGACACGGTCTCCCGCTCCACCCAGAGCGGGAGACCGTGTCAGAATTTTACTGACCCACCCCTGTTTCTTTCTTACCTGATGCATCGGCCATGACGAGCCCCGTCATTTGTTGCTGCCATATCTTTGAGGCGGGCGTGGAACACTACCGCCGTCGACTCTCGGGCCTGGTGCTGATCGGACGGCGAGCTACCTATTACTCGCCGTCCGCAGGCCCGGGTCTACGGTGGCCGGAGATCGTCTCGCGACGTCCTACGCCCAATGCGTCTCCTGTGGCGGTAGCCTCCCTCACCCATTCCGCTGGCGCTTCCACCTTAACTTGCAATATTTGTACATAAATGATAAATGATGTTTATTCAGTAAATAGGTTACAAGGAACACTTTTACACGTCAATGTTTTTTGTCAGTTTAAGCTAGATGAGGCCGGTGTTTCCTAGCTGACTACCCTGAGAAGAAACACCGAAACAAACTCAGAGGTCAAAGTCTCTTTTAAAGTGTTCAAATTCATACAATGTGTACTGGTTAAATTATATGAGAACCATGTACAGACTGTTGTCAACATTACCTGACCCACCCTAAAATCAAACGACTTTGGACCCTCTGCGTGTAACATTAAGGTTTATTTAATTTATATGAGCTTATCAGACAACTGCTCGAGGATTTGATGAACAAATACAATAATAATATAGACACGCAAATTTGATATTTAAAACGTTAGCGTTAGGTTATATCTTATAACTATTTGTTATAATATGATAAGTGTAATAGCTTATTTTAATGATTGAGTTCAAGTAATTCTGGTCTCGTGGTCTGTGTGTAAGACTGAGAAAAACAAGGTTCGAGATCAAATCCTGCGACAAAGATATTGTTTTGCTTTCAATATAGAATTTATATTCCAAAACTATTTCTTGTATTATTGTAAAGAACTACAGACTATACATAAACTTTTTAAAATGGTAATATTTTCACATAACTTGTAATAAGTGGGTAGTTGAAAAATAAATATCCGTATTCATTATAAAGAACTGTGAACTTAAAGTTTTTTAAATTACCCACCCGTTTACAAGATAAGTTATTAGGCGAAAATCATATTGGCCGTTCTTTAATATTGCAAGCAATATTGTAGAAATGAAAATAAATTAAAAAAGAAACTGATGGACTGTGTTTTCGAACCCACATGCTGTTCGTCGTCAATCCAGCATCAAACCGCTAAGCCACAAGAACTTGTTGGGAATACGCGAAATTAAAGATTGGGTTGTAATTATGTAGTGTGACTTAAAAGCTTTTCAACTTTAATGTTAACGAGATAATGATTAAAATAGCTTAACAAAAACATATATAATGCCGGTGGCTCTGACTATGTTGGGTGGGTTTACCTTAACGTTACGTGTTAAAGATCAAATTTGAGTGTCTGTGTTATTGTTGTATTTTTAACCGACTTCGAAAAAGGAGGAGGTTATCAATTCGGATGTTTGTATTTTTTTTTTTTTTTTTTTATGTGTGTTCGGGCATAACTCCGTCATATATTGACGGATTTGCAAAATTCTTTTTTTGTTCGAAAGGGGTTTATTCCGAAATGGTCCCATTTAAATTTCAAAAAGATCTGATGATGGGTTTCGGAGACAGACAACGGAACTCTTCAATAATTGACAGCAAATCAACCGCGATTGCTGTTATCGTATGTCTATGAATTGTTAACACAGTTTAATGGGGAACCACAACAAAAAAGTGAAAAATAAAAAACTTTTTTACAAAAAAATAGAACCGACTTCCAAAAAAAGTGCAAAATAACTTTAATTTCGGAAGTCGGTGTCAAAAAACGAAGACACAAAACAGGAACACCGACTTCCGAAATTAAAGTTATTTTGCACTTTTTTTGGAAGTCGGTTCTATTTTTTTGTAAAAAAGTTTTTTTTGTTCATCGAGTCCTCGTGCACTTGTGTGATAAGCTCATATAAATTAAATAAACCTTAATGTTACAGGCAGAGGGTCCAAAGTCGTTTGATTTTAGGGTGGGTCAGGTAATGTTGACAGCAGTCTGTACGTTTATGTCTGGGATGAGCTTTTTGAAGAAAGCAACACACAAATCCGAGTGGACCTGTCCAGACAGTGCAAGCATTTGTCAGTCATCGCAAAGCTCAACTCAGAACTTTGAGAAGCTCAACGAACCGACGAACAATACCAAAGTAAGGACATTTGAGTAGGCCGCAAAAATACTCGAAACTGCCAGACGATCATAAAATCTACATGAATATAACGACATACGTAGTTCTCGCATTCACATTATTCCATATGAGGACCATGCAGCTTAGTGTCTGTAGTGGTCTTTTGAAGAAATAACCAAACATATTTGAGTGGACCTGTCCAGTCAGTGCAAGCATTTGTCAATAGTCGAATAGCATAAAGTTATGTTTGTTCGGATCAAATCTTGCAAGCTGAATAAGAACTACCTCTTTTCCTACTAGTTGAATTTTTACATGCTGGTTCAGTTCAGATGATAACGCGTTTGTATGGTACGAGTAAGCATGACCTGAATCAAAATTCAGGATTAGCTCCAGATAGAGGAACTCTTCAACGGTCGAACAACGCAGACACGAAAATGTGTATATTTTTGGAATTACTTGTGTAATCACCAGAGTTCGGAATTATAGAGTTATTTATGTACTTACACTGATTTCATACAGCGACAGAATGAAGTGGATATGCCTCAAATCCCGAGATTAATTTTAAAGAGCAGAAAAATCCCGTGATTTATTGAATAAAAAAGGTATTTACTTTTACACAATTTAAACCACTGCACGTGAGACGTTGCCAAATTTACATCAACGACATCGGATGTCCGAAGTTGCAAAATTCCAATGCGCACACGCGCGATGTTGCCACATTTGTAGTTCACTCAACATAGCTTGTGAGAAGAAAAGAAAACAGTAAAGGTTTTTATTATTATTTATTTGTAATATTGTTGGCGACACGGGATTGTCCATTAGAAATCCCGGGAAGACCCATATTAATATCAACATTTCGATGCAAGTACATAAATAACTCTACCTAATTCCGACCTCTGGTAATAACTAATCATCGTTTTATTAATTTATTTAGTATTTTATGATGTAGTTAGAGCTGCTTTTTCAATGGTCTGATAACTTTTTACCCGATTGCGCGAAGCTAGGGAGGGTAATGTGTTTATCAGCCTATGTATGTATGTGTGTTCTTTTGTGGTTCTATAGAGACCAAACGCGTGGGCCGATTTTGGTCATTCTTAGGTCAAATTATTCGTCTCAACCTTGCGAGTGCTACTAAAGACTGATGACAGTAATAAAAATACAAAATGGCGACAACCAGACGTCATATTGTGAAAAAGTAAATATTAAAGTAGACGAACTTATTAAGTGGGGTGTCAAAATAAAGGGTTCGAGGAGGCGATTCCAAAAATATAACTCACTAAAATGTATAAAATAAAAATAAAAAATATTTAGATAAAACCCGACTGTAAAAGCAACTTTCTAAACAAGTCATTTATCAAACAGTCTGATGCAGTTGGTGGCACGAAATCAATAATAGGTTATTACACCCATTTTTGAAAAGTGTCTCAATTATATTCTATAGTGCTAATAAACCAATAGAAAAACACAAGTTTTTATTCAATCAATAAGTGCCATAAAAATGCATTAAAATTTTACATTTTCAAATTTAGCGCGTAATTTGACGAAACGCTGGACGCAGTGGACGCCATATTGCTCGGTGGTCATGACGTCAGTTGGCTGTGTCAATAAAAGTACAAAGCATAGATTGCTGATCAGTTGACAGTTGACACTTTATAGTTTACATAGCCGTATAACGTATAACATGGCGGCTACTATTTCATGGTGTTAAAAAACAGATTAAACAAACTGAAAACTTTGAATTGAATTTTAAAATTTATTTTGTTATTTTATGAACTAAAACTAACATTTTGCGACTGCTTTTTGGTTAAGCTATCTCAAAAATATATCTTTAGTTTTTTTCTCATATAAATTAAAATACTCTATTGAACTAAAATAACTGCCACTAACTGCATCAGACTATTCAGACTGTTTGAAAAGTGGCTTGTTTGGATTTTTTTAGTTGTTTTTTACAGTCGGGTTTTTGAAAATATTAAATTTTTTATTAAGATATTTTTTGCCAGTTTGTCTGTTTCCACGTGAGTTTCGGTTTCTGTTGAAACTGGAAGAGGAATCGGATATTCGGTTACGGTTTCTACACACTATTATTTACATAACGTTATTTTGTCGGCAGGTACACGGAGAAGAGCCTCTAAGTTTCCCCTGCACGATGTGCGAGAGAATATTTGATACCAGAAGAACACTCACCATTCACAGGCGGAAAGACCATCTCAAAGATTTCAGGTAAAAATGTTAATTTATTGTATTGCTAAAATAAAATGTGCGTTAATTTAAATCCAATTTTTCCAAGGTTTTATTTATCTTCCAATGTTTGTTCGGATCAAATCGGTCTGAAATAAAATATTTTAATTTAATTTAATTTTTTTTATTTTAAATCTTGCAAGCTGGATTAGAACCACTTATGGAGATGATCTTTTATTTAACTTTCGGGTGAATGTCCAGAGGCTCATAATAGTGACAGACTGTTGCCGACAATGACGAATCGTGGGAAATTCAACTGAAATACACTATTTTTAAAGTACACTAATACTAATAATAATAATGGACACGGCTCGCATTGTCAGGCGGTTCCTCTCTCTGGAGCCCTGACCGCCGGTAGCTTGGACCCTGTTCCTGATACCGGTGGGATACTATTTTTTATATTTTTAAATGTTTTTTATATATTTTCTATTGAAATATTTAAACATATAATTTATATGTTTACAGAGAAATAAACGGATAATAATAATAATATTCTTTATTGACATAACTGAACAATTACAGTATAGGGTTCTCTAACATCTGCACTAGTAAAAACTGTGTTGCAGGTGTTAGTGTCTTCCCCTTATTAGTGTGACAATTATCTTATGCCCGTACAGAATAAATTATAAAATAAAATTGAAAGAGTTTAAGCTATTAAAAATAAAAAGAGTTAACAAACGTGTTGCCATGTGTGTGTGTGTGTGTTTGTGTGTGCATGTAGTGTTGTAGTGTGTACTTGTGTGATGAGTGCGTGAATGTAGATTGATTATGGTTTTAAAAGATTTTCTACATCCATATAGTCCATTGTATTTAGCCATACATATACAACTTTTTTAAATTTGTTATTATTCAAAATGTTAATTCTTTGGATTTCATTACATCTATTATACGTCTTTGGAGCTAGAAAACTATAGTGTCTTCTAGCAAATGCTGTTCTAGTACGAGGCACACTAATATTATTTATTTCCTAGTAGTACTAGTGTACTTAAATACTAGTGCATTAAAGTTCAATTTCCCAAGATTCGTCATTGTCGGCAACAGTCTGTCATTATTATCAGCCTAACGCCTGGAGACTCACCCTTCCAATTTAACTTGTTTGTTCGGATCAAATCGGTTCGAAATACAATATTTTTATTTTATATCTTGCAAGCTGGATTAGAACCACTTATGGAGATGATCTTTTATTTAACTTTCTTATATATTAAAAATTAGTTCAGATTGGGCAGCCGAGCTAGTAGAAGCTCCTCATTATCATTGTCATTTTTCTACTCTTCAACTGTCAGTTACCAGTTTCCAAGAGTTGTGCAATAATACAATTTAATTACGTACCTAGTTGGTGTTCGTACTATTAATGAGTGCTTCTTATATTCAAGCCTACTGTTGTAAATAACAAAATATACGTGTTAACTCGTCGTGTGTTATTCCTTCATCCAACTCCTCATCTACGGTCCTCCTACTCTACGTCCTCTTCTGCGTGTCAGTCCTAGGCCTCTACGAACGTCCTTCTACGTGTCACACTACTGCGGCTCCGCAACGTGACAATCTTTTATTTAACTTCCAATTTAACTTGTTTATTCGGATCAAATCGGTCTGATATAAAATATTTTCATTTTATTTTAAATCTTGCAAGCTGGATTAGAACCACTTATGGAGATGATCTATTACTGGTTTGTTCAGTTCCGATGACAATTCATTTTTATGGTAAGCATGACCAGAATTGACATCCAGGATTAGCTCCAGATATAGGAACTCTTCAATGGTCTACAGCACAGACACGGTATGAATTTAAAAACTTGTTGTGTGTGCTTTAAACCACACGACTAAAGTAAAACTTCTTTAGCTGCATCTCTTCCGTTCGCCTCGCCCGATCACACTTTTCGTAACGCTCTCGTCACGCATTCACCAGCTTACTCCCTAAGTCAGAGTCGACGGCGCGTAGTGTTCCACGCGCGCCTCGAATAGTTGTCAGCAAACCATGACGGGGCTCGTCATGGCCGATGCCTGCCCAGGGGTTGTGGATAAATTCAAAACAGAGTTACCGCACCCCTGGGCACTCAGGGCAGGGAAGGAACAGGGGTGGGTTTTAGTCAGTAAGAGTCTAACACGCCCTGCCGCTCCACCCAGAGCGGGAGATGTCATTGGATGATCTACAACCAAAAAAAAATAAAGAATCATGCACACTTTCCATACATTGATTGACCTGTCACTTGATTTGTTTTACAAGTCGTCTCTACCTACAACTAGTGTTGTAAAAAAACAATTATTGTTTATATTAAAACAATAACCTATCACCTTTTCATTTAGAGACCAGGGAAAAATGCTATTAGGTAAATAAGTTTTTGAGGTCAAAACAGTTGTCAGCTAAGGTTTGACAGCTTTTACAACCTCGCAAACTATACGATAATTATTAAAGTAAATTGTTTCTTAATCGCTGAGAGCGTTAAATTCGTTGTAAGGGTATCAAAAAATCGCACAATACGTAGGTAGCAAGAGCAATAACAACAAACGAACGAATGCTGAATGCAATCAAAGATAATATAATTTCACTGAATTGGACTTCAAAGTGCAAAACGTCAAACACATGAGAGATTCTCATTTTTTTTCTTTTGTTCCTTGCGGAACAGGCTAAGATCAAAGACCATGCTGCCTAGTCATCAGTTAGTTAGTATTTTTCCCCCAATTAGAATGCAGATGTATGTAGTACATCATTCACTTATCGTTGCGGTTAAAGAAGTTCGTTTTACGCGTAATCTGTCAACTGTACACTTATTTTTCTTTAAAGTCCTAAAATCCCAAAAGTCTATTGAGTATGATAAACATAGTAACATATATTTTGCCCAGCCTTTATTTGAAAATTTAGTTAAACTATACAAAACAAGCAAAAAAATGCAATTTTTTAAGATATTGTACATAACTAGACGCGTTAGAAAATTTTCAGGTCAAGAATGGACATGATTCTTTGCGTAAAGAAGTTTTACTTCAAAAATATTTTTCAAAATATTGTTTAACCATTACGTTTCTCCATCCAGGTACGAATGCCAATGCTGCGGACAAAAGTTCTTCACAAGATTCGCTCTCAACAACCACATGCCGACTCACACCGGCGAACGTAACTTCAAATGTAAGGTTTGCGAGAAATGCTACCCGAGACTTAAAACCCTGAAAGACCATATGAGGATACACACGAACGATCGGAGGTACAGGTGCCATGTGTGTGGCCAGGCCTTTATACAGAACTGTAGTCTGAAAGGGCATATGAAGAGTCAGCATCCGGAGTATGAGATGAGAATGTGAATCAAACAATCTGCGTAGCTTTTTCTCAATTATGCTGGGGTTGTATCCAATCTAAATTGTTGGCTTCCTCACGATGTTTTCCTTAACTGTTTTGAGAGCAGTGGTGATGAAATAAATTACACAAAATAGAGCGCCTGCCTGGGTTTGTACCCACGACGTATAACTAGTAAGTCGGGACTATTACCACTGAGCTACCACTGCCACCAGAAAAGAATATGAAACATATTATAATTTCTACTACCCCCTTATCAGCACTTTTCGGCAGTACGTTTTAAGTCCCATTATTGGCCTAATGTATTCCCACCACAGAACAGAAAAGACAGTAGAAATCGCATAGCGCTTCATTAGTATCGGAACCAGCGTACCCAAACTCACACATATACAGGTTAATTGTATTTCGTAACACTGAGAAATCTTTGGTGTGATTGGTAATTTATTATTGAAAGAAAGTAGGAAATATGTCAGTCGTCCCTTATTTGAAAATAAACCACAGTTATATGAGCATAGAGTCGTTTATTGTCTACTCTTTATAAGTATTTATTACCTTTTCCGTTAAATGAGCACACGAAATAGTTTAATGAGCAAGTTACGCTACGCGCCGCTAGAAGTCACTACACATATTGAATACATTCAATTAAAAGCTGTATTGTGTTAACGATAAGATTGATATTTCCGTAACGAGGTCTTTAGTACTGCAGTAGAGTAGCTGACTTTGACATGTGCATAGTAGGAATCTTGGCGAAAAATATGTTTTAGTTTAAAATATAGTAATTTGTAAAAAATAATTATTGTGTTTGTTTTTATCTATTTTCATGACCAATAATGTAAATGAATGTTAATGAATAAGTGTAATTTTTATTTACTGTCTTGTATGTGTGTATTTATTGAAATTGTGCGCCTAATAATTAGAATACTTGATATATGTTTTTTATTTGATTTTAATGATTTAATTTAATTTTAGTGACATATTTTAGTTGATTTTTATTTAATTTATTGTATTTACATTTTTTTAATTCGATTTTAATGACTTAATTTGATTGGTTGATTGATTTATTTATTACATGTATGTGACTTGCAATTTTATGGGTGAAATTACCTGAACCTGAACCCTGAACGATTATTATTATTTACTTGTCTTGTTTAATAAAATATTGTTTTTCAAATTTTAATCAAAATAAAATAAATTAGGACTAACCGACGATATGAAATTCCACCATTTGATAAATTTTTCGTTCTGCTATCGTGTTTACATTCTTCAACCGAATTTTAGTAATTTTTTTTTTCAAGTTCTCGTCACCGTGACGGTTGTAACAAGACTGATGCGCGTGGCGTGTGCGCGGAGCAGACATATGCGGAACTCCGCAAAACTCGGGGGACGCGGGCCCCGCCTACTTGCGACTTCTACTGTTTTTTCTGTTCTGTGATTGCCAATAACCTGGGAATGCATAGTGAGAATTAATGCCAGTTATCTCTAATACTAAGCGAAATCGCGGTGTGTGATTTTTAACCCTCTGCTTAGCGCTGAAAGTTGAAAATCCAACAAAACGTATTTACTTAGGCATTCATTAATAGTGTAAGATCCCAGAGCCGCCAGACATTACTTATTTTCTGATCAATATAATGTTTGACATGAGTCGTGTTAGTATGTAGGCACTCTGAACGTAGATCTGATATCTTCCAAGTTCCAACGCGATGACCATTTTTTTTGCATGCATGTAATAATAATAATAATTTATTTAATAAAGAACAGTATTACATATATTTTTTCACATTGGCCCCAAACTAGGCAAGCCTGTATCTTGGGTACCAATATTGAGGGTTACAATTTAAAAGATTTTTGACAAAAAATGTTCGGTTACATAAAAAAGCAAATTAATTACAAACAAAATTAAACCATAGGAAAACAAAAGCTGAAAGCAATCAAATAGTTCCCTGATAATAATAACATTTTCATATTTCAACGCTAGGTAATTTGTTCCTGTGAGTGTGTGAAAGTGGCAAACAAGGCGTTAACCACCTTCATATATCATCGCTGACTTTAATTTTCATTATTTACTCCTATTTAATAAACTATGCCCCAATAATAAATATGCATGTATTTTTTTTTACTTAAAGTAATAAAATACAGTTAAACTCAAGAAAATTATTAAAAAACTTTTTTACAAAAAAAAAAACAACCGACTTCCAAAAAAAAAATACACTAAAAATGAAAAATAACTTTAATTTCGGAAGTCGGTGTTTGTATTTTACTTCTTCGTTATTTGACACCGACTTCCGAAATTAAAGTTATTTTTTAATTTTTAGTGTATTTTTTTTTTGGAAGTCGGTTGTTTTTTTTGTAAAGTTTTTTATTTTTCACTTTTTAGTTGTTATACCCCAGAACTAAAAACCCCAATACCATGGAACGTGGAATTTAAACATTTGGAGAACACTAATACGTCATCGAGGTATACATATTTTTCGTTTTTGTTCAGTTTCTCAAAAAGCGCTGAAGCAATTTCGATAAAATTTATATGGGACCAACTTGGGAGTATATTCTTTCGGATAAAAAAAGAATTTTGAAAATCGGTCCACAACTGACGGAGAAATCGGCGGACATACATAAAAAAAAAAAAAACACAATCGAACATAGAACCTCCTCCTTTTTCGAAAGTCGGTTAAAAAATAAATTCAAGTACTTATCTACTGCATGTCGGTCACAAAAATTATTTAACTTCTACACTTCAAAACGTTCGTTACTGTCAAAGCTGTACTGTGACGTCACTTACCTCGACACGCTTTGTTTACATCTTAGTTTTTGTCCTTGAATGAATAATTTTACTAATTGTGTGTGCTTTAGTCAAGCAGAAATTGTAATTTCAATATTATAATAAAATTTTAGTGAAATTTAAAGTACTTTTTACCATAGGCGTATATGGGGGGGGCTAGGTGGGCAGGGCTAGAGTGGTGTAGTGCCCACCCCAGGATGTTGGCTTACCGGTTCGAAATTCAAGGCTGGAAACTTAAGAGAAATGTGGAAATTCATGTGGCAGTTCACAGTTCATTGATCAAACATGTAAAACATCCTGAGAGTGGCGGTATGTAGGCTGAATGCCAAGAATACCGCCCCAAAATCCAACGGCTTACCTGAAAAAGTCTTGGCCTTGAAGGCTCGACTAAATAGGTTCCTAAGCGCATGCTTTGAGAGGGGTCAGTTCCCACTTCGTTGGAAGACGGGGAAACTGGTCCTCATTAGGAAGCGTGGTGGCCTGCGGACTCTCCGACCGCTTATCAGCCCATCGTGCCGCTCGATGAGGTGGGAAAGCTTTTTAAAAGTCATTGCGGACCGAAAGGCAGTTTCTACCTCTGTCGTGTGGTCGAGGCTTATCTGATGGATAGGGCCATCATCTACCCCAGCACCGGGGAGAGTGGAACCGGTGAGAGATGTCGTGTGGTATCCACACAGTCACAGGGATCGGTTCTGGGGCTGCTTCTGTGGGACATCGGGTACGACTGGGTGCTGTACGTCGACCTCCCATAGCGGCGTCAGCGTAGTATGCTACGCTGACGACACGCTGGTCCTGGCGCAAGGGGTCGGGTTCCCAAATCACGATAGGAAGGGTTCACATCGGCGTCGGGTCGACGTTGAAATACCTGTGACTCGTCCTCGACTGGAGCAGGCCGGAGCTGCCTTCAAGCGGGTCCTGCCCAATCTGCCCTAGATTCATCCATATGCCTCCGGGAGGAGGCGTTTGGATGAATTGGAAAGTCGTGCGGTCCATGGCCCATTACGGGATACCGGTGCGCGTTCCTTGAGGCGGCGACCAGCCCGCCGCTAAACGCGTACCAAAGAGTCAAGGCCATCTGGCTGACCCGCGGATACCGCACGGTCTTCGGTAAGGCGGCGAGCCTTGCCGGATGGCCGCCATGGGATCTGGAAGCAAAAGTCCTCGCGCACATTTGGGAGCGGCGCGAGGAGGTGAACTCCGCTGAAATCACGGCACGGTGGACAGAGCGGCGGGATCTCATGGCGCCATGGAGTGAGCGACTATTGGCAGTTGTCTATGACGGTCATTATTCGATATAATATCAAGCAATTGATGAATATTTTAATTCATAGAAGTGACGAGGTTCTCTATTTGTGAGAAAAAAACGCCAATTTCATAGGTGGGACCCAATATTAATACTACTCAATCACACAAATGTTAATCAGAAAATAAGTAATGTCTGGTGGCTCTGGGATCTCACTCTAAAGGCCGTGCATTCATCACGCTTGTTAAGAGGGAACAGGGCCTGCGAGGAATTTACAAAATAGGTATTTGAAGAAACTATTGCCATCGTGCTCCCTCAAGCCTGCCCCCGTAGAGTGCGATAGGGACAGGTGCAACTCAGACTGATTTTATCACAAAATTTTTGACGAAATCGACGTTTCGTATTCCCATTTTTTCTCCTCGAAAACTGAGCCGATTCAATTATTTTTGGCACCTAATTTTTAAGAAAGAGTATGTCTAGGTCCCTATTAAAGGTTTTATGTTAAAACTTTTCGAATTTGTCTGGTAGTCTTCTAAGAATGGCGGTAAAAATAGGGCTATTTTTTGCCATTTTTGGAGTGTCATATTTTCTTCACTTATTAGTTGCTGAAAAAAAGAAAATGATAGGAACATGTCAACAGCAGACCTTGACTTTATGAAAAAAAAATGATTGCTCTAGAGGCATTATTCACGAAGAAAAAAGGGGAATACATTTGTATGGAGAATCGCAGCCCCTGTTCCCTCTTAAGGCGGGTTGGCCATTTCAGACTGATTTTATTTTTAAGTAGACGAATTTTTGTTAAAACTCATCACCTAACTGCCCCAGAAGTAGGGGAATGTTTTTCTCGATTATGAATATGTCACCGGATAATTCTAAACACCGAGCCAACAGCGAGACTGTAAACTCTCGATATATTAAAAATTAGCACTCCGCCCGCGACTTCGTCCGCGTGATTTTCAATAATATTTATATCTTAGAGCACTCACAAATTTTAATAATGTAGCTTTCTACTGTTGAAAGAATTTTCAAAATCAATTTTGTTGTTCCGGAGATTCTCAGTTAGAATTTATACTTACCAAATGTAAGTGTTTCATGAAATCATGACATTTGGCATCAATTCTAACTGATAGAGATGTATTGATGATTTAATGATAATAATTCTATAAATACATACTTGCTACGGCCGCGAATCAAATTTTGACCAAGATACAACGTGAGACTGACCTGCAAATTGTAAAAAACGTAAGAAAATTTGAATTTCGCGGGCTGCCCTGGCGCATTTCAACTTCGACTTATTAGTAGACTGCCCTGCCACTGGCCCCACGCGGGACGCCTGCTCAACAGGTCGCGCGGGTAAAATCGTGGCGTGTCATTGGTCGCCCACATCAATGGCGCCAACCTTCCCACTGCTGCCGCGGTCGTCCTATTGGATGATAATTATTAGCAGTGCGGCCAACATAATTAATAACACTATGGTCGTGGGGTTGCCGCGTTACATACTCCCCCTCTAGATCACAATTACGACCTCTATCGTGGTCTAGCCCTACATTAATGTCATGAGGAATGGGTTGCAAGCGAGGTCGGCCTCGCTTTTTCTTAGGCTCCAGTGGCAGATTGTACTCATCCACTTGTCCTTGAAAAGGGGTGAGCTGATTAGCGTGGAATTTGCCCAACACTTCACCAGGTTTTCCATCAGATGCGATTAGGTATGTTGTTCGACTCAATTTCTTCTTCACAATATATGGCCCATCCCTGTTAGAGAAAAACTTAGCAGTCTGCGACTTGCTGGCGTCGCTCAGCAGCTAAAATCTTGTCCTACTCTTCTCGAACGATCAGCATAAGTCTTCTTTCTATCCTGCAGTTTTTCTACTCTGTCACGAACTTCACTTAAGGAGTTTAAAAATCTTGTCAAGTAAGGAGTGATCTGTGGTACAAAATTATCCTTCTGTAATACCGCTTTTCACCTCAGCTCACGTGCATACGTCAAATTGCAGGAGTAACCCCCTGTCGTTTCATAGACCGCGCTGTATATACTGAACCGTACTATCGGTAGCTGCTAGGCCATGGGGGGTGATCCGTACCAACCAGCAGAGCCAGTGTCTTCATATCCCGGTTTTTTCTTTCCGCTGGATTGGCTTCTGGGTGGTAGTAGGGTATCAAGTCTTGCAGTAATACCAAGAATGAACATGCACTTCTGCATGACTGCTGAGACAAATTGGACACCATTGTCCGAAATAATGCGTTGTGATAAACCGTAACGAAGGAAATACTCTTCTATGAGTACTTTTGCGCAGGCGACAGAGGTTGCTTCCTTGAGAGCATATAATTCTTCCCATCCCTAATATATAATTCCCCATATAGAGTCGGCTCCCCAATCTTATTAAACATCTCCTGAAATCCGTGAGTAATTTTGCAAGCTTCTCACGCTCCTAAACCTCTAAAACTGCACCTTCGTCATCGCGTAAAACATTCATCGCGGCGTATGAATGACGAGGTGAAGAGGTTTCTGAAATCAATTTATACTTTTGATCAATACTATCCGCAAAATACCAAAGGCACTGCTTGAAATTGATAATGAGACCGGTACTGTTAATAAAATCGATACCTAAAAGTGTTTTATTATCTTTTGCTTCAGGGAAAATTATGAACTCGATGGGCACAATTTTATGAAAACAGTTTTATCTGAACCTCTGTAACAAGCACCTCCATCAGGCGCGTGCAGCCATCCGCCAGGCGGATGTTTCTAGTGCACTGTTGTAAAGGATGGCCCTTTTCCTTTAACACACGAAAAAGTGTGTGATCGGCAATGCAGCCCCTAGACCCAGTATCTAGTAATGCTGTCCCATTTTTATACATTGAATAGCTTTATTTTTGTTTACGTTGTCGCCACTCTTCACGTTATCACTTTTATCGCTGTTTATTAACTTTTTACACTGCGATGTTTCGTGTCCCCATTTCTTGCAGTAACTGCATGACAGTCTTTAGCTGCGAGTGCTCTTATTATCATTTGGTGCCGAAGTTGAAGGAGCGCCGGTGACGGCAGGTTGGTGACTGGCGCTCGGATGCGTCAGTGCCGGTGTCTTGTCACCTGCGCTGTCTACTAACGATTCCTCGCTCGGTCTGGCACGGTGTAGTAACTGGTCGAAAGATGTTATGGCGTTAAGATCGAGCCGCTTTTTTATACTACGATCGAGAAGCCCGTATACCATATCTAATTTAATTTTTTTACGTAGGTTTTTTTGTGGCAATCTCGATAAAAGCGCTCTCGTCTTCGCTATACATATATCCGTTGTGTCCGCATTTTGTCGCAATGCAAACAACTCCAAATATATGCGGAATGGCGGACGATGCTCTCCAAATGCATTTTTCAGTTTTTGCATGGCATCCGACCGTGACTTGGTGCTGGTTTTTATGGCTTGCCACCATACTGCTGCTGAGTCTACTAGCAACATGGAGAATCCTTTGACAGCGTTATCGTAAGATATCTGTAGGCAGTTCTTGTACACTTCTACTGCGTCGATAAACCCGTCGACATCAGGGGACGATCCGTTAAATCGAGCTGTGCACTTTGAGAAGTTCGCAGCGGGCGTTGTCATGGACACTTCAGGTGCTGGTGTCGAAGTCCTAACATCCTGGATGAGCCTCGCGAAAATCTCTGCCTGACTCTGCTGCAGTGAGTGCATCAGGGTTGTAAATTGACAATACACTATGTTTTTCTTACTCTTCCGCTGTTCTTTTCTGATTAATTTCGTTACTTCGGGACTCGTCGAGCTTCATAGCCTCGGCGTTTTTCTGGTGGTCGCAACTGTTGATTCCGGTTTTCAGGAGTTGCAGTAGTTTGGTAATAGTGTGGTGGGCTTGTCCCAATTAAAAAAAAATCTTAGCCAAATTTGTTGAATTTATTATATTATTATAAAAAGTTGTCAATTTTACGTGATAACACTAATAATTTAAAGGCGAAAGTTTGTGTGTGTGTTTGTTACTTCTTCAAGCTCAAACGGCTGGGCCGATTTGGGTGAAATTTTGTATGTAGATAGCTTGTACCCTGGATTAACACATACGTCTACTTTTTATTCCGGTCTACGCGTCATTTCATAAACTAACGGTATTTACAATTATCCGGTGACATAAACAAGGTGGAAAAAAATCAGCAGTTCAGTACGTTTTGTCGGGTTACGCAAACATAAAATGGGGGCAGTTGATTTATTTCGGATATTCCAGGTTTGGTACCATAGTAAAAGTAGTTCATAATAATGAGTATTGCCGTGTTTTCATTTTTTTGTTATTGTATTGTCGTCTCCATCTTGTATATAATTTATGATGTTGTATTGGACATTTTTGATGAATAATATTATGAAAATTGCTATGTATATAATATTTATAATGATCTTAATTAAAATTTATATCCATATTTTGTAAGAAAACTTAGAGTAATAGAAGTTATGTTAATTAAAAAGTATTATATTACTTAAAATGTAATTATTTATTAGTAATTTAAGAATACGTTATACAGAGTGTTACGGAAAGGTGTGGTCATATTTTAAGAACCGGTTCTGCCCATGGATATGAACAACTAACTCTAAGAAAAAATAGTAAACACCCAAAAAAAAAGTTGGACTTTCCATACAATGTTATCATCAGCTGATCAATATTTGTATGGGAGGTAAAAATTTTTTTGAGAATTTCCTCAGGTTTTCTTGAAGAAAATTGTTCATATCGATGGAGAGATGCAGGTCTTAAAATATGACCACACCTTTCCGTTACAGCCTGTATATGCTCGGTTTCTGAGTTGAAAATTTGGAGTTAAGGATGTGTCAAACCTCATTATACAGGAAATACCGCGGCCCTGGCACAGGCAACTGAAGGAATGAAACGGGTGGGTTATAGTCAGTTAGAGTCTGACACCGACACAGTAGGCCCTCCCGCTCCCCTCAAAGCAGGAGAAGTTATTTGATGATTGCCCGAGGATAAATTCGAAACAGATATACCTCGCCCCTGGGCACTCAGGGCAGGGAAGGAACAGGAGTGGGTTTTAGACAGTAAGAGTCTGACACGCCCTCCCGCTCCACTCTAGAGCGGGAGATGTCATTGGATGATATCCCACCCCACATAATTTGAAGTCGGTTAAAAAATAAAAAGGGAAATATCTCACTTGGATGCCATGGCTATGCAGCCAAGTCATGATGCCAGAACGCGCCTAAAGAAGTTTTCACTTCAATCCGCTCCGCGTCGGTGGCGGTGGCGAGTTCAATTGTTTTTCCCATCTCAAAAATGTCGCGCCGTAAGAAGTTTTCCCTTCAAAATTGTTTGACTGTGTGACCAAGCGGTTGGGGGCCGTTCAAGAATTACGTAAGCGGATTTATTACAATTATTTACCCCTCCCTCCCCCTTGTCAGCAAAAGTAAGCAAAGCTCTTACCCCCCCCATCCCATGCTTACGTAAACATTGGTATATGCATTGTTCTTTTAATTCTGTTTTTTTTTTTTATTTATTCATGAGCGTAAGTACCTAAACGTATTCATTATTTATGGGAAGTAAATAACTACTGCTGACGTAATCACCTTCTAGACCCCCCCCCACCCCCCATGTCATCAAAAATAAGCAAAGCATAGACCCCCCCGCCCCCCTATAGTGTATAGTGAGGTACCCACCATAGGGCTGCACGAATTTTCTTGACTACGCGATCTGACAGGGCCGCCGTGGCGTCCCAATGAGGCACTGCCCTAATGCTTTAGGTTTCAGGCAAAAGTCGAGCTCGACAAATATTCAAATTCAAAATCTTATTTCAGAAACCGGGCAATAATAATTGTTGCAATAGAAAATTGAAAATAATATGAATATCAACTATTAAATTGATTTTCCAATTTTAACTTTCTAGTTTTATTTTTTACCATCGAACCTGTTCTAGATAGTTTCCGCTTTAGCTTAGATGGAGAGTGAATTGAGAAATCATTACCATTCTCTTTCTTTGTCTGAGGTCCATGTCTTCTTAACAAGCGTTTATTGGCTTCACCTATAGAGGGTGTAACGGAAAGGTGTGGTCATATATTAAGGACTGCATCTGCCCATCGATATGAACAACTTTCTTCAAGAAAATCTAAGGAAATTCTCAATTTTTTTTTTATCTCCCATACAAATATTGATCAGCTGGTTCGTGATAACTTTGTATGGAAAGTCCAATATCTTTTTGGGAATTTTCTATTTTTTCTTAGAGAAAGTTGTTCATTTACATGAGCAGAACCGGTTTTTAAAATATGACCACATGTTTCCGTTACATCCTGTATAACTATTTAAACAAATCTTAGAAGTTAAATTTGACCAACTTCCAGGTTTCCGAATAAGCTGAAATTTTGCGTACATGCTTAGTTTGGATGACAATGCATGGTTAGCTAAGTGACGTCATTCTAAATACAATATGGTGGACTAGCTATTTTGTATGTATTCCCATGATATGGATATCAAACGGAAAGGGTTTGCTGGGCGAAACACGAAAAATTATATTAATGATAAAAAATGTTTTTAAAAACAAGCTTTTATCAAGGACACAGTGTTGATTCTGTTATGCACAAACTAAACTTAATTTAGGCTATTGCTATCTTTTTCTCTCTAATAAAACAAGAAAGAGACGGACGTAAATTAGAGCTGTCAAATTTAGTTTGAATTAATATTTCCATACAAATTAAGGGTACCTACACGTAAAAACATGTCTTCTAAAAACACGGCGAAGTGCAAGGCGTAAACTAGTTTGACATCTCTAACTTAGTGCATAGCTATAGCCGTCCTTTTCTCGCACTGCCTTTTAGTAAAAGATAGCAATTCTCTAATTTTAGTTTAGATATTGAACAAGAGAATCCATACCAATGAACTAAAAAGTTGGAAATAAATTCTAGTAAATATTTGGAGTGTAGGTAATTTACCTATATTTTTAAAAGCATGCCTCAAGCTTTTAAAAATATAGGTAAATTACCTAGAAGTATAGTGTCTAGCCTGTAACGGGTAGTGCCTCAAGCATTTTTTACAATTAATTTATTTTTAACTTTTTAGTAGGTAAGCATTTTAGAGTAGGCTTAAGTTAGGTTTTAAAATTTTCTACGGATATTATGATGCGATGTAAAGTGTCTACTCCTCAAGACGTATCAATCGAGCCCAAACTGGGTGGGGTTATGTTGTTTTATCACAAAGATGCCGTGGCCACCTTCCAACTTCATCATCAGACTTTGGATATCATCTAGGTGTAAAGTGCTTCTCAAGACGAATCAATAGAGCCCAAACTCGATGGGGTTCTGTTGTTTTGTCACAGAGACCCCTTGGCCACCTTCCAGCTTCATCGTCAGACCCTGGACATCATCTAGGTGTAAAGTGCTCTTCAAGACGAATCAATCGAGCCCAGACTCGATGGGTTTATCTTGTTTAGTTCAGAAATTCCTATGGCCATACCAGCTCCATGGAACCATATCATTGAATTGTCACCGAAGATACATAAGTTCATCAAATTGCAGTTCAATCGGACATCAGGAACTGGGTCTAATTTGAGTTGCAAGATTCCACCTGAACAAACATAGTTAGTTACATACATACATACATACATTGTAAGTTAAATAAAAGCTAAAAAATAAAAATGTGTTTTTAGTTTTCTAGAACAACAGAAAATTATTCTTCCATAATCTTAGTCGTCACAGTAGAGTTCAAAAACTTTTTCTTTGGTCATCCTCTGCTCTTACAACCATCCACGTTCACATTCGTACTCATAATTTCCTCATTCCTATGACAATCCTCCCGCGACCAATATTCGATCACTTGGCTGACCTCAACGGAGATTAGCCAAGCATGCAGGAGATATTAACTGCATCAGCGTGTGCGCAAACACAGGTGCACTCTCTGTTCCTTTTCTCTCATAGTTCGATGGGACGGCAATCAACACGACCGGGGAGAGATCAGGCGAAGGACCAACGGTTTTTTTTTTGGAACGAAGTTCCTTATCGCGCGTTGTGAAAGGGGGCTAGACGGAAAAAATTCTTATGAAAAGTTGTCACGACACTAATGAGGCTGTCCATCCAAAAAGATTGTGTTGGAAAAACAATCTAATAAAAACTTCTTGTATTTTTGGTGGGTAGGTACAAAGTTTGCAAGCAGATCAAGCATTATCAAACATTATTTGTTATAGTTGTTGTTATTGCTAAAGAGTTGAGTTGAGCTGAGCTAAGCTGAGCTGAGCTGAGCTGAGCTGAGCTTAGCTGATCTGAGCTGAGCTGAGCTGCGATGAGATGAGATGATGAAGTATTACTTCTTACGTGCGTGCGTGTGTGCGTAGTTAATAATAAAAAAAATATTATAAATAAAAAAAAAAAAAATTATATTACAATTCCTTCACTAATTAATCGAAAGGAACTTCGTTCCATCCGGGTGTCCCTTGACACCTCTCAAGTTTTTTTTTTTTGGGGGGTGGGAAATCATCCTATGACTTCTTCCGCTCTAGGGAGGAGCGGAAGGGCGTGTCAGACTTCTACTACGAACTAGAGAAGATCTCTTACTGACTAAAACCCACCCCTGTTCCTCCCTGCCCTGAATGCCCAGGGGCGAGGTAACTCTTTCGAATTTATCCTCAACCCCCGGGCAGGCATCGGCCATGACGGGCCCCTTCTCTTTGCTGACAACCAGTGGCGTAACTATAGGTTGGCAGGACTGGCAAAATGCCACGGGCCCCCGGCCCGAGAGGCTGCGAGCTCGACAAAATAGGCTATCTAACTTGGCTATTCTGTCTATTGAAAATTCTTTGGCCCGATCTTTAAACTTTGATTATGTTATTGATATTTTTGTTGAACAGAAAGCTCGGAGAAAAGAATTTTATTAATAAATATCTTAACATTATTTATTATTAACTTAACTGTTATTTTATTATAAATTTGTAACACCTATGCTTTTGAAAATTAGATATTTAACTAAAATGGACACAATGTTACAATTGGGTAAATAACTCAGTGATTTATTAAAACTAAATTAAAATGTGACGAGTTTTCTTGGGGCCCCATGCAATGGATTTGCCAAGGGCCTCAGATGGTATAGTTACGCCACTGCTGACAACTCTTTGAGGCGCGCGTGGAACACTACGCGCCGTCGACTCTCGGGCCTGGTGCTGATCGGGCGGCGAGTTACCCACTACTCGCCGTCCGCAGGCCCGGGTAGGACCAACGGTTATACGTGTTTTCCGAGGCACGAGGGTGTCACACCAACTGCTAAATTCCGCGCTGCTACAGAGTGCCCGATATTGCCCTACCCGGGAATCGAACCCAGGACCTCACTTGCGACCACGAAACCAACAAGACAGTTATGGCATAGCCAATAGGAATATGCATGTAATTTTTTTTTAACTTAGAGCAATAAAATACAGTACAGACTGTTGTCAGCATTATCTGACCCACCCTAAAATCAAACGACTTTGGACCCTCTGCATGTAACATTAAGGTTTATTTAATTTATATGAGCTTATCAGACAACTGCTCGAGGATTTGATGAACATATACAATAATAATATAGACACGCAAATTTGATCTTTAAAACGTTAGCATTAGGTTATATTTTATAAATATTTGTTATAATATGATAAGTGTAATAGAATAGAATAGAAATCATTTATTCGACACAGACACAACACTACAGCAACAAACAAAAGGAAAAAAGAAGTACACAAAGAAACAATAAAATTGTGCTGAGCGTGCCCATACCGAAAGGGTTACCATCTCAGCATTTGCTGGGCGTTGGACACCCAGCGCTGGTTTTTAGTTGGCAATAGCTTATTTTAATGATTGAGTTCAAGTAATTCTGGTCTCGTGGTCTGTGTATAAGACTGGGAAAAACAACTATAAACTTAAGAAAACTATTTAAAAATAAATTCAAGTACTGCATGTCGCTAAAAAAATATATTTAACTTCTACAATTTTCTACTACACTTCAAACGTTCCTGACTGTCAATGCTGTATTGTGACGTCACTTACGTCGATACGCTTTGTTTACCATCTTATTTTTTGCTTTCAAATGAATAATTTTACTAATGTGTGCTTCAGTCAAGCAGAAATTACAATTTCAATATTATATTAAAATTTTCGTGAAATTTAAAGTACTTTTTACGAATTAAGTGTTACTTTGACACAAGTTATTTTTGGCACTACCGGCATTATTGAGAACGATACGTTTTGAGCTTACTTTTAGTTTCATCAAAAACGTTAAAGTTAGTCTAAAAACGCACTGGCAGCCTAGCGAGTCACTAGGCGATTAGCGATGTGAAACGAACAAACTATGAATACCCGAAATGAAGTGAAGAGAGAGAGTGTGAGTTTGTGTGTGAGTGTGTGTGTGTGTGTGTGTGTGGGGGTGTGAGAGTGAGTGTGCGATAGTGAAGTTCGTAACCGGCTGCCCTGTGCGCTTATCGCTTTCGTGACGACGTGTCGCCTAAGTCACCTAGGTAGTCAGGCGAGTCGCCTTGGTCGCCAGGTGACTCGCCTATGTCGCAAAGTGTTTCGCCTTGGTAGCCAGGTGTGTCGCCTAAGTTGCCAGGTGAGTCGCCTAGGTCGCCAGGTGTGTCGCCTCGGTCACCGGGTGGGTTGCCTATGTCGCCAGGTAAGTCGCATAGGTTGACAGGTGAGTCGCCTAGGCCGCATAGTGAATCGCTTAGGTCAACAGGTGGGTCGCATAGATCACCAGGTGAGGCGCCTATGTCGCCAGGTGAGTTACTTCGGTCGCTAGGTGAATCGCCTAAGTCGCCAGGTGTGTCGCCTACGTCGTAAAGTGAATCGCCTAAATTGCCAGATGAATCGCCTAGGTTGCCAGGTGAGTTGCTTAGGTCGCGAGGTAAATCGCCTAGGTCGCCAGGTGAGTCGCCTAGGTCGCCATAGTTTGACATACAAACATACATACATACGGGTCGAATGCCGAACCTCCTTTTTTTTAAGTCGGTTAAATCATCAGCTGATCAAAATTAGTATGGGAGGTTAAATTTTTTTTTTTGGGAGTTTACCATGACTTCCTTTAAAAAGATGTTCAGTATTACGGGCAGAAATAGTTTTTAAAATATGACTACACCTTTCTGTTACACCCTGTATATGTATGTATGTCCGCGATTTTCCTAAAAACTACTAATCCGATTTGGATGGAGTTTTCGTTTTTATTGCTTTTTTTTTAACCCCTGAACGGCCGCGCCTCTTATCGCAGTTTGACATATTTACGACCGGGCTCATAAAAAACAACTTGCTGAGGTTTCTATTGGAGCGAGGCACTTAAAGTAAACTTTTTTGGGTTGTTGAATAAACAGACCTTAGAATAACATGTAAACAATACTTGTAATTCAAGAGTTGAATTTTATTCAAATTCTGTTATCAACGATTTGTCGGGAATAGTGTGTGTGTGTGTGTGTGTGTGGGTAGTTGTTAAAACCACTGTATCAATTTACATGAAATTTTGCATGTTGCACTATGCATAGACAAGTAATAGAATTGCTGCGTTGGAGTTGTAGAGTCCGATATCATATTTTCCTATTATTCACACTCAAAACTTCAAATTACGAAATCAAAACAACATAACGGCTTTTTAAAATTGCGTTTCTGCGTTTGCGTTGCGTTTTGTGTTGCGTTTTTTTTCTAACACTATGTAATAACTATCTAAGAATGCATGTGCACCATGCCACAGGATATAAGATCTTTAGTTATTTAATAATAGAGGTTTAAGCCGCGTAATCTGGATCGGCATACTGGTATGCCCGTGGCCGTTCAGGGGGGAAGGTACATAAATTATTCGGATCTGATGAAGTTCTTCGAAGATAGACAATGGAACTCATCAATAGCTAACAGCAAATGACTCGCGATTGCTGTGATCTTATGAGTATGTATATATATTGTTTACACAATTTCATGGGAAACCACAGCTGCAAAGAGAAAAACAAAAATCTTTTTATCAAAAATAGAACCGACTTCCAATAAAAATATAACACCTTTCCGTTACACCCTGTATACGGGTCGACTACAAAACCTCCTTTTTTGAAGTCGGTTAAAAGGAAAGCCAACCCGGGCCTACGGACGGCGAGCAGTGGGTAGCTCGCCGTCCGATCAGCACCAGGCCCGTGAGTCGACGGCGCGTAGTGTTCCACGCGCGCCTCAAATGATAAGTGTCAGCCACCACTGACGGGGCCCATCGTTGCCGGTGCCTGCATGCCTAGGGGTAGCGGATAAATTCTGAAAATGAGTTACCGCACCCCTGGGCACTCAGGCATGAAGGAACCGGGGTGGGTTTTAGTCAGTAAGAGTCTGACACGCCCTCCCGCTCCACCCAGAGCGAGAGAAGTCATTGGATGATTTCCCACCCACCCAAAACAAAAAAAAAAAACAAACAATTGGTCGCCATATTAATTAAGAATTAGACATAATCAGGGAAAACAAATTTTGAGAACAACAAGCTATGTCAAATACATAAGGCAAAGTCCAAATTCCATTGAAACCCGTAGTACTTTTTTTAGGCATTTTAGTACTTAGAATTCTTTTTAAGAACTTTAAAGGTAACACTCAAGTCGATATTTGGGTTGGTCACAATGCAAGTTTATTTACATTTGGCAACACTACGACATCATTCATCGTTCTCTTTATCTAATCTGCTCTTATAATGTACGAGTATGATTCACGGACTTCACAGTAACTTGCTAACACAGAACTGTTACAATAGTGATTCTTATTTGCCGAAATTTTCGTCATGGCATTAAACACACAGTTTTATCTGGTTTGTTAACACTTAAAATAAGAAAATAGTGTCCGTGTGAACCAGACCACGTACAGTGCATAAGGAAAATGCGAACAAAAATTGCTAAATCTTATTACAGGTTAGTTACCTATTGTGACGTCTCGTATTGTACATTTAATTTTGTAAACGCACCATAGAATACGTGGCGTCGCCTGTATTATGTTTATAAGTATTTATAAGATAGTCAGGAACGCACCCTTGTTAACAAGGGTGCGTTTATTATGATTCTAATGATTATAATTCTATAAATACGAGTACATACTTTGCTACAGCTAGGTATCATATTTTGAACAACATACAACCTGACACTGACCTGCAAATTGTAAAAAACGTGAGAAAATTTGAATTTCGCGGGCTACCCTGTACATAATTCACCTTTATCGTTTCCGGCACTTGCTTGTCAACCGCACGGGACACACCCGGGCTTGCGAAGGGCGAGTAATGGGTAGCTCGCCGTCCGATCAGCAGCAGGCCCGAGAGTCGACGGCGCGTAGTGTTCCACGCGCGCCTCAAAGAGTTGTCAGCAATAATGATGGGGCCCGTCATGGCCGATGCCTACTCAGGGGTTGAGGATAAATTCCACCATAGGGTGGGTGATGTCATTGGATGATTTAAATTCATCTAAATTATAAATATGATCTTTAAAATGGTGAAGGTTTCATCAGACATCAGACATCTCTCCCTGTCTGAGTGACCAGGGGTGCGGTAACTCATCTGATAATGAGAATTTATCCGCTACCCCTAGGCATGCAGGCACCGGCCACGTTGGGCCCCGTCAGTGGTGGCTCACAATCATCTCTTTGAAGCGCGCGTGGAACACTACGCACCGTCGACTCACGGGCCTGGTGCTGATCGGACGGCGAGCTACCCACAGCTCGCCGTCCGCAGGCCCGGGTCTACGGTGGCCGGAGATCGTCTCGCGACGTCCTACGCCCAGTGCCTCTCCTGCGGTGGTAGCGGCCGGGGCCGTGAGGGCCACTCCGTTGAGCTTCACTCACCCGTCCCGCCTCCGCCTTCGCGAGCATTACTGCTTCGCAGAAGGAGGAGACTGCTTCCCATTCCCTCTCGCTCCGTACCATGGCCTGAACCAGGGCCGGGTGCGAGAGGGCGCCGCCACCTATCGCATCCACGAGGACACAGCGGTGCTCCGCCCAAGCGGGGCAGATCTCCACCGTGTCTTCTGGGCGATCCATGCAGTGGTAACACCCGGGCGTTTCCTCCCGCCTTATCTGGTGCAAAAACCTCCCGAAACAACCGTGTCCGGTGAGGACCTGCGTCAGGCGGAAAGTGAGGACGCCGTGACGCCTCTCCAGTCACTCCTTAAAGAGGGGCACTACAGCCGCAATGGTGGCGTGCCCGGCGCTGGGTTGCGACAGTCACTGTCTCCATGTCGCCATGAGATCCTGCCGGATCTCCGTCCGCCGAGCCGCGAGGTGTCGCGGCAGCAGAGTTTTGCCCTGGCGTTTGGCCTCCTCGCGCCACTCCCAGAGCAGCAGGTACTTGTCGGATACGTTTTTTATTCATTGCGTTTTTGTAACTTCAAATGCGTAATTTCGAAAATTCGAAAAAAAATCGAAAATTCCGGTAATGTTTGATTGGAAAAAAGTTTAATAATAACATTTTGAATAAATTTTCGTAAAAAGGAAAAAAAAAATTGTGACTTTGACCTTCAATATCTCCAGAACCAGTGGATACCCAGGTATGGTCTAGTGGAAAAAAATGATCCAAATAATGGATAGATAACTTTCGGCTTCCAAAACTGTCTTTTTACACCCGATATACAGCATGTAACAAAAACCCTGTCGGATCCAATAAAGGCGTATTCCTGGTTTAATATACGTACTAGAAAATACCACCCTGCACTAGCCGCGCTTAGGCACTCTGAGACAGAGTGCCTAAGCTCAGGCGGCGTCTTTGAAACGAAACAGTAGGTGAACTTTGTCGAGTGCTCAGTGTTCACTGTTGCCTTTGATAAGTTTTTCTTTTTTTTGTTAATTATTTTCATTGGGGAAAAATAATTATCTCGTATCCATTAAATGATTACGTATAGGTATGTGTACGCAGTACGATACCAAGTAATACCCTTCAGGATCGTACAGGGTTTTTGTTACATGCTGTATGTATAAGGTGTAACGGAAAGGTGTGGTCATATTTTAAGAATTGCATATGCCCATGGATATGAGGAACTTTCTTCAAGAAAGCCTGGGGAATACCTCAAAAAAAAAAAATATTTCCCATACAAATATTGATCAGCTGGTGATAACTTTGTATAGAAAGTCAAATTTTTTTTAGGAAAATTTCTTTTTTTTTTAGAGAAAGTTGTTTATTTCCATGGGCAGAACAGGTTCTTAATATGACCACACGTTTCCATCACACCCTGTCTATAGATATACTTTATTATACACAGTAAAATATGAAGTGAAAAAAAAAATCGGCTGTCAACCCGGGTTGTCGTCGGGATTCAATTTGACAACGGGTTTGTCCGCTGGGGCTGAAGGGTTAAAATAAAAGAAAACTTAAACCAAAAACATACAATTGGCGGACTTATCGCATTCCGCGATCTCTTCCAGGCAACCTGGAATAGACAAAGATTGCCTGGGCACGAATGCCATATTTTTGCCATAGTAATATCTTTTTAACATCTGTGAGAAATATTATACTGTAAGGCGCCGCGCCGGCCGCTTTTAACATTGAACCTTCATTAACCGTACTACAGATAATATAATACTAGCGTACAGATGCCTCATCCCATACAAAGAAACGGTACCGTCGTAACCCGTGGTCGTAACTACGGGTTTTCAACTTGCACAAGCAAATTTTGTTCTTCGTTCGGGCCCGTCCTCTACACCTCACTAGATGGTGTTAGCAGCGACGGCATGCAAGTTGAATGAATTTACTTAAAGTCTTACCAATATTTTCTTACATATTGAGAAATTACTTTATAGTATTTTTGGCACTCCCTAACAGTTTTATTATTTCAAAATGTGTCACTATACAAATTTTAAAGAGGCGATTGGATAAACTCTAAAACTTCAAACAGCGCCATCTATTGGTACACGAAATATAATTGCCTAAGGATTCGTTCCAATAAAGATCTAAATTTGAATTAGGAGCCAATTATTCCACAATTTTATGCTTAGGGTAGTTTATTAAATAAGAATATACAGTTTTTACCACTTTTTTTCAAAATATTAGTATTACCCTTTTACAGTCCACTAGCGCCGCCAATCGAAAAAATGTCATAACTCGTAAATAGAATCAAAAATACAAAATGTGGTCTATTATTACTGTAGAAAAGGCAATAACGTAATTTTATAACACATTGTCAACACTTGAAATATAGCTGTTTAGCTAAATCGTGCATTTGTAACAAAAACGGCCGTTTATGTTTTGAATGCACGATTTAGCTAAACAGCTATATTTCAAGTGTTGATAAGGTGTTATACAATTACGTTATTGCCTTTTCCACAGTAATAATAGTACATATTTTGTATTTTTGATTCTATTTACGAGTTATGACATTTTTTCGATTGGCGGCGCTAGTGGACTGTAAGAGGCCTCTTAAACTTCACTAAGAAATCGATGCATATCACGCCATCTATTGACATTTATTTGAACAAAATTTTCTTTGTTCGAGATGAGACCCCGTGACTGTACCTACCTATTTACAACGAGCTTAAAAAATGTTTTACACATAACTTATGCCTTCTCATTGCATTAACATGATGATTCCTTTAATTTAGCCCGAGAAATATAAAATTTCTAACGTTTTTTTAGCATAATAGTGGCACTGCTATACGTTAAATATTCAACAGTCATCATGCGCTAATTTATTTGAAATATTTAACTATTTAAGTAGGTACACTCAAGTAACAAACAGACAAGAAGAAGGAAACAGAAACTAATTTGAAAGGATTATCTAGGACAATGATCTTAAAACTTAAACATTATTCTATTTCAGATCAACAACGATTTTGACACTGTTCATTGAAGATGGCAAGACAACACATCTCTAGTTCTTCAAAGAAATGAAACGTGAAGTGACATTTGGTTAAATTGCTGACGAAGTTACTGTCTGCGACACCTGGTTTCTGCAGGGTTGTTATTTCTGTCCATGGTATATACGAGACACGAAATGGGACACTGCCGTACATAACACATCATGACTAGCGTAACGTATAAAAAGCGCTCCGGAACGTCAGGTATCCGGGGACAGCTGTACGAAACCAAACTCATTAGCTTGATATATTTTAGAGCGAAACATAACGTCAATATTAAAGAATTCGCTTTAGCGACAAATATGGATAACATCGGTATATTCGACGACATTTGTTTAAGATTTAAAGTCAAGACATTGGATAAGCCTCTCGCCGTGTTCATTCAAGCCAAGCACAGAGAGAACGATACACTTCTGAAGAATGACTGGGCTACATATTTTGAGAGTTATTTGAAAATTAAGCAAGCTTTCAAAGCAACTAACGAAGACTTGATTTTCAAAGGGCAATATGATGAAATAGAATGTTTCTTTGTAATATACACGACTGCAAGAGGAGACAGTAATTATAAAGCGTTTGAGAGCAGATTAGCTAGTTCATTGAACGATGTAATAGGCACGGCCCAAGGCGGCCAACAGACAGTTGTCACAAACAAAGATGTGGAGTGTCTATACAAAGTTATTATTAAGGAGCAAGTCACTCAACTTGCCAAACCGATAGCGAAGTTATTTTTTGATGAAATAGTTGATTTTCAGATATTTATGGAGAATAAACAAGTATATAGCTATCATGTCATTTTAGCCCAAAGTTTTTGCGAGGTGTCTGACATTCAAACCGGTAGATATCGTTTGGCACACGTTCGAGAAGAGTTCTTTGACACTGACGATGAAATTCTCATGATATTTAAAAGTTCATTGTACAAAGAAGTGATAGAAAAACGAAGAGTTAAAGATAGTGAATTCAAAACTCTAGTGGCCCTTTTCTTTGATAAACCAACTGATGTTAGAATTTTAAGTAAAGTTATCGGATGTGTCATAACATATAAAAACGGTAAGTTAGAGTTTGTTAATAATAAAATGATCAATGACGACATAAAGCACCAATTAAGCAAAGTGCATGTCCCAGATGTGATACTGGAGCATGCAATAGAAATAGCGGGCAGAGATATTTTAAGTTCAAAACAAAACTTTAAAGTCCCGGTTGCTTTCGGGAATAAAGATTTGACTGTAAGCAGAGATAAAAGACTTACATATTTAGCGGAGGAAATCTTCGTTTTGATTGGTAAATCGAACCATAACAATGTCATCACCATAGATGAATCTGTTGACAAGAGGTTTCTGAGGCTAAACGGGGGCATAGCAAGTGCTGTCGGTAATTTATTAGTTTTCGATGAAAGCTCTAAAATGTTGAAGTTCAATGAGAACTTTCAAGAACTTGGCGATGTTGCTAAACGTCTGCTCACAAAATTAAAACAAAACAAAGGCATTAACTTGAACAAATATCGAATAGACGTGAAAATTAAACCTTTTCCTAAACTAACATTTGAATGTGGTGATTATGACAAAAATATGGTCAAAGATTTTATTAACAGGCTTCTGTTTTACACGAATCAAGCGGACGAAAACGGCACTGGGGAGATACTAAGACAAGAAATAGAAAAATACCAATCTGAACAACTTAATAAGAATAGTTTTCTATCATACTTGATATTTTTAAAATACCACGATGGCATACAAAATTGGTGGATGTTATCTAATGAGGTCTTATATCTTACAGAGCGAAGTGAAATTTATGAAAATGCTATGAAAACCGTTGTGAGTGAACCTCCTATGACAGTTATGAACA
Organism: Polia nebulosa; assembly: GCA_951329385.1. Classification (NCBI taxonomy): domain Eukaryota; kingdom Metazoa; phylum Arthropoda; class Insecta; order Lepidoptera; family Noctuidae; genus Polia; species Polia nebulosa. Next base: position 9,685,892 of record OX589615.1, read on the forward strand.
AAATGTATGAGATAAAAACTGAAGAAGCTGATCTCACATTTAATTATAATGTTATGAATTCTCTAGAGCTCATTGATCAGCCAGGATATATCGTCATTACAGAAAGTGTCATACTAACGCTATACAAAGTGAAACAGTATTTACAGAGAAAAGACCATGTCGTGGTGGACATAAAATATAGTTCGGAACTACAACCAAGCGAATATGAGATTTTGCTCACGGAATTAGAAAATACAAACAAAGATAAAATAATCATCATTGTATTAAATAACATTCTCACAATTGATGAAGTCTCGTTTGAAAAATTTGAGACGATTGCCAAAAAAATTATGAACAGACTGACGATTATAATCACAGACAGTAAGCTATATAAAATGATTCAAAACATATTATCGGAAGCATTTATCATTGTGAATGATGACAAAACAAATCTAACAGATTTGAGCGAAGACACACAGCGTCGTATCCTGCAAAAGAAAATACTTTTTCAAGGACAGGAAATAAAATTAAGATCAATCGTTGACGATATTTCAAAATCATTTGTTAAAGGAGACGTATTAAGTAAAATAATTCATAGCAAAACTATCTTGTTAGGTGAAGCGGTCGACATGTCAAATTACGATAAAGTAAAAAATATGTACATTGGCAGACGAGTCTGTCGTAATAAGAAACGAGACCTACCAGTAATGCGAATTCAGACGGAAAACGACACTCTAATTCGGCTAAAACATTTGCAGTATATAACATGTTCTACACAAATGAAAAAGATAAATACAAAATTATGTAAGAATAAATTTAACGAACAGCAGCACGAGTCTCTGCACGTCGACACGCTTCACGACATAGATGATGATGTCGTCGTTTTGACGACTAAGCCCGGAATGGGCAAGTCAACCTTATTCACACACTTATTTCTGCAAACAAAGAAAGTTGATCAAACGATTTGGATAGTCAGAATTAACTTGTTAGAACATAGCAGACAATTTTTTAAGTGGAAGGACAATAAAACCGTTATCGATATTTTAGAATGTTTAAAATTCATATGTCTAGCCATACTTCGTAATACCAAACATGACGTGACATTTGAGCTGCAAGAACAAAATAATGAACTGTCCCTAGGCTATTGTTCTGGTGATGAGTTGTTCATGTTTGAACTAAAAATGTTATTACATTTTTATAATATAAAAAAGCTGATATTCTTATTCGATGGATTTGATGAAATCTGTCCTCATTACTCAGATGAGGTCCTTACGTTAGTAAAAATACTGCAGAGTTATCCTAAATATATAAAACATAAAATTTGGATCACAAGCAGACCATATGAGAAGATAAAGACGATTTTAGAAGAAGAATTCGATGTGTCGTATGATTTAGAAAACTTTTCATGGACTGAACAGAATATGTTTTTGTATATGTTTTGGATAAAAAATGAGATCATCTTGAACAATCGCGAAACCCAACTTGAAAACATATACGACTTCATCGATTTCATGTCACAAAATTCTGAAATTAATTTATTTTTTAATAAAAACGACGCATCAAACCTTATAGAGATACCACCACTTTTGTCAGTATACATTAACTTCATCTGTTATTTAAAAGTAGAACTGAAATCTGCTGCACCACGCATCATGACTGCTCTGACTGTACTTTACGACAGATGGGTAGCATGTATTCCATTCATAAATATTTTTTTAACAGATCCTCTAAACCTTTACATAATAGCTCATTATTTCATAAACGAAATTAAACTTACTAGAATTAGATCTCAAAAATGGCATTTACACATCAATGACTTTACATTTTACAATTACTTCGTAGAAACTAAACTGAAATTGATATTCCTAGAAAAACACTGTTTTAATAGGATACTCTGCACTCCTGATGTTATGATTTTATATGAGAGAGAACGCAGGCATTTAATTGAGATTCATAAGAAATTAGGTGCATACGCTACTTACTACGAAAATATAGACACTATTTTTGAAAAGGATGAGTTAGAATACATAGAAATCGTGATTAAAACATTCAAGCACGGAGAAGAAAAGACGGGGATTATATGTAATGTAGAAAACGATATTCCAATTTTTATACATCAAACGTTCGCGGAATACTTCGCTGTGGAATATTTAAGTGACCTACTCAAAAGACGCAAACGCGAACAGGAGCTGACTTTTGAATTTATATCAAACATGTTGGATGTAAAACCAAGCCTCAAAATGATGTTTGAAAACAAATTAAAAGTAGACAGTGAGTTAAAAGCTATCGTAGACAGAAATAAAAGAAGATTAGTTTGTTGTAATACTTTTCATATTGATTTGTACGTCGTTTTTGTTTTATTTTTAATCTGTATTATTGACATATTAAAATTTGTACTTAGTTCACATTGGTGTTGATTCTGTTATGCACAAACTAAACTTAATTTAGGCTATTGCTATCTTTTTCTCTCTAATAAAACAAGAAAGAGACGGACGTAAATTAGAGCTGTCAAATTTAGTTTGAACTAATATTTCCATACAAATTAAGGGTACACGTAAAAACATGTCGTCTAAAAACACGGCGAAGCGCAAGACGTAAACTAGTTTGACATCTCTAACTTAGTGCATAGCTATAGCCGTCCTTTTCTCGCACTGCCTTTTATTAAAAGATAGCAATTCTTTAATTTTAGTTTAGATATTGAACAAGAGAATCCGTGCCATTGTATTATTTGTGTAGTACCTGGATGACCGAGCTTTGCTCAGTTTTTACACGGATAAAACGACGTTTTCTAAAAATGAAACCTAGCTAAATCGATTTATCGCCCTCGAAACCACTTGCAAAATTTCATGAAAATTGTTGGAGCCGTTTCCGAGATTCAGATTATCTAAATAGGTACTATATACCTACAGTATGTAACAAAAACCCTGTCCGATCCTGAAGGGGTACTTGGTATCGTACTGCGTACACATAATACGTAATCATTGAATGGATACGAGATAAGTACTTATCTTTACCCAATGAAAATAATAAATTTATAAAAAAAAGAAAAACTTATCAAAGGCAACACTGAGCGCTCGACAAAGTTCACCTACTGTTTCGTTTAAAAGACGCCGCCTGAGCGAGACAGAGTGCCTACAGCGCAGCTATTGCAGGGCGGTATCGTTTGAAATAAAAATAGGTAAAAATGAAAAGATTTCGCCGCCCGGTGGAGCGTTATCAACTTATGAAAATTTGCCATATTTAGTGTTAATTTTTTTTTTTATATAAATAAAAAATCTACTTTTGGTTTTTATGAGTTACAATTTTTTACAACTTTTTCTAGTACGTATGTTAAACCAGGAATACGCCTTTATTGGATCGGACAGGGTTTTTGTTACATGCTGTATACAATAATTGCTCGTTTGAAGGTATTTCATAATTAAGTAGATTTACATAACCACTGGGCCTCCTCACATTGTGGATGTAGAAACTACTACATAATGTGTAGGCATGCATTATATTTTTTTTAAGGATTGACTTAACTTTTTAAATACTAAACGTATGATAATTTGTTCATCTAAAATTTATTCAATAGAAATAACTTAAAAGATATATATACAAACTAACAATAATACCTAACATGTACAAATGCGTATGAAAAAACAACTCACTGGGCATCAAAAAATTCATCCACATCGCTGTCAATGGAAAAAGTGCCCAGAACGCTAGCAGCATTGCCACGTTAAATAGCAATGCTGATTCGTTGGCCAAAGAAAAGCCCAGCCCTCTGGTCACGTGAAGTGATAATTTAGATTTTTACCTGCTGTATGCATAAAATAGTTCATAATGCTCTGAACATCGTAAACTTAAGTTAATATCTAATGTAATCATTTATTATTTTTATACAAAGATAGTTGCTGATTAAATATTTTAAACTGTTTTAATAGTTCTAATTTGTGCATCGTCGTGTCGAGGAGTCTGTATTTTATTTCTTCGTTATTTGACACCGACTTATGAAATTAAAGTTATTTTTTTAACATTTAGTGTATCTTCTTTTTTGGAAGTCGCGTTGTTTTTTTTTTGTAAAAAAGTTTTTTATTTTTCACTTTTTAGTTGATATACCCCAGAACTAAAAACCTCAATAACATGGAACGTGTAATTTAAACATACTCGTAATTGGAGAAAACCAAAACGTCATCTATGTAGGTATACGTTTTTTTCGTTTTTGTTCAGTTTTTCAAAAAGCACTGAAGCAATTTCGAAAAAATTTATATGGGACCACCTCGGGAGTATATTCTTTTGGAAAATCGGTCCATAACTGACAGAGAAATCGGTGGACATGCATAAAAAAAAAACATACATACTTACAGTCGAATATAGAACCTCCTCCTTTTTCGAAGTCGGTTAAAAAAACATATTAATTATAATTAGTATTTTACAAGTGACACTGTGCGTGTGGGTGTTCTTGTGACCTTGATCAATTGCATTGTTTTTTATTCGTAACTACACATTCAAATGATGTACAAAACGGTATGAAATAAAAGCCAAAACTGAATAAAGTGCAATATTTGGAGTATTTACATCAGGGCGTCAATGTACGTCTCATTTTACGGAAAATGAATAGCGACGGCTGATAATTTGTAATAAAAATTATGAAAATAAAATTATGAACTGTTATCAGTTGCAGACAAAGTGAGTGTGTGTGCGTGTCTATAGTGTAGAAACCACTTAGGTCAGGTTGTAAGTCAAACTAAACGTCAAGCTATTGCTTTGTGAGATAGCCTATCAACTTTTTTTTTCTTATTTTTCTTTTATAATCTTCATCATGTACATAGATATCCGAGAGATATGCCTTCACTCTATAATTGTTCAAATTCAAGTGTCGCCACCTTTTCCCCCCTCCTGAAACTCACACAAAAACAAAAGAAATAGTTACGGCACACATGATGCTTTTTTCGCACGCACACAATAAAATATGCGTAACAATTTTGTGCTATCGTATTGCACACATGCTCAAAAGGGGCGAGAACTAGAAAGTAGGTATAGATACAGTCACTGAATGCACACATGTAACTTTAGCCTCAACTAGGGAAGAGGGGTTGGTATAAATATTTGATCGATAAAAATATCGATGAAAACGGACTGCAAGAAAAGAAGCGCTGTTTGGGCGTATTTTGTGTTGTTTATTTTTTCTGCTTGTCGGTGTAGTATATTATAAACACCAATAATACCAAATCAAGTAAAAATATAAAATTAAAATTATTCAACTATCAAACATAAAACAACAATCCAAATAGATACATAAACATTGAAAAAAATATTAACATGTGAAATGTAAATACTTTGACAATATCTGACGCTTTGATAATTTAGGTGTTACATTATAAACCAAAAACCCACATTTTTACAACCTACCAACCTTTTTTTCACAACCTACATTTTTTGGTTTATAATGTAACACCTAAATAATGTAACACAAAAATAAAATAAAAAATATATAAATATAATGTAATATAAATAAATATATTAATTTGACTTGACCGTTATTCGAAGCTTATTTAATTTGAGATAGGCACTACGTTTCCCGCCATCTATATCCGTCTCTTTCTTTCCTGTATCCTTCTCTGTCTAACCCCACCACCTGGCAGAGTGGAGGCGCACCGAGTGAGCCGCCATCTTTATGCCTCATTGGCGTCTTGTTTCCCGCCGCGTACGGTTGTGTTAACAAAAACGTTACCATAATATTCAAATTTATTATAAAGTATACTATATTCTAGAATTCTTACAATTATTTTATATTTTCGTGTTTTACGTGTGGTACATTGTAGCATTATTAGTGCGGTAATAAGAAAACTACTGGTAAAAATACCCACAAACTACACGTGAGTAATTTCATATTGATATTAAAACGGAGTGATAAGTACCCTACATTTTATATTGTGTAGGTGGTTTTATGCATAAAAAACGGTTTGTTTTTCCGTTCGTATATAATTTTAAATGTTTTCATTGGCTGTTTAGAACGGACATTTTTATTGCATATTGTGTGTGTTAGTAGTAGTCACATACTTTTTATTTAAACTTTTATTTTAACGGTTTTGCCGTTAGTTTTGTTCTAAAGCCCCTTTCTTTTTAGAATGGATGATTGTAATAATTATGTCCAAATGAAGTGACTGAACCATTACCAGGCCCATCTGGTATGCAGCGTAAGTTACGGTCGAGGAGCTCAAGTTCAAGCAGTGATAGTTCCCAGAGCTCTTCATCTTCGTCTTCATCACGCTCCCCAAAGCGTCGACGGAGTCACGAAAAAAGGAGAAAGGAGAGAAATTCGAAACAGGAGTTTCGAAAATTATCAAAGGAGGTACGTGATCTTCGTAAATCTCTGTATGCTCGTGATAATGAGCGTCAAGTTCAAAATAGTGACCAATACTATAACGATTCCATGTCTATGAATTTTGGTGTTAGTCGTAATCTTTACGAAGAATTAGGTGATAATGCGTCGATTATCGACGCGCCTACTGAAGTTATTTTTAATATTCAAACAAAATTAAAAGAACCCTCTATACCCAAGAGTTCTGAACTCCATTTGAAACTGCTATGTGATCTTCAACATTGGGATATTAGTAATCGGAATGAAATCAGATATTCCGAAACTCAAAAGGCGTATAATCACAAACCGGGTTTTACGGATATTGAGATAAATGAAGAAGTTGCAGCCTTCCAGTCTCCCCGCCATTTGATATACGCTGATAAAGCCTTTGCTGCCTTAACAATGTGCATTTTAAAGCAGAAAGAGTCTCTTCAGAAGGTATTGCTTGATTTTGCCCAGTGGTCTAAAGAATTAACCCCAGATTATGAGGTTATCACTACATAGTATAAAACAAAGTCGCTTTCTGTGTCCCTATATCCCTATGTATGTTTAAATCTTTAAAACTACGCAACGGATTTTGATGCGGTTTTTTTTAATAGATAGAGTGATTGAAGAGGAAGGTTTATATGTATAATTTGTACCCGAGCGAAGCTGGGGCGGGTCGCTAGTTAATAATAAGTTAACAGACCTTATAAATTGCAGTGATTTTCAAACAACCTCCTCAGATTTGTTACAGCTTGTTTGTGGCCATCGCGCAGAGATATTGCAAATGCGCCGGGACTGTGTAATCAAACAGGTAAAGGAGCCACTGGTGAAATCTACGCTTAGGAAGATTCCTCCTACATGCACAAACTTATTCAACGCAGAAAAATTCACAGCCGCTTTGGAAAAAGCGGGAGGAGTGCGAAAATGTTTTTGGCCGCTAAAGAAGTGTAACAACTCTATCTCGCAGGTAGAGACACACAAAACTAGCGTCTCCTCGCAGGAGTACGCAACCCGAAAAAGGCCCTCGCAGGGTTGTCAACATGGATCATACTATGTGCAAGGCTGTTGTCAAACTGCACCACCCCCGCAGGGTGGTCATAACTCGCACTATCAGGGACATGGCTCTCATTCGGTCGCACCGAATAATCGGGGGCTTTTTCGTGGACGAGGTTCATCGAGAAATCACCCCAAGCCCCGAAATCACTCTAAATCTGGGCAGAAACGAGCACCGTCACCGCCCAACAACAATAGAGACGTCAAACGTCGAAAATATTGACATGATGCAGTTCAAAGCAGGCCGTCTAGCAAATTTTTTAAATCAATGGAAACAATTGGGAGCTCCAACTGTCATTCTCAGGATGATATCGAGGTATCGCATACCTTTTCGTCAAAGGCCTCCAATAATCCATCCAAGGAACATAGAAAAGGGTATGTTAGTTCCTTACTCAGTAGAGATGACCACTGTCATCGACAAAATGAAGGATCAAGGGGTCCTCGAACGAGCACATCTGTCTCCAAGTTTCCTGTCATCAATGTTTTTAGTTCTCAAGAGCGACGGCTCTGCTCGGCCCATTTTCAACCTGAGGGCCCTCTATCAATACGTAATAACCACAAAATTCAAATTAGTGAATGCTTTTCGTGTGCCAGACTTCCTACAGCAAAGAGACTGGCTGTGCAAAATAGATCTTTCACAAGCATACTTTCACGTTCGAGTGGCTCGCAGCCACAGAAGATTCCTACGCCTAGTCTATCGAAAGGAGCTATTGGAAATGACATGTTTACCATTTGGTCTAAGTACTGCACCCAAGACTTTCGCATCAGTGACAAATTGGGTTGCCAAAATGCTCAGAAAACGAGGCATACGAATACTAGTTTATTTGGACGACTTCCTGATTGCTCATCAGCACAAGGAAAACCTAAAGGAACATGTAAAAATTGTCATTCAGACTCTCGAGACGTTAGGCTGGATCATAAATTATGAAAAATCTGTGTTGACTCCGTCAAAAACACTGGCGTATCTGGGAGTTCAGTGGAACGCTTGGACAAATCAGAAGCAACTTCCCCAAGGGGAAGGTGACGTCGCTGATTGTCAAGCTGCCCCAAATGCTAGACATGGAAAATGAAAACTCAAGGAGGTTCAGAGTCTGGTTGGACTTCTGAATTTTGCGAGTTTTACCGTCCCAAGAGGCCGACTCAATTATCGGGCTTTATTGGACCTCCTCAACAAAATGTTGAGATCAGACCAGAAATGGCATTTAATTCCTGTCGAAGCCAGGCACAACATAATATGGTGGCTTCAGAACTGCAAACGCCCTTCAGCCATTCATGTACCTCCACCAACCCATTACCTAACAACGGATGCCTCCGATATAGCATGGGGAGCTCGATTAGACAATTTGTCGTTGAGAGGGATGTGGGCAGATCACGAAAAACAGTTACACTGCAACCAGAAAGAAATGCTCGCCATCCTAAAGGTGTTACAAGATCATTGTCAGCTCCTGCACCGGAGTACAGTACTAATTCAATGCGACAACAAAACTATTATCGCATATCTCAGACACGAAGGGGGCACGAGATCCACACCACTGATGGATCTAACATACCAAGTTTTTCAAATTCTGGAAGAACACCAAATTCACGTGAATATTTTTCATATTCCCGGGATGTACAACGGTCATGCGGACCATTTGTCGAGACTTCGGGTCAATCCGGAATGGCATCTCTTGGCCAGAGCCACAGAGACAGTGTTTGCCAGATGGGGCATCCCGCTGATAGACCTCTTTGCCTCCAGTCGAGCACACGTCGTAGTGAATTATGCGTCCCTAGATCTGAACGATCACCAAGCATTGTTTCACGACGCATTCTCACGACTGTGGAATTTTCGACTGGCGTGGATTTTCCCGCCACCGTACTTGATTCCCAAAGTGCTATCCCATTTGAACAGCGCTCACGGGGTATACTTGCTAGTAGTTCCGCATTGGGATCGAGTATATTGGCGGGCAGATCTGAAGGCCCGAGCGCTGGCAGCCCCATTCACACTTCGGAATCTCGATCAAGTCTTAATAGACATGTCGACGGGACTCCCACCACCGAGGACACAGAACATGATTCTCGAGGTATGGAAATGTGGGGGTGGGCCGACACCCTAAAAGATTGGAATGATAGCCAAATAAAATTATTGAAGAAGTCTTGGCGACCTTCCACACTAAAAACTTATAATGTTGCTTGGAAAAAATGGCTAATCTGGTCTGAGCAACACCAAATTAATCCTCATAATCCTAACGGTAGAGAAGTAGCCAGATTCCTGTCGGACCTTCATCTGGTTAATAACTTGTCATATAATACGATTTTATTGCACAAATCTGTAATTTCCACTCTTTGCAATCCAGACATTGCTGACCAAATTAGTTCTCATATTTTAGTAAAACAGGTTTTAAAATCTATAGCTTTAGAGAAACCAGTTAAATTATAGCCGATTTGGAACATAGATAGCCTAGCTGCATACCTACATAGTTATAATTTTACACACGACAATATTTTCCAAGTGCAAAGACACACTGCAACATTATTACTCTTATGCTCAGGTCGTAGAATTCACGATTTGACTTTATTAAGAACTGATGTGGAGCATTGTATTCAAAGTAATAACTCTATCATCTTGTGGCCTGTTTATGGTTCAAAGACTGATTCTTCGGATCACAGGCAATCGGGTTGGAAATTGTTTACTAATCTGGATAGCAATAATTTGGATCCAGTTTATTGGATTAATAGAACAATTGAATTGTTAAAAATTCGCAGAGATTCTGCTAAGATTAATAATCTGTTCATTTCTACAAGAGGTGAAGCAAAAGCCGCTTCAAAAACAATCATATCAGGTTGGATTAAAACTCTACTTAAAGATGCGTGTATAACTGCAACGCCTGGGAGTTTCCGTTCTGCTGTTGCCTCAAAAAACTGGCTAGACAATTTCCCATTAGAGGATATCCTCGCGAGAGGAAACTGGCAGTCCCAGAATACTTTTTGTAAATTTTATAAGCGGACAGTTCTACCCTCATCTTCAAGTACCTCTATAACTATATTGATGTTGCTGATATAATGTTGATTTTCAAGTTGAAACAATTAATGAAACCAAAATCATATCCACATAATTATGTAAGTTTTTTAATTTTCTTTAATTAAAAAAGGAAAACAATAAATAGGTAAAATAAGATGCATTTGTTTTATTCAAATGGTCAATATAACCAGTTATATCTTATTTTACTAACAAGTCATTCACATTGGCGTCACCACCACCACCAGGCGATAACAAACAGGTCTCAAATTAAATAAGCTTCGAATAACGGTCAAGTCAAATTAATAGAAGCGTTTTACCTACCAATAAAACGCATATTAATTTACTTACCTTATTCGAAGCTTATGTTTTAAAGTCTGCCTGGTGATTTTCGACTCAATGAGGCATAAAGATGGCGGCTCACTCAGTGCGCCTCCACTCTGCCAGGTGGTGGGGTTAGACAGAGAAGGATACAGGAAAGAAAGAGACGGATATAGATGGCGGGAAACGTAGTGCCTATCTCAAATTAAATAAGCTTCGAATAAGGTAAGTAAATTAATATGCGTTTTATTGGTAGGTAAAACGCTTCTATTTTTCCATCACACATTTTGTCAATTGGATAATATGATTATCCATCGGGTCTTGCTCAAACTGGTAAAAATCAATTGATACTAACATAAAAAAATCTTTGAATTTTTATCTATTGTGTTTATTTTAAGTAAACATGCCACAGATTCAATCGTAAAACAATAAAACAAAATCCATCGTATAGTTTTGGAGAATGAAGACAATTGGTTTGCCTATTACTTTTGCACATGGCTGTACTGTAATAGTTAACTTACGGTTTCAAATATGTATCTTAATTTGAGTGTAGGTACAGCCCACTCAAAAAGCATGCGTCTTTTCGCGGACGCCTTAAAACAATCCTCTTGAAAGTGGGAAGAACAATTACACTTTGGTTTGAGGGAAACCAATTATTTTCCCTGTCTGTTGCATCTATCCATTTATTTTTAATTTCTGCATCTTTCGGGAAACTGAAATAAAATGTAATAGGTGTCGTAAGACAGGTTGTTAATATAATTTCTTATTTAGAACAACTAACAATTATCGATATCCATATCTCAGCGCTGCGTATCACTATTGCATCAGCTGACGGATGTCAAAAATATTTCACAACTAATATTTGTAAAATCCGTAAATATTATAATTAATGCAGTGATTTTTACTTACCGGTGGTAAGACACGCCACTTGTCCTAAGGTTTGTTGTAATTGTCCTATTTTTGCAAATAAGGACGGAACAATTCAGCATTTTGTAAAATAACGAAATGACACTATACGTTCTGATTCAAACATATGACTAAATGGTGTTCACTGACGTCGCACCTCCTAGCCATATCCCTCGATATCCATGATCATGTACATGATGAAGATTATAAATAAATTCAAGTTTCAAGTACTTAGATAATTCTAGGGGGTGGACGGAGAGGTTTCTCAAATAAAAGCAGTAATTAAGTTTTCGTAAAATGTATTTATTTATTTCTATAGGTACGGTTAAAATAAGTAATTGTATAAATAAATAAAACCAGATCTTTTGTGAAGCGTTTCAGATTACTAATCACTATACTTACTATAGGTATTGCTCTGTTTTATGGAAGACTTGATACAAAATTTATCGACATCGATAATTTTCCCACTAGTAATTTCTCTTATACCATGGGTGCGTTGATATAAACTCTTTTGACTATTTGTTGGCAAATCTGATTTATTTTAAGTAAAATGGACACATTTTAATACAAATGTTTAAAAGAAATTACATTAATTCCAATTAAATAATATTTTGTTGTTGTTTCGTGAGTCTCAAGAATTTTCTTATATTTAAAAATAAATAAGTAAGATAATGCAGTCATTAAATAATTAAAAATACTATATTTACAAAATATATTACAAAACTAAAAAAAATAATAGTAACACTTAAAATTAAAAGTAAAGTAGCACACTGTACATAGTTTCAAATTATTGAAATTAATAAAAACGTAAAAAACATTGTAAGCATATCAATACGGTGGGTTATCCCCTTTACTTTGCCTCTTTCATGGAAAATATATATTTACAGCATTGATCGCTAATTTCCTATAGTTTAGTGTTGCCAAAAACGGACCATTCATCTTTATTAATCAGAATGCATCATATATGGTATAATACATCATATTTTCATACATTCATCATCTTCCTGCCCTTATCCCGTGTTACTTGGGGTCGGCGAAACACGTTTTTTTCTTCCATTCTGTCCTGTCAGCCGTCTCGCTATCACTAACTCCCTTTTCTTTCATATCACTCCTCACACAATCCATCCATCTTTTCTCTGGCCTCCCTCTCCCACTCCATCCATCCACATTTATATTCATATTTTCATACAATACCGATGCTATAAGCAGTGTTATGCTGGGGGAAGATGCACAATCACTAAAACACTTAGTATAACTTCGTACCGCTTTCGAATCAATAAATAAAAACTATAAGGGTTGCTTTAACAAGCAACCCTCATAGCATCATCAACGGCTTTTTTTGGGTTCCATTGTCCTAACGGACAATGGAACCCAAAAAAAGCCGTTTCATACACAATGTATTAGAAAATGAATTTTCTTCATAATTTTGTTTTCGTGAGTTTTTCCGATGTTTCGATAGTTATGTTGCTATTCGAGGCGGAGACTAATCCAATAAAGCAAAGATCATTCAAATCAGTCCAGCCGTTCTTGCGTTATAAATGGTGTAAGTAACCCGATTTTGTTTTATATACAGGGTGTAAGGGGAACGCTTCCGAAGCCAGAACGTAGATTATATTCAATCTAAATGCAAACAGATACCAGTGATCTTTCGCTTTATTTCGGCGTCGCGTAGACGTAAGGCCGCACGGCTGTCGGCGAGAGCGCGCGCACTTTGAACTCGAGGGTAGCGCGGGCGTCAGCTGATATTTTACGAATATTACATTGCATGATAAAGTTGTAAAGGAAAATATATATATACGGTCGAATTGAGAACCTCCTCCTTTTTTTTCGTCGGTTAAAAAGTGTCTTTAACTGCAAATAACTCATTTAACTGTTCTCACTGCATAGTGTACGCAAAATGCTAAAAAAAAAAGTTCTTTTTTTCAGATTTTTTGATGGTATCGTATCAAGAATCACTAGCCATATCACCTGTCTCCATTTTCGGGAGCGTTTACCTTACACCCTGTATAAAGATTTCAACACAATCAACAAGTTAGAACATAATTAGGTGATAAAGTAATACATTATTTTTTGATCAGCTTTTGCCTTCGCTCGGTTTGTGCATTTAGTTAGTGTCAAATTACACAGTATACAGTCACTTTGTTTTCCATTAGAATGCGCATGTAACACATTCCAATGTTTTCGCAGTATTTGACAACCCCAAAATACCAAACGTCATCTCTGTACTTATAAAGCATGTAACAAAAACCCTGTCCGATCCTAAAGGGATCCTTATTTGGTATCGTACTGCGTACACATATACGTAACCATTTCATGGATATGAGATTATTATTTTTCCGCAATGAAAAAAAAAGAAAATTTATCAAAGGTAACACTGATCACTCGACAAAGTTCACCTACAGTTTGTGTGAAAAAAGCCGCCTGAGCGAGACGGTATTTCCTAGCCCTTTGTCGCGTGCCGCCAAAGCGAGAAGTTGTGCCTATAGCCCGGCTAGTGCTGGGCGGTACGCTTTGAAATAAAAATAGGTAAAAATAAAATTATTTCGCCGGCCGGTGGAGTGAACTTATGAAAATTTGCCATATTTAGTGTTAAATTTCGCAATTTTTATAAAAATAAAAAATCAAAAAACTTTTGATTTTTATAAGTTACATTTTTTTTTACTATTATTTCTAGTACGTATGTTAAACCAGGAATACGCCTTTATTGGATCGGACAGGGTTGCTGTATACTTAATTTTTTTAATAAGCGCCGGTTTTGTACCTCTGAAGTATGAACTACCAAACAAAAAAAAAACCATCAAAATCAATTCATAACTTGCGGAGTAATCGCTGAACAAACATACAAAAAATAACATACAGACGAATTGAAAACCTTCTTTTTGAAGGCGGTTAAAAAGAGGTTATTTTCATTCAAAACTTTTTGCATTCACAATAAGGATCCACCTCTTTTCTACAAGAAGATACCTACTCTGGATACCCTTCCTCTAAATCCAAGCTCTGATGCTGCCTCTTCATATGATTCTTCAAATTAATATTCTGAGTAAAAGAAGCATTGCACATAACACACTTAAACTTCTTCTCGTTTATATGAGTTTGCATATGCACCTTTAATCCCCTTAACCTAGGGTAGCTTTTCCCACAAAACTCACATCTAAAATTCCTTTCTCCCGTATGTGTTGCCATATGTTCTTTTAGTCTAGAAGGAAGGTAGAATCTTTTATCGCATAAATCACATTGGTGTTTGAATATTTTTAAATGGTATCTCCTGTTATGTTCTCTTAAAGATTTCCGACTGTCGTAAGCCCTATCACAGTGCTCACAGGGAAACATTCGCTGTTCTCCATGCGTCTCGATCATATGCCGATATCTCAACGAATAAGAAAAAAAAACTTCGTCACATTTATAACATTGGTACGCCGGCTCTTTTTTATGTAACTTTGCCTCATGTAAATACCTACTATGTTTCGATTTGAAGATCTTCCCGCAGTCCTCACAAGGAAAAGATTCTTCGACTTTTTGGTGAGTTTTCTGATGCAAAATCAACATTCTTTCTTCAAAATAATGCGCGCCACATACATCACAGATGCAAGTGCCAAAATGTTCAGCCATATGTTTCTTTAACGCATGAAAAAAACTAAAACTAGAACTACATTCCGTACACGTCAAATTATTAACTGTCAAACGAAACTTCAAAAAGTCGTTTGATGTTTCATAGAGTTTTTTCCCGTGTGTTATAGTGAGGTGACTTTTGAAAGATTCGATATTATCGATAGTGATGGGGCATAGTCGACAATCAATTCTAAAAATATCGACTAAGAGTAGTTTTTTATTGGCAATGTGGTCTTTGAAAGTTGTTGGATCGTGATTAAGGGTGTGCTCTCTAAGTTTGTTGGGGTCAGTGAAGACTTCACGACAGTATATGCAGTAGTAATCGCTGAAGGACGTGTCGAAGGGACAAACGAATGAGTTCTCGACTACTGCGATAGTGTTGGCAAAGGATTTCTGCTCGGTATCGATGTGTTTTTTTGGAGTTAGTTGTGCCGGAGGCTCTGGTTCTGAAAGAGAAAACCATGGATCAAATTAATGACAGTATATTCAAATTAATCTCAGATGTCAACATAAACTTCGACCAATGGTTTATGATTGAGTATGAAAATAGCTATACAAGAAGTTTTTAATTTTAATTCATGACCATAGATTCAAGTCTTGTAGTCAGATACATAGTTAAATACAGAATACATTTTTAGATGTAACACTTTCTAATGTATTATAGAGTAATTAGCAACAAATGTGTCGAGTCAGCCTTCTCGGCAAAATTCGCTGAGGTAGTCAATACTACAATAAAATTCTCAGCTCCATTTTACCGAGATCGTGCCTGTTTCAATGATTCCACATATTGTCCAGAAGCGTAGACACTTGAGACACAAAACTACACCAATCTTACATCACAATATCCACTAAGAATAATAATATAATATATATATAATATATTCCACAACTATCACACAACGCCATCTAGTCCCATGCTAAGCAGAGCTTGTGTTATGGGTACTAGACAACTGATAAACATACTTATATATTTCTAAATACATACATATTAAAGATAAATCAATAATCAATCTGCCTAGCCTTTTCCCGACTGCCTATCTGACCTCCACAACCCAGTTACTGGGTAATACGATACCCCTTGGTAAGACTGGATTTCAGACTTTTGGGCTGCTGACGACCCGTAACGACTGTCAAAGATCCACGATTGACAGCCGAGACCAACGGCTTAACGTACTTTCCGAGGCACGGAGGAGTCTCGGCATGTAAAGATGGTCACCCATCCACGGACCAACCCCGGCAAGCGTAGCTTAACCTGATGGATCGACCCGTGCGGCTGTTATTACTGTAGCCACGAGCTCCTCCATTAAGAATCAATAAGCGAATAATTAAAACAGCCACTGAACTTCACTCGAGAAAATCCCGCCAATAATTCACAAAATCCTATGCAGGAAGTAACGGTAATGTGTGGTCATTTTAATTTTTTTATTGTTGATAGGCACGCGTTTGACCACTATCTCCTGATGGTAAGCGATGATGTGGTCGAAGATGGAGCACGCTTGCCTAGAAGTAACCTATTCACTCTTGACTTAAAAACTCCCAGGTTGTAGCTATCAGGAAACACAGACTCCGGTAGGGAATTCCACTCCCTAGCTGTACGCACAATGAATGTTTTCTCAAAACGCTTTGTGCGTATGGATGGGATGTACACCATAAACCGGTGGCACTTCGCCGTACGTCTTGTGGTCCGTTGATGAAACGGGCTTGGCAGAATCAAATTATGCAATTCCGTCGCACACTCCCCAAAATGTAATCGATAGAAAACAGACAGGCTAGCAACTCGCCGTCTATGTTCAAGACTTTGGAGTTACGACTCAACGTGCCTATCATTCTGCCCGGGGGTTGAGGCTGCCCGGGGGTTGAGGATAAATTCAAAAGAGTTACCTCGCCCCTGGGCACGTAGGGCAGGGAGGAACAGGGGTGGGTTTTAGTCAGTAAGAGTCTGACACGCCCTTCCGCTCCACCCTAGAGCGGAAGAAATGATAAGATGATTTCCCAACCCCCAAAAAAAAAAAAAAAAAACGTGCCTATCATTGCCGATGATCCTCTAGGCTCGTTCAAAGATACTGCTTCTGCTCATGGAAATGAATAACTTTCTTCAAGGAAACCATAGTAAATTCCTTTAAAAATAATCAATAAAAATTATTAATATAAAATCCTTAAAAAATATCCAAAAAATTGGTCATACCATACAAAGTTATCATCAGCTGATCAAAATTAGTATGGAAGGTTCAAATATTTCTCGCATCGACTTTAACTTTCTTGAAGCAAGCTTTTTATATCTATGGGCAGCAGTATTTAGCAATATTTAAAATATGACTACGCATTCAAAATCATCAAAATATCAAAACACTAGGAAGTGGTGACGGGCGAGCGTTTTTGGGGGACTGTCTTTATGTAGAACTTTGACGTTCAAAAAGTGCTGGCTCTCAGCCTAGTTTGAAAAAATGAATTTTGATTTTGATCAAATTACTTCTCCCGCTTTGGGTGGAACGGGACGGCGTGTCAGACTCTAACTGACTAAAATCCACCCGTGTTCCTTCAGTTGCCAGGGCGAGGTGACTCTTTCGATCATTCCCGCGACCCCCGTCATCCCCTTTTTTTTTTTTGGAGGATGGGAAATCATCCAATGAATTCTCCCGTTCTGGAGCGGGAGAGCGTAACAGACTCTTACTGACTAAAACCCACCCGTGTTTCTTCAGTTGCCTGTGCCAGGGCAAGGTCTCTTTCGAACACTCTTGCGACCCCCGTCATCCCCTTTTATTTATTTTTTTTGGAGGGTGGGAAATCATCCAATGACTTGACGTTCTGGGTGGAGCGGGAGAGTGTGACAGACTTTTATAGACTAAAACCCACCATTGACCATTGAGTCGCCTCTGTGCCAAGGGCCGCGGTGCCTCCAGAGAGGCAGAGAGGCGCGCGCGGAACACGGTGAGCTGCCGTCTCGGGCCTTAGAATGTTCAGGTAACAGACTCTTCAAGTTACCAGAAGGCCACATCCTATGGCGGCCAGAGGTCGTTCTGCGCCTTCCTGCGCCCGGTGCGTCTGCTACGGATAGAGAAGGAGGTTGTAATCTCCCTCTCCCTTTCCGCCGCCTCCTTTGCGACCATCACTTCCTTGCAGGAGGCGACAGCATCTCAAGCTCTCTCCTTTTGCCCTCATACCTTTTCCACCTTCACCATTAATAGTCTCGTTTGACCACTATCTCACCTGATGGTAAGCGATGATGTGGTCGAAGATGGAGCACGCCAAGAAGTAACCTATTCACTTTCGACTTAAAGACTCTCAGGTTATAGCTATCAGGAAACAGACTCTGGCAGGGAATTCCACTTCTTAGCTGTACGGACAATGAATGTGTTCCCAAAACTCCAATTAACACTTAAGTCTCTAGAGGCACACCAGTGTGCCAGTGCGAAAATGCCGTTCGCCTTGCCAAAAACCCGATTCACGCATTTTAAACCTCTATTATTACTATTACGCAGGGTCTTTAGACCTGTGGCAAGGTTTAAACACTCGGAACATGACATAATCTGTAGTTACACGACGGCCAACTGTCAACGGGGCTTGACAGATGTTGACGTTGGACGCGCGCAGGGATTTTTTTACAATAGTAACTAAACATTACCCCCACAAACTTAAGGTCTATTATTCGAAAGCAAGCTATCGAAATGTAATAAATACCTATGATTTCCTGCACATCCTGGTACTCCAAATTCTCGTGACTCCTGGTGCGTCGTTTGCTAATCTTCTCCTTAGCTTGGCCGTTAACAGTCCTCTTACGTTTTGAACCCTTTGTTTTTACTTTAAGCTTCTTCTTCTTGGGCGATTTCTTTATTGGTTTTGGTGAGGGCACGCTTTTTAGGCTCTCTGCGTCTGGAATAATGAACAACAATCATACAAATAAATAAAATTGAAGTGTGTTTTTAATGTCAGCATAATATTTTTGAAGTGAAAACTTCTATATGCGCGTTGGGCATCTTTGTTCAAGTTTTCACTTCTGCCGGCACTCCCGAGTGCCACTCTTTTTTTTTAAGACCATACAGTTATTTGCGCGATAAATAATTTTTTACTTTTGTATTTCCAATATTCGCATTAGTAGGATCTGCTAGTTCTAACATCTCTACCAAAAAAGAAAAAAAAAACGGCCTAGAAAATGGTGAGATGATTTAAGCGCTTCTTGAAAAACCATAATAACGCCATCCCTGAGAAAGTTACCCCCAGGACAAGATAACGTCGCTTAAGTTCTAACACCACGGAAGACATTTATAAGGTTCCGTACCCAAAGAGTAAAACGGGACCCTATTACTAAGACTTCGCTGTCCGTCTGTCACCAGGCTGTATCTCATGAACCGTGATAGTTAGACAGTTGAAACACAGATGATGTATTTCTGTTGCCGCTATAACAACAAACACTAAAAAACAGAATAAAATACATATTTAAGGGGGCTCCCAAACAACAAATGTATTTTTTTTGCCGTTTTTATAGATAATGGTACGGAACCCTTCGTGCCCGAGTCCGACTCGCACTTGTCCAGTTTTTTACTTCACCTGTAACTAACTATAAAGCATGTAACAAAAACCCTGTCCGAGCCAATAAAGGCGTATTAACATAGGCGGTTTAACATACGTACTAGAAAAAGTTGTAAATAAAATGTAACTCATAAAAATCAAAAGT
Organism: Polia nebulosa; assembly: GCA_951329385.1. Classification (NCBI taxonomy): domain Eukaryota; kingdom Metazoa; phylum Arthropoda; class Insecta; order Lepidoptera; family Noctuidae; genus Polia; species Polia nebulosa. The sequence goes on from OX589615.1 coordinate 9,705,761, forward strand.
TACAGATTTTTTATTTTTATAAAATAATTATGCGAAAGGTCCATGCAAAAAATCGTGCCCACCCACCAACAGATTTCAAACGTTTCTAAGTTAATAGATCTTGCCTGCCTGATGATTTTCTACTATGACGACATCCGCCGTAGGGATGGGGTTTCATGCAAAAAAATCGAATTATAATATTTAATTTTCTTTGTACTTTTTCAGTGCTTTTTTTTGGAAACAGTTACATACATGAACACTGTCCAACTAGAAGGCAGAGAAAAAAAATGGTCTTATCGCGCCGCGCCGTCTTCGTTCCCGCTTCCCAGGGGGGTTAGACAAAATACTTTTATGTTAACGTTAACGCTAACGCTTCGTACAAAATGTATGGCTACGACATTACTGGGCGTGAGTCACGTGACAGTTCTCTCCGCAGGTTATGTCGTTGCCATACATTTTGCACGAAGCGTTAGCGTTAGCGCTATTATAAAGGTTATTTGACTAGGCGGCTGACCACCTCCCTGTGCTTGTCTTCGGTGACTTCAATGCCAAAAACGTGGCTTGGGGTTCCCGGTACACGGACACACGGGGCAGGATGGTGGAGGACTGGGCTCTGGAGACAGGCGTGGTCGTTCAAAATCGGTGTTCTGTCCCCACGTGTGTGCGGATGTGGGATAATTCGGTGGTGGACATCACGTTCGCCAGCCCCGCTCTGTCACCGCGTGTCGTCGACTGGCTCGTCATGGAGGGGGTGGAGACGCATTCCGATCACCGGTATATCCGGTTTGACGTCTCCGCCCAGACCTCGAGCGTGCCGGTCCGTCAGAGCCCGAGTGGTCCGCGTTGGTCGCTGAAGCAGCTGGACCGGGAGGTTACTCCTGGAAGCCTCGATCGTGCAGGCCTGGGTGACATCACCGGACAGGCCTGCCTGGCTGGCTTTCATGAGAAAGTCTGGGTCCTGGCCTTGGAGGAGGCTCTTGGGCCTCCACTAAGAGGGTTCCTAAGCGCATGCATGGAGAGGGGCCAGTTTCCGGTTCGATAGAAAACGGGGAAGCTGGTCCTGATCAAGAAGCCGGGGCGCCCCGCGGACTCTCCGTCCGCTTATCGGCCCGCGCTGCTCGACGAGGTGGGGAAGCTCTTCGAAAGAGTAATTGCAGACCGCCTCGTCGGGCAGCTGGTGCGAGTGGGGCAAGATCTGGCGGAGAGCCAGTACGGCTTCCGCAGGGCGCGCTCCACGGTGGACGCCATCATGCGCGTACGAGCCCTCACGACGGAGGAAGCAGTAGCCCGGGGTGGGGTCGTCTTGGCGGTGTCTCTGGACATCGCCAATGCCTTCAACACCCTGCTCTGGAGTTGCATAGTGGAGGCACTCCGGTATCACCGGGTGCCGCCCTACCTCCGTCGCGTGGTCAAGGCTTATCTGACGGACAGGGCCGTCATCTACCCCGGTCACAAGTGAGAGTGGAACTGGCGAGAGATCTTGTGCGGTGTTCAACAGGGATCGGTTTGGGACCGCCTCTGTGGAACATCGGTTACGACTGGGTGCTGCGCGCCGACCTCCCTAGCGGCGTCAGCGTAGTTTGCTACGCTGACGACACGCTGGTCCTGGCGCAGGGGAGGTCGTACGAGGCGGCTGCTGACTTAGTGACACGCGGGGTTGGGACAGTCGTGGAGAGGATCCAACAACTGAGACTCGAGGTGGCATTGCACAAGTTCGAGGCAATGTGTTTTCAAGGTCCTTGGAACGCGCCACCGTCGGGTTCCCAGATAACGGTAGGAGGGGTTCACATCGGCATCGGGGGACGATGAGGTACCTGGGACTCGTCCTCGACAGCCGGTGGAACTTCGTCGAGCATTTCCGACATTTGGCTCCCAGACTGGACCGGGCCAGTGCTGCTTTGAAACAGCTCCTGCCCAATCTGGGGGTTCCAAACGCCTCCTACCGTAGGCTATACGTTATTAGTCATGCGGTCCATGGCCTTTACGGGGCACCGGTGTGGGCGCGGTCCTTGAGACGGCGACCAGCTCGCCGGTTGAACACGTCCCATAGGATTATGGCCATTCGGCTGATCCAAAGATACCACACGGTCTCCTGTGAGGAGGCCGGACTGTCGCTATGGGATCTGGGGGCCAAGGTCCTTGCGTTGCTCTGGGAGTGGCGCCAGGAAGCCAAACGCCGGGGCGAAACTCCGCTGCCGCGACACGTCGCGGCTCGACAGACGGAGCTCACTTCACAGATTTCAGATGCAACTATTATGCAAAAAATAATGAACGAAGAGGAGAATAGGCTGCATTGGTTAATGCATAGAGGGGACGTCACAGGGGACGTCACAGGACGACAGCATATACGATATTGAGTCCCTTGACTATGAAGCTTACATTCTACCGACTAAGGATAGAAATGCAACCCAATTATCAACAGGTTGTGGAGGCAGTAAACGAGAAATTCAAAAACCGATTTAAACTATTAAAACAAACATACTTTAAGCGGACATTACCGAACAATTTCATTGATTTCCGCATGGCAGCATCCTTGATTAACGCGCACTATCGCGTTGCTACGGACAACCGGCTCGCGCCGGAATTCTTCGACGTAATCCGAACACGAATTGATACACCTAACCTAGCCTCTTGCTCTTTGACTGGCCTGTTGGTCTAGTGGTTAGTGACCCTGACTGCTATGCCGGAGGTCGTGGGTTCGATTCCCTCCCAGGACAAATGTTTGTGTAATGAGCACGATCATTTGTTCTGTGTTGGGTGTAATTTATCTATAATATTTATGTATTTAGAAATATATAAGTATGTTTATCAGTTGTCTAGTACCCATAACACAAGCTCTGCTTAGCTTGGGACTAGATGGCGTTGTGTGATAGTTGTGGAATATTATTATTATTATGATGTTTTTAAACTTCGTTTTTCTCAGGTTAAAACCTGGTATTTGCTAGAATCTCACGGGTGTGAACCAAGGTGAGATCCTAGTTATTTCTTTCAGATGGTAAATTGCTTTGTACTGCAGTGACATTGTTATCTAAATCTAGTTGTAATTTTTTTTTCTATTATTATTAATTATGGCGAAGGGAAAATCTTAATAGGTAAGGAGTTAATTTTGTAGCCATGGCAACTAATATGCCACATTTTGAAGAGTTACCTCAATGCACCGAGGATGATATAATATTATTTGCTTTGGGAACCTATATAAAACTATAAAACTTGCCAAATCCTACTGTGCTGAACATTTCCGGAATGGACTCTACTACATAGAATCATTCAGAGATAATCTATTAGATGATTTGTTTAGGTACAACATGACACCGCATAATGCCTCGTTGATCAGAGCACGCATACAATCTAGATATGTTAGGTCACGCGTTTACTATAGTTATCTTTTAATAAACCGTGCTTTAACTGCCAGACATGCCATCATACAGTGGTACTGCACATGTTTAACAGGGGCCCGTACAATTGGAAGTTCCGCTCATATCATCTCAATTGTGTGGTATATGGGGAAAGGGCGTCACATAGAATTTAATCTGCCAGCAGAATTTTTATCCAGTGTAACAATAGACGAATAATTATTCAATTGTTAACACTAAATAACATTTCTGTTGGCATGAATATATATAGTTGTAAATATAATTGTAAATCAATCTGCCCGCGCCTTTTCCCAACTATCTTGGGGTCGGCTTCCAGTCTAACCGGTTGCAGCTGAATACCATTATTTTCCATGGAGCGACTGCCTATCTGACCTCCATAACCCAGTTACTGGGTACCTAATACGATACCCCCTGGTAAGATTGGTTGTCTGATTTTCGGGCCTGTGAGGACCCGTAACGACTGTCAAAGATTCACGATTGGCAGCTGGGACCAACGGCATAACGTGCTTTCCGAGGCACGGAGGAGTCTCGGTATTAAAGATCACCCATCCATAGGCCAACCCCAGCAAGCGTAGTTTAACCTGATGGATCGACCCGTATGACTCTTATTACTTTAGCCACGAGCTTAAAATATATATATAGTAAATATATTTGTAAAAACACAACTAAGTATATTAAAGATACATATTCTCTATTGAGGATAATGACCGCGAGTAACTAATACGTGAACACATTATAAGACATTAGTATTGGATTTACTTAACAAAACTACTATCGTGGCATGTTTAGAAGCTTTAGTTTCTGTTGTAGTTTGTTAAAAGTTAACACATTGACTGTCACGTGGCACACGCGAAAAATTGTGTGGAAATCGGTTGTCGTGGTATGGGCATGTGATGCGGAGGAATGAAGAAAATGTCGTGAGGAAAGTCTTGTGTATGGATGTGGATGGCTATAAGAGTAGGGGAAGGCCAAAGAAACGATGGTTGGACTGTGTGAAAGAGGATATGGGTAAAAAGGGGGTGACTACAAAGATGACGACTAATAGAGGAGTATGGAAGAAAAAGACATGTTGCGCCGACCCCAAATAAATTGGGATAAGGGCAGGAGAATGATGATGTCACGTGGCACACGCGTCATTGTTACTTATTGTTTACTTTTGTTTAAAAGTGTTATTTTATTGTTATTTAATTAAAATAAACAGATTTTTGCATAAAGTTTTTTATTTATTTAAAAAAAAAATAGCCCCATCGATTTTTGGATTGGAAATGGTTATAAGTCTTTTCATAGGACGTCATAATAATATTGAGACTAGTGCCACGTCTGTTGGTGGGTGGGGATAGCGCCCATACAATTTTTTGCATGGTCCTTTAACACTAAATATGACAAATTTTCATAAGTTATTTCGCCTGCCAGTGGAGTGTTGTCACACTCCACTGGCAGGCGAAATCTTTTCATTTTTACCTATTTTTATTTCAAACGATACCGCCCTACACTAGCCGCGCTGTAGGCACTCTGTCTTGCTCAGGCGGCATCTTTGAAACGAAACAGTAGGTGAACTTTGTCGAGCGTATCTATTAAATGATTACGTATATGTGTACGCAGTACGATACTAAGTAATACCCTTCAGGATCGGACAGGGTTTTTGTTACATGCTGTATAAACCAATCTTAGAAGTTAAATTTTACTCCCGGTTTCCTATTAAGGCGTATAAAGCCGCCAAGTGGCGCCCTCTTTGAATAAAAAATCGTAGCAAAGCGTAGAAGATAAAGATTAAAGAATCCTATGTTGATAGGATTTTTTAATCTTTATTTTCTAGGCTAAGATACGAATTTTAAGGTAGGCCCGTCTGAAATTTTGCGGACATGTTTAGTTTGGATGACAACACATGGTTAGCTAAGTGACGTCATTCCAATATGGCGGACTCCCAAAGATGGCGGACTAGTTATTTTGTATGCATTCCCTTGATATGGGTGTCAAATGAAATGGTATGCTGAGAAGAACACGGATAATAAAAAATAAAGTGTGTTTTTAAACCGACTTCGAAAAAGGAGGAGATTCGGTCGACTGTAGGTATGTTTTTTTTTATGTATGTCCATTGATTTCTCAGTCAGTTGAGGACCGATTTTCAAAATTCTTTTTTTATCCGGAAGAATATACTCCCGAGGTGGTCCCATATAAATTTTATCGATATTGCTTAAGCGCTTTTTGAGAAACTGAACAAAAACGAAAAATATGTATACGTAGATGACGTTTTCGTTTCCTCCAATTACGTGTATGTTTTAATTTCATTTTTTCTGGGGTATAACAACTAAAACGCCTCTAACCTCCTTATAACCTTCTTCAAAAAGAAGGAGGTTATCAATTCGGATATTTGTATTTCGGGCATAACTCCGACATTTACAGACGGATTTGCAAAATTCTTTTTTAAGTTATACTTCTTTAGGCGGCGTTATGAAAAAATGATGAGAGTGAAATTTTAAGATGCGCGCGCATCACTATCACACAAAATTCACAGGTTGAAGTTAGCTAGAACCGACCACCCTGAAGTTAGCTATGGTCTGTGGTTCATGAAGAATGATTATTTTCCTTTTCGTAAACTTTGTGACAGTTAATTTTTATCTTGTTACGCCAAAGAAGTACAACTTCTTACGTGCGTACATAAGTGCATACACACTTTTTTGTTCGAAAGGGGTTTGTTCCGAAATGGTCCCATTAAAATTTCATATAGATCTGATGATGAGTTTCGGAGACAAACAATGGAACTCTTCAAAAATTGACAGCAAATCAACCGCGATTGCTGCGATCGTATGTCTATGAATTGTTAACACAGTTTAACGGGGAACCACAACTAAAAAGTGAAACATAAAAACTTTTTTACAAATAAAATAGAAACGACTTAAAAAAAAGTGGAAAATAACTTTAATTTCGGCAGGCGGTGTCAAAACACGAAGACACAAAACCAGAAACACCGACCTCCGTAGTTAAAGTTATTTTCCACTTTTTTGGAAGTCGGTTCTATTTTATTTATAAAAAAAAAATTATGTACAGTTTTTCTTTCATCTTTCTTTCTTTCATCAACTCATTTTTGGTCAACTCGTCATTGGTCCACCTTGTGGGAGGCCTTCCAACGCTGCGTCTTCATGCATGCATGCGTGTGGCATCTGTACGCTAGTATTATATTATCTGTGGTACAGATAATATAATACTAGCGTACAGATGCCTCATCCCATACAAAGAAACGGTACCGCCGTAACTACAGGTTTTCGATTTGCACAAGAAACTTTTGTTCTCATTCGGGCCCGTCCTCTACACCTCGCTAGATGGTGTTAGCAGTGACGGCTTGCAAGTTGAATGAATTTAAATAAAGTCTTACCAATAGAGTCTCACGAATTGAGGAATTACTTTATAGTATCTATTGGTACAAGAAATATAAATGCCTAATGATTCGTTCCAATAAACATCTAAATTTGAATTAGGAGCCAATTATTCCACAATGTTATGCTTACGATAGTTTATTAAATAAGAAAATACAGTTTTTACCACATTTTTTTACTTCAAAATATTATTTTACTTTAACTTCACTATGAAATCGATGCATATTAAGTACGTCATCTATTAGAACACTTCAAAAGAGACTTTGACCTCTGAGTTTGTTTCGGTATTTCTTTTCAGGGTTGTCAGCTAGGAAACACCGGCCTCATCTAGCTAAAAAAATGGTTGACGTGTAAAAGTGGTGTCAAAACCTATTTACAAAAATAAAATCATTTATCGTTCATATTGAAAATTTGAACTAAATTTTCTGTGTTCGAGATGAGACCCCGTGTCTGTGGTATTAATAAGAATGCATAGGATAAGATTACTACACTTACCATCATCCACATGCTCCACTCCCTCATCCATTATGTCGACCTCGCATTCTGCTAGCGGTTCTGCTACATCACCTGTCGGCTTCCCAGCTGCAGATTCTGTAGGGCATTCTCCTAGTTCCACCTTCACTTCTGTTTCGTTCTTCACAGCGTCATCTGGATGTCCATCTGTAATATTTTATAAGATGACTAGCAAATCTGATAGACATTACCCTGTCCGAAGGTTTGTTTTTCGTTTAGTTGAGGCATTCATTAAATATAATCGGTCTAGCCGCTTAGGAGGTCAGTGTCATACACACGTACAGAAGAATAGGTTAGATGGCTTAAGAAAATTTATTTGAACCGTCACTTTTTGATAATCAACAATATTAGATTTTCAGTTTTGTTGTGCACTTATGATAATCCTAAGCAATTATGTATTTTTCACCTTGTGGTTTGCTGTAAGAAAACCCAAACGCTGGGTTAAGCTCGCCTTTGTAATTAACTGTCCCATTGTGTTTTTTTCTGTATATGTTTAATGTGTACAATAGAGAATAATAATAATATGGACTAAATAGATTTATTATTTTTGTACCCTGAAATCATTAATATTACAATAATGGTGCACATTGGTGAACATTGCAACTAAGGTGTGGGCAGACATAAAAACTTGCCAAATGCGACTCGGACTCGCGCGAAGGGTTCCGTACCATCGTACAAGATTATACACGTCTACGTCACGTTGTTGCCAATATTAAGATCGAGCAAAAACAGCAAAAAAGAACACGTTTGTAGTAGGGGAGCCCCCTTTAGTTTTATATTTATTTAGTTGTTAGTGTATTGGATAATTTATTTAGTTGTATTTTTAAATAGAATGACAGTGTTAATGTTTTGCTTGATTTATTTAATTGTATTATTAATTAGTGACATTTTTTATTGGATTGTTTTATGAATTGTATTAATTATTGTATTGTATTTGTAATTGATTGACATATTGAATCGGATTGTTATTGAATTGTATTATTTATTTAATTGTTTTTTAATGAAACTGTTAATTGAATAAGTAGATACTATAATTATTGTACTCTATCGCATGTGTACTCTATAGTTGTTACTTAGATAAATAAAAAAAAATAAAAATATTATTTGTTGTCATAGCGGCAACAGAAATACACAATCTGTGAAAATGTCAACTGTCTACCTATAACGGATCATGAGATATAGCCTGCTGACAGACAGACGGACGCGGACGGAGGGACAGACGGACAGTGGAGGCTTAGTAATAGGGTCCTGTTAGTTACCCTTCGGGTACGGAACCCTAAAAAGTACACCTAGATTTAGACAGTTTCCATAAAGTACCTCATTCTCCGTCCTCAAACATTAAGAAGGTGGTACATGGCATGGTACAGGGTGAGAATTTTGGGGTCTTTCTTTTGTACATTAAGCTTAACAGAAAGACAGTACCTAATTCAATCTGCCTAGCCTTTTCCAAACTATCTTGGGGTCGGCTTCCAGTCTAACCGGTTGTAGCTGAATACCAGTATTTTACATGAAGCGATCGCCTATCTGACCTCCACAACAGTTTTTTTTTAATTTTATTTTTTTATTTATTTATCATACAAACAAAAAATACAGGATTATTCATTAGATAGCAACCAAAAACCACTAAGGTTCAAACCCGTGCTATCATGAGTCTATCTCAACATCAAACTATAATACAATAATGGATTTTATATGTGTAGGTAACAATTAACATCGTTCGTTACAATCATTCCATAATACTAAGGTAATATTGCTTAAGTTTACTTTTTATATTTTTATGTGTAGATAATACATTTGTTTAATTCTGAGGGTAGACCATTAATAAGTTACTGGGTAATACGATACCCCTTGGTAAGACTGGTTGTCAGTCTTTCGGGCTTCTGACGACCCGTCACCACTGTCAAAGATCCACGATTGACCGCCGAACCAACGGCTTAACGTGCTTTCCGAGGCATCCATCCATGGACCAACCCCGGCAAGCGTAGCTTAACCAGATGGATCGACCCGTGCGGCTGTTATTACTTTAGCCACGAGCTCCTTCGTAGTAGTAAAGTACTGCCTAATTCTCGTAGCAAATAATATTTTTTTGCTGACACTTGTCTAACAAGTCATCATCTGCCTAGCCTTTTCCCAACTATCTTGGGGTCGGCTTCCAGTCTAACCGGATGCAGCTGAATACCAGTACTTTACATGGAGCGACTGCCTATCTGACCTCCACAACCCAGTTACTGGGTAATACGATACCCTTTGGTAAGACTGGATGTCAGACTTTCGGGCTTCTGACGACCCGTAACGACTGTCAAAGATCCACAATTGACAGCCGGGACCAACGGCTTAACGTGCTTTCCGAGGCACGGAGGAGTCTCGGTATGTAAAGATGGTCACCCATCCATGGACCAACCCCGGCAAGCGTAGCTTAACCTTATGGATCGACCCGTGCGGCTGTTATTACTTTAGCCACGAGCTCACAAGTGTCAGCAAAAAAATATTATTTGCTCTTTGCTAATTTTGTGAGGAATAGGTAAACATAAGTGAAACAACACGCTCGGGTTGGTGATGCTAAATCGTGTCTACTTTTTAACCGACTTCGACAAAGGAGGAGGTTCTATGTTCGACTGTATGTATGTTTTTTTTATATATCTATGTCCGCCGATTTCTCCGTCAGTTGTGGACCGATTTTCAAAATTCTTTTTTATCCGAAAGAATATACTCCCGAGGTGGTCTCATATAAATTTTATCGAAATTGCTTCAGCGCTTTTTGAAAAACTGAACAAAAACGAAAAATACGTGTACCTAGATGACGTTTTTGTTTTCTCCAATTACGAGTATGTTTAAATTCCACGTTCCATGTTATTGGGGTTTTTAGTTCTGGAGTATAACAAATAAAAAGTGAAAAATAAAAAACTTTTTTACAAAATATAACAACCGACTTCAAAAAAGAAAATACAAAAACTAAAAAAACAACTACCAAACTACCACAACTAAAAATTAAAAAATAACTTTAATTTCGGAAGTCGGTGTCAATTAACGAAGAAATAAAATACAATTACGAGTATGTTTAAATTCCACGTTCCATGTTATTGGGGATTTTAGTTCTAGGGTATACCAAATAAAAAGTGAAAAATAAAAAAGTCGGTGTTTGTATTTTATTTATGAAATTAAAGTAGTGTATTTTCCGTTTTGGAAGTCGGTTGTTTTTTTTTTTGTAAAAAAGTTTTTTTTTATTATTCTTCTTTGGCAACTGAGCCAATGTCGACTATTCTGCCACCGTCATCTGCTGACGGCAGCACGTTTTTTTTTTTTTTTTTGGGGGTGGGAAATCATCCTATGACTTCTTCCGCTCTAGGGTGGAGCGGATGGGCGTGTCAGACTCTTACTGACTAAAACCCACCCCTGTTCCTCCCTACCTTGAGTGCCCAGGGGCGAGGTAACTTTTTCGAATTTATCCTCCACCCCCGGGCAGTGACGGCAGCACTAACGTGCAAAATTCTATTGTCATCACAGCAGCTATCATTGGGCTCACCTTAACAGGTGAGCCCAATGATAGCTGCTGTGATGACAATAGAATTTTTTGTTAGTAAACATAGCCTTTTTTTAAGTATTTTTTGTTTTTCTTTTTTTTAACCGACTTCGAAAAAGGAGGAGGTTATCAATTCGGTTTTTTTTTTTTTTTTATGTATGTTCGGGCATAACTCCGTCATATATTGACGGATTTGCAAAATTCTTTTTTTGTTCGAAAGGGGTTTATTCCGAAATGGTCCCATTTAAATTTCAATAAGATCTGATGATGGGTTTCGGAGACAGACAACGGAACTCTTCAAAAATTGACAGCAAATCAACCGCGATTGCTGCTATCGTATGTCTATGAATTGTTAACACAGTTTAATGGGGAGCCACAACTAAAAAGTGAAAAATAAAAAACTTTTTTACAAAAAAATAGAACCGACTTCCAAAAAAAGTGCAAAATAACTTTAATTTCGGAAGTCGGTGTCAAAAAACAAAGACACAAAACAGGAACACCGACTTCAGAAATTAAAGTTATTTTGCACTTGTTTTGGAAGTCGGTTCTATTTTTTTGTAAAAAAGTTTCTTTTCTCTTTTTTTTTTGTTGTATGTATATACTGTAGCGATTGTAGACACAGCCTAAACTCAGCGGGTCTGCACCGGCTTTTAGCTGGCAGTTAAGAATGTTGGAGAGTCGTTGGAATAAATATAAAATAGTAGGTTTCAATTTTGTTTTATGTGAGACGAGAGTTTTGCTCTTGCAAGTGGGCACACATTTTATTCTTATGAAAACCATTATAGTTACTTAAAGCGCCCGCATCTCTTTTCTTATCCACCTGTACCAAGTTACCCTTTTATACACCGCACTCTCGCGTTGCCAGCGAGTGAGACCTCTACCCTGAAGATACTACAGCGTCCCAGGATCCCTGCAGGCCGTACTGGTGCCTTGAGGTCCTACATGTGGCGGTGGTCGCCGAGTAAGAGTACCGCGTGTAACGACATGCGAGGATAAAAGGAGTGTATGGATAATCAAAGCTGAGTGGTTTTATTTATTATAAGTGTTAATCACATAAGAGAGTGAAGGATGTTGTTCTTCTCTGGCCACACGTATCAAGTGTGCCTTGAGGAATTCATCGACGAGTTCGTGTCGATGGCCATTGCCAACTAGTGGTGGTTAATTTAACAGAAAGCAATATAAATAACGCGTTATTTAAAAATATAGATAAGCAAATGCTTAGTCGGCTCTCACTTGTTGCTTTCTGCTTATCTGGTTTTAACATAATTCACATTTCACAGATTTCACACGCGTAAGTCGTAAGCAGGGTCGTAAACTCGTAACAGTCGTAACAAGTCGTAACGCGCGAAAGCACTCAGCCGGCCGGCCGGCGGGGGGCGGCGTCAGCCGTTGCATCACAGCGCTCGGTCACGTGCGTAAATAGTTTAGCGCTGCGCGCGAATCACGTAGTAATCATCACGTATTATTTTAACGTTTGCTTGAATCAGTTATATTATTTGTTAGTTTTTTGTGTAAATAAACAGTGATAGAGAGAGGACACGTATTATATTATATTTTAATCTGTAATTGTGTAAGGACGATTGTTGTTGTTTTGTGTTGTTTTGTGTTTGAATTGACTTTTATCAAGATGATTAGAAGAAATAACGATTTGCCAATATGGAACTTTTTTGAAAGGCCCATTGATGAAAAAAATTTAATGATTGATTGAAAACAATTGCAATAATTATGTTAATCGTCGATTTTTGTACATACATCAATGAACTTTTAAAGACGCCTATAAGTAATTGCTTTAATAATAACATAATTTATTTCGTAATAACACAAAATAACACTTAATCAATTATAGACAGTCCTAAGCCTGCAAAGTATGAAGGAAAGTTCATTGTTTATTCATCCTCTCGAACGCTCAGCCGACTCATTAAGTTAAGATTTAATTCTTTGTAAAAAAAAACTCGTTATGCACGACTGACGTAATCAGACTCATAGAGTTCCATCGCTCGGGTCGGATAAAACGCTAAATATTGCCTGTCTAGAGGGTACCTTTCCTGCTCTAACTTACACAGACTGTAGGAAAAAGAAAAGGAAAGGCATAAAACATCACATGCTTAAAATCGACCAACATTTTGCTACGGAATGTTCCACTCAGTTTAGTCTGTGGTGACGCATTCATTTGTATAAAAAACGGCTCTAGTTGTTCTACTTTATTTGTTGATTTTGTTAAAGTTTTTGGTAATTCCGTGTTTTGTGTAGTGTTTTTTCATTAGTAAATAACATACTAGTGTAGAATGCAAAGTTCGATTTAAAATAAATGCAATAAATAAATGCAAAACGTGATGTGATTCCAAGGCCGAGTCCTTGTAAAATAACAAAAACAATGACTTAGAATAGTTAAAACTTTGTTTGTGGTGTGTTTGTGTACCAAAATAGAGTGTTATGTTATGTGACCCACTTATCCGCACAGTTCAAGTTGAAGTGTAAACAATAACAAACCCGTTTTTTGTTCGTGTTCAATACATTTACGGAGATGTGTATTGTTTTCATTGATTATTGTTCAATAATGTGTTGGTAAGTAAATTAAACAATTAAATTTGGAAGAATTGCTTTTATTGTATATACATGATGACTTTTGTACGACAAACTGGGAAAAAGTCGCTCACCCTACTTTCAACGTCAAGTTAACAATAAATTACAAGATGAAACTGTACTAAACCCTATATAATGAGATAGCTTATTTCATAGCCATTTCAATGGACTTTAGTTTTTAGAGCTACAATGCGTAGTTTCTGAGATGTCGTAGATCGTTTTTTTTTTTTTTTTTTTTTCAAAAAAGTATGTTAAATTAAAGCATTTAAGAAAGCCTGCTTACAACTTTTAGCAAAAAGCACTTAACAAGTGATTGCCAAAAAGCAACTTTGCACACCACTATTGCCAACGGGTGGCGACGGAGTGATTATGCTCTCATTTTAGGAGTGTGGCTCCAGGGCGCAGCCCAACACTTCTTTAGATATACTTACCAGGATGGTATGGCATTCGAATCGCTTTGCGAAAAGCTTAGAAAAGAATTCCCAAGCAAATGTGTTTCTTGCAAGGAGCGGCATTATCGATATTTTTATACTTTTGAGAAGCCGGACGTTGTGTCCGAGGCGTGTGAACAGTCAGATGATAGGAACGAGGATAATGATGCACATTTATTTTCTAGCTCAATAATCAAATCAAATCAACAAATTGAGTTGGAGGATAAATATAATTTTGATGGCCAGCCCAGTCGATGATGCCCAAGACTATGGAGAGTGCGGCCTAGGCGACTTTGACCAAAGCTGTGATGATAGTAGCCAGGTTAATGATGAGGCGAAAAAGGATTACGTGGATGAAAATACAGAATTGGGTCAGTCCTTTCCAATTAGTCCCGTCAATAATATTCCAGAGAACCAGGAAACAACTTTAATAGAAGAAACACAAGGCGAGCACGAGTCGAATGAGAATTTTATTCATTTAGATGTTGTTTCGGCTGTTGTCGTCGGGATGGAAAGCTGCGAGATGGAGGTTCCGTCGGAGACACATTTTTTTCGTGACGTCGAATCAGACGATAATTTTGTTTAAGTAGAGTGTGTTTCTGCTGATGTTTGCGAGCAAGAGGACTTCGAGATGAAGATTGAGTCGGAACAGCGCTGCGTACCAGGAGAAGCGATGCAGGATCCTTCTATTATTATTCCACTAGGTGATAGTCCAGCGGATATCTTCCGGGGTGAAAACTGCAACATAAATGCCACTTCACAACGTCACAGCATTCCACAGCAAGCGGAACGACATTTTTCCCGGGATATTCTGGAGGAGGAGATCTGTACCCTCCTGAGTTTTGCTAAGAGGAATTGTAGAGGATCCACCATCACCCCGGTGTTGAAAATGGCGCCATCACTCTGACCATAGCTAAATATAGCTAGCATAGTTCGTTTTTGTCATGTTTAAAGTATGCCTTATTATGTCCTAAGTATGCCTTATTATGTCCTAAGTATGTCTTATTATGTTTTAACTACGTAATATTATGTTTTAAATATCCTAAGAATAAAGGTAAAAATATGTTCCATGTCAAGGTTTATGAGGTAACTTTTTTGTATAGCGCAAGTAGTGCATGCCACAGCGCTATAAATTGACCAATTGTGTTAAAGTCCGTAGTAAGAAATTTCGGCTAGTCAGCGATTGGTTGATCATATTCATGCTTCTCATGATTGGCTACAGACAGTGGAAAGTTTTCGGAGTCCACCATGTTGTTTTATGTACATATTGAAATACATATGTAAAGTTCCTTCATATGTATAGTTGTTTTTATTGTAGTTTGCAGATTTGTGAGAATGTAAATTTAGAATCTAATATTAAAGTATAACGTAGATTCAGTTTGTCCTTAGAATACATACTTTGTATTATGTATAAATGTCAGTTTTGTTGTTAGTAAGACCAGTAAATATGTAAAAGTAAATATGCAGGTGTTCATTACATAAGAGATAAGTAAGACTTCTCTGATTGGTTATCTTTAGAATGTCGGAATGCCTGTGATTGGTCGAAAGTTAATGTTCAAGTTAATTTGTAAAATTAACAAAATGTATTGGCTGTCCGGGTCTGCATTTGCTGCACTACGTGCCCCATAGTATTTGGGTAATATATATAGACACCCCTGGCAGTCAAAATTAGTCTCTCAGCGTTAGTGACTCAAGTGAGCTCGTAGGCCTCTGGCTTCGCTCCTATCGCCTAGTACCACACTTTGTACGGCGGTTTAAAGTGTCTTGTACCACTCCTTGTACAGACTGTTGTTACTGTCCACTGTTGGGGCAGTAATTCATATTGTGTTTCAACCGTAATTCTGTGTAAACCTGTGCTTCATTTGACTTTTTACCATTTACCTTTATTTTATGTACCATTATACCATTTTATATTTCAATCTGTGTATCAATTTTATTGACCCACTTGCTCAATTCATCACACGTGAGTGTCGCGAGACAACAATACGCCAGTCACACACAAATCCTTCAACCCTCGCGCCTATCGCGAAAAGCATCGTCAACAATTTGGTCCTTCGTTCGCCGGATTGTGTGTTGTGACTGGGTATTATGAGTGAGCATAGTGCGGTCACGACAAGAAGCAAGTCAAGAAGAATGGCCAGTACAAGACACCTAGAGTCGGACTCGGGCGTGCCCAGTGAGAGGGCGCCCGCCTCACCATCAATGGCACCAACGACGTCGTCATTCCCCACGCCGGCAATACCTCTGGTGGGTGGTCGAGTAATAGATCACCGTAATGTGAAAGCACCAGAGGTAACGCCACAAAGAGGCCGTGGAAGGGGAGAGTCGAAAGAGCCCAGTGTCGCCGCCTCATCCAGGAGCGGGCAGAGCCACTCCACGTACCTGAGGAGGAAGGCGGAGTACGAGGCACAACGGGAGTTGGTGCGCCTCAGAGAGGGGCTGGTGAGGAAGAAGCTGGAGGTCGATCTTGCAGAGATAGACGCTGAGAACTCATCGGGTACGGACGAGGAGGGGACTACAACCCGACGTGTTGAACAGTGGATGGACACGACTCCACAAGAAGATGGACGTCAAGAGTCATCGGAGTATCGTGTACCGTCCACACTCGCCGTACCTACACACAGTGACGCGCACGTGCAAGTGACCGCGTCGGCGCCCGCTTCGTACAGCGGAGCGCCCGCGACCGCGCCCGTTACGTATACCGGTGCGCCCGCGACGTATGTTACACGCGCCGCGACGCCAAGTGCCGCGGTGGCGACGAAAGTTGTGTCCTGCGCTACGACAGCGCCCGTGCTACGGTTTGTGCCCAGTGAAGAAAGACGACCACCCACAGTGTCAGTGCAGTTTGCGGATTCAGTGTTGGCGGCGCCAACTCGTGAGGTTGCTGGTCCGCAGACATCAGCAGCAAGGGGGGGAGTAAATTGGGGGCACGAGCCCGAGGACGCGGAGCGCAAGCCGAGGGACAACCGTTTCGACCAGTTGGCCGACGCTATTGCAAGCATAGCTCGGCCACGCCCGGTGCCAAGGCAGGCTTACGAGCTGCCCATGTTTGGTGGCAACCCGGCAGACTGGCTCGCATACAAAAATATGTTTTGGGAGACGACGGCCCAGTACAACTTCAAGTCATACGAGAACCTAGCTCGGCTGCGAACGTCGTTACAAGGCGACGCAAGGCGGGCAGTGGAAGACCTGCTGCGCACATGTTTAAATCCAGCCGACATAATGAGGGCGCTCGACGAGGAGTTCGGCCATCCGAACCTATTATTGGAATGTGCCATCAGGAAAGTGCGTGCATTACCGAAGATCACCGAAAGTGGACGTGAGTTGCGTACGTTCTCCACCACGGTACGTAATTGTGTGTCGTTATTGAGGAATATAAACGCGAATCGATATCTCAACAACCCACAGCTGGTAAGTGAATTGCTTTCAAAACTTACACCTATACAACGTGCTCAGTACGGGGATTTTGCAATGGGGGTGGCATCGTCGCAAGGCATCGACGTCAGAGTGTCACCTAGCTTAGAGCTGTTATCAGAATTCCTAGTGCACCTAGCCAGGGCTACTTCATATTATGTACAACTAGACTTGCCTAGCCCTGGCCCAGCTGTTAATATAAAATCCAGATCTGCTGTGCCTAATAATAAAAATAATAATCAAAATTATAATAAACAAAAGTTGTTCGTACAAGCTGAAGCTGACACTGGAAAAACAGCTGATGCTGACAAACAAACAGCTGATGTTAAAAATGAGTATAAATGTTCCTTATGTCAGAAAGCGCACACTTTACTGCATTGCGAGAGATTCGCTAGATTAAATAGTGAAGAGAGGTGGAGACACGTCAAAAGTACGCGGGTATGTTTTAAATGTCTAGTTAAAGATCACCCACGTATCCACTGTCGAGGTAAAAGGTGTGAAAAATGCAACGCGGCACACCATGTAATGTTACATCAGGAGAAGAAGCACGAATCGGTAACCAACATGCGAAGTAATGTAGGTAGTGCTCTCTTGAAAGTTATACCAGTGACGGTAAAAGTTGGCAACAACATTAAGAAATGTTACGCCCTATTGGACGACGGGGCCACTGTGTCTTTGGTGGACAAGAGTCTAATTGGAAATGTTAAAGGTGTCCAAAAACCAATTAGAATCCAAAGCGCACGTGGTATCGAATTGTATGATTCCAGTTCGAAAGTTATTAAACTGTCAGTACGCGGAGCTACAAATAAAACGTTTAATATTATGTGTCGCACGTTACAGGACCTGGACCTGCCGGCGCAGTCGGTGCCTGCTGGCATCATGGAGGAGCATCGCCACCTCCGTGACTTGGGCTGCAAAGAGATGTTGGGAGCCAAGCCGCTGCTGCTGATCGGGCAGGACAACTGGGAGCTGCTCGCCAGTGAGGGGACACGCCGGGGAAAATCTGGTAAGCCGGTTGCCTCTCTCACAAAGTTAGGGTGGGTGGTTCATGGCCCTCTAAGGAGGGTGTGCACCGCCAACAATGTATGTTATGTTAATTGTATGTCCAGCTCATTACCCATGTTGCCTGATAGGGTCGAGCAACAGTTTGACCTGGGGCCAATAGGGTTGGCTCCGGGTAAACAGTGGGATAATGAGCAAGCTGCTACCACCTTCAGGTCGAAGGATGGTATGAAATGTGAAGTCATGCAAGCCGCTGCCATCTTAGGGTCGACACTCAGGGGGTCGACAGATGGTATGTCAGGCGAAGGCATGCGCCTCTGCCATCTTAGGGTCGACACCAAGAGAGTCGACAGATGGCAAGCTAGGGGTAGTAGATAGAAGGGAGTGCAAGCTGCACCGTGATGTTGATGTCGCAGCTGCACAATGTAAGCAGGTAGACAGGTCACTCGAGGAGGGGTATGCCTCCAAGGTAGGAGGCAAAGTAGGCCATCCAGGATGGTGCCTGTCTCACCACGCTGCCGTACCAGTCAATGGTACGTATGTAAAGGATATGTATGTATGTCAAGGTTGGGTGGGTGGTAACATGGCGGCCAGGTCAGTGTGGCGCCTCACTCATAAGGAGGAGGTAAGGCCGCGTAGGTCGCCAAAGATACTGGCGCGCTGTGCTGCTGCTCCACCCAATAGTATATCCAGCGCAGGGGTAATGAGTTGGATGTACAAAAACAATAGGTTTGTGTCTCACCATTTGGGTGATACGTACTCGCTGAGTGGGAGAGGGGACTGGCGCTGGGTTTCTTCGGCGGAGAACCCAGCTGGCGTGGCAGCCAAGTTGTCATGGCCGATAGGCAGTAATGCGTGGCTATCGGGTCCCGCCTTTCTTTGTTGTTCACAGGAGCGGCGGCAGGCATGTTCCGACTTGAGGTCAGGAGGTGCCGACGCTGAGCGGGTACAGGGTACCCACAGACTGGCAATACGTGGAGAGCCAGTAGTCGACCGCGGCAGAAAGTCGACGACAAGTGGACACAAGCAGCGCTCACTAGCGAGAGTGCTAGCCTGGTTCGGCAGACGACGCAAGCGGCGTCGGGACGCCACACACTCCGCGGAGAATGTGCACGACGTAGTATCAAGATGTCAAGTGTGCCGGCCGGCTCGAGATAAGCCGGCGGCGCCAAATTATGTGAGACCTGCCGGCCGCAAGGCCGCAGGTGACGCGACGCGCTTTCGTGCGTTGCGGGGTCGAATGTTTCGGCCCCATGGAGGTCAGCATGGGAAGGCGCCGGGAGACCAGGTGGGGCGTGTTGTGCACGCGCCTCGCCACATGTGCCGTCCACGTGAAGTTGGCGGCCTCGCTGAGCGCCGACTCCGCCATCCTCGCCCTGCGGCGCCTGGTGGCGCACCGGGGGTGGCTCGCCCACATGTGCTCCGACAAGAGTACCAACTTTGTCGGGGCCAACGCCGAGCTTCGTGCTGCGCTGCGGGACCTGGACCACACCCGGGTCCAAGAAGAAGCCGTCAGCCGGGGTATTGCCTGGCACTTCAACCCTCCCGCGGCCCCACACATGGGTGGCTGCTGGGAGCGTCTAGTGCGTTCAGTGAAGAACGCCCTCAAGGCGACGCTGCGAGAGCGCGCCCCACGTGAGGAGGTCCTTTACACCCTCCTCACCGAGGCCGAGCTGATAGTGAACAGCCGGCCGTTATGTTACGTCTCTGACGACGTGAGTCATCCCGTCGTGTTAACGCCTAATCATCTCCTGCTGGGCACAGCCGCGGGAGATGCACCGTACGTGCGCCCTGATCCGGGCGACGTCGATTCGCGACGCATGTGGCGTCGTGTCAGCGCGTTGGCTGACATCTTCTGGCGTCGGTGGCTGCGTGAGTTCCTGCCGGCACTGCAGCGACGACAGAAGTGGACGAGCGACGAGCCCAACGTGAAGGTCGGCGACGTCGTGTTGCTAACGGATCAGAATAGGCCACGCAATCAGTGGGTAAAAGGGGTGATTAGAAATGTAAGTCCCGGGATGGACTCTATAGTTAGGGTAGTCGACGTGGAAACGACTTCGGGGGTCTTACGTAGACCTGCGGTCAGGGTGATTGTGCTTCCTACCGACGGTAGCGTGATCGGTTGAAGCCTTTCACGGGGGGTGGTATGTAGAGGATCCACCATCACCCCGGTGTTGAAAATGGCGCCATCACTCTGACCATAGCTAAATATAGCTAGCATAGTTCGTTTTTGTCATGTTTAAAGTATGCCTTATTATGTCCTAAGTATGCCTTATTATGTCCTAAGTATGTCTTATTATGTTTTAACTACGTAATATTATGTTTTAAATATCCTAAGAATAAAGGTAAAAATATGTTCCATGTCAAGGTTTATGAGGTAACTTTTTTGTATAGCGCAAGTAGTGCATGCCACAGCGCTATAAATTGACCAATTGTGTTAAAGTCCGTAGTAAGAAATTTCGGCTAGTCAGCGATTGGTTGATCATATTCATGCTTCTCATGATTGGCTACAGACAGTGGAAAGTTTTCGGAGTCCACCATGTTGTTTTATGTACATATTGAAATACATATGTAAAGTTCCTTCATATGTATAGTTGTTTTTATTGTAGTTTGTAGATTTGTGAGAATGTAAATTTAGAATCTAATATTAAAGTATAACGTAGATTCAGTTTGTCCTTAGAATACATACTTTGTATTATGTATAAATGTCAGTTTTGTTGTTAGTAAGACCAGTAAATATGTAAAAGTAAATATGCAGGTGTTCATTACATAAGAGATAAGTAAGACTTCTCTGATTGGTTATCGTTAGAATGTCGGAATGCCTGTGATTGGTCGAAAGTTAATGTTCAAGTTAATTTGTAAAATTAACAAAATGTATTGGCTGTCCGGGTCTGCATTTGCTGCACTACGTGCCCCATAGTATTTGGGTAATATATATAGGCACCCCTGGCAGTCAAAATTAGTCTCTCAGCGTTAGTGACTCAAGTGAGCTCGTAGGCCTCTGGCTTCGCTCCTATCGCCTAGTACTACACTTTGTACGGCGGTTTAAAGTGTCTTGTACCACTCCTTGTACAGACTGTTGTTACTGTCCACTGTTGGGGCAGTAATTCATATTGTGTTTCAACCGTAATTCTGTGTAAACCTGTGCTTCATTTGACTTTTTACCATTTACCTTTATTTTATGTACCATTATACCATTTTATATTTCAATCTGTGTATCAATTTTATTGACCCACTTGCTCAATTCATCACACGTGAGTGTCGCGAGACAACAATACGCCAGTCACACACAAATCCTTCAACCCTCGCGCCTATCGCGAAAAGCATCGTCAACAGGAATGGTTTCCATTTGTTTGTTAAAAATAAAGTTATTTTTGTGTCTATTTTATTTATTCTGTTTTTTTTATGGGGGGGGGGGTGGGAAATCGTCCAATGACTTCTCCCGCTCTGGGTGGAGCGGGAGAGCGTGTCAGACTCTTACTGACTAAAACCCACCCTTGTTCCTTCCCTGCCTGAGTGCCCAGGGGTGCGGTAACTCATTTTCAGAATTTATCCGCTACCCCTAGGCATTATTTATTCTGACTGACGTGTGTTGTCATAACAACTTAATAAACGAGTTGACGACCATAAATGCGAGAAAGTACGGATTTAATAAATCCGATAATCCAAGTTATCCTATAAAAATAAAAAATATGCTACGGAATTCATGAACTAAACACAAATAATTTAATAAAGCAGTCCTTTGCAAATAAATATAAATTTTGGAAGTATAAGAAGAAACTTGTAAATTGTTGTTGAGGTCGCTAGGTGGTTGTGGTGAGGAAAGTAAATAAAATGCACAAGTCCGTAAAACCAGTCTATTCGATATTCACGTTGACAGGGATAATACAGTGTACATAAGTTACCGTTTCGGCGCGGCGCAAACGATTGCCGGCTAAACCATATGCGCGGGGGAATATTACCATTTGCAGCGTTAGCACATTGCTGCCTGTAGTCCCTACATACCTCCCCCCTTTAAAAAAATAACTGTTGGTCTCTTATATCCTGCTGTCCTGTCTTGGCATCATTGTGGCCTGTAGTCCCTACAATTGTCTTTGGGACATTCTCCTGTTCTTTAAAAAAGAAATTGTAGAGAATAGACAGTGGTGTCAGGTGTCATTTGACATGACAAATAATTGTCAGACATTTGGTAGGTCAATATTATTACGTTTGACAACGTAAATAATCGGTGTAATTTTGTGTACATAATATTAGTCATTGTTTTTTGTTTCATTTTCAATTCAATGAGGGACGCGATCGTCGAAGATTGAAGACAGAACATGATGCTTATACCGGCTTTGCTAAAAAAGCATAGTCTTTGCAAAGGGTGTCTGGTTGACACCATCGGTTCAGCTGATGATTGAGAGCCCACAGTTCAGTCAATATGGACTGATAGTTAATATAGAGATTAACACTTAATGATTTTTGAAATGTTTGGCCACTGGAGCGGGGTCAACGTTTAACGGTTATTCGAACTGGCACAGTTCTGTCATTGTCTTCTAGTTATTAAACCCCTTTTGGGCTGATGTGTACACATCATTTTATTTGTATTAGAGGGATACTTGGCATCTTTTTCGCTAGTTTTGGTGCCAAGAGTTTCAAACGTGACGACGTTTGTTTGTTAATGCACATTAGCACCAAAACTAATATTAAAGTTGAAGACACATGCTGTAGTGTCAGGACAAGTCGTTCGTCCTGTCTTGAGGCGTCTTCTGCAAGGGGTTAGGTAAATGGTCGTGTTTGTTTTTTTTGGCAGGAGTGGGAAATCTTCATGGACGCCCAGGCTGCCTCACGAGGGCAGTCTGGGCAGTGTCAGACTCTTACTGACTAAAACCACACTCCTGCCACGCTAATTGTTCCTTGACGTCGTCAGAGATTTTGCGAAGCGATTTTTATTTAATTATCTGGAAATGACATTACTTTCTTATTCTTAATTTTGATAATAAAACTGGAACACTGTTATATCGATTAATATTTATAAACTGATTTTTTCCGGACTTGTTTATGCTTCACATGCTATATAAACGTATATAGTGTAAGCATAGATTTATTGTTCTTTATTTCTTTTTATTACTCTAGTCGCAATTTGCATACAAAATTATATTACTGATTTCCTTGATTTTCTGTTTTTGATCAACTCATTAATATTATTACAATTTATTTTGGTCTCAAACTTCTGTTCTATATCGCTCCTTTCTCTCGCAAAAGCGGGACAGTGAAATATTATGTGAGGGACCGATTCAATTGCGTCCGGCTCACAGATGCACGATGGGCTCCCCTTACATTTGAAGCGGTGCAAATACTCGGAGAACCCACCGTGCCCCGTCATTATCTGGGTCAATACCCCGCCGGCTTTATTTTAGTCACCACACTGAAGGCGTCGAGGAGGAAGGGAGGAAGATCTTTGTGACCGAGGCGGTTTCGCCATTTTTGTACCTCCGTTTCCATTCGTCAAGCGATTCCATAAGGATCTGCCGCTTGACGAACGAAACCGGGCAGAGGTCGTAGTCTGGCTTCTTTTTGAACCTCAGAGCTGCTTCTTTAATAATAATAATAAATTTATTTGCATAAAAAATGGTATACAATGTTGTTAAATACATATAATAGTACCATTACCATTTATTAGTTTAGTATAATATGTATTGTAGTTATAGTCTGTTGAAAATAAATACCTTAGACCTATAGTACCAACATGTTTAGCTAAGTTAAAACATAACATACAAATTGCAAATGCCAGGGTTTTTGAATGACAACAGGTATCAACACTTTTTTTCTATAAATTCGTTTAAACTGTAGAAGCTACACTCATTTAACCACTTGTACATTTTTAGCTTAAATAATCTTGAATTTAATGTTTTGAAATGGCGCTGTATCTTGTTGTAAATACGCACGCACATTGCTAGACAGTTTTTATTGTATTTAGCATACCTTGGCAAATCATTAAGGACTAGTTTATAAGGATCTCGTCTGTTTCGAGGATTTACATCATTGGCTGTCTTAAACAGTTCTTTATTTTTAACTACGAATACACATACTTCGTAAATATATAGAGATGGTTATGGTAACAAACCAAGTTTTTAAACACTGGTCGACATGAGTCTTCAGGCTGAAGGCCGCATATTGCTCTTATGCACTTTATTTGAATGCTCTATTTAGATCGGTACTATTACTCCACATTTCAAGACCATAGCGTAGTAATGATTCTACATACGTATGGTATGTTATAATAGCAGTTTTTACGTTAGTTACATTTTTAACTTGTTTCAGTGCATACACAAATTTCTTAATTCTAGTGCTAACATTATCTACGTGTTCTTTCCAGTTAATATTTTTATCTATTATTATGCCTAAAAACCTTGTATTTGCTACTTCATTGATTTTATTTATATTAATTTTGATGTTGTATTTATTATTATTCGATTGATTAAACTGAATGTAAACAGATTTTTCTAAATTAATTTTCAAATGGTTCATGTCAAGCCAGTTCAATAATGTGTCTATTGTATTATTAATGTCAAACTCATGATCTGCAATGGTACTTTTCTTTTTATCAGATGTCACAATTATAGATATGTCATCAGCGAATAATATGCATTTATGCTTGGTTATGTTTATAATGTCATTTAAGTATAAAATAAATAATATTGGGCCTAGTACGCTTCCTTGTGGAACACCATATTTATTATGTTTATACCCCGATGAATAGGGTATCATATCATTATTTTTGGTAACTTTATTTATAATGACGCGTTGTTGTCTATTATTTAAATAGGACGATATCCACTGAAGTGCAGGTCCGATAATTTCTAACTTGTTCAGCAATAAATCGTGTGACACCAAATCGAAGGCTTTCGATAAATCAAAGAAAATACCTGTAGTCAGATGATTATTGAAAGTATTTCCTTCATAAGAGAGAAAACGGCTAATGGTGTGGATTTGTTTTTTTGAAATCGGAACTGCTCGTCACTTATTATTTGGAACTTGTTGCAGAAATCAAGAAGTCTTTTATATATACATTTTTCGTATATTTTGGACAGGATAGGTATTAAAGTTATAGGTCGATAATTACTGATATCACATTTATCTCCCTTTTTAGCGAGATGGTCTGCGCGTTCATTTCCCTCCAGTCCAGCATGTGCCTTGATCCAGAACAAGGAAACATCTTTGCTCTGGATAAAGGCCTCGCTGAGGTTCGTTTCGCCTCCACCGCAATCACGTGGAGGGAACCCTGGTTCGTGACTGTTTGAAGTGCTGCCGTTGAGTCACTATAGATTCCGAAGGTTCCTTCTTTGCGCCGCAGTATCTCCCTTGTAGCCACGCATATGGCCAGAAGTTCCGCCTGGTAGACCGTACAGTATGACGGCAAGCTGAGCTTGAAGGACTTGATCTCGGCTGCCCCGTTCCATAGTGACAGGGCCGCTCCGACCTTGCCCGCAATCTTGCTGCCGTCAGTAAAGACCTGTATCTCTTGGCTGTTGTGGGACTCCACAAGTGATCGGTCCACCTAGCTCACGAACTCCATGGCCATATGCTTCGCCGGGTGCGGAGTCTCTGCAAATGCCACCACACGCTCCACTTCCCGGCCCACTAGCGCCAGCCTGGGTACCCCCCTCTTTGCCTCACACAGAGCGGCTGCTTCTTGAATTTTTGAATCGGAGGTCGAGTGGGAGTATCCCAGCCAACACAAGCGCCGAGTTCAGCGAGACGGTGCGGTAGGATCTGCAGTTTTTGAGCGAAACCTCTCTGTACGGAGTTGAGGAGCTTCTACACGCAGACTTTCCTCGTCGCTGATGCCCATGCACTGGCTGCGTACATTATCACCGGCTCTACCGCCGCGGTGTAGATGCTCCATATGACCTCTGGGTGCAGAGCCCAGCTCACCTTGGCCGCTCTAGACAACTGTTTGTTGCCTTCTTACAAACATTCGCAGCGTGGGTGTTAAAGGTGAGCTTGTGGTCAATGGTAAGCCCCAGGATCTTAATTTCTTGTGGCATGTCAATGTCGACCCCGCCCATGATCAGGAGTGGGACATCGTACTTGAGCTTTCTTGTGATCACCATTGCGCAAGTCTTGTGTGGTGCGAACTTTAACTTATTTCTGATGCCCCACTCCCGAACATATTCGAGGGCGGCATCGGCATGTCTCTGCACCTCCAGTGACGTATCCCCGTCAAAAATCAACGCAAGATTGTCGGCAAACGCCTGGCAGTGATCTCCCCGCTCCTCGAGTCCCATTAGAAGAAGGTCCAGCACCAGGTTCCACAGGATCGGACCGCCGATCGACCCTTGTACGCAGCCTTTGTGGGTGTTCCTCTGGCACTCTACTCCAGCGTACCTTACGCGGACACTTCTGCCATCCAAGTAGCTATCTAGCATCCGTCGGATATTCACCGGGCAATTTTCCTCAGCCAGTGATGCTGTGGTTCTGATGGCCGGCCACCATGCGCTGTCGAAGGCTCCCCCTATTTCAAGTGAGACAACAGTGATCAGCTTCTTTCTGTTCAGCTTTTCCTTGATATGTTGAATCATGGTATAGAGGGAATCCTCAGTGCTCTTCTGGGGCATGAATCCAAACTGGCGAGTACTAAACCGCGGGATCAAATGCCACTTCAGCCTAGCTACCATCATCTTTTCGAGGATTTTTCCCAGTACAGGTAGAAGGCCAATCGGCCTGTAGGACTTAGGGCTGGTGTAGGTGTCTTTTCCTGGCTTCCGAAGCATCACCACTGTTGCCACTTTCTAGACTCCAGGGAAGTGGTCCCACCCCAGACACTTCACACAGATCTCGGCTGTGAGACCATCCGCCCCGGGAGCCTTCTTAGGGTTGAAACTTTCCACCGCGGATTTTAGCTCCTGAAGTGTAAACGGTGGATCATGTTGTTCATCATGCGTCCACTCGTTTACACGACTGGCCGCTATTCGTATCCGCCGGTGGTCCTCGTTATCTTCCTCTTTCAGCAGTGAAGCCGATTCGTCGGGATCCAGTGAATCACCATCCTTCACCAGCGGTAAGTCCCCATGCCTTTTGGCGGTCCGTCCGATAATCCTGTAGATCCCCTCCCACATTCCTTCTCTGTCTTGCCTCTCGTAGAACCCCTTCCAGCTTTCAGTCTGTGCTCTTTTAGCTTTCAGCTCATAAGCTTCTTTCGCCTGCAGGTACTCGTCAACAACTTTTTGTCGTCGGACAGGAGCAGCGCAACGGATGCGGCGTCTCTTAGTGCTGATCTCTCTCTTTATGTCCACGAGCTCTTTAGACCACCATGGTAAGTTGAAAGTATGTTTTGTGCTTATTTCCGGTATTGTTAGTTCGCTTTTTTTCTATATCTGTTGTCTTTAATTTATTATTTATTTTTAATTGGGCCAATTTCTCATGAAATTGGCTCCGCTCTCTCTCAACTCTCCAGTCGTCCACCAGATGTAGCAAATCCGCTGAGCAAGCAGTTATATCCACGAAGCTGGTGTACAACTTGTTTCCCCTTATGGTGTCGAAAGTCGGTATGTTGCCGACGTTTAGCACCTGCAGGCCCATTTCTTCAAGGATCCCCGACATCTCCTCTTCCCTGTCATCTATCACCCCGCTGCCCATGCACCTTTGGCGTTTGCGTCGCCTCCAACGACCATCCTGCAAGAGCCGATCTCTCTTTCTATACGCTTTAGGTGCTCCAGGTATGGCTCTATGGGTGCGTCGGGTACGAAGTAGAAGGAAACCAGCGTGATCGTCCAGGCTCTAATTCGGACTCCCACCACAACGATGTTGTTTGTGGTGAGTTGCGGGTACTGCTGGACGTCTAGGTCTTGGTCGAAGATGGCTATTGCCGCCTTGACAGTCCCTTCTCCTCCCTCAGAGCTCTGAAAGACCCTTACGCCCCGGTATTCCTTCATCCTTCTAATCCCACCCACAAAAGGCTCCTGGAGCAACGCTGCGGCAACCCGGCATTTGTCAGCTTCAAGCAACAGCTCGTTCGTTGCCAGCTGACTTCGCCGCAGGTTGGCCTGGACTATTTGGTACAAGGTGGTCATCGGGACCACTTTAGCAGTACGCCAGTCACTGATGAACGCACTGTGGTCTGTATTCCCGGTCTTTGCGACCTGGCAGTTCCGACACTGCGGTGCAATACCTGTCGCAAACGCCGGGCAATCTGCTCTCATATGTGGGTCCCCACAGTGACTGCACAACGGAATGGTTTCCCGGCAATACTTTTTCCCATGCGCGTACCTCAGACCGATGGAGCATTGGACTAACGGCGATTGGTCGGCCACCCGCACCCGTTGCAGGTCGACGTGCACCCGACCCGCCGCCGTCAACCTCTGCCACACCGCCGGAGACACCTGCAGGATGATGTGACCCATATGAGGGTTTCGGGTTCTGCGGCGGTATTTTACACTCAGCCTCCTATCCTCCGGGGCCACACCATCCAGCAGGTGGGCGTTCTGGGTTGATAGTGACTTCGCCATCAGAGTGGCAGGAGAGGAGCTCTCTGAGGATGATGAGGGGGTCCTTGTTCTGTACCTCCTCAACCCGGAGACCTCCTGCCTTCCGGATCCTCACCTTTACTGCCGCCATCTCCCCCTTGGTGGGGAACCCAACAACGACCTTTTGGTCTCGCGCCTTGCGCAGCCGCTCAACCCTCGTTCCCTCGTTCCGAGCGTTGACCGCCATCCTTAGCTTACCTATCACCCCTTCGCTAGTGTCGTTTTCATCGACAGATGAGACGACCACTGAGTGAAGGGGTTTCTGGTGTGGCTGTCTTGGGGCGGCAGCCATCTCGGCGAAGGTCGACCCCTGGCCTGCGACAAAGCGCGGAGACAGTCTTAATTGTTCCGACAGAGCCCGTGTATGTTGCTGGCACTACTCCCACGCCTGGTGGTGCTGCTGGAGGTTCACCATAAGCTGCTTCATGAGCTCTGTCGGTTCAGTTGTGTGGGTGGTCTCTTTTTGACTGCTGTCGTCGTCGGGCACGTTTTGGCTAGTTGCTTCCGCACATGGCATTGGTGTTGCAGGGGTGACAGGAAGCTTTTTCTTCTCTGACTCCTTCGACTATTTCGTATAGCCTATTTATGGCGCCAAGCACCCGTCTTAATCTCCGTTTTGAGATTGCGAGAGCTGTCTAAGTGAAGTTTCGCCTGAATAAGACAAGCTCTCGCCTCCGCTGTGAGACTGGGGTACTTGGCCTCACACTTTTTTAGTGGTCCGGCTGCGTCCGCCGAAGCTCGCCGCGTCTCCAGAGATCTAAGGATTTCCTGCGTGACGGATGGAGTCTTGTGGTTGGCCGGGGACTTAATATAGGATTCCGCTTTCTCGGCTTCCCATTCCCGATACTGCGTCTTTCACTGGGTCCTGCCTTCTCTGCAGATCGCGGCGAGCCTTTGGAGTTCTGCATGCTGGTGTCCCTATGTGGGATACGAAACATGATCGATTGGTTAGGCTGTAACGTCAGAGGACAAATACACCTATATCTATAGGACTAGATCCCTGTAAAGGGGGATCAGTCAGAAATATAAATTAATTAAAATTTCAAGTCAAAATGATATGACTAAAAATAATAATCACGTCTGTTGTCAAATTAATTTAGGTCCAACGAAGTCTTAGTCAAAAAAAAAAATAAAAATATATTTCTGGGATTTTTTGCAAAAAAAAAGTCCGTCTTGTAGTATGCAGCTTATAAATTGACTATTCAATTTTTTGACGTTTCGTGAGAGCTAGGCTCACGTGTAGGGTGTCAAAAGAAGCGTCTCCGCGCGGGCTAACGGACTGTACTAAAATGAAAATTTCAGCGGAACAAAAATTTTGCACAGTGGGCCAAAAACAAGATTTCTATAGAAAAATTTAAAAAAATTGTACCAAAACCAGGACTCGGACACGCGAAACACGCACCGGGACACAGGTAAGGGTTGTCGGAGTCCAATAGAGTTTAAACCAAAAGAATCTATCTAGTAGAAATGAAGATAAATTAAATTGAAATTAAAAAAATTGTAAAAATCACTAATTGTAAGGTATTCGGAAAATAAAGCCGCGATGGTACATTTTTATCGTCGGGATAGCATGAGCTAGCCTGTCTTATAATTACTATGCAAAAAACTAGCTCAAAAAAGCTCTCCTGGATGCTGAGATATCGATCCCGTGAAATGGTCGTGTTAGGTTTAGGTAGGTGTCGATCGACTCTCCAAATGTGTAATGAATAGGAGACTTACTAGCGTTTGCGCTTCTATTCGTAGGGGCGTAGCTCATGTGGCGATTGTAGACACAGCCTAAACTCAGCGGGTCTGCACCGGCTTTTAGCTGGCAGTTAAGAATGTTGGAGAGTCGTTGGAATAAATATAAAAGAGTATGTGTCAATTTTGTTTTATGTGAGACGAGAGTTTTGCCCTTGCAAGTGGGCACACATGTTATTCTTATGAATACCAATATAGTTATTTAAAGCGCCCTCATCTCTTTTCTTATCCACCTGTACCAAGTTACCCTTTTATGCACCGCACTCTCGCGTTGCGAACGAGTGAGACCTCCACCCTGAAGATACTACAGCGTCCCAGGATTCCTGCAGGCCGTACTGGTCCCGAGGACACGGTGGAGCATACGGTGGAGGTCTGCCCCGCTTGGGCGGAGCCCCGCCGTGTCCTCGTAAATGCGATAGGTGGCAGCGACCTCTCGCGCCCTGCCCTGGCTCCGGCCATGGTACGGAGCGAGAGGGAATGGCAAGCCGTCTCCTCCTTCTGCGAAGCAGTAATGCTAGCGAAGGCGGAGGCAGGACGTGTGAGGGAGACTCAACAACGTAGACGTCACGCTCTCAGCTTCAGCCGCCTCAGGAGACGCCTGGGACTTCCGGCGCCGCGAGACGATCTCCAGCCACTGTAGACCCGGGCCTGCGGACGGCGAGTAATTGGTAGCTCGCCGTCCGATCAGCACCAGGCCCGAAAGTCGACGTCACGTAGTGTTCCACGCGCGCCTCAAAGAGTTGGCAGCAATAGGGACGGGGCCCGTCATGGCCGATGCCTGCCCGGGGGTTGAGGATAAATTCGAAACAGAGTTACCTCGCCCCCGGGCACTAAGGGCAGGAAAGAACAGGGGTGGGTTATAGTCAGTAAGAGTCTGACACGCCCTCCCGCTCCACCCAGAGCGGGAGAAGTCATTGGATGATTTCCCACCCCACAAAAAAAAAAGGCCGTACTGGTGCCTTGGGGTCCTACAATACCTATCTAAGTATGTGTTTATTATTGTACTAGCTGTGCCCGCGACTTCGTTCGCGTGGTTGTCGAGAACAAAACAACGTCGTTTAGATAAGAGTATATCACCTTTTTGATGATTTAGATAAGAGTCCTGACTTTGGTATAGTTGATTACGTTAATGCTTCTCTATATACTATGTTAGCGGTGGAATTACCCGGAGCATATACAAAAAGGTTGTTTGGGTTGCTAACACGTGATAGAGAAACATAGAGTTGGCCGTGTGAAAAACAATCAAAAGTAAGGTCTACACCCGCAACGGATAACGTCTGGCCTTGGGCTTTATTAATAGTCATAGCGTAACAGAGGCTTACAGGAAATTGCACACGTTTGAAAGTAAACGGAAAATTATTGGGGATAATGGGTATCCTGGGAATGAAAACAACATCACCGGAGCCGCAACCTGTTAAGATTTCGGCTTCGATGACATTTCGTTGGAGATTTGTTACTCTCAACCGAGTTCCATTGCATAGTTTTGGTGGGCTTAAATTTCTGAGTAGAATGATTGGTACTCCGACTTTTAAATAAATTTTGTGTGCTGGAAGACCTGGTGTATTTAGAGAGTCTAAAAACTCTACTGGATAGTGGGTGGCATCTCCTTCTTCTAAAACCGTGTTAATAGATAAATATTCCCTACTTTCTCCAGAAACATGTACCAATATTTGAGAATTTATTGCTGCTGCTTGGTCGTTGCGAGGTGCCAAAATAGCTCGTTGGCATAGCCAAGCAGCGTCATGGTTCGAGATCTCTGATGGATCTCCGTATACAGAGGAAATGAGTTCCTGCTGTGAGGCAACAGAAGAACACAGGCTTTCGACTAAAGTTACTTTACCTCCTTCTTGAGTCGGGTATGTGCCGTTACCAATTTGAAGTAGTAAATTTGAGAAAACCTGCGCGTTTGCGTCACCTCCCAAATATGCTCGCATATTAAAGCTCAAATTAGTTAATATGACACTACGCCATAAAATAGAGCTCTTTAAACAGGCACCTATTTCATCGGCCCTCGTTCCTCTGGGTATTATAGGGAGTGTCTGCCTGAAGTCTCCACAGAATAGCACCGTTAAGCCTCCCATCGGTCGGTCATTTTGTCTTATATCTCGCAACGTTCTATCTACAGCTTCCACAGCTTTACGATTTGCCATCGTACACTCGTCCCAAACGATAAGGGCGCAATCGCGTAAAACCCTTGCTTTATCACTATTGCGAGACACGTTGCAAACAGGGTTTTCTGTGCGGTCCAAGTCGATTGGTATTTTAAATGTTGTATGTGCAGTTTTTCCTCCTGGTAATAAAGTGGCAGCTATTCCTGAGGAAGCGACGGCAAGGGCAATTTTGTTTTGGCTCCTTATTTGAGCCAAGATAACTTTAGTGAGGAAAGTTTTACCTGTTCCACCAGGTGCATCTAAAAACAGCATTTCTCCTAATGAATGTTCTACACTACAGCATACTCTATCAAAGATTTGACGTTGTTCTGTCGTCAAATTTGAACAGCCATTTCGCAATATTTCTGCTAACTCTTCGGGGTTGTAATTTATTTCAGATGTATACTCCCTATTAATTCGTTCCCCACCAACTGTCGGTGTCGGCAAGCCGTATTGACTGAGGGGGTTCCCTCCTATACTTGTAACTATATCTTGTATAGCCAGCAAAGCCCTATTATGGCAGCTTTCACGTACTTGGTCAGAAGTTTCACTATTTATATTTTGCTGTCTCAAAAAATCTTCGGCAAACGCGTCTTTATATTTTTGCCACAACTGCCCAGCGTCCGATAGGCCACAAAATGTCAACAAAATGGCAAATAAATGGCGCAAACGATGTGGACTATCACTGACGCATGCTTCGGCTAAAGCATCATCCCAATGCTGATCGCCATCTAATAAATGCCGTGCGCGGCAAGCAGCTTGAAATGTGGGATATTCTATATCGTCCACTTTGCGGAGCTCAGCAAAAGAAGTAGGTCCTCGCACTGTGTGAAGAAGAAGGCGTAAATAATAACACTCTGCATTATTTGGGTGCACCGTGTATACTCTTCCAATCACGTGTTCTTTAAAAATGCCGGACTCGCCTTCTACAGCAGTTCCACGTCTCCTGCGATTAAAAACACCTTGCTGCTTGTTATAAGTATAATAATGTGGCACTTCATTGTACAACAGAGACTTAGCGAAATTGTCTCTTTCGCAAAGGCGAAAGAATGCGAGCAAGGTGGTTTGTCTTGGGTTGTTCATTCTTTCTGCCACATTTTCTGGCTGAAAGTAAACTCGCTGCCCGCCTTCCAGGTGCACGTCAAGATGGATGACTGGCGGATACCTTTCATGAATAGGGAAACTCAAAATGCGCCAAACTGCCTCCGAAGAGCTTATGTATCGGCCAGATTGATACCTTGTCACTTCATCAAATTGGTTGTTATTTCTTAGTGCTATCATGGCTTGATCACTACCTTTATTAACATATTTACATATATATTTTATAGATTCGACGCTATTACAAATTTCAACATTAATGTGTGCTTGAAAAGCGTTTGACAAAACTGGAGAATACGGTACCACCCAACTATTATTTAGAATTATTTCTTGTCCACGGAATCTGACAGTAGCTGTGAAACCACCTTGTGACGGTGATCTTCGCCGGTATTGCGGATACCCATTTTCCCCAGCCATAGTTAGTTCTTTCAGTGCTCTGGGGTATTTTTTTGAGCATTG
Organism: Polia nebulosa; assembly: GCA_951329385.1. NCBI lineage: Eukaryota > Metazoa > Arthropoda > Insecta > Lepidoptera > Noctuidae > Polia > Polia nebulosa. The sequence goes on from OX589615.1 coordinate 9,739,909, forward strand.
ACCATCTTTCATGCACGGTGATTCCCTGTTTAAGAGGCCACATGGCCCGTGAACCATATGTGTTTTTACTATGTCATGCAAAATCGGATCTGCATTATAGTCCGGAAATTCTGCACTTATGACACTGTCTATAGCATCGGGACGAATTTTTTCTTCCAGCCACAGAAGAATGTGCGCGTGGGGTAAACCACGCTTTTGCCACTCGACGCTATACATAAAACAAAGAGTTGAACCGAAAACTTTCTCCTTTGTAAGTAGATTAATCAAGACTTTGAGTTTTAAATGAAAAATCCTAGCAATAATGTCATGTCTGTCGTATGACGCCTGTCCTGTGAGAAGTGCCTGGCAAATCTCCGTCCACTTTGGATTTGTTGTAAATGTTATAAAAAGGTCCGGCCGGCCGTATTTACGGACGTAACAAAAAGCATCTTGCGTTCGTTCGTGCATATACCGCGGACCGCCTGTGAAACTGGATGGCAAAATAACCAATCGACCCAAGTTTTCGACGTTATTATCTGATTGCATGGCGTCCCGCAAGTGCACGTATTCTTCAGCGCGTAACCGTCGCTGGTTAGTGCGAATATACACTAAACGTTCAGTTTCTATTTTTGCGTACATGTCCACAATAAATTGGCTGAACAAACCACGAAATCGTTGCAAATATACGAAACTGTTTTGCCTTATTTGTAAAAGGTAGGAATAGTATTGTTGAGCAGATATTTTTTTTTGATAATTAGTGACTCTCGTAGTAGGGTTCACTTGGTACAGCCCAAAATTGTACCCATCTTCACCATGACAATAAATTAGTGGATATTGCAGGGCGTCGTAAGCTCGGTGGGTTTCCAAAATGCGTTGAAGGCGATCGTCGCGTGTACGCAACACGATATCACGTCTCTCACACTCCTGGTCGACTAAAACAACTGCAACTTCATCTGCGACGGGTGCATTGTGTCTTCCACGGTGTTCACCCACAGGACGTCTATCGGCACTTATAACAATTTTGAAATCATTGCTGCCTTGTGGAATTGACTCCAATGCAGCTTTGAATTCACGAACGTACTGGTTAACGTGATGCAGCAATTCTTGAAGTTGACCCAAAAGCTCAGCATTGAGCTGGGGAAAATTGTGATTTCTAACATTGAGCTGTTGCGTGTAATCGGATACAAAATAAATTTGGAGAAATTTGGGTTCATTTTCTGGCAGCAAAGATCCAATAAGGTGATAAACTTGACCTTGTACTTTGAAGGTTGGCATGAACGGTCCTTCCGTTATTTGTTTTGCCCCAAAGGAAGTCATTTGGAAAGCACTGTTATATAAACGAATATTATCCAAAAAACGGTTCGACTGGGGATGATCGCCATTCAGGAGACTTTTAAGTAAGTGTGGTGGATCTTGGAAATTTGGAAGAACAATTTTTCCATTTGAGCAGCACATTCCATCTGTCTCTTTCCTCCATTTCAAAGCATGACAAAAATTACAAATTTCTCTCATGTCACCCACGAAAGTAAAGCCAGCATAATTAATTCTAGACGAATATGTGAACCCTGATTTTTCCCTATTGTCCCAAGGTAATAAAATATTTGCATCGTCATTTTCCATGGACTCATCAGCTCCGCTATTTGTTTCTCTATTCATATGGTATCGAGCTCGTTCTATTTCTAGGCGAGATTGACGTTGTTCTGCTGTTTCTGCTCGTCTTAGTTCATCTATTCTTTCCCTTTCAGATGCAAGATAACTTTCATTGTTTCTTTGTACACCTACATAGTTATGTCTAGCTATTTGTAATCGTTCTTCTCTTTGGGAGAGAGATTCAGACTCGCGCGAGAGAGCGTGTCGCTCTCGGTCAGATGACAGACGTGCTTGGCGTTCCTCGATACTCTCTTGAGAACGCAAAGTCGCGGTCCGAGTTCTTTGCGAACTTAAGCGCGACTCCCTTTCTGTGAAAGTCTCTGACTCGCGTGAGAGAGACTGGCGCTCCCGATCAGCAGACAGCCGAACTTCGCGTTCCTGGATATTCTCTTGAGAACGCAAAGTCGCGGTCCGAGTTCTTTGCGAACTTAAGCGCGACTCCCTTTCTGTGAAAGTCTCTGACTCGCGTGAGAGAGACTGGCGCTCCCGATCAGCAGACAGCCGAACTTCGCGTTCCTGGATATTCTCTTGAGAACGCAAAGTCGCGGTCCGAGTTCTTTGCGAACTTAAGCGCGACTCCCTTTCTGTGAATGTCTCTGACTCACGTGAGAGAGAGTGGCGCTCCCGATCAGCAGACAGCCGGTCTTCGCGTTCCTGGATACTCTCTTGAGACCGCAAAGTCGCGGTCCGTGTTCTTTGTGAACTTAAACGTGACTCCCTTTCGGTGAACGTTTCCGATTCACGTGAAAGAGCGATGTGCTCTCGGTTAGCAGATAACCGTGCTTCACGATCTTCTTCCGATTCCTGAGACCTACAAAGTCTCATCCTTTTCGCATTTCGGCTACGCAGCGAAAGGTTAGTTTTTTTTCTTTGAGGCATTTTCAAGGAAAATTAAAGCAATAAACAAAACTAACAACACTTATGACTGAATAGCCTACAAACTTAAAAGATCGGTGCGTCGAACAGTCTAGTGTGACAACGTATCGTCTGTTCGTGGTCGTGACTCAACGAATTGGCAACACTAACTTACTGTATAACGATTGGCACTATTGGATTCAAACTACGAAGTAAATCAAATACAATCTTTACTTCGTACTTCAAACCAATGACCAAAGTTGACCAAACGAAACCAATAAGATAAGCAAATACTTTTTTTTCGACCAATTTAGAAAATCGATAAACCAAGCAACCAAAGAACTTTTACGACACACGCAAGAACTTTTAAGACACCTAACGAAACCCAATTTGCCTAGTAAACACGGTGGACGTCATCCTCGCGCGGAAAATCTTAACACCGCGATTCAGAAAATGACGTCATTTGCACAACGCCATCTATCGGATTTAGATTTCAACTATCAACATTAGTTCTATTTTTAGTCTTAAGATGTCGTTGCAAGTACTATACTTAATTGCGTAACGTAATATTTTACTTCTTGAACTCACTAAATTAATCATATCTTTTGATAGAGTGAACCGATTTCGATGAAACAAAAACTAAGTTAATCCTCAAGTTGCGTATAATTTTTGTATATAAACATTGTCAGCATTGAATTCGTAGATTTTACGTGATGTGCGCACAAACAAACAGACAAACAGACAAACAGACAAACAGACAAACAGACAAACAGACAAAAATTTCAAAAATGATGGAAATGGGTTCTGTTACTTATCTTTTCACACGCTGGCTATTTTTTGTTTCAATTTCTTCAATGTACAAAAATGACTTTTCTACAGATTTATTAAATGTATAGATTTGTTCCGTATATTCTTTCCCTTAAGGTGAAAGCTCCAGGATAGCCAGCAAAATTCAAATTTTCTTTATGTTTTTTGCAAATTTCAGGTCAGTATCAGGTTGTATGTTGGTTAAAATATGATACGCGGCCGTAGCAAATACGTATTTACAGAACTGTTATAATTAAAATCTGACGTGATCACTGACGTGGCTGACCTGCAAATTGCAAAAAACGTAAGAAAATTAGAATTTCGCGGGCTACCCTGGCGCTTCCACCTTAAGTTGCACCTGCCACATTCCGTCTCTGCACCACCCTAAGGACAACTGGTAGACAATGCCTAAAGCATTAAGTCCGCCTTTGTAGTTATTTTTACTTTTGCATTAAGTTTAATAAATAAACCTACTTGGCTCCACTCGGTATCAAGTGCGTTCAGGTCGCTGACACACTGAATGACTGTATTCGGCTCCAGTCGTCATCAGCCGCGTTGTGCTTGTAAACTTCTAATTAGAAGTTTTCACTTCTATTGTGTGGCCATCAAAATGATAACTTTTAACACATTTTGAACTAATTTGCTTTCAGTTCTCTGGCGTATGCTGTGAACGTTAGCAGTGACCCTCATAGTTCTGACCTGACCCTGTTTGTAAATGGTTTTACGCATACATAAAACCTCTTTTCCTTACCTCCATACACTTTTATATTAGCATGTAACAGTTTCTCCTCACAGATAAGCACTTGTTGTCTGAAGGCGCGTGCGTCCCTCAGTCGCACCACGCACGTCGCACAGATCACACGCTCCGACTCTTCGCCCTCCAAGTGAGAAAGCTATAACAAAAAATTCAAGAATAGCAACTTTAAAGTTATAAATGAAATGGTTACGGGCGGGTCAGGTGTTACATAGCTCCCAGAAAAAATGAAGCCAAATTCTTACAGAATGTGAACCCTACAAATAGCAAAAGAAATAGACATAAGCAAAAGATGTGACGACAAACTCAATCTCACAGCAGGTCCAAACTGGAGAAGAGTTGCAAAAGACAGAAAGCTATAGAAATCGTTAGAGGAGGCCCTTGCCAAGAGGCACGCTGAACTTCGAGATTTGAAAGAATTAATTTTTAGTTAATTATGAATAATTTTATAATTAAAACTATTTTTTAACCGACGAAAAAAAAGGAGGAGGTTCTCAATTCGACCGTATATATTTTTTTTTTCTTTTGTGTATGTTCAGCCCTCACTCTGTCATTTATGAACCGATTTTGATGATTCTTTTTTTGTTACATAGGGTATACCTCAAGGGTGGTCCCATGTCAAGGCAATCAGGATCTGATAATAAAATCATGATAAAATTGAGTGAAAACCTCTAAAATTGTGGGCATGTTTAGCGTTTCTGTATGTATGTATGTTTGGCCCTCACTCCGTTATTTATGAACAGATTTTGATGATTATTTTTTTGTTAGATAGGGTATACCTCAAAGGTGAACCTATGTCAAGGACATTAGGATCTGATCATGGGATCCTGATAAAATTGAGAGAGAACCTCGAAAATTGGGCATGAATATTGTTTCTGTTTACTTTTCATAACTTAATCAGGTATTTGCATTTAGGAATCATCACATTATGAAACTGAGATGATGATGATGAAAACCATACCTTTCCTAAACAATAGAAGTTAGATATAAAAAACTGGTTTTAGTGACAGTTACCACTTAATATGCTTTGAGAAAAGACGTCTTTAGAATATTGGAGGTAACCTCAACTGGTGAATATCCTGGGAACCTCAGTGCCAAGAGGAATGATGAAGGATTAGAAATTAGCCTCAGAGTGTTAAAAGATGATGCGAGTCACAAAAAATCATAAAATAAAAAACTTTTTAACAAAAAATTCAACAGACGAAAAAGAACTAAAAAGCAACAAAATAAATAAACCTTTTAGTCTTGAGTATTGCGCTTTTTTATCTACATAAAATATCAAATTTTATGTAAACTAATTTTGAGTCGGCGTCATAATAAAATGATTAATTACCTACATCTAGCCTTCTTCATTTCTACGTACATATAAAATTTAGATATTTAATAATCAGATTGTTGTTTGGCGCCAACTCAAAATTAGTTTACATAAAATTTGATCTTTTATGTAGGTAAATAAGCTCAATACTCAAGACTTAAAAGGTTTATTTATTTTTTGCTTCTTAGTTCTTTTTCGTCGGTTGAATTTTTTGTTAAAAAGTTTTTTTTTAAACAAGCTCTTGTACCAGCTATCTTAATTAAACAAGCTTTTGTACCAGCTATCTTAATTAAACAAGCTTTTGTACCAGCTATCTTAATTAAACAAGCTTTTGTACCAGCTATCTTAATTAAATAAGCTTTTGTACCAGCTATCTTAATTAAACAAGCTCTTGTACCAGCTATCTTAATTAAACAAGCTTTTGTACCAGCTATCTTAATTAAACAAGCTTTTGTACCAGCTATCTTAATTAAACAAGCTTTTGTACCAGCTATCTTAATTAAACAAGCTTTTGTACCAGCTATCTTAATTAAACAAGCTTTTGTACCAGCTATCTTAATTAAACAAGCTTTTGTACCAGCTATCTTAATTAAACAAGCTTTTGTACCAGCTATCTTAATTAAACAAGCTTTTGTACCAGCTATCTTAATTAAACAAGCTTTTGTACCAGCTATCTTAAATAAATGTGTACACAAAATTTCGTGTCTGAGCTGTTGAGCATTGAACAGTTCCACTATCTGGACCTAACCCGGGATGTCGATTCTGGTCATGTTTATCATAAAGATGCTTTGTCATCGAAACATGGAGGTTACCATGTAAAAACTCAACTCCATAAGATAAGGGGAAGTGATTCTAATTCAGCGAGATTTGACCCGAACATACATACAAACATACATTGCAAATTAATTAAGAGCTTGTAAAATACATAGCATCAATTTAACTAGCATAAGTTAGTGGAGTTTCAGGATTTAAAAGGCAATTGAATTTAAATCTAACTAATAAGGAATACAATATATATTATTATCGCATTAACTTGGGCACACTATACAATGCTGTTAGAAAATGTCTCCTAAATGGTTTAAAACTACTTCGATAAACCTCAATTCCTTATTTACTTTTACGATACTGCCAGAAACGCGTCGAGGCGTAGCGTATTTTTTTCATTCTCATGAATGCTTATTTTGAAACTAAGACAGAACTAAATCTAAGTAAAATAAGAACTTACGAGCAAACCAAAGCAATCGACGAACATTTCCGAATACACTTCCTTTTGACCAAGCCATTCGTATTCCACGTTCAACAAGCGACATTTCTTCAAAGCACCACAGCATCTACACAGACCAGGGTCCACGATAGGACCCTGGCGGCTAGTAGTGGTCATTTTAATACCAAATAACAATTTAACAGTATGTATTTACATCCAATTTAGCATTTTGGTGACTTTTTGACAGACTTGACAGCTTTAACAATGTTTATCGACTTCTGACTTTGACAGAGATGCTTAGCGACGCACCTACTACATTTTACGGTTTTCTAATTAAGCAAATACCGGTTTTTAGATAGTGGCGCTACTCGATAATAAATGGCGCTAAACACAAAAGAAGAAGGAAAATAATTACTATTAATTCTCGTATGAAATAAAATATTCAAAACCTTTAAAACTTAGGGAAAACTGTAAAAAGAAATACTCAATGTACAGGTTTAGTCGCCACCTGACATAGATCGGATTACTAGAGGTGCAATCACTGAATTGTGCGATACCTACATTTAACTGTGCATAACGCGGTCTGTAAGATAAGAGTCTGACAGACCCAGCTGCCTGTGTTTCTGGTTTCGTTTTTTCTTGTTTTGACACCGACTTCCGAAATTAACCCCTTAGTTATTTTACACTTTTTTGTTTTGGAATTCGGTTCTATTTTTTGTAAAAAAAAAGAATTTTTTAGTTGTGGTTCCCCAATAAAATTATGTTAACAATACCTATACAAACGATCGCAGTAATCGCGAACTATTTGCTGTGAAGGCTCAATTACACTATTCAATTTCAAGGGAGCCAATTCAGGAACAATCTAACTAGGAAGTTGGAAGTTAGCGATCACACTACACTAAATTGGACTTCTAACTGCTATTACACCTTCTGATTTCCTAAATTGGCTCTCTTGAAATTGGATAGTGTAATTGAGCATTTAGTCATTGAAAAGCTACATTAGGGTCGATTCTAGTAGGCACAAACTAAACATAATTTAGGTTATTGGTATCTTTTTCTCTCTAATAAAACAAGAAAGAGACGGACGTAAATTAGAGCTGTCAAATTTAGTTGAACTAACAGTGGTGTTGATTCTGTTATGCACAAACTAAACTTAATTTAGGCTATTGCTAGCTTTTTCTCTCTAATAAAACAAGAAAGAGACGGACGTAAATTAGAGCTGTCAAATTTAGTTTGAACTAGTATTTCCATACAAATTAAGGGTACACGTAAAAACATGTCGTCTAAAAACACGGCGAAGCGCAAGGCGTAAACTAGTTTGACATCTCTAACTTAGTGCATAGCTATAGCCGTCCTTTTCTCGCACTGCCTTTTAGTAAAAGATAGCAATTCTCTAATTTTAGTTTAGATATTGAACAAGAGAATCCGTGCCATTTCCATACAAATTAAGATGACACGTAAAAACATGTCGACTAAAAACACGGTGAAGCGCAAGGCGTAAACTAGTTTGACATCTCTAACTTAGTTCATAGCTATAGCCGTCCTTTTCTCGCGCTGCTTTTTAGTAAAAGATAGCGATTCTCTAATTTTAGTTTAGTTATTGAACAAGAGAATCGGCGCCACTATCTATCTCCGAAAATCTTCATCAGATCCTAAAGTTCGGAATACACATGCTACTAAAAGAGCACATAAGCATACAATTGGCCCGTATACACGCGCTTATTGTATGCTACTACGTAGCATTTGCTCGAAACTAGCGTGCTTATGTGCTACTTAGTACCATGTGTATTCCGGATGTACCTATACTAATAATAAAGAAGTAGGTAAAGTTTGTGACGTTGTAGGGGGTAATCTCTGGATCTACAGAACTGATTTTGAAAATTCTTTTACCAATAGAAAGCCACGTTATTTGTGAGTGTCACAGGCTATACATTTTTGAAATCCACGCGGATGAAGTTGCGGGTGAAGTACTAGTGTATTAATTATATACCAAAACCTTCATTGAAAAGTTAATAGCAATGCATTTGAATAACGAAAACCCCATCTAAATCTGATCAGTAGTTTTCGAGACAAAAAGAAATCAGGTTGAATGTAAGAGTGTTATTTAATGAGAGAGGTAAATTAAAACGACGCGAAATCCCATCTATTGTAGAAACTTTTATTGAAAGTACAAGCACACATTGATTTTATAATGTTTTATTTGAAACAGTTACAGCGCTAGTCGCCATTGGAATCGAGTAGACATTTATTTCTGCACATCAATCTAATATTACATAAACATCAAACTAACATAGAAGGGATATTATGGGTTGAATATGTTGCTGTTGTTCTTTTAAAGAAGAATTGATATTGTAAACTTAAACCTACTTTTTACTCAATTATAAGTTTTCGCCTATCGCGTTATATTATGTAAATCTATTCCTATTCTACAGACTAAAATACATCAATAAAATATTAATTTCGTATACAAATAACAGTCAGTCTAAAAAACTACTGAGAAGCCCTTATAATTTGAGTTCTCTTTTTGATAATTTACAATAGGACTAAAGGGAGATAATACGACAACCAGATTATTGTATGGGTATCTAATAATACTGATATCAGCAGTACATGCAGTTGTTGAGCCGCTAGGATAACAATTCCTTTTGAGAGTTATAATTTATATTACACCATAGTGGGCACCCGAGCTTCCTGAGACTTAGGAACGTTTACTAATCACGGTGCTACATACAATCTTTCAGTTTCTTAGTCTTGAAGTTTTCTATAGAAAGTGAAATATCACTCTGTATATTTGTCTAAATGTGTCTCTTTTTCGAAAAAGTTTTAAAAATAACTATTAGACTTATATTTCTTGCGTAGGTACGCTGATTCAGTAAAATTAGGAAATACATTTATTTCCAAGATTAACTGGATTAGAGACTTGAAAGTTTGTGTGGAAACCATTTTTTTAAGGCGGGAAATAATCAAGTGACTTCTCCCGCTCTGGATGGAGCGGCAGGGCTGTCAGACTCTTTTTGACTAAAACCCACCCGTGTTCCTACAGTTGCCTGTGCGTTTCAGGGCCGCGTGACTCTTTCTAACACACTCGCGACCCTGGAACTTTCTCGCGGCCCTAGGTATTATTGGACACCCTGAGTAGTTAACACTCATTAAACTGCCGAAATTTATCACTCACCTCTTGAATGTGGTGCATGTTATATACTCGAGCAATATTCGCCGAGCAACTAACAACTGCTTACTAAACAAACTTATAAGTACATTAAAGATAATCTAATGCTTATTTGCACACGCCGAAAATTGGGGTGAAAAGGGTCTGATTAAAATCAATCGTCAAAATTATAGGTACATAGAAGATAATACTTTATAGCCAAATATGCCATCATGTTATACACCAGCCTACAAAAATAGGTAAAAAATTTACCCTCTCAGACTTTTTTAATTAGACCCTGTGTTGTGTAGCACTGTATCACATCACTTCAGCCCTCAGTCAATTTACTCAATTTTAGCACAAAGGACATTCAGGTTTTAAACAAAACACGGCCATACTGACACATTTAAACTGTTAAAACATTTCCTTCCTTTTGGGTTTTGCCGCAGTCAGGTTTTTGAAGAGAGAGGATTTTTTTTATAATTTATAAATCAATCTTTCGTCGCTCCAGTGTATGGTTAGTAATCAATATCGTCAACCAGAGGTAATAGCAACGGTTCTTCATACGCATTGCGAAACGGCGGATCATCTTCTACTTCCAAATCTTCTGACTCATCGCTATCCGGGATGAGAGGCTCTTCATAATTCTGATAATTCAAGAACGTTCTGATCAAGAGCTGACGTCTTTCTCCTTCTGAGATTATGTTCTTGCGTACCGCCTCGCCCAGTGAATCGAAACGAGCCCAAGCAACTGACTTCGCAGCAAAAGGATGAACGTCAGATTCATTCTCAAACATCCTCCATGTTGGTATGCCAATATGCGGGATCACACAAATGATGGGATAAAGGCGAGCATCAATTTTGTAATTAAACAGAGAGCAGGTAGTCTCATACATGTTTTTGTACCGCACGTAATCCAGTTCATACGTCAATTCAGGCCACATTTCAATGTATTTCACCCTGATAATTTTATGGCATTTCTCAACAGTTTTCCACTGACGTTTAAGAATTTTTTGCCAATCTTCCATTGCGGTTGTCTCGCGCATGCTATCCATGTTTATACCTTTAATCTCTCGCTCTATGGTACTAAAACGTATAATCTGATGGCTGATGAGCATATCTCGTTGCTGTCGTAGAATGTCTGCACAGCGTATCCCAGGACTATTTTCTTTAGGGAGCTCCGCATGTACATACTGGTGCACTACCGGCATCACGGCAACATAATCTTTTTTCACTTTATCAAAATAGTGGGTGGTGAAGTAGTTGTCTTCTTTAACTTGAGCCTCTATCAGAAGATAATTGTTATCATCGAAATTTTTCCATAATAGTTGGAGAGCATCGATAGATTTTTGCGTGTAAAATTCTTTCATTTTGCTTATATCTTCTAAATTGTGTTCAATTAGAATATGCATTTTATCAAATGTTTCACCGATAACTACTTGGGTGGAGATAAGATCCTCCATCGTGAATTCCAGCAAGCCCCTCATTGTTATCGGTGTATCGTTTGAGGCGTATAACTCCTTTACTTACTGAAAAGTCCGCCTGCGCCCAAACTCCGACCTATGAAGCACTTTACACAATTCAATCCAATACAAATTGTAATATTGGCTTTTTTGTACACTTGTGAAAAAGAATACGTATGCTAATAGGAGGCGGCAAATATAGCTCCCAAGTTACATATTACATATCTAGGTTGTAGTCCATCAATTTAAATGAAAAATCGATAATGTGAAAAAACGAATAAGACACAATTGCGCGCGCATGCCTATTGCCAACACTAGAGCACCACTACACTGCCGTACGCTTGATGGCGTCGCTTTGCGTTAGTTTCATAAAAATAAATAGTATTAATGTACTTTCGCTTATTTTTTTTAATAATTAGTATGTCAAATATATTTCCTGTGAAAATAAGTTAAAAACGTGACAATGGATGCTAAAACTTCGGAATGGCGAGCCGGTCCAAATGTTTGTCGGTGTTGCTTAACCGAAGGGTGCTACAAAGATATTTCGACGGAATATTTCTGGATGGGAAAGCGTGAGGTATACGCTGAAATGCTTTCAGACACCCTCAGTGTCTCAGTAAGTATCAACTTGCATATTTATCGATCCATCTTCGTGAAGACGCCACGGCATCCATTTTCTTGGGATAGAAACAAGTTTTTTTATAACCCGACCTGTTCGGGGAGTCTTTTGTTTTGTTATGAATGCTCTTTGTGTGAGACTTTCTTTCGATAGTCGGGTTTTAAAATCAATTGGAAGATGCTTTTGTGTTTTGGGAACTGAGGAGGAGTAGTGTGAACCTTTGACCAAGCTTTCCCTTTCTTAATTTTTGTCAGGGTCTTCCGCTCAGGCACCTTTGTTGAAGGTTCTCCACTAAACTTATAAGAATAATTAATGGAACACCCTTATTAACCGACGATAAAAAAGGAGCAGGTTCTCAATTCAACCATATTTTTATGTTTTTTCAGCGCTCATTCCATTATTTATGAACCGATTTTGATGTTTTTTTTTTGTTAGATAGGTTATACCTCAAGGGTAGTCCCATGTCAAGAAAATCAGGATCTGATGATGGAATCAACTCAACTTTTTCAACTTTTCATAACTTAATCAGTTATTTGAGTTAATCTGTCTGCCCTTCTGTCTGTCCGTCTGCCTGTCTGTTTAAATGTCAGTTGTGTGTCACAAAGTTATGTTCCGAAGAATTTTTAACTTCCCATTGAAAATTTATCTTGAGATTTGGTGATAATTTTTATTATTACGTATATTTTACTAACAAATAGTAATAATATATTGATGAAACAGATTTTTTCTTTGAAATTCCCCTCATTATTTACGGAACAGATGCGCGAAGTCCAACACGCACTTGGCCAGTTTTTACCTGTTAAAATTATCTAACTTTTTGGTTAGGGAGAGCCCTGGTGACCTATAACACAGGTTTTGTTCATAAACCTACTTCAGGTACCAGTCTCTTACAATGGTAAAATATAATTTGCATTAGTCACAACTAAGTTCTGCTAGTGGCTTCGCCTGTGTGGAATTTTATTAGCCTAAGTTACTCCTTACATGGTCAGCTACCTGGCAGTCAAATTTTATCAGAATTGTTTCAGCCGTTTCGAAGATTAGCCGAAACAAACATGCAGACAAAAAAATAGATGTGCAAATAACTGTATGGGCTTAAAAAATAAACTATTATTTTGACACTACAAACAGAGACATCAATCTAATTTATTTGTATTGGTGTAATTTTTAAGGAAACCAATAGGGATGACGACAGGGTAAAAATTTACAATTCTACTTAGTCCGTAAGTTAGATTATCAATAAATATTGGACACGTTTTTTTGCTTTATCAAATAAATGATAAATTACAAATATACAACACATCAAAGTGTATGGCAAAGACATTACTGGGCGTGAGTCACGTGACAGTTCTCTGTCTAACACTTCGTGCAAAATGTCGTAGCCACACATTTTGCACGAAGTGTTAATGTTAACAGAAAAGTATTTTGTCTAAAGGCTTAGGAGTGGGGGCTTGTTATGTCACCTTTTATTAAAAAGTGGTACAATTTTAGCTGAGTGAAGAGAATTTTAGTAAGTGTGATGTCATCCGATATTTTAACCCACTGTATTGTCTTAATTTTTTGTCAAAGTGACAAATGGAATATGTGTCTAATATTTTTTGGTAATCTAATGACGGACTAATTAGATTTTTTAGTCGTCAACCTTATTGTGAAGAGAAAACAAATGACATGAATTTGAAATGATTGGTTCACAGATCATAAGTTGGGAACCACTGCAGTAGACGAAAAGGACTAAAAAAAAAGTAATGTTATTCATCTCTTCTTCCACAGATTGCATACTCCCAATCCGGTGGGCCAAACAGCAACAGTCGTCTAATATGTGAGCTGTGTATATCACGGTTGCGGGATGCTTCGGACTTCAAGCGGCAGGTGCTGGAGTGTGAGAAGACTTTCATGCAGCACTTGGATGCTAGCAGCTCGGGGATCGCAGATCTTGATGGTAAGGTTTTAATTCTATTTGTTTCAGTGGTACATTGTTTCAATCCATACCGTTTAGGCCACCCGTGGTGGCCACATTGATTGCTTCGATGGAAGCGTTACTCAGGTCTTCTAGGGTACAGGTGAATGGACATTTGGGGCACTCCAGCAAATGCCTCTCGGGTCAATGGCTGAGCAGGAGCACCACACTCGCGTGTGGTGTGCGTCACTGAGTGTTTGAGGGATCAATTATCTCGCCAAATTATACTTGCATCAGTCTATTTGGGCATGCAATCGATTGAGTGCTTTCCAAATCACGACCGGGAGGCAGGTGCTCCTTTGGCCCAAGATAGTCACGTGGTGGCAGGCACTGCTCCTCCCACCGCTTACTTCATCGTATCGTATCGTTCGCATAAAGGTTTTACTGACAATCCTGTGAAAAGTGAGTCTCACGTCATATAGACATGATTTACTTGTAAATTTGCTGTCTATTTTGATTTCTTAGGTTATTATTTCTTTTTTATAATTTTTCATACCTGTTTTCCATGAAAGATAAGTCAGTGGTATCTATGCCTAAAGTAAATTTACAGTCTATTGCCATCAACTGGAACAAAACCAGACTCCAAGCTGTTTACCAAACCAATAAATATTGACAAAGGCGAGGGCAAAATCATATTTTTTTTATAATATAATATGATGGCTTGTTACGTCACTTCGTTGTAAAAAGTGTACTACGGCTTGACGTCACGTAAAATTTCAACGCACTGTATACTTTTTAATTTTTGTCGACGTGACTTTAATTACCAATAAAAACTGGCCAAGTGCGTGTTGGATTTCGCACTTTTAGAGTTCCGTACCAAATATTGGTATTTGTTAGTAAACTATACGTAATAATAAACATTCTCACCAAATTTCAAGTTCATAGGTGAATGGGAAGTTAAAAAAAATTTTGGAGTGACAGCAATAGGGCTCTGCTTAGACCCTTCGGGTATGGAACCCTAAAAATAGACACGTATTTATTCTTTTTAAAAAACGTCTATTTTTTTTGGTAATCTAACTGATAGACCGAATAGATTTTAGAAAACTACCCTATGTATGTATTTTTTTTTCCTTATGTATGTATGTATGTCGGGCTGGTTTCCGCAACTCAAGGCGCACATTTTGCGTACAGGTGGGACAGCATTGTCATTCGATCCACCCCAGCTCAAGGAAGGTCAGCAGCGCCTTGGTGTCTATCTCGCTTAGGTTACCTGGGTGTCCGAAGTGTTTTGCCCTGTATGTAGCGACTACCGAGCCTTTAGACAAAATACTTTTCTTTTAACGTTAACGCTAACGCTTCGTGCAAATTGTATGGCAAAGACATTACTGGGCGTGAGTCACGTGACAGTTCTCTGTCTAACGCTTCGTGCAAAACGTCGTTGCCATACATTTTGCACGAAGCGTTAGCGTAAAGGTGCTCCCTCACACACTATGCGCGCACGCACACGCACAAATATTACATTACGGGCTCCTGAGCATTCGCCTGTAATGTAATATTTCAGATTCGATTTGAACATTACATTACAATACTGCCTCACTGACTGACGAGCATTCGCTTGTAATGTAACAATTCAAAAACATTTTGAGCATTCGCTTCTAGCTGAATTAGTTGATTGATGTTACAAGTTTTATCAACATTTTACAGAATGTATCATTACAGGTTGCGCACTGTAATGCTCGGTTCTCCTCAGTAACGTTACATTACAAGCGAATGCTTCTGGTGAGGGAGCACCTTTAACGTTAACAGAAAAGTATTTTGTCTAAAGGCTCCGGGCAGCTTAGCAGCAGATGAGCTGCTGTCTCGTTCTCGTCCATGCAGGCTCTTCAGAGTGGGCTGTCTGTGACTCCTATGACAGAGATACTTATTAAAAGACACGTGGCCAGTTGTAGCGACCGTGACTTTCCGCAACTAAAGTTTGGTCAGTCGTAGGGCTTGCTTTGTGAAGCGGTCGTTAATGGAGGGAAGTGCCTCCTTGGCCTGCCCACACTCGCTATGGTAAGCCCATAGCTTGTTGTGTTGATATCTGGTGTGTTTCCTTACCAGATTTCGTAAGTACCCAAAGGAGAGAGGCATAATAGGTTGAGGTCCCATCGCTCTCAATCATGCTCGACCCTCTTCTTGCGAGTTCGTCCGCTGCATCGTTGACACGGGAATCGCTGTGAAACTACCCTGTCCCTAAATAAATGTTTATTCCCTCTAAAAAACATTCTAAGCATTCATAAATTGAGGCAGCCCCAGGAAGTTACAGTAGTACTTGTGTTGGGGCTGTCGCGCTCTTCCCATTGTAGGAAGCTGAAGCAATGTTATATTTGTATGTCATGTATCTATTTACAGTATTAGGTATATGTATTTATGTAAGTATATATATATATTTACAATATATGTGTAGGTTTATTTGATACCTTAGTATAGGACATCTCGTATTCTTTTTTCTGTTTCTTACACACTTTTGTCTACATTTCTTTCTCACTTCTCCTATCGCAGGTCTGCTGGTAGAAATTTCTTAAGAAATAAGCAGTTCCTTTGTACTGTATTTATAATTATGTTTATTGTTACGTTTTGTTTGTGTCTCTGTGTGTACATAAATGATTAAATAAATAAATGTTCAGTTTTTTTTTTTTTTTAAATTGTTGTTAGGCACGCGTTTGACCACTATCTCACCTGATGGTAAGCGATGATGTGGTCGAAGATGGAGCACGCTTGCGTTGAAGTAACCTATTCACTCTTGACTTAAAGACTCCCAGGTTGTAGCTATCAGGAAACACAGACTCCGGTAGGGAATTCCACTCCCTAGCTGTACGCACAATGAATGTTTTCTCAAAAACCTTTGTGCGTATGGATGGGATGTCCACTATGAACCGGTGGCACTTCGCCGTATGTCTTGTGGTCCGTTGATGGCGGAATCAAATTATGCAATTCCGTCGCACACTCCTCAAAATGTAACCGATAGAAAACCGACATCAGTATTTTCACATCATCGACATCATCATCATTATCAGTATTTTGATGAAGATGGTAATAATCTGTCATCTTTCTTTCACACAGTACAAGTGGAACCACCAGACTCTGACGTCAAATTGGAGCGAGTGAAACAAGAGAAGCGGCTCAGCGATGAGGATGATGACTTTGACGACCGATGCGGCTTTGATGATGACGATGATGATGACCGTGAGTAGCATCATTAATTTTTTAACAGGCCGTATTGCAGGTAAAGTCCTACGGACACCGGAACTGAATGGCAGAGGCTTAAATTTTTTGCCAAAGGACATTCAAACTTATCTAGTAGGAATACGACATAAATGCCAATGTTTTAAATTAGTTCCGTGGCATCGAAAGGGATTTCATAACATGGCATTGGAGAGCGCGCTAAAGGCTCAATTGAGCACTCGTAGCGGTGTCGGTGGCGCGCGAGTTCAATAGTTTTTCTTTTTCCATCTCAAAAATGCCCAACGCGCCTAAAGAAGTTTTCAGTTTTCCTATTGCCAGTGACTGGGCACAAATCTAGATAAGTGTTGGAAATTTCCTAATCCCATAGCTCTGCCTACCAGTCGTACTTGCCACGGCGTTTCAGCGAGAAACGAATTAGTCGTTTCTCACTGAATCAGTTGCACTGAATAATATTTGTTGTAAGTCTGCTTTAGTTAACACGTCCGGAGAAAGCCGGACACGGTCAGGTTTTTTGATTGCTTGTGCGGCCAAATTAGACGGTGTCAGGCCTCTCTGGCTTTTGTTAGGCGTTTTAAATTTTACCATTTTTATTTTGTCACAATTTAAGAAGATTTTATGGTAAATGATAAAAAAGCCTTGTTTTACTTGTGTTATACTAAGACTAAAACATTAAGTTTTCGGCCTTTTTACCCAATTGTTTCGGTTAAACTGGCTGGTCTGTCCGGCTTTTCGGTTTTAAGACTCCTTGGCGCGTTGCACGTTAATCAAAATTTCCTTCAGGAGTCGACAAACGCTTTGATAATATTTCTGAAGTATTTGTGTTGTCAGCATGGTATAGGGCATCGTGAAAATTGGGAAGGCAGCCAAAGTGTTAATCCTCATTCTATTTTAGTCCAATATCTACCAAAAATTTCACACCCTCTTTCAAATTTCAGTTGACAACCAACCCTTAACGAAACTAGCAAGCAAAATACCCAAAAAGGAATCTGTGGACCTACTGGATCTCCTGGATAACACTAAGGCAACGGAAAAACGGAAATCATCAACCAAAACTAAGTCAGTGCCCGCTAAAAAGGCTAAAACTGTGAAGAAGGAGCCAGTCAAAGCTAGCGCTAGTAAAGTGGCTGCCAAAACTGAGAAAAAGAAAAAAGGTACGCATCTGTTTCTTGTTCTGTAACGGTTGGAAAGTTGAGTTGCTAAAGATAATAAATATCAAATAATAATAATAATAAGGTGGCCTCATTTCATAAAAAGCGTCCAAGGGGGGCCTCTGCGAGTTGTTTTATGCTCCTCGTACGCCTCCCAAAGGTCTTTGACCTCAGGGTCCTGAGAAATCTAAATGAATAAAAATAATAATAATTTAAGGCAAAGGATTCAATCAAGGGCATGATCCAGAAGGCAGTACTCCTGGACACGGCGCGCATTGTTAGGAGGTTCCTCTCTCAGGAGCCCTGATCACCGGTAGCTTGAACCCTATCACGATACCGGTGGACTACTATTTTTATATGTTAATATTTAAAAATGAAAATTATATGTTAAAACAATGAAATAAATGGAATAATAATTCATTTATTTCCGGAAGCATAGACCATGTTGAACTAGCATCTGCTTCTGGTTTCACCCGCGTGAATGTCTAATAGTGTCCCACAGAGACGTACAATTGGGATAAAACCGGTCAAATGCGTGTCGGATTCGCGCACACAGGATTCCAAACGATTTTCTTTTTATTTGTTATTTTTTAAATCATAGGCTTATTGTAGGTTTTCCTGTAATCTAAACAACACCCCCACAATAGGTCCTTTCATTTGGTATGTAATACGTTTTCCGATTTTCACCTCAAAAGTTTCAATATTTTCAGTGTTTGGGTCACAGATATACAATTGTGTACGTAATTTCAAACCAATCGGTCCAGTATATTCGGCGCAAATTGGCTGTGACTGACAGACAGACAGACACGAGTGCCTATAATATTCAGGCCATGGTCTGCCCATGTTCCAAATAGTAGATTAATCTGTGAAAGTCGATCATGGCTTAAAATTCTGGCCAACATTCCTCTTTTTGCTTCTAAGCAGTATTGTGGTGTTCTGATCTGAAGGGCGTCTTTTTTTAGGGTTCCGTACCCTAAGGGTCCAAACGGAGCCCTTTTGCTATCACTCGATTATTTGTGTACCGGTATCCAGCTATTACACCAATCGATCGACGACGATCGATGGCATCGATCACTTACGCTACCCTGGCTGGTACCATAAGGTACCAACACTGTTTCCCACCTTGTGCAAAACTGACACCATGGTATTAGAAGGGTTGCGCTGGAATTGCTAACTGATTACTTGAAAAGTAGTTGCCAATGCGTAAAAATCGGAGAATATATCAGCGATGAAGTACCAGTCGAATTTGGGGTGCCGCAAGGCAGTACATTATAATTCATAAACGTATAAATGAATTTTGCAAACTGTCGCACATCTGCATGTGCTGACGATACTGCCCTCACTTTTTTCGCAGACTCGTTGGTTGTCTCAGTTCTTTTTTAAATTACCTATAACAATATTATCAGCAACTCTGCTTACCAACCTTTTAATTGACAGGTTATGTACTGGTATTACAACTTGTAACACACACTCGTCACACCTATACTTATATTTTCTTCTAGTTTTTTCTTTCAGCTTTGTTCCTATGATCTACCTCACAGGCACTTCATTTTTCAGTATTAAATAAAAAGGTAGCATATGTCACTCGGTGGCAATAATAATAGGTAGCATATGACACTCGGTGGCAATAATAATAGGTAGCATATGACACTCGGTGGCAATAATAATAGGTAGCATATGACACTCGGTGGCAATAATAATAGGTAGCGTATAACACTCAATGGCAATAGTAATAGGTAGCACATGACACTCGATGGCAATAGTTAATAGGTAGCATATGACACTCGGTGGCAATAATAATAGGTAGCATATGACACTTGATGGCAATAGTTAATAGGTAGCATATGACACTCGGTGGCAATAATAATAGGTAGCATATGACACTCGATGGCAATAGTTAATAGGTAGCATATGACACTCGGTGGCAATAATAATAGGTAGCATATGACACTCTGTGGAAATAGTGGATAGGTAGCATATTACACTCGGTGGCAATAATAATAGGTAGCATATGACACTCGGTGGCCATAGTAATAGGTAGCACATGACACTCGATGGCAATAGTTAATAGGTAGCATATGACACTCGGTGGCAATAATAATAGGTAGCATATGACACTCGGTGGCAATAGTAATAGGTAGCATATGACGCTCAGTGGCAATAATAATAGGTAGCATATGACACTCGGTGGCAAAAAAAATTGCACCAGTTCGAAGCCCGGTGGCTAGTACAAAATAAGCCAAATAAAACGAAAAATCCAGTACATAACTTGTGAATTCATACATTCGATATCATAGTGCATGATTAGTTTTAAGCTAACATATGGATATGTCTCAAAAGACTTCGTTTTGCAAAGAAAAGGATGCTGGATTAATTAATATGGACCAAGTTTAACTGACTATAATTTACAAAACAGAACACCTCGTTTTCTGAAATTATTCTGAATTTGAGTTCCTGGGGCCGTACAATGACTTGTCAATACCCTTATGATTACGTCATGTAAGAGGGAAATTATTCGTTTTGTATTGTTCCATTTCCCTCTTATACTAGAACCATAATTGCTTTATAACACGTCATAGTAAGGCCTCGATCGCTTTGGGTTTTCGACGATACTTGGTAACAGCGCCATCTGTTATCTACCTCTTGTACTACTAACGAGAAGCCATGTTGGTTGAACTGTCATCCGATTTTGCAAAACGAATGTATACAGAGCTGTTGAATATTTAGTATAGTTGATAGTTTTTTGTGTGGTGTCTGTTTCTTGCTGTGTTTCTGTGTTCTTCCTTTCAGCATTTAGGTACAATAGATGATTTTGATGAAGATGATATGTATTTCGAAATTTCTTGAAGAAACTTGTACTCAACCGTTTACCATATGTTTTTAGGCTTTTTTAGTATTTGTATTAAAATTTTAGGGCTTCGAACAAAACATTGGTTTTCGTTTAAAAATGTTAAACAAGTACTTTTGAGAGATATTTATGCTGTAGAAGTCTGGTTGCTAAAACATAAGACTAATTCGCTTAATTCAGGAGATTATTACTGAGTTGACTGCGTAGTGGGCAGTTACCTCCTGTGTTAAAGATTGCGGGTTCGATCCCCGCACGAATTTCTGGTTGTATTTTTTTCTTCTGCATCAGCCCTGCAGTTAGGGATTTATCTTTCTATTCTCACAGAAAACAATACAATATTTTAAAGTAAAGCTAGTTATTAAAAAAGCAAAATATAATATAAAAAATTAAGATGTACAACAAATACATACAGGCGAACAATGAAATGATTTTGAATTTAGTCGCTTAAGGTCGTTCTTACATTTTTTGCAAGTTGCAGGTCAGTGTGAGTTTGTATCTTGGTCAAAATATGATTCGCGGTCGTAACAAGTATGTATTTATAGAATTATAATCATTAAAATCATCAAAACAACTCTTTCGGTTAGTTTTGATGACAAATGTTTTCATGAAATCATGACATTTAGCGTTAATTCTAACTGAGTGAGTTGTATTGATGATTTTAATGATTACATTTCTGTCTGTTTCTCATTTGACCAATATACAACCTGATTCTGACTTGCAAATTGCAAAAAACGTAAGATAATTTGAATTTCGTGGGCTACCCTGGCGCTTTCACCTTAACATCCTTCTCCATTGTTTACATTTGCTCTTTGAATAACCCATAGTGATTTTGGGCCTTTTTAAAAAAAACGATGTGTTTAGTTTTTACACTGATTATCAGGATCTTAATTCAAAATTTTCTATTGAGAAGTTAAAGGTCCGAATTCGCTAACCAGTGTTTAAACTAAGCACATGACTAGCGATAAAAATAAAGCTGTATGGCTAGCTAGGTGTTCAGAAATATGATGGCTCGCAACGCAGCGAGTTAGCTACGATGTTTATCATACCTACCTGAGTTCGAATCTCAGATGATCAAAAATTGTTTTCTACCCTCCACTTCGTGAATGCAGGTAAATTTGTGTGTGCCTTATTTATGAATGTTGAAATAATTATTTTCTTATGTTAAAGTTTGTATGAATCGATAAAATGTGATTTTTAATTTTACTTAATAATTTTTTGTTGGTTTCAACATTCATAAGTTTGGTCTGTTGTAATTTTGATATAAATAAGCTCTAAAACAGTTTTTTTAATAATAAATATTTTTTTATTAAATTTTATAAACAACTTGAGACATATCCATATGTAGACATTTCTGTCTTTCAGTATTTTAAAATAGTGTGGAAGAATCATAAAAATAACAAAAAGTTATTTGAGTCATATTTTATATTGCTATCATTTCAATAGTAATATGATATATTTATTTAAACTCTACAAAATTCTTCCACGCAATTTTTTAAAGCTAAAATAACTCAAAAATCAATAGTAATTTTTGTCGTTTTTATTTTTAATTTAATGTTCACAAGTAAAAATAACTATTGATTTTTGAAATCTCATACATTGCACTTAGAAACGTAATTTTTTTTATAATCCCTATCTTATCGTGAACTATAATCAAATTACTATATGAAATAATCTTTATGGGATTTACTCCCAGTCAAAAAATTATTATTCCGGGTGCCCTTTGCCCGTATTATATTTCTAAAACAAGTCTTAACTTATGAACTTGTAGATAACTTTGCTTTTATATCAAATAAACTAAATTATATTTACAAGAGTCGGCGTATATCAAAAACAGTGTAAAATATTTAAAGGTTAGTTCCCGGGGAAATGACTATTCTCCTCAATATCATCAGTATTCTTGGGTCTCGTGTGCGTCATCACTTCATCAGGGTGAAATGCGAGCACATAACAATGTATTCACCTTTCCGTACTATTTAATTAAAAGTTTTACAACAATAATATGACAAGCAGGCTTAGGACCTCCATAGACGGACTGCTTAGAGCAGTCGATCTCGATACCCAGTCTTGTTGCGGTTAGGGCCTTCATAGACGGACTGCTTGGAGCAATCAATGCATTTTTAGCTGCGACTGTATGGTTGTCCCTGTAGTGCGAATGTCTATTTTGTATTGAAACTGCAGATCGACTAAGAACGACCGCTTGAATCTGTCAAGGGGCATCATGTAACCCAGTAGCCAGGTTGTGGAGGTCAGATAGGCGGTCGCTCCATGTAAAACTGGTATTCAGCCGCAACAGGTTAGACTGGAAGTCGACCCCAACAGAGTTGGGAAATGGTTTGGCAGGTGATGATAATGGATGTGATTAAATATGAACAACTGTTGCTATGGAATGAAATATCTGCTATTTCATACAAGGTGGAAACGAGACGACAATTAAATACGACTATAATGAAAACGCTGCAAAAAAAAATTGTTGCACCATAGATTTATGGTTTCACAATTCGACAAAATGTACTGAACAGCTATTTCTTTTTTCACGATTTCGGCGTTGATCTCATAGTAAAAGTAGGACTACTTTACATAATGACGAGTATTGTTAGTTTTTCATTTATAGTCGTATTTCCGTCTCCATCTTGTATACATAGGTAACCTATTGCATAGTTGAATTCCGCCAAACACGTTCCATCATCGGACCACTAGACGTACGGCGATGGCGCCACCGGTACATGATGGAAATCCCAACCGCACGCACAAAACGTTATAATAATAATTTATTTATTCAGTCGAGAGTCCATTATTTGTTAGTAACAATATTCTTAATATCTAATGTTAGTAGGGGTATAAAACATTAACAGGCAAGGCGAGGAGTTTCATACAGGCTCCAGTCATATAGCAGCTCTATCTAACTAAAACACGAACGAAAGCCCTCATTATTGAGGAGTCAAGTTTCTCAGCAATCACTTGCAGGATGCTGTTAGCGCTGTCCCGCACTCTGCTTAACAGAGAGGCTGTTCTTTTGCGCATGATGGCTTGGAAGCCATCAACTCGGGCCTCTGCAAACATGCTAGAGGCACTACAGAAGCGGGGCAGCCTCAGCAACATCCGAATCCGTCATTATATTGGACTCGCAAGGCATTGAACGATCTCTGTGTATAACTGACCCACAGGCTGCTCGTATAAAACGTTTGGCAGTATGCTTTAAAAAGTGTTATCTTAACTTGAGTACTGCAACGAGCGAACCTGCGTGGCAGCACGAGAGCCTAGCAATAGAAAAAAATACCTTCCCAATAGAATGGAATAGGTTATTTTTTCGCCATTTCAGAGTTAAACCCATGGTAAAAGTTGTTCATAGTTATCAGTATCCTGCCCCTTAAAATATTTTACTTTGATATTGTTAGACCAAAAAATCTACCTTCTAGAAATTTGCCAAGCAATAATTATTCGACGTACGAATAAGTAGAACATATTAGTTTAAGGAAGGTTTTGAAAAGCGTATCCGACGACGTATCAAGCAAGATAAATTGATTTGTCATGTTATAGATAAAATCTATGTGTTTTTATGATAGCATTAATTTTCGTGCATATGCAACAAGTAACCAAAATGTTTGACAATATTTTCGCTTCAGTTGTCATTATGTTTCGCCTTTACCACATACAAATAATTCAAGAACATTACCAAGACTAAATAAACAATTTATTCATTCTATCGTCTCCTTGAAGATTTACTCACAGCCTCAAGATTTTACTATAGAAGATAGAAGAAGTATACAACCTATGGTCTATGGTCTACAAAGAACTTTTTCTTTTTTAGCGGAAAGCTATGACGCGACGCGCTCAAACGCCGAGATTATAATAAGTAGCACGACTGCTTACCCCTTCAGAGTGAACGATAAGTCGATACTCTGCGTCTACTGCCAGGAGTTGTACGAAGACCCTGACGAGTTCCGGAGACACATGGACGGAGAACATGACTACTTTAGCATCAAGGTCGCGTTCCATCACCTCCCTAAAACTGAATTCATTAAAGCAGACCTAACAAATCTACGCTGTAGACTCTGCAACGCCGGTTTTCCAAACCTAGAAACTGTACTTGCTCATCTAGACTCAGAACATGAGAGAAAGATTGATCCTCACGGAAAATACGGCGTCATGCCTTATCTACTGCAGAAAGACGTTTATAACTGCGCAGTTTGCGAGAAGAACTTCCCTTCGCTCTTTCACCTCAACAGACATACGATCACACATTTTCTAAGCTACGTTTGTCATGTTTGCGGTAGCAGTTATGTAGCTACCACAGGCTTGTTGAGACATGTCAGATCCAAACACCAGATTTATGAAGTATCATGCAAAAGATGCAAGAAAGTTTTTCCTACAATGGAAGCTAAAGAAAAACATAGACGAACGCAGAAATCTTGTATGCCTTACTGCTGTCCAAAATGCCAGGAAAGATTCCTTGATTATAAGACCAGAAAAAAACACATGGAAGTGGCTCACGGTCAGTCAAAACGGACATATCGCTGTGTTGACTGCAATATAGAGTTTACGACAGAAAATGCGTATTACGACCATTTTAAACTACATCATTCTGAAGACTGTGCGGTTTGCAAGCATTGTGGATTGAAGTTCTTGTCGGTTTACCGTTTGAAGCGGCATATTGCGAAGCATAATGTTTGAGGGACTGAAGCGAATTTATTGTGTAGAGGTTTTTATCAGTAGATGTTTTGTGGTTGTCGTTAAGTATATACAGTTCTGCCAGGGTCGCGGGAGTGATCGACACTGGTGGGTTTTAGTCAGTAAGAGTCTGACACGCCCTCCCTCTCCAGCCAAAACGGGAAAAGTTATCTGATGATATTCCACTCTAAAAAAAATACAGTTGTGGCGACATCTACGCCGCCACATAGGAACTAAAATGACGTATCCTAGATGGCGCTTGTTTGCGTCATCCTGATAGAAAGCGATCATCGTGTTTTAACAAATTTTTGTTAAACTGGAAGGCGCCCTCTGTTTGTGCGTCGGCGCTTTCGTGTTTGCCGAACAAATTAACTACGATCGCCTATACGATGTCCGCTTTACATTAGGACGACACCCCCAGAGTTCTCCGGCCGATGTACGTATCATCATAAGCTCGACAACAACCGTCTTGCGGTAGACCACCAGGAGCAACACCCGTTTGGTTGCGAGGTCTGCCCTTCCCAATGGCGAGTAAGGAACTTTACAAGTAGTTCCTCATATCTACAAACAGTACCCGGTTGTAAATATGGCATCTCACTATTTCAATCCGGTATACCATTTAAGTAACATATAGCATAATCAATTTTTATTCCCACTGTTGCGACTTGGCCTCCTCGGGAGCGTCTGGCCTGAAATCTACCACGTGTGCATTGGAGTAGATTTAAATATAAATATCGTGATTTGCAACAAAAAAAAGTTTTAAGTCAATGTTCCGTAGAAAGAGGATAGTTGATAATAATTTTAAGATATTTAACATACTCAAATTATGTAAATTGTATTTATAAAGTATCACATTAAACTAAGTATGATTACGATTTTTCTGTATTATTTTCGCCTTTAGTGTGTTGCACTTTAGTGAGACCTTAAGAAACTTGGTAGCTCAACAGAAACTATTTAACTGCCTACTACTTGATAAATGTAGTTAGGCTGTCGCATACGCGACTTAAGACGATCCCCAGACAGGTGGGATACGAGTATGCGACGACGAAGTGATGAGCCATTTTCATAGAAATTAGCAGTTCAAGGACAACTATGAATACGCATTGTCTTGTTTGGAGTGTCTTTACAATGTAGTTTAAATGACGCAAGATAGAATTAAAAAAAACTTTTACAAAAGCTATAACCTCCGTAAAAAAAAACACTAAAAATTGCAAAATAACTTGAAGAAGAAGTCGGTGTTCCTACTTTTTTTTTTTTTCGTTATTTGACAGCGACTTCCGAAATTAAAGTTATTTTGCAATTTTTAGTGTTTTGAAGTCAGTTGTACTTTTTTGTAAAAAAGTTTTTAAATTACACTTTTTAGTTGTTGTACCCCATAGCTAAAACTAAATACTTAGTAAAGTTATGCCCGAATTGATAGTCTCAATAAATAAAATGAGGACTTCATCAATGTAGTCGAAGTAAATTAAATACGCATTAAGATAACTCAAAAACTACTGGTCTGATCTTGATAAATGGGACTACATGAGAAGCACTAGCTTTCAAATGAAAAAAGAACCATTAAAATCAGTTAACCTAGAAATAAATTTTGAGGTTAACAAACATAAAAGAAAAAAATTGTCGAATTGAGAACTTCGCCTCCTTTTTTTAAAGGCTGTTGAAAAAAATCTGAAACCCTAAAAAGCGAACGTGTTTCGGTCTTGTGTCGCGGTCGCCTGCCTCAGTTGTGTCGCTCAAATCCATTTATTCTTCTTATCGATTTGCTACACAAACACTTTTATACGTCTGTGAGCTCCGTTTCATGATACCCTGATAAAACTTACTTATCCCATATTACTTCAGTGTTTATTTATAAAAGGGATCGGGTTAATTAAAGCTATATTGGCTCTTTGAAATATTCTAAGCAGAAACTTGGCGAAATCTTTACGCAGTCTAAAATCAGCAAACGCAGCAAATTCAGTTTCCTGCCACAATAAATATGACAAAGGACCATTTCTTTTTGTTCTAGTGTTCGATTCGTTGTTCGAAGCGAGACAAAACGCTAAACTCATTTTGAGGTACACTACGGCTTATCCTTTCAAGATTCCCGGAAACGATATGGTATGTGTTTACTGCGGAGACGCCTTTCAAGATCCGGAGGCGTATAGAGAACATATGAGAACGGACCACTACCAGCCAAACGTCAAACATGCTTTTGCACACACCATGGGCACAGAGGAATGCCTTAAAGTCGACTGCACGGACTTAGGATGCAAGCTCTGCGCTAAGAAATTTGAATCACTAACTACCATAGCAGAACATCTAGTCGTAGAACACGACAAGCATTTAAATCTTAACGCAGAGATCGGCTTACAGACTTTCAAATTAGGTCGCGAAAGATGGGTTTGCGCCACATGCTTCCAGAAATTCCCGTCGCTCAGATGTCTGTCTCGACACAACAGTGTACATTATCACAAGTACACATGCGAGACGTGTGGCAAGTCTTATATTAGTAGAGATAACCTGAAGAAGCATATTCTCTTCAGTCATACTGAGCTAAAGATATGTATGAAATGTAAGAAGTCCTTTCCCAACCTTGAGGAGCGCCGCGCGCATGTTCTAGCGAGCAAACGATGCTGGCCTTATTGCTGCAACTTATGTGGCCACAGATTCGTCACCAAGAAGCTAAGAGTCGAGCACTTAACCGAAGCCCACAACGTAGACACGAACAAGCTATACACTTGCCCCGAATGCCAGGAATCTTTCACAGATTCTAGACTTTACAGAACACATTATATGGTAACTCACACCGACGATAACTTCGTCTGCCAATTCTGTGGCATGAAATTCGCTGCCAAAAGTCGTTTGGAAGCTCATAAGCTCCTGCATACGAGAGAAAAGCTCTTCCACTGTACTTCATGTAACAAATCGTTTCTCAGGAAGAAGAATTTGAACCAACATATGTGGATACACAGCGAGCATAAGAGATTTCACTGTGATTTGTGTAACAGACAGTTTAATCAGAGAGTTAGTTGGAAGACTCATATGAGGTCCTACCATCCAGAGTTGGTGGATTTTTGAGGTGTAAATAGTATATTTTGTGCTCTGTAGATAAGGCCAACCAAAGCTAAATATTTATAATTTTGTGTAAGTTAAATCCGTCACACGGTTGAATGAAATTAAGCTGAACAATTAAAAAAAAAGCGAACGTATATACGGTTTTCTACACTAAAAATACTACATTTAAGCGGAACTCAAGACTTTATTTAAAAAGTGTAAACCGGAACACAAATGATAATAGGGCCTATACTTGTATGTACTTTATAGTGTAGGTCACACCATCGCTTACCATCGGGTGAGATAGTGGTCAACCGCGAGCCCATTATACTAAAAATGTAAACAAGTTTAGTAAAAATTACTTCATTACAAACGGCATAAATTCGAAGAGTAGTGTACGAACGAGAATTTAATATGTTAAATCAATTTGTCATGACCAGTTTCGGTACTCCATTTTCTATCAAAACCACGCGTTTTTTAAATTTTATCATTTTATTTAACTGCATAGATAGGTATGTAATTTTTTGATGTTTTGACTGTAACTTAAACTCGGAAAATAACATAAAACCTTATCTAACCATAAAGTTAAGTCAGTGTCATAACTCTTATCAGACAGAACAGAAGAGCAGTTGAATGACTGGGCATTTCTTTTTGTTCTAGAGAAGCAAAATGACCCCAATTTCATCTCAAAACGGAACGCCGAGATAATAGTGAAATATTCCACCGTATACCCCTTCAAGCTGCCCGAAGACAATATGGTTTGTGTGTACTGTTGCGAAACCTACCCCGACCCCGATGTGTTCAGAAACCATATGAACGAAGAACATGAAACCTTTAACCCCAAAATGGCTTTCGTCCATTGCTCAGAAGGGTACATCAAAGTTGATTGCACGAATATCAATTGTAGACTCTGCTTTAAACACTACCAGAATTTGGATCAAATAGCAGATCATTTGTACTCCGATCATAAAAAGCCTCTGGATTTAACCGTCGCTCTAGGTTTGCAGCCATTCAAGCTAGAAAATAATAAGCTATTCTGCGCTATATGTCACTACAAAGCTGTATGCTTACGACAGTTGAGCAGACATACACAGAGCCATTTCTGGAGATACACCTGTGAAGCTTGCGGAAAGTCCTACGCGACAAACACAGCATTGCGCAGTCATATAAGATTCTCGCACATTGGCACTGAAAAGATATGCCGCAAATGCAAACGGACCTTCTCTTCAATAGAAGAGAGGAGGAAACATTTACTGGAGTCCCGAAAATGCTGGGCACATCTATGCTGCGTTTGCGGAGAGAGATTCATGTCCTGGCATGCCAAACAGCAGCATTTAACCGAGTGCCACGTAGTTGAAAAGAAAGTATACGTGTGCCCTGAATGTGAACAAATTTTCCAGGAACGCAAGAAGTTTAGGACTCATTTCAGACTTACTCACACTGATGACAATTACATCTGCTCTTGCTGTGGCATGAAATTCGTTACCAAAAAGAATTTGGAGGAACACATAGTTTCACATACGATGGAGAAACTCTTTCCTTGTACAGTATGCTCCAAATCCTTTCCTAGGAAAAAGAATTTGATACAGCACATGTGGATACATATGGAACACAAACGGTTTGAATGTAAATTATGCAACAAAAAGTTTAATCAAAAAGTCAGTTGGAAAACGCATATGAAATCTTACCATCCCGAATTAGAGGATTGTGAAGGGAAAAATGAGAATCTTAAACTTATGTTTTCTGTTTTAACGAATAACTGTTGAGAGTATGATATATATTTATGTTATTCATAGTTTTAGTGTAAATTCGTTAGGTTATAATGTGGGTAGTTATGGTAACTAGTCGTTGAAATCTAGGGCCAGTCTTGTTTTTGGATTTATTATAAGCGTGTTTATTGCAGTCCAATTTTTAACGTTGTAACTTATTTGATGTCTTTAAGTACAATCCATGTTTTTTGTATAGGGTATTGCCAAAATGCAGGTTGAGTATTTATCAGTTTTCTTTCTAAAGTGGTCTGGGTGATATATCAAAGAGTATTTATTTGTGTAGATCGTTCAGCAAACTGAGCGTCAAAACGGGTGTTCCTCGACATTTCATCGATACCTCCGGGGCCTATACTAGGCTCTTTTCAGTAAGCAACGTTTTATTTAACTTAAATGACTAGTTGTAACCATTGTGGTCTCCAGTATTATTTTAGCACCATAACGAACAAGACAAAACAGGATAAGTGATGGGACGTTTCTTTTTGTTCTAGAACTAAATCCGATGCTCATCGCGCGACAGAACGCCAAAACGATCATAGAGTACACAACAGCTTACCCCTTCAAACTGCCGGAATCTTCCATGGTTTGCGTGTATTGCTGCGATAGCTTCCCAGACCCCGCGAAATTTAGGGAACACATGCATATAGAACACCAAGACTTCAAAGTACATATCGCATTCGCTCATGTATATGAAGCGGCCGTTAAAGTGGACTGCACCGACCTCAAATGCAGAATCTGCTTTGAAACTTTAACTAACTTAGAACAAGCCGCAGACCATCTCATAAAGAAACACAATAAAGATATAAACTCAACATTTGACCTGGGAATGCACCCATTTCAAATTTATAAGGATAAATATCCATGCGCGATTTGTGCTGAGAAATTTTCTACGTTGGCGTTGTTGAGTAAACACACGCACACACATTTTGTGCAGTACACTTGTGATGTTTGCGGAAAGTCTTACGCATCTCTGACGTCGTTACAAGCCCACTTAAGATACAATTGCGGCGCAGAATCCGATAAAAACAACAAAACTAGGTGCAGAAAATGTCGAAAAACATTCACGTCAGGAACAGAAAGAATGAATCATCTAGAAAAATCGATTCGATGTCGCCAGCATATATGTAATGTATGCGGAGATAGGTTTAGCACTTGGCATATAAAACAGAATCATCTAAAGGAGATGCATGACGTACCGCAGAAGACCTATAACTGCCCAGAGTGTCCCTTAGTGTTTAGAAAACGCGATAGCTTGCGGTTCCATTTCAAAACTACCCACACAAGTGATTACGTCGAATGCTCTTATTGTGCGAGAAAATTCGACACTGATAGAAATTTGAAAAAGCACATCGTCATTCATACGGGAGAAAGAAACTTTATTTGTCAAGTATGCTCTAAGGCTTTTCCGAGGAAGTCTACACTAGGGCAGCATATGTGGATACATAGTGAAGTGAAAAAACACGAGTGTAAGATTTGTGATAAGACCTTTAACCAGCGAGTGAGCTGGAGGACCCATATGAAGGCGAGGCACCCTGAAATGCGTGCCTTTTAGAGGGTACTTCGAGGTTCTTTTGGGTCAGAGATAAAGAATACTGAGAAAATTACGTACTGTCGTAATGCATCCGTAATGGTCCTGTTTTAACTGTCATTCGTAGATCTTTGACAGTGTTTACGGGTAGGTAGTACGAAGCCAAAAAAATCTTACCAAGTGTTATCGTGTTACCCAGTTACTGGGTTGTGTAGATCAGAGAGGTGTTCACTCCATGTAAAATACTGGTTTTTGCATTCGGTCAGGCTGGAACCCTACTGTAAAGGTTGCGCAGATTGATTGACAGTTACGGTTTGTCGAAAAACTAAACGGAAAACACGGTTTTTAAGACCGTTCTCTTCCGCATTTATGTTTTTTTTTTTACATATCTTGACCTATTTAATGCAATTGTCATAATAGTAAACGTTTAGCGAAGTACAATAAATGGGACTGTTTTTAGTGTAAGTAGCACTAACACACAAAAAAGTGACCAATGTCTCTTTTGTTCTAGAAATAAATCCGATGCACATCGCTAAAAGGAACGCCCAGACCGTTATACAATATACCACAGCTTATCCGTTTAGACTCCCGGAGAGTTCCATCGTATGCGTTTACTGCTGCGAGAGCTTTGACGACCCCCCTCGCTTCAGGAAGCATATGGATGACGACCACGGGGTGGTTAACGTGAGGGTCGCATTCTCGCACCTGCACGAAGGATATATCAAGGCTGATTGCACTGATTTACGCTGCAGGATATGCCTTGAAACCTTCATTAAAATCGAAGAGGCAGCCATCCACCTAAATATAGTACATAAACAAAGTATTGACTTGAATCATGATATAGGCCTTCAGCCTTTCAACATACAAACTGACAAGTTATCCTGCGCTGTATGCCACGACAAGTCGTCGAATATTCGGAGCTTGAGCCGACATATCCAAAAACACTTCTTTCAATGCACGTGCGAACTTTGTGGCAAATCTTTCGCTTCGTCCACCTCTTTGCAAAAGCATCTAGAGTTCTCTTGCCCTTTTGTACCGAAACAACGGAGATGTAGGAAGTGCAAAACTGTTTTATTCTCGACTGAAGACCAGAAGAGACACTTTGAGGTGTCCAGACAGTGTCGGCAGCACTTATGCCCTGTCTGCGGCGACAGATTTAGCACTTGGAAGATTAAAAGGAGTCATATGGAGCAAGCACATGCAATACCTAAAAAAGTCTACCCTTGTCCCGAATGCGGACTCATTTTCAAAAAACCTAACAAATTCAGAGCTCATTTCAAAATAGTACATACGGACCAACACTTTGATTGCCCTAGCTGCGATCGAAAATTCGACACTAAGTACGTTTTAGACAGACATATGGTTGTCCATTCCAATGAGCGGTTGTTCTCTTGTGATATTTGTTCTAAATCGTTTCCGAGAAAGTCTACGTTAAGGCAGCATATGTGGATTCATAGTGAAATCAAAAGGTTTGAATGTAAGATGTGTGATAAACAGTTCAATCAGAAAGTTAGTTGGAGAACGCATATGAAGTCGTATCATTCAGATTTAGGCGATTTTTAGCTTGTATCGGTGAAGAAAACAGCACGGAATCATTGGCAGCAACTAGAGACGCCATTAAGTCAGAATTTTCACGAACCATCAGTGTATATGATGGCATCACTGATACATTTGGAATGAACGGAAAGTTATAGCTGTGATGAAAAAGATCTCCTTACCATTTTCCATGTTACAAAACTCGAGGACACTCGTATGACACGATTTCACATATCACGTCTAGGCATAAACTTTCTCTCAATCACGCTGATAGCAATTTTTTTCTTCAAAAGATAGTTTTATGTTAAAATCGATCCATAATATGGATTATGGCTTTGCCGCAGTCAGGTTAAAACACTAGCATTGCAGTTATTAGCATCATGTAGACGTGTGATATTGTTCATAGGTGACAAGACTACTAGTAATAGTAAGCACAATGCAAACACTTTCGTCTCATACATATTTTAACTCGCGCTTTTTTCCAATGCATAACACGCATCAGCCGACCCTGCTAGGGTCCCGGGTGTGTTTGAAAGAGTCCGCGACCCTGGAACCGGCAACTGAAGGAACACGAGTGGGTTTTAGTCAGTAAGAGTCTGACACTTCCTCCCGCTCCATCCAGAGCGGGAGAAGTTATTAGATGATTACCAAACCAAAAAAAAAAGCCTATAATGTTCCCACTGCTGAGACACAGACCTCCTCTCTGTGGGAGGGTGTGGGTCGTAATCCACCACGTGGCCCCAATGTGGGTTGGCGGATGTCATGTCTTCAAAGTTTTTGGTTCTAGGACATGCCGGTTTCCTCACGATATTTTCCTTCACCGTTTTTAGAGCAGTGGTGATGACATAATTTACACAAAGTAAAGCGGCCTGCCTTCGTTCAAACCCACGACCTACAACTTGGTAAGTCGCGGCCGTTACCACTGGGCTCTCCAATTGGGTAGACAGAAAAGACAACGTTTTTTTTATTTATTTTTTAGAGTGGCATGTCATCAAATAACTTCTCCCGCTCTGGGCGGAGCGGGAGGGCGTGTCAGACTCTTACTGACAAAAACCCACCCGTATTCCTACAATTTCCTTTCAAACTCTCCCACAACCCACAGAACGCCACCTGCCACTATCTTGAATAGTCTTCTCTCAGTTACATTGTTTGTCAATGTATCATTAAAAAAAAAAGAACTACTAAGCGATAGGGTAGTTTGGTTCTTGGTTCTATTATGCAAATAGCATTGAATTAGGAAAAGAATTTATGGAAATGAAATATTATGAAAATATTCCTCTATTTGTGTTAATCGTTATTTTAATCATTGGATTTCTTTATTGTTCAATTAAAGAATGAGTTTTTATATTTACTGTTAGGACAGTTGTTTCTGTTCACCTATTACTCTATTTATAATTGTACTGTTTCAACGGAAAATTAAGTATAATAATATTTAAAATATAGGAAACGACAATACATCAATAAATGAAAATACTGGGAATACTCATCATTATGAACAGCTTTTAATGGTACCAACTCTGAATTCGCAGATAAAAAATTAACTGCCCCCATAAGATGTTTGCATAACTCGACAAAACGTACTGTGTATAGTTTGCTACGTATTCATGGTCGGTCCCATAGTAAAAGTTGTTTTTTTTTAATAGTGGTGGCTATGCCACCGGCTTGGTTAAAAGACCTTTAAGCAAACTCTTAATTTGAACACTGTCATTTTTTTTTCTCGTTTAGAATGGTGTACAATTTAATGGTTTTGCAGCATTTGGCAGCAAATGTATCGAGTCAGCCATCTCGGCAAGTTTCACTGAGGTAGTCGATACTACAATAAAATTCCCAGCTTCACTTTACCGAGATCGCGCCTGTTTCAATGATTCCACATATTGTCCACTTGCGTAGACACGAGACAAAACTACACAAATTTTTCATCACAATATCCACCAGGAATCAATTTGCAAATAATAAAAACTGCCACTGAACTTCATGCGAAGAAATCCTGCCAAAAAAAACTTAGTAAAAGTTGTTCACAATGATGAGTTTTTCTAGTATTTTCATTTATTGTTTTATTGTCGTCTCCAGATTGTATTTGTAACTGGTCCTTCTTTAGAGGGTGTTCCGATTTAGCTGTAGGTATGTCATAAACCCTTTGTCGAGAAAAATATTTTCTCTTCTGAATAGCTGCAATCATCTCTGTTGTTCTCTAAGAAAATCGAATTTAGGGCACCTGTCTCGCCGCCGACGAGAAAACGTCTAGCTATCAACTATTTTCTCGCTCAAGAAAAGTACAATGGACATGTCAGTAAAATAGATAGTACTGTATCTATTTTACTTACCTACCTATTTTTTTGTGTCTATTTTACTTTTGTGGTATCTACTTTATAGTATCTATTAATAGTTGAGCGTTCACTGGTCGCACTGCCGTGCCGATGAGGACTCTCTTTCAGCTAGTTTGTCGCAGCGAGAAGAGCTATTAATGAAATAATAATATGATAGTAAAAAAACTTAAAAACACGCTTTGAGTGACGTAATTTTATTTTTCGTATTCATAGCGTATTCTTTTCCATATCATGGAAATACATTAAAAAAAATAACTAGTTCGCTATCTTTGGGAGTCCGCCATATTGAATTTAGAATGACGTCATTTAAGTAACCATGCATTCTCATCAAAACTAAAACATGTATGCAACATTTCTGCTGAATCGGATAACGAAAAGTGGGTCAAAGTTAACTTATAAGGTTTTTTTCTTACATAAGATTTTGTAACAGATAATGATAATAAATGCGTGTTAAAACCTAGTTTAGCGATGCTCGCTTGGCGGGCAAACCACTTGATGCTCATTGCTCACCAACTCGTTTTTTGTTGCTAGTTCTACTCGCTTCCTACATCTTCTGCGGTGGGAAAGGTGCCTCAAAGTTTACAGGGTGTAACGGTGTGGTCATATTTTAAGAAATTCATCTGTATGAACAAATTTCTTCAAGAAAACCTGAGGAAATTCTCAAAAAATATTTATACATCCCATACAAATATTGATCAGCTGATGATAACTTTGTATGAAAAGTACAATTTTTTTTTTTTGGGAATTTTCTATTTTTCTTAGAGAAAATTAATTATTTCCATAGGCAGAACCAGTTCTTAAAATATGACCACCTTTCTGTTACACCCTGTATTCATCCAAATACCCTCTAAATAAACGATTCTATCAAAAATATCTGTTAAATGTTCGCATAGTTTATAGAAGTAAATACGTTGGTTTATTTCGTTACTTGTTTTATAATATTTTGTAGTTAGGTACATAGTATTTAATAAATTGATTACTATTTGATGTTTGTTTTTTATTTTTCTTAATCTTCATCATCCCAGTTGCGTATTACTTTCTACAAGAAACTGGTGACCTCCGTTGCTTTATATGTTTGATAAAATCGTTGGCTCGACAGCGTTCTTAGTTGTTGAACAAAACGGCATTGCCCTTAATTACTCAGTTAGGTATCAAATAAGACCCAAGAATGAATTCGAAATCTCGTAGAAATCCCAGTAATAACTCTCCATAATTAAAATAAAAAGCATTTTTTACGCATTTACCGCTACGATCTCGTCAGAAATATGATCAAAGGCGTTTGTCTGTTCTAGTCATGATGCGTCCGTTGTCCATCGCGCGACGCAATGCAGAGACAATCGTCCTGAACGCCACCGTTTACCCCTTCCGACTGCCCGAAACATCCCTCATGTGCGTATACTGTGGCGAATCTTACACCGACCCCTCGTTATTCAGAAGCCATGCAAAAGAAGAACATGCCTTCTTCACAGTCCGAACAGCTTTCGGTCACTGTTCCTACGAAAACTTCCTCAAAATTGATACTACAGAAATGGCTTGCAGAAGATGCGGCGAAACCTTCGCCAAAGTCGACGATATCGCACGACATTTGAACGAGAAACACGACGAAAAAATCAACTTTGACTTCCAATTGGGACTGCATCCCTATAAAATTTCGCAAGACGCAATCATGTGTGGAGTATGTGATCTAAACTTTCCCTGTTTGAGGCAGCTCAGTCGGCACATGTCTTCTCATTTCTTGAACTTTACGTGTGATACGTGTGGCAAGTCATATACAACGAACAGCTCGTTGAAGCATCATATTCAGTTCTCACATATAGCAGACGAAACAATCTGCAGGAAATGCAAACAGACGTTCAGTTCTTTAGAAGCCAAGAGAGAGCATACTCTCAATACTCCCAGCTGTTGGATGTACCAGTGCTTAACTTGTCTACAACGGTTCATGACATGGCCAGCCAAAGAAGACCATTTAGTACAAGCTCATGGGCAATCTAAAAAGTCTTACGATTGTGCTGAATGCAGTCTTTCCTTCACAACAAGAAATGCCTACAGACGACATTTTAATACAACACACGCTAAAGTAAACTTTCCTTGCGTACACTGCGGACGAAAATGGGCCTCCAAAAGATACTTAGAACAGCACGTGCTAGTCCACACTGGCATAAAAGCCTTCCATTGCAATGTGTGCTCTAAATCTTTTCCTAGAAAAAAGAATCTTGTTCAGCACATGTGGATTCATAGTGAAAATAAGCGGTTTGAGTGCACGATTTGTAAAAAGACGTTTAATCAGAGACACAGTTATAAGTCGCATATGAAGGGACATCATCCGGAGATACCTGAAGATAAATATTAGATATGTCGTAACTAAGGTTTAGCACGAGGTGGAAAGCACAGCTTGTGACTATTGAGCCAGGGTTGCGAGAGTGTTCGACACGCTCTTCCGCTCTATCCAGATCGGAAGAAGTTATTTGATGATTGATTTTATTATATTTGATTGACCCTAAAAAAAAGGTTGTGACTATTATTACACGCATACCTACCTATAATGATCGACACTGTAAATATTACAGTGTAAAAGTGTGTGCGTAAAGAAGGAAGAGAGAGTGCACTGTGTCAGAAGAAAAGCAGTCACTTTAAATAAATACTTAGTTGGTACATACTGCCATATCTTTAGAAGATCTATTGTATTACTCTTATAAAGGTTCTGGATATAATTTTGATTAAAAAAAGTATAGCTATAATTTTCATGATATTGATTAAAAGAAAGAAAAAATATTTTTTTTTGTGAATTTAGAAAACTAATAATAATACATAGACACGCGGAACGTGGTATATTGAATCTTCTACTATATTTCTGTTATTATGTAAACTGTTGTTTTGTTTGAAATATTAAACTTGACGATACAATTTGTTTTTTTTTTGTCATATTAATAACCTCTCCTGTTTGACAAAACTTCTATTTATGAAACATCAAGTAAGGTACAAAGATCCTCGTCTGGTACGCCTACATTACTTTTTTATACTTAGTATATAAAGTTAGCTTATTTGCATTTCTGGATTAGCATTTACACAAATTACAATCACTAAAACATTTTATTCTGACAACACCATTGACCTCTTAAGTTTCTGCTAAAGGAACAAAGTGAGCCGACCAGTCACTGCGATATTTTCTTTTTGATTCTAGAACCACATTTATGGGCGAAAGAGAACGCGGAGATAGTCTTGAAATATTCGACTCTTTACCCATTCAGATTGCGGGGGAAAGCCATCACTTGCGTCTACTGCTGCGAGGGCTATGACGACCCCACGCATTTCAGAAGACACTTCGATGTCCACCACCAACAGTTCACCATCGCTACGGCCTTCCACCACATGAGCAGTTTGAAAGAATACCTCAAAGTCGATCTATACGATCTAAAATGTAGACTCTGCCACCAACCTTTCGAAAAAATCGACGACGTTGCCGTACATTTGAAAGAATCACACGCAGATGTAGCAAAGAAATTAAACCTCGAATACGATGTGGGCTTACAACCTTACAAATTGGTGAATAATAACTATTGCTGCTTTCACTGCGGACTGAAAATGCCCACTCTAATCAAGCTGTGCCGTCACACGATTGTGCATTACCAGCGATACACGTGCGATACTTGTGGCCGCAACTACCTCTCACTAGAGGCTTTAAACTATCACATTAAATGCATCCATTCAGTCAGGAAGCATGTCTGTAGGAAGTGTTGGACAGAATTCCCCACTCTAGAGAAAAAGAAGGCTCATATAAGAGAATCAAAACCTTGCTGGACTTTCTGTTGCATCGTCTGCGGAGACAGATTCCAGTCTTGGGAACAGAAGCAAAAACACTTACAAGCCAAACATGGGTACGAGAAGATAGTCTACAACTGTCCTGAATGTGATGGCTCATTCAAGTCCAGAAAATATTTTTATACTCACTACAAATTGGCACATACGGATGAAGGATTCCAATGCACTTGGTGTGGACTCAAATTCAACACCCAGAAACGGTTAGATGATCACTCTCTTGGACATACTGGCGAGAAACAATTCATGTGTAATATTTGCTCCAAGAGTTTTGTGAGACAAAAGAGTCTGGCACAGCATATGTGGACTCATAGTGAAACTAAGAGATTCGTCTGTCTGCTTTGTGGTAAGGGGTTTGCACAAAAAATTAGCTTAACAACTCATATGAAGAATCATCCTGATGTTACCATTGGTTTTTAAAGCCCTTCTTGTCATTTACTTGTATTGAATAATAATAAAACTTTGTACTTACATTCACATGTGTTCGATTTTTTTTTCTATCTACCGTCTAAACCACAAAACCTGCAAAATTATGACAAAAAAGGTACTTATAATCTTTATTTTGGTCATGTTAGTTCGATGTTTTTGAATTATTGAAGTTTGTCGCTACGGTATCACACTGACCATTTTCTTTTTTCTTTTTAGGGACCACATTGGAAATTCACGGACGTAGTGAGACTGAAAACGAAACAAAAAAGAAAATAGTCCTAGTCCACCAGACGCCGCAAAGGCGAAACGCTGAAATTATCCTAACTTATTCTACCGCGTACCCTTTTAAAACTCGCTTTAGTCAAATACTATGTTCCTACTGCCATGAAGAATTTAACACCCTAACAGATCTCAGATACCACATGAAAACGGAACACTTAAACTCTGGTTTCAAAAACGTATTCTACAGAGCAAGGGACAATTTAATCAAAATAGATATCACCAATTTAAAATGTAAGCTATGCTCTGAAGAAATTCAAGATGTTGACGGGCTTATGAGTCATTTGTATAGGGAACATAATAAACCGGTCAAATTCAATGCCAGATATGGTGTCCTACCTTATAAGCAGACTTCTGATAACCATTGGACTTGCGTGTACTGCAACAAAATCTTCATTTCGTTTATAGCTTTCAATCGCCACATAGTTACTCATTTCATGAACTATAGTTGTGACAAATGCGGTACAACTTTCGTCTCTGATTACGCCTTGAAAGACCACCATCGGCAGGTCAAGTGTTTCCGAACGGCTTACAAGGCTAGAAATGGAAGGGTCTTAAAACCTAGATCTAATGCCGAAATAATTCTTCAATGTTCTACAGCTAGTCCTTTCAGGACATGGAAAAGTAACTTCAATTGTGTGTTCTGTAGGGTCCAAAGTAATGATCCGAGCGGTCTTCGTATGCATGTTGTTACGATTCACGCGAATTATGACGTCAAAGCCGCCTTCTATAAGAAACTAGGGAAAGATTTCCTCAACGTTGATATAACGGATCTCCAGTGTAAATTATGCTTCATGCCTATAGACTCCTTTGACAATTTGATTTACCATCTAAAAACCGATCACCAGCAACCGATCAATTCCGACGCACAGATAGGGGTCCTACCATTTAGACTAAATGATGGTTCAATATGGAAATGTACGATATGTCCGAACGAGTTCAAAGATTTCGTCTCGTTAAAGAAACATACTTCTGAACACTTTCAAAACTACGTTTGTGATACTTGTGGTGAAGGGTTTATAACTGAATCTGCAATGATAGCTCACACTAAGATACCGCACGAAAACAAATACAACTGCAGCCGATGTATAGCCACATTCTCATCGCTTGACGAGAGGAATATTCATGTGAAAACACAGCATACATCATTGCCATATGTCTGTGTGTATTGCAAAGATAAACCACGCTTCGCAAATTGGGAGGTTCGCAAAAAACATTTGATGGCAGTACATAACTATAAAACAGGAGCAGATAAATACGATTGTACGACATGCCAAAAGTCTTTTAAGACGAGATCGGGGAAGTACAATCATATGGCCAGAGTACATCGAATTAAAAAAGACACGGAGCTCAGCTACCCTTGTCCAAGTTGCCCCAAAGCCTTTACGACTAAACTGTTCTTGGACAAACATGTGGCCAAAAAGCATTTTGATGTTTGAAGTTTTTAAGGTAGTTTCCTTTATTGATTAACGAAAATTTTCATTAACACGCAAATATTTATGAGTTTATGACATTGTTTAGATATATTTCCACATAAAGGTCTCTAGAAGCCTAAGGTGGCCATGGTGTCTTTCTCTCTCCGAAGAAAAGAAGCTGTACTAGAATATAATAATGATGAAAATTCTTTTCTTTTTTAGGGTCCACAAAGGATATTGACGGACTTAATCAGACCGAAAGTAAACCAAAACAAAGACTGTTTGAAAGGTCCGTTGGACAGAACCCGCAAAGGCAAAACGCTGTTCTAGTCCTAAAACACTCGACAGCGTTTCCTTTTAAGACGCGGTTCAATAGGATCGTCTGTTCCTACTGCCATGACGAGTTTGAGCCAATGGCTGCGTTGAGAGACCATATGAAAGCCGACCATTCAAGTGCTGACTACAACAGCGCTTTCTATAAAGTCTACGATGCCCTAAAAGTTGAAATTACAGACCTAAAATGCACCATGTGCTCCCAAGAACTTCCAGACATCGACAGCTTTATGACACACATTTCTCGAGATCACAAAGTTAAAGTTAACTTTGACGTTCCATTCGGAGTACTACCGTATAGGCAAGGACCTTCGGGAAGATGGACTTGCCTCGAATGTGATAAAACCTTCCCCAAATTCTCACAAATCAACGTCCATTTAAGAACGCACATGAAGATTTTTACTTGCGATAAGTGCGGAGCCACATTCCTATCAGATCATGGTCTGAGGCAGCACGAACGTAACTTTAAGTGCTACAAGTCTTCCTACAACCCTCGTTTCGGGAAAGCCTTGAAATATAAAAGCAATACTGAGATAATTCTAGAATGTTCTACCGCCTGTCCTTTTAGGACCTGGGGACAGAATTTCAACTGCGTTTTCTGTCGGGTCCAGTCTAACGATCCTATAGGTTTAAGGGCTCATATGGCGTCTCGACACGCAAATTTCGATATACAACTAGTCTTCAGTAGAAAGATAAGGAAGGAATTTTTGAAGGTTGACATCACAGATCTGCAATGCAAATTATGCTTTATACCCATCGATACTCTAGATGAATTGATGATACATTTGAAAAATGATCACAAACAACCTTTGAACGCTGATGTTCAACCAGGGGTCCTTCCTTTCAAACTAAACGATGGTTCTAGCTGGAAATGTGCTATATGCAAGATACAGTTCTCAGACTTCATATCTTTGAAGAAACATACATCAGAGCACTATCAGAATTATGTTTGCGATACTTGCGGAGAAGGTTTCATAACAGAATCTGCTTTGAAAGCTCATACGAAGATACCCCACGAAAATAAGTACACTTGCAGTCGTTGCGTTGCCACTTTTACCACTTTGGAAGAACGCAACATCCATATCAAGACCCAGCATACAACGCTTCCATACATGTGTGTATACTGCAAAGAAAAGCCTAGGTTTGCGACCTGGGAACTCAGAAAGCGTCACCTCATGGAGTTTCATAATTATAAACCTGGGGCCGAAATGTATGAATGTACAACTTGCCATATGACATTTAAAACCCGTTCTCAGAAATACCATCATAACGTGAAAGCCCATAGGACTAAGAAAGAAACTGAGTATAGTTATCCCTGTGGGAATTGTTCTAGAGCGTTCGCTTCTAAACTGTCTTTGGATAAGCATATCGCGAAAAAGCATTTCCATGTATGATATTATTGTCACTGCTAGTCTTCCAGTAACATTATTACGTATTTCAATTTCTACTCGAATAGTTTTATTGACTGATTTTGTTATGAGATTTTTTTGGTCTCTTCAATGGTTGTATTTTATTTGATGCAATTTACAATGTATAAAATTATTTATTTATCTGAAAGGTTCATGATTGATGTTAAGAATCAGAAGGCAAATAGCTCATTAGATCAATTTATATTTTAATTAAATTATTTTAATCAAAACTGATAACAGTAAACTTACCGTCGGTTTTTGGAAGCTTATCCATTTTCGAGTTTCCAAATTCCGTGTCTATTGAATGAGGGTTTTCTGAAATATCGTACACCAGGTCACAGCACTGAGGCGTCAGGTCGAGACACCTGGCGAAACGCTTCTGATAATGTCAAAAACTGATATTAGTTAAATTAATCAACGGTATAGCTACGTCATTATGTTTCCGTTTCAAATTAAAAGACCCGACGCCTTGTGGCGCCAACTGGTGGCGTAATTTTCCAGAAAGCCCTCATTGATTAATAGTTCAGCCAGGCAAAATGGCAAGCCCATTATGGATGAGGATGAGATCAGTGGCTCAAGGTAAACTGATCTCTGATAGATATTCATTTTGTTTGGAGCCCCAGGCTAAAATTAATGGATTGCTTGAAGTGTAAGTACCTTATAAGCCAACAATTTATTTGAAAACATTACCCGCCTTCTGGGAAAGTCTGCTTGAAACTACCGGAATTGAATTAAAATGTAATAACTACTATATAAAATGCTCCATACTTTTTTCATTTAATATTTCGATAGATGGCGTTGCTATAAATTATAATATCCAGTTTGGACGGTGGTTTCGGTAGCGTAACACGCCATCTGTCGTTAATGTAAGTAAACTTAAGGATCTCATAAAAAAGGGTTGTATTGAAATGAGTGAAGAAAACAAACGCATCGAAAATTATAGGCAAATATGCTCTCTAAAATGCAATAATATTTTAATAACTTAGAAATATGCTGGAAATAGGCTATTTTTATTAAAAAAACTGTGATCCTTATCCGGTTTTAATTTACATTTTCATGTCTTTTTGTTGCCAGATTATATCTCTGTATCTA
Organism: Polia nebulosa; assembly: GCA_951329385.1. NCBI lineage: Eukaryota > Metazoa > Arthropoda > Insecta > Lepidoptera > Noctuidae > Polia > Polia nebulosa. The sequence goes on from OX589615.1 coordinate 9,784,455, forward strand.
AATATTTTTGTACCCTATTTACAGTATATTTATGATCCTCCTTAAACGCCTCTCCAGTACCATAATTATTCATTAGCTCCATGGTTTTACGCAAAAATGTGGGTAGTTCCGCAAATCGCAGTTTTATATAATAAAATTATGCTTTTCCATTTTCAGCGTAATTCACAATTAATGTATTCTAGATTTTACGTAGTAACTACGGATGTAATTTATTATTTACTTTAAATATTATAGAATTATGAAGTGAAGTCTACGATATAAGCAATAAGTCCAATAAAGAGATTATAGTTTACTTTGTTTTTTTTTATTACATTTTCATTTATTTGAACAATGTTTTTATCTTTCTTGTAATTGGATTGAGCTGATCAGCTCTTACAATGATGAAAATCTAAAGATATTAAAGAAAGATAAGGCTCTTTCACCTGTGACAAACATACAAGATTTATAATGATACAGAATCAGAAAATCTAATTTTAAACCCAGAAGAACGGAAGGAAAGTGGGCACAGAAACATTGCGAAGAAATCTGACGAAAATTTTCTATTTTTAGGGCAACCCTGTCAATCGAGCGAACAAAACGAAGGTGATTACGAATTAGAAAAGATAACCAAGCCGAAATATACCCGAAGCGCTAGAGCCGAAGCCAGGATTATCACCAAGAGTAATGCCTCAGCTATCCTAGAGTGCTGGTCGCTCTTGCCTTTTAGATGGAAAAAGAACAGATTTAAATGTGCCTATTGCGAAGAAAATTTTACTGAATGTCAAGAACTAAGAGACCATGTCAGAATCTGCTCTACAAGTCACAGTATCAAAGATATCTACAGTAAATTCAAAGAGATGCCTTTAATCAACGTTGATATAACTGATGCTGTCTGCAGCCTCTGTTCACTGCCTCTCACAAATGCCACGCAAATGAGAGAACACGTCATTCATCATGGGTTAGAATTCAATACGTATCATCCTGATGGTGTATTACCATTCTCTTTAGACAAACAGTCCTGGCGATGTGTTATATGCCCGGAAAAATTCAACAACTTTTTAAAACTTTACGAGCATATGAACATTCACTACCAGCATTACATATGCGCCACTTGTGGAAAAGGATTCATGACTGCGCCTAGATTGAGAAAACATTTGGAAGTCCATGTTTCCGGGTCGTTTCCTTGCAATAAATGTGGCCGGATCTTCATTATGAGAGCGGCAAGGGACTCCCATAAGGCTTCCGTTCACCCTAAAGCCCCAAGATACGAATGTCCTCACTGCAATATCCGATTCGACAATTATTATGAAAGGATCGATCATATGAAAAACGTTCATAGCGAGCGAGAGGTATCCTACAACTGTTCTCACTGTGAGATGTCTTTTAAGACAAGCGGAAAACGTGCTATACATGTTCGGACAGTGCATTTTCCTCCACAACTTAGCTACGGATGCAGTTACTGTGAATGGCAGTTTAGGACCAACTATGAGTTAAAAAGGCACATGGTTCGTCATACAGGGGAGAAGAATTTCCATTGCTCAGTTTGCGGAAAGTCTTTCCCCAGGAACAGGGCGCTGACAACACATCTGAAGACCCATCAAGATGTGAATAGTAAATGGCGTGGCCCAGTGTTTAAGCAGAGAATGCAGAGGCTGCCTTTAATGCCGCATGATTTGACTGATTTAGTTCCTACCGATATTAAGATTTAGTTTAGATGATAGTCAAGTCTACTTACGTTACTAATTCCAGTATTTTTTTTTAATAAACTTTTCAAATTTAATTTAGTAGATTTTTTTTTCTAAGTCATGGTGAAACTACCAATCCCACACACAAACCTCTTTGAGCTACAAAACATCATAATTAAGCACTTAGCAAGTCAAAAAATTACTGAAAAACCTCATATCACTGCCTGACTTAGGTCCGATCTAAGACAGAATGAATAATTACCTACCCACAAAGTAGTAAGTAGGTATGTTTTCAGGGCATTTACCTAATAACAACCTAACAAGTATAATATAGCACTAAATGCATGTTCCGGGGGCTGGTACTTAGACAATTAACAAAATAACGTAGTGTTTCTTGCTTTTAGGTTCCGCTACCGAAGCGGAGGGGAATCTAGGCCTTAGACGCATTAGGAAGTTGAAGGAAAACGTTAGCGATCGTCAAATGCGCAGGCGACGTCGTGCCAACAACCAGCTCCCCGAAGAATCGGAGAAACGAATATCCAAAACTATGATGCGTCGAAACGCTCTCATCCTCCTTGAATGTTCAACAGCCTGGGCCTTTAGATGGTTCCATAGCTCTTTCTACTGCTCATACTGCGACGCTAAGTTCGTAGATGTACCTCTTCTTCGCTCACATGTTAAAAATAATCATCTAAACGACTTACCTACTGATAGAATCTTCTCGAAGTTAAAAGAGAATAATATGGTCAAAGTAGACGTAGCTGAGCTCAGTTGTAGGTTGTGTAGCAGAATTTTAAATAGCATCGACGCTTTGAAAGACCATCTTCTCATACACGGAAAGACTTTAAATGTAGAATATAGTGATGGAGTCTTGCCATTCAAGTTAGATGAAGACGGCTTCACCTGTCAGCTGTGCTTCGCCCAGTTTCTGACTTTCGCTAAAATGAACGAGCATATGAACACTCACTTTCAAAATTACATTTGTGATTCTTGCGGGAAAGCTTTTTCTTCTAAATCAAGGTTTAGAAAACACATACAGTCGCATGAAAAGGGAAGCTTCCCTTGCGGAGAGTGTGGTGAAGTTTTAGAAACGCGAGCGTCTCGAATGTGCCATATAATGAGAATTCACAGAAAAGGCGTTCGCTACGCTTGCCCAAGATGCCCTGAAGTATTTACAACCTACCACACGAGAGCGAAACATTTAGTAGAAACACACGCTCAACAGAAAAAAGAATACTATTGTAATGCTTGCGACAAAACTTTTGAAACGAGTTCCAAAAGAGCAGGGCACATTCGCGTTAACCATGCCAATGTAGAAAAACAACACTTCTGCCCAAACTGTCCTTCGATATTTGTTAGCAAATCAAAATTGCTGCGGCATCTAAGAACACATAGAATGAAATACGACTGATTTGTGCAGATTACAAAAGTGTGTTTCTATTTTTAGGGGCCATAGAAGATACAAATATGGCAAGAGAAATATCCAGTCAAATTTCTTGGAGAAGAAAACGCCGACCAAAAGAAGACTCGTTAAATGCAGCTATTATAATAAAACACTCGAATGCAGTGGTATTCAGGTTGCATAGAGGCAGATTCCTATGCGCTTACTGTCCAAAAATATGTTTAAACGTTACTGAAATTAGAACACATTCAGTTGTTCACGAAAAGCTTGAAATCTTTGAGAACCCTACTGTGAGAAACTCGTTTCCTCTTCGAATCGATATCACAGATCTGGCGTGTACTTTATGCGGCGAAACGGTACAAAGTATAGAAAATTTAAAGACACATTTAGCAGAGAAGCATTCCAAGATTATAGACCCTGTATTTTCGGATGGTGTGATTCCTTTCGTCTTAACGGGAAAAGAATACAGATGCGTTCACTGCAATTTACTATTTCAAGGTTTTAGGACTTTATTTACGCACATGAATCAACATTACCAAAGCCATGTTTGTCCTTCTTGTGGTAAAGGATTTTCGGGAAGCAACAAGCTTCGTAGTCACGTAGTCACCCATCAATATGGACTGTACAAATGTTCAAAATGCGACTCTGTTTTTCCTAATCGTGCAGTTAAGAACCGGCATTTGGCTATAGCTCATGGAAGAAAGGATAGATATAGATGTCCGGTCTGTGATGAACACTTTACTGACTACCGTTCAAGATTGAGGCACTTGGACCAAGCACATGGATCAGAGAGTGCAAGGTAGATCAAGAAACTACACAAACACTAAGAACTTCCTTCCATTCTTAGTGTGCCTCACGGCTGTGCCAAATAATTTAGTTCAGCATTAAGACTAACTATTGACTTCCAGACATTCCTATTATTAGTAAGAATTATTTAAAGAAGACGTACTTAATGTTTAATATTGGATAGGAGTACACGAACCCATTGTCTTCAGTCAGTTACGTGGTTGGCCACGTGAACACACTCACACACAAGCGGAGAGCTGGTGGTCGTCAGCGCCGGGTTGCAGGCAGTCCAAGGAGGCCATGCCATCCCTGAACAAAAATTTGACCAGAACCCTTTTGCGACTGGGCAGAGGTAGTCTGCGCCTGGTGGCGGGGACCATCACCGAACAATGCTCACTAAATAAACACTTCCAAACAATAGGCGTAACGGATAGGCCCCAGTGCAGAGCATGCATGGAGACGGAGGAAACGGTGCACGTGCTCCTTGAGTGAACTGCGAAAAGGACTGCCTAATTAACATAAGATATTTATAATAAGTACTTCACTGTCCGATTTGAATACCTGGGAATTTCAGATAGCTGACAAATTTTCCACAATTATATTAATTATTAGATATGTGTCACGGGTTTAAGGTACTGTCTTTTACCGTTGATTTAATTAATAATATTGCTAAACCTCTCCTCATATAGGTTAGTCCGTAAGCTTAAACAATAGATATGTTCCACCCTTCGTCTGATATGCATTACTTGCCATTAAGTTCTACGGTCACATATCTCAGACAGCAAATTCCTCATCCAATGTGACATTACAGTGCGCATCATAGTGATTTTTCTTTTTGTTTTTAGGGCTCGTCGAACTCACAGTAAAGTGGAGACCGACACGCAAGTATAACGATCACAGAGATAATGCCGCTATCATTCTAGAAAGTTCCAACGCTTGCCCGTTTAGGTGGATGCGGGGGGCCTTCGCTTGTGCGTTCTGTTCGCTCTCCTTCGGAGACTTCAGCGGTGTAAAGCAGCATACCGTAGACCACCCCAATCGGATCGAAGCCCTCCGCAAAGCTCGACCTTTCGCTAACGTTAAAATAGAAGTCACTGAGCTACGATGCGAACTATGTCTCACGCGAATGACAGATTTAGATGCACTTTCCGAACATCTAATGAAAAATCACAATAAACCAATAATCACTAAACTCGGCTTAGGAGTCACGCCTTTCTATCTGACAGAAGACAAAGAGTACAAGTGCACTCATTGTGACGAAACTTTCGTTACTTTCACTAATTTGAACACACATTTAAACTTGCACAATCCTAATAGCATATGTTTCCAATGTGGAAAAGCATTCTCATCTATACACAGGTTAAAATCTCATTTGCTCACCCACGATGCCAAAACCACGGCCCAGCACAAATGCACTAAATGCGACCTAGTTTTTCCCACTCGTGTATTAAAAAATAATCATATGAACCAGAAACACGGCCCCGAATTCAGATATAAGTGTCCTTATTGCAAAGAATCATTCAAAAGCTACGCAGACAGAGGAAGGCATTTAAAAACGAAGCATGACAAAAAGATTGAGTACCCTTGCACTTTATGTTCATCAGTTTTCGCCATGTGCAATCAAAGGACGAAACATATCAAACAAGTTCATATGAGGATTAAGTCCTTTGCTTGCAATTTTTGCCCGTACAAATTTGTCACTGCTGCTCAGTTGAGGAATCACATGATTAAACATGGAGGGGAGAGGAAGTATCAATGCCAGGTCTGTAAGAAAGCGTATGCCAGGAATAAGACTTTGAGAGAACATATGAGGATACACAATAATGATAAAAGATTTGTCTGTGAGTTCTGTAATACTGCCTATGTTCAGAAATGTAGTTTGCAGAGTCATATGAGAACGCACCATCCTACTGCAGAGCCTCTGAAAAAGATTAAACTATCTACTGTGTATTAACACTTGCCAGTTTTACGTTTTAACTTTTCACGGGTATTGAATCAGCATTGACAGCGATGCGTATGTTATTTTTAAGTCTAATTTTATTTTGTGTATACCTCTTTAAGTGTTTTTTGTTTTAATCATATTGTTTGTAGATATTTCGTTAAAAGTATTGTAATAAAATTATTCATGAATCATGTTGAAAACTATTGTAAAATATTGAATAAAGATTTATTGTTTTGGTATTTGTTTTTGTTGAAGTACCCGCATTCCAAATTTAATGCCTACAGATGTCGTAGCCGGACTTTTACAGTTTGAGATCACACGACTCCTTAAGACTATTATTATTTATTCAATATATTAAGCATGCTGCTGAATGCTCAACCCATTATCCGATATTATCTATAACAAGATGGTATATGAATATAATCAGTATAGTAGCTGTAGTACGAAATATATAAAGGATTACGAAATGGAATGAACATGAAGACCCTATATCGGAATTTTTCTATTTTTAGGAAGAAAAACTGAGGAAACAGTCATAAAGCTGGAAGTGGAATTTGATACTGAGAATAACAGAGCCCCAATGATCTCTACCGCACGAGAAGGCTACCAAAGACGGGCAATCTTCAGAAATAACATTGCCATCATCATGGAATCGTGCACCGCGTACCCTTTCAAATACAGGAAAGGAACATACCTATGTTTCTTCTGCAAAAACACTTTCCTAGAACCAGAGAAGTTGAGAGAACACAACCAAGTTCATCACTCTGAAGTAAAACAGTTACTGAAGCCCCGAAAATACGAGCCCATAAAAATGGATTTTGCCACTACGATTTGCAAAATGTGCGGCACAGAAATCAGCGATTATGATGAACTGAAAATCCATCTAACCGTTGAACATAGCAAGATTATAGACTGCACTTACGGAGACAGTGTCCTCCCATACAAACTAAGCAAAGAAAAGCACAGCTGTCAAATATGTGGGAAAACATATGAAATGTTTCTCAGCCTACACAAACACATGAACGACCACTACGAACATTTTATTTGTGAAACTTGTGGGAAGAGATTTGCGACTTCTCAACGAATGGTTAATCACGCTAGGACTCACGAGAGAGGAGAATTCCCTTGCAAACGGTGTACTGAAACCTTCCCATCTTACGCGTCCTTATACGCTCACAACGCTAAAGTCCATAAGTCTAATAAAAGGTACAAGTGTCCGATATGCGACGAGAAATTCGCCTCTTACAAGCATAGACTGAAACATTTAAATACAATTCACGGAGAGAAGACTGCTATCTTCCCCTGTCCTTCGTGCCCAAGAGTTTTCGACTTATGCAGCCGAAGGACATCTCACATACGATTCCAGCATTTGCAGGAACGAAATCACGTGTGTTCTATTTGTGGGATGAAGTTTTTCACCAACTATGAGTTGCAGGAACATTCTATCAAGCATGGGGGTGAACGGATATACCAGTGTGATGTTTGCAAGAAAGCTTACGCGAGGTTAAAGACTTTGAGGGAACATATGCGGATACACAACAACGATAGAAGGTTTATATGCCCGGTTTGTGGACAGTCCTTTATACAGAACTGTAGTTTAAAACAGCACATGAGAGTACATCATCCTGCGCATTTGAAAGACGTGTTTTAGAGACAATAAATTATGTATTATATTTCTGGCGTTTTGTTTTTACTTTTTGCGTCTCATTTTGATCGTCTCGCATTTGACTGCTACCACATCTGGTAGTAAGCGATGATGTGGTCGACGATGGAGTCTAGAAATAGGTAAACTATTCTATATGAGTTAAAGTAATAGCTATAGAATAGGAACAGCAGGGAATGCCGCTCCTTAGCTATAAACACAATGGATGTATTCCCAAAACGTTTCGAGCGTATGGTAGGAATATCTTGGACGGTAGCTACCTTCTTGTTTTTTTTTTGTGTAAAATCGCGTGTTAGACTCTTACTGACTAAAAGCCACCCAAACCCGGCTTTGATAGCTCATTCGTTTTAACGAGGTTTTTAGGTATACAGATATACTTTTGTACCGGATTAAGCTACATGGGTTAACTAGTCTGAATTTTCGAACGTAGGTACTTAACAAAAATGTCTACGAAATACTTGTTCTACCTACTTGTATGTTTCTGTGTTCTAATGTATGGTCACAGTATAAATATCTACCAGTATTGTGACGGGGCCCTGACCTTGAAATATTGCCCTACGGCTGCGCGGTACGTAAGCCGCGATAGGGCTGCCCGCCTCCAGTATTTTAATTTCATCTTCCTACTTGAGTTTCTTTTTACTTTTGTGGGTTTATTATACTTAATTTTTATATAAAAAAATAAATTCGTTGCGAATGAAATAGGTTTTAATAATAATAATAATAAAGCCCTTTATTCCTAATTAACATTTCGCCTTAAACACTAAGATAAACAACTACAACTATAAAAAGTCTCTTAATTCGGTGTGCCTATTGGCAAAGGCCTCCTCCAATGACTTCCATTGTTGCCTGTCGTGAGCTAGCCTTCTCCAGTTTGGTCCCGCTGTCAGTTTAATTTCGTCTTCCCACCTTGTGTGTTGTCTACCTTGTCTTCGTTTGCCATCCGTTGGGTACCATTCTGTGACTCTCTTGCTCCACTTCCTCGCTTCATCGCGCATCAAATGGCCTGCCCACCTCCACTTCTGTTGGTCGATTCGCATGAGTATGTCAGGAAGTTTTGTTATTGACCTTAGCTCAGTGTTTGTTATCTTATCCTGACGTTTATACCCGGTCATACTCCTCTCCATTGCTCTCTGTGCTATGGCAAGCTTTTCTCTTAATGCTTTTGTGAGGGTCCAGGTTTCGCATCCATAGGTTAGGCAAGGTAGTATGCATGTATTAATACATGCATACTACCTTGCCTAACCTATGGAAATAGGTTTTAGTGTTCAATAAAAATACATGTTGTGTTTTTTAGGGTTCCGTACCTCAAAATGAAAAGGGAACCCTAATAGAATCACTTTGTTATCCAATTTACTATTACAAACTTATTATTTGCGGTTGGTACAGTAACCGTGTCTAGGGATTGAACGGCAAAGTTAAGTTAGTCGTTTAACCTAGGTTCTACAAGTTTGTACGGAACCCTCGGTGCGCGAGTCCAACTCGCACTTGGCCGGTTTTTTTTATTAGTAGATTTAATTATAAAAAGACTGAAAAATATTTGCGTCTCGACAGTGACGTACGAAAAGCTTTACTATTAAACTAGTTTCTGCTAGCGGCTTTGCCCGCGTGGTATTAGTACTTATAACCTATGTATGTTAGGTGTAACCTTCTCGCGAAGTTTGCGGTATCTTGTCTCTTACAGCCTCTGTAAGCAATATTACTGTAAAGTTTCATCAAAATCCGTTCAGTAGTTTTTGCGTGAAAGAGTAACAAACATACATCCTCACAAACTGTCACATTTATAATATTAGTAGGATTTAATTGTTTGAAAAATCCGCATTCGAACTAACATTTAGTCTAGTCTATAACTTCTCTGTGCCATATTAAGTAAGTACTTGTACCTACTTATTTCAATAAAGTATTAAGTATTGTTTTTTAATGGATAAAACGTACTAGTGTGACTAACTTTTTGTTAGAGAAAAAAATTGCTGAATTGTTCTGGCCTTTTGGATAATATTGTGAATATTTTTTTTTTTCGGGATTATTTATTCTTGTTAATAATAAATTTTGACAATAATCTTTATAATAATGGATATTGTATTAATAATTTAATCTTTCAAATAATCGAATTAATAATCAATTAATTTTGTTAATTTTATATTATAAATGTTTGCATGCCGAATGGTGAAATATGGCTGTGCTAATGTATCTAAACATCTATTGTGTATTACCCATATTTGCAAAATAAATGTCTATTTTATTCTATTCTATTCTATTCAAATCGCACGCGAAAAAATTATATGGTCCCATATAATTTTGAAAATCGGTCCACAACTGACAGAGAAATTGGTCGACATACATAAAAAAAAGCATACATACAGTCGAACATAGAACCTCCTCCGTTTTCGAAGTCGGTTAAAAAACCCCAACATTTCAGTATGCCACTTCATTCCCTTTAAAAATGCCGCGAAACAACTTTAATTACATTATGATGAGCGTAGGAAGTATTTGGTATAAGTGGCAATGGCGACAGTAATTGAAGATCACGCTATCTCGATTGTCAGTCATCAAGTCATCTCATTGGGACTGGTTTAGTCGTCGGCACGGGGTCTCATCTCGAACAAAGAAAATTTAGTTCAAACAAACAAACAATAGATGGCGTAATATGCATCGATTTCGTATTGAAGTTTAGATAACATTAATATTTTGAAATAAAATATGGTTATAACTGTATTTTCTTATTTAATAAACTACCCTAAGCATAAAATTTTTGAATAATTAGCTCCTAATTAAACTTTAGATGTTTATTGGAACGATTCGTTAGGCATTTATATTTCTTATACCAATAGATGGCGCTGTTTGAAGTTTTAGAATTTATCCATTCGCCTCTTTAAAATTTGTATAGTGAAAAATTTTGAAACAGTAAAACTGCTAAGAAGTGCCAAAAATACTATATAGTAATTCCTCAATGTGTGAGAAAATATTTTAAAAAAAGAAGAAAAGACTTTATGTCAATTCATTCAACTTGCAAGCCGTCGCTGCTAACACCATCTAGCGAGGTGTAGAGGACGGGCCCGAACCAAGAACAAAAGTTGCCATAGCAAGTCGTAAACACGTAGTTACGGCGGTACCGTTTCTTTGTATGGGATGAGGCATCTGTACGCTAGTATTATATTATCTGTGTCGTCGGTAATTTTGATGAGATGTACTCGTACTTAGGACTCGAGGTCGTGCCTTTGACGAATTTCTTTATCACACCACGCGCTTACCGTTCGTTCGTCACTACGGTGCAACCGCGACTGTTTGTGTATCAAGAGTTTACCGCACTCGAGGCGCGTAGGTAACTCGCGTTCCGACCGTTTGTGTGAAGATAGTATACTGTAGATATTTTTACCGTGGTATGGTTGGGTGAACAGTGAAAAAAACTGCTTCATTATAAAATAAGCATGACATACTTCCTTCATAGAAAATATTATAAAGTTAAAGCATATCCTGGGTATGACAGATGAATCAATAATGGAAGTAAAAACATTGATTTATACAGGGTGTAACGTAAAGGTGTGGTCATATTTTAAGAACCGGTTCTGCCCATGGAAATAACAGCTTTCTCTTAAAAAAATTGAAAATTCCCAAAGAAAAATCAGCTGATCAGTAGGTACTTATTGGGGAGTAATTTTTTTTTTTTGAGAATTTTCTCAAGTTTTCTCGAATAAAGGTGTTCATATCGATGGGCAGATGCAGTTCTTAAAATATGACCACACCTTTCCGTTACACCCTGTATATTACTTGCGTAAGGACCGGGCTAGCCGCGCGACGAAATTGCATCAGCGCGCTGGCCTCAAAATGTCAGTTTGGGGCCAACGCAACTCAGTCGACATCGGTCATTTTAATAAAAAATGCCTAGTTGCGTAGTAAAAGGATGTAAAGTTTACAATACAAATGTGAAAAAGAAACATGGGAAATCGTATCATCAGTCCGTAAACTTACATTACTTATGTTGCAATTAAGCTATTAAATAAACACATTTTTAAAGCGATGATTTTACAACTTAAATCCACAGTGGCGGCCATATCGCGAGCTGTCGTCAGCGCGCGCGGTAACGAAGTAACCTTGTACGGACGACATCTTAGAAGTGAAAACTTCATTAGGCGCGTTGGGCATGTGACACCCGACACCGCTACGAGTGCTAACGCGTCGTAGCACTTGTAGCGGATCGCGTAGCGGATTTTGTTCAAGTTTTCACTTCTGTCGGTACTCCCGGAGTGCCAGTTTATTTGTGTCTTATTTTTGTCTTAGAAACACAGTCTAAGAAACGAAAAGAGTACAAAAATTTAAAAAAAAATGTTTTATTTATAGGACAGTAGTTTTTGCATATTGTGTGTATCAAACTATTTCGTCTATCGTAATAGGTTATCCTAATAATTATTATACCAATAAGTTTTTTATAATTTCAAATAAAACTGATTGAAATTTGTTTCACTTACGTTTTCTTTGTAACTTACTTATTTCCGATAACTGTGGTGAAAAAATCATGTACGGCATGTACAAGGTTACTTCGTCGACCTATGCAACCTAGTTCGTATGAGTTATCACAGATGGCGCTACTTTTTGCTTGTTTGAAGAAGGTTTAGGTAAAATGTTCAGATGGGCGTATCCTTCCTTTTAAAATCATTAAGTAAACAGCATGAAACACATAACAGAGAAGATAACAAGCTCATTTCTCATTTTTAGGTGACGAACTAACTGACGAAGATTGCCTTGTAGAAAATACAGCAGAATTCAAGGCACGGATCGCCCTCGCAGAGGGAAAGAAAACCTTTACAGACGACATAAAAGCTAGGACAAGGCACGCGATAATACTCCTGGAATCAACGAAAATATGCCCCTTCAAATGGATGAAAAATCAGTACATTTGTTTTTATTGCCATCAACAATTTTCCGACCCCGCATCTTTGAGAGACCATAACACTGAACATGGTTTTCTACCAACTTCGGAAGTCAAATACGCATTTTCGAAGTTAAAGAAGTATGAATTAGTCAAAGTAGATATAACTGATGTTGGCTGTAAGCTCTGCGATGACATGATCCCAGATTTTCCGACCCTAAAATGGCATCTTCTAGAAAAGCATAAAAAGAATTTGGACCCGGAATTCGGGGACGGGGTTCTTCCGTTCAAATTTACGCTGAACGATTACCCTTGCGCTCTCTGTATGAAAAAATACACGGAATTTAAGTCTTTAAACCAGCACATGAACGTGCATTTCCAAAATTTTATATGCGAGCAATGTGGTGCGGGTTTTATAACTCCTGAACGTTTGAGGACTCACGCGTTTTCTCACGAAACTGGATCCTTTCCTTGCGACAGCTGTGATAAAATATTCCGGTCTACTAACGCTAAAAACGAGCATTATGCCACCGTTCACATGAAAGTTAAACGCCACAGGTGTCCCCACTGTCCTGAAGCGTTTAGAAACTACTTTCAAAGAAATAAGCACATTTCTGCCGTCCACGGTTTGAAGTTAAAAGAATTCAAATGCACGATGTGTCCTAAAGTTTTCACAATAAGTGGTAAGTTAGGAGTGCACGTGAGAACTGTTCATTTGAAGTTGAAGAGATATTCCTGTGATGTTTGTGAATGGAAGTTTTATTCCAAGTCCGAGTTGAAGGATCATATGGTGAAACACGGAGGGGAGAGGAAGTACGAATGCAGTGTTTGCAAGAAAGCGTATGCGAGAAAATATACGCTTCGCGAGCATATGCGGATACATGAGAACGATCGTCGTTTCGTGTGTACGATTTGTGGAAGGACTTTCATACAGAACTGTAGTTTGAAGCATCATACGAAGATTCATCATCCCCCTACATTGCAGCTTGATAAAGATTCGTTTGCCTCGTGATTATTGTTTTCTTTTCACTTTAGGCTTCGTATGAAGACTGATTTCATCAAGCTATTTTTTGTTAACTAGCAAATCAAGTTTTTGTTGTATTTTTAATCAAGTAATTTTTTTCTATTCAGCCACAATATCGTTTCAAACATAGAGTTCATTTTTTTACTAATTTAGAATGTACTACCAATCCTTAACAATATTTAATGAATTCCTATTCTATTTTTAATTACTTAAACAAAACGAACTGAATAAAATGTGAGTTTTCTAAAAATTTACTTTTATTTACACCCAGCGATAACATAGGCAATATACTCAATGGGAAATGGTACGCTAACCCTCACTTAAAGCATTAAAAAATGTCCACCGAGACAGCATGAAGACTACTACAATTACTATTTCTGTTTTTCTAGGATCGGACTCCGAAATACCAGACATGAAGCGAAGAATCATCCCGTTATTCCAAGTATCTTACGACAGAAGTCTGTGTAGACCTCTGGGGACTTTGATAGATTTCAATAGACTTCGACAGAAAAGTGTTAGGGTCTCCTCTCCAACTCCTACATTAGATTTCTCTTCATCTCGTAGTCCATCTCCTGTTTACCAAGAAACTGCATCAACGCCTTATATTGATAGTCCACCGACATTAGCTGTCCAAACCGTAAAGCCGAAAGTCAAGAAAACTCCAGATATAAGGCAGAATGCCCTAGCTGTGTTTGAATTTTCAACTGTCTACCCATTTGTATATGGGAGCAACAAATTCAAATGTTTCGTTTGCTCACAGCCGTTTCTGGACTTAAACGAGTTAAAACTGCACATGCACTTATCCCATACTTTCGCTCCGCTCAAGAGATTAGTCAATAATAGAAGAGAGAATGTCCTAAAAGTAGATGTGAGTGACATAACTTGCAAAATATGTTCTGACAAACCTCCTAGCCTGGTGGAACTCAAGCGGCATCTCAAAGAAATTCACGATAAACCAATGGATTTAGAGCTCCAGGACAATATGATCCCGTTCAATCTCGAACTCGTAGACGACGCTTACAGATGCGTTATATGCGAACAGAGTTTCATAAAAGTGCGAATTTTAGTGATACACATGAGTGAACACTTTAATAACTACAGTTGTGAGATCTGCGGGTCGGTTTTCATGACCTTACGTCTATTGAAGAAACATTTAGAAGTCCATGACTCTGGAAACTTTCCTTGCGATCGATGCACTAAAGTTTTTAGTACTCCGTATAAACGGACTTTGCATATCAGAGGCGTACATCTAAAGCAGTGTCCTAGAAGATGTCCGATGTGTCCTGAAAAGTTCAACTCGAACTATAAAAGGACGATTCACTTACAAGATGTCCATAATCAAGAGACTAGGGTACACAAATGTAAAACATGCGGCCGTGGGTTTAATCTGAAGTATCACTTGGTCTGTCACGTTCGTTCCGTCCATCTTCAAGAGAGGAACCAGCAATGTGATGTGTGTCATCAAAGGTTTTGTAATAAGGAGTCTTTAAAGCGTCACATGGTTATACACACAGGGGAGAAGAATCATAAGTGTGACGTTTGTGGTATGGCATTCTTGAGGAGGAAGAATTTGAAGGACCATTTACGTTTGCATGATATAAGTTAGTTCATATTCGAGTGTATGAATTAAACGAATTGACGAAGACTATGTAATACTCTATAGGCTAAACGGTTAACTAAAACGGTGCCTGAGGTAACTCCATGGTGGTGGGAGGGTGTGGTGAGATGATATGAGAGTTCAGTGATTTGCAGTGGCCTATTTAGAAAGCACTGAATCGATTGCGTACCCAAGTAGGCCGTTGCAAGTATAATTTGACGAAATGAGGTATTATTGATCCCTCAAACACCCAGTGCAGGTGTGATGCTCCTCTTCAGACTATGACCCATTTGATGGAGTGCCCCAAATGTTCGTTTACCTGCACCCTTCGACCCCTGCAAGCATCGCCTCGGACGAAGCAATAAACGTGGACAACTACTGAGTCGAAATAGTATGATTAAAAAAGTGTACTGACGAATTGAAAAGTATTTTGAGGTGCCCATGGCTAAATAATAACAGCCACATGGATTGATTTCCGAGATTAAGCAACGCTTGCCAAGGTTGGCCCGTAGTCCATTACAAACCGAGGCTCCTTCGTGCTCCGGAAAGCAAGTTATGCTATTTATCCTGGTTATGATTTGCAGATCATTGTCAGTTGTTACGGGTCAGAAGTCAGTAAATCTGACATCAGTCTTTCCAGGGGATATCGTGTTACTAAGTCGACCACAGCTTTGTGATATGGCTAGGCAGATCGATTAATTGAAGTCAGTCATTTGGCCGCAACACCCCTCCGTCACCGCGTATAGTATGGCATTACGCCACCGTCTCAGTTTTACACATGCCTTTGACTACAAAAACTTTGGCAGTATTTTTACAGACAATATTTACTTTTAAGAATTAGAGTTTGAATTTGAGCTCTGTCAGTGCGCTAGATACAATTTTAAGGATTTCTGACTGAAGGCAGTGGTAGCCTTAGTTTTTGCATAAAAGTAGCTATGTAAGTAACCAATACATGAACACTAAGATAAAACCGGCCAAGAGCGTGTCGGACTTCGCACATTTAAGGTTCCGTACCAAATTTATTTTTGACTATTTATATGGCTTTGGGTCAACAAGATGCTTATACTGTGACGACTGTAGCTCCAACCACTTAGCTGTAAAACCTGTGTGACAGACGACGGATAGACGGACACATGAGTGACAGCAATAGGGCTCCGTTTGGACACTTCGGGTACGGAACCCTAAAAACGCATAAAACATTGACCGTTATATGAACTCGCAAATAGTAGAAATTATTGCACAAATGTATACATTTTTTTATGAGGAAATACTTGTATATTTATATTTAGAAAAAAATATGTGAAATGAAGTATCGCGTAAACACATTAAACCATGAATTAAATATATTATTGTTTTTCTATTAACCAAACTGTTGCACAAAAAGATACATTTCCTATAGATAATGTTACCTATTCGTTAGCAAATTTAAAATTACTTACAATTTACAATACCTTCCAATAGCATCTTTTAATAACATATATTTTAGTAACGACCCGCCCCAACTTGGCACGGATACAAAATTATACACCTAAACTCAACAACGGAGTCGCCCTCACGCCCTCAGCAGCAGCCGCCGCAGGAGACGCCAGGGGCTTCCGGCGCCGCGAGACGATCTCCGGCCACCGTAGACCCGGGCCTGCGGACGGCGAGTAGTTGGTAACTCGCCGTCCGATCAGCACCAGGCCCGAGAGTCGACGCGCGCCTCAAAGAGTTGTCATCGAAAGAGTTACCTCGCCCCTGCGCATTCAGGGCAGGGAGGAACAGGGGTGGGTTTTAGTCAGTAAGAGTCTGACACGCCCTTCCGCTCCACTCTAGAGCGGGAGAAGTCATTGAATGATTTTAAAAAAAAACCTTCCCCATGAATCACTGTTCATTACTGAAAACCGTATGAAATCCGTTCAGTTTAGTTTATCACGAACATACAGATACAGACACAGACGCGGTGGGGACTTTGTTTATAATAACTACGAAGATATTGATACATATTATTCTACATTTTCCATTATCTTCTGCGCTTTACAATACTAATGAAGCAGCTTCTACTCCATTTGTCTAAATAAGTTAAGTATTTCTTCCTTCTTCTCTAAATAAAAATACCTAAGCTACGTTCAAAAGCCATTGTCTATAAATTATCTAAAAACTCCCTTAAAATTGAAAGTGACATCATTTTTTTTTTCTTTTAGGAATCATCCAGAAATCAAACTCAACGATCACCCTAAAAGATGAAGACGGAAAGGAAATTAAACTAACAGTTCTCAAATACCCAATTCCTTTAAATACTCTAGAATATGAAGCTGATGATTTTGTTGGAAACAATAACTTTAAGAATAAAGAAAAAAAGAAAAGTCGCAAAAAGAAAGAAGCGAAGAAAGGCAACGTTAAGTTAGGAAATATATCTTTGTTGAAAGAACCCATTTCTATTAATAATGTAGATTGGAAAAACGAAACTAATGAACAAGAAAATTTTGTAACTTTTAATGTTAAAACTGTTCAAAGATTTATCCATGCACCAAGGAGACAACGTAACGAAAATATTGACTATGAAAAGTGGAAACAAAATGCCTTGATCCTCTTTGAAAACTCTTATGTATATCCATTTATACACGCAGCTAATAAATACAAATGTGTCATCTGCTCCAAGCCTTTTCTAGATTCCAGTCTATTGAAAAACCATACTATAAACGAACACACAAGCAAAGAAATGAAACGAGCATTAAATAATAGAGTTAGAGAGAATAATCTAAAAGTCGATGTCACGTACCTTCAGTGCAAGATCTGTTTGCAATCACTACCTGATCTGCAGAACTTGAAAACACATTTAAAGGACCATGGCAAGAAAATAAAGCCCGAATTGCAAGATAATATAATACCATTCAAATTAGGAGGCGAAGATTTTGAATGCCAAATATGTGGAGAAAAGTATCTCAAACTAAGACTTCTAATCATTCATATGAGTAAACATTTCAATAATTACAGTTGCGAAGTATGTGGTTCTGTATTCATATCATTGAATTTACTAAAAAGGCATTTACAGATTCACGAATCAGGGAGTTTTCCTTGCAGCAAATGTGATAAAGTGTTCTCTACCTCTGCAAAAAGATCACTTCATTACAAAGGAGTGCATTTAAAGCAATTCCCGCGAAGATGCCCGATTTGTCCTGAAAAATTCAACTCAAATTATCAAAGGACAAAACACTTACGAATAGCACATAACCAATCAAGTGGGATATATAGATGCGACACTTGTGGACGAGAATACGATTTGAAATACAATCTTCTCGTTCATATAAGGTCGGTTCATCTTCAAGAGAGGAACCATGAGTGTCCAATGTGTAATTCAAGATTTTTCTCCAAGTATTGCCTTTCGAGGCATATGATTATACATTCAGGGGAGAAGAATTTCAAATGTGAAATTTGCGGAAAGGCGTATGCAAGGAAGAAGAATCTTCGAGAGCATTGTAGGTCCCATGATGTTGGGATGTGTGTTATCTGCGGACTGAATTGTGGGGATCATAATAATCTAGTTGCCCATGTAAACGGTGTGCATTGAATAATGAGTAAGATTGAAACATACTGTATTACTTAAAGAAAACTAATAAGAAATATGTTCGGTGTGCCTCAAGGAACAGTTCTTGGATCAGGAATAAAAATAAAAAGATAAGGGCAAGAAAATCACATTCCATTGCTGTTTTACACGATTTTACTAAACATAGACTACTCAAATGACAGACCATTTAAGTTATTGGTTTCTATACAAGTATTTTTAGTATCGATTATAGGAAAGGCAAATAAAACCTACTTTTACGAATAGTTTTTTATTTTAATAAAAGTTGTTAGAGAACCCAATACCCTTATACCTAACTTTGAAAGCCAAAGGTGTCTATAGCAAATCAAGCCATTTATTAGGTTCGTTTGAAAGTTAATGTTAATACTGTAGCTGTAGCTTTTTTATAGTTGTTAGGCACGCGTTTGACCACCATCTCACCTAATGGTAAGCGATGATGTGGTCGAAGATGGAGCACGCTTGCCTAGAAGCAACCTATTCACTCTTGACTTAAAGATTCCCAGGTGGTAGCTATCAGGAGTATCAGTAGCTAGTTTGCAGAAGACATTTTAAAAAGGGCATTATTTTGTTTTTCTCAGGAGTGACTGCAAGACAACGAACGGGCCCCCGGACCAGTATCTGGCAAATGACCATATCAGAGAGACAGAACGCAGCTACGTTTCTAGAATTTACAACAATCAAGCCATTCTTTTACCAGCAAGCGAATTTTAAATGCTTTTATTGCAATGAAGTCTTCCCTGAAATACATTCTGTCCTACAACATACAGCCTTCCATGTTACTCCAGAAAGATGCTGTCTTCTCAAGCAATATTTAAGAAAAGGGAAAAGAGTCATCAAAGTAGACATCTCAGGTCTCAAATGCAGGCTTTGCGAACAGAAGTATTCAGATCTCGATGATATTAGAAAACATTTAACACTAGCCCATAAGAAAGAGTTCAATTCGGCAGGAAATGGACTAATGGCGTATAATTTGAATACGAATAACGGTCAATTGGCTTGCCACAAGTGTTCAAAAACTTTCAACTCTTTCTTCCTTCTCAACAGACATATGAACGTGCATTTCAGCGTAGTCTGCGAGACTTGTGGCTTAGGATTTATGTCACATCAACGCCTGATAAACCATAGAATAGTACACCAAACAGGAGTTCACAAATGCGATAAATGTCAGGAAGTATTTCAGACAAAATTAAAACTACGTTACCACTTATTCAAGAAACATGAAGTAACGAATGCAAAGAAGATAAAACCATTGAAATGTCCGCACTGCTTAGAAAGATTCGCGGAACACTACAGAAAGATGACTCATTTGAAAGAAGTTCACGGAATCTCGTTCACTTTTGAATGCAGCGCTTGTAAAGCCGTTTTACCGACGCGAAGAGCTTTAACAGAACACACGACAAAACTGCACACGCAAAAAATTCAATGCAAAGTTTGTGGGAAATGTTTTGGTACTAAATCTTTGTTGAAAATGCATATGAGAGGCCATACGGGCGAGAGGAACTTCTACTGCGCGATCTGCCAGAAGGCATACATGCATGAAAGGACTCTGAGGCAGCATATGAGGGTACACGGTCCAGTTTGGAAGTTCACGTGCTCAGAATGTGGCAGTGGGTTCCATAATAGGAATGATTATAACAAGCATATGAAGCAATGGCACCCACAGTGGCAGTTTAAGACTATCGTCAAAAACTTTGGAAGTGAACTTATGAACTGATCATGTAATAATGTAGGAGAGTTGTGTAAAGGCCTGTCAAATCAATATGGACAATGAAGCAACGAGAACAATCATTTTCAAATTAAAAGGATGTTTTAAAGCTGATCTCTCGAAACAATCACTAAGTACAAAATACATATAGTGGCACCTTTAGCAAAGTAGAGATATTCAACTCCCTAGGTTTATTTTGTATTCAAATGTACTGCACCTAAACTTTTTTTTTTTGGTCGATTTGGGAAATCATTCAACGAATTCTCCTGCTCTGGGCGTGTCAGACTTTTACTGACTAAGAATTATTACTATTTTTAACTACGGGTCAAAAAACGGCATAAGCATTACAAAATTTACAGATAACATTAATATACAGGGTGTAACGGAAAGGTGTGGTCATATTTTAGGAACCGGTTCTGCCCATGGATATGAACAACTTTCTCTAAGAAAAAACTGAAAATTTCTAACTAAAAAATTGGACTTTCCATACAAAGTTATCATCAGCTGATCAATATTTGTATGGGAGGTAAAATTTTTTTTTGTGAATTTCATTAGGTTTTCTTGAAGAAAGATGTTCATATCGATGGGCAGATGCAGTTCTTAAAATATGACCACACCTTTCCGTTACACCCTGTATAAACACTTTACAAGGACAGTTGTGAAGTGTTTGTTACTTTTTACTTTATCATAATCATCATCATCAGCCTTTTATTGTCCCCATGAGAGTGTGGCCCACATAATCCACCACGCGGGCCCAATGCGGGTTGGTGCTGGTCGTGGTGGATGACAAATGTCTTCGAATTCGAATAGTTGGTTCCATGTTCCATGTCCTTCATGCCGGTTTCCTCACGATGTTTTCCTTCACCGTTTTGAGAGCAGTGGTGCTGAAATAATTTACACAAAGTAAAGCGCCTGCCTGGGTTTGAACTTACGACCTACAACTCGTAAGTCGCTGCCGCTACCAATTTTTATCCTGCAAAGTTGAAAATATGCAAATGAGTTTCACTATTTTGTAAACGCTGTCATAAAAGATATCTTCCCATGCTCGAATAAGAGCTTTTAAGTCAAGATAAATAATAAAGATGCAAGTTACTAGTCATTATACTTAGTTCGTTCGTTAGATATACTCGTAGCATAATGGGCCTTATTAATAAATAAAATAAGAATGTGATTAACTTAGACACTGATTAGCGGGTTTTAATTAAACATTTTTTTTTGGTGAATTTGAATTTAAAATCTGCTAATCAGTATTGAAAGTAAGCATATGGTCGAGTTTTATAAATAAGGCTGTTTGTGTGCTGTTACATCAATATTTTTTAAATATAATATATTATGAATTATTAAGTATTTGAATCTATCAATAAAACTAATTTATCTAAGTATATTATTATTAATCATGACGATGTATTTTTCAGTTACCATAATAAAAAGTAAATAAGTAATTATAATGCCTACCTACTTCGATATTAATTTATGTACATATCTTAGTAGTAATGAGTGTGAGAATGTCATTAAACAATATTTTATAACGAAACGTCTTTATTTCTAATTAACTTACTTTGTAACGACTTATCATTGATGAAATCTTCAGATGACTTCTTCCGATCTGGGTGGAGCGGGAGGGCGTGTCAGACTCTTACTGACTAAAACTCACCCTTGTTCCTTCAGTTGCCTGTGCCAACGGCCGCGGTAACTCTCTTTCTAATTTATCCGCGACCACAGGCAGAATGAAATTTGCCCTAAGGCTTTAATCTATGAAATCGAATGCGTTCCGCAAATCTAAACCGTGTTAAAGAGCTTCATATAATTATATAGTAAGTCGGACAAGTCTTGAATATGGTTTAGACTTGCCCTTCGCGTTCAGTTTCACATTCAAAATTTGGTTTTACCGTTAAAGACACAACTTCCTATTAAACAACAGACATTTAAAAAAAAAACTGAACTACTTACACCTTGTATGTGAACAATATTTATTTGCACATGAACATTGTTTTTGTAATGCACACTCTTAATTGGTGGACTAACAAAGGATGGACCAAAAAGAAAATAAACATGAACGTTTTATCTCCTCAGGAACCGAAGCGAAGCGACGACAAGGAGCACTGACCAGTATCTGGGAACTGACACTATCTGAACGACAGAACGCTTCCATACTTATAGAAAACACAACAGCGATTCCTTTCGTTTACTGCAGATACTATTTCAAATGCTTCTTCTGCAGAGAACAGTATTCAGACATAAAAACACTCCTACAACATACTTTGACTCACGAGACACCAGATAACGCTATCATTCTCAAAGAATATCTCCCAAAAGGGAAAAGGACAGTCAAAGTTGACATATCGGAGTTAAAATGCAGAATTTGTGACCAAAATTACAAAGACCTCGATGAAACACGAAAGCATTTGGCTTCGGAACATAATAAGTCTTTCACTGAATCAGGAAATGGATTGGCAGCTTACGATCTGTCCTCCAAAAATGGTCAATTCGCGTGCCACATATGCAACAAGATCTTCCAAACGTTTATACTCCTAAACAGGCACATGAACGTACATTTCAGTAACGCGGTTTGCGAAACTTGTGGCGCAGGATTCATGACTCATCAGCGATTGATACAGCATAAAGAAATTCACCTACCAGGAGGATATCCTTGCAATAAGTGTAACAAAGTATACACAACGAATTCTAACTTAAAATATCACATGGAAAAAGCACATGAGGGGACAACGAAGATGAGAATGTTAAGATGTCCACATTGTTCCGAAAGATTCACCGAACATTTTCGGAAGTTGAAGCATTTGAAAGAAGCGCACGGGATTACCTTTACATTCGAATGTGAGGTATGTCATTCGGTGTTCCCAAGTCGCAGAGCACTTACAATGCATACAAATAAATTGCATACCGAGAAAACCCAATGCGAAGTTTGCAAAAAGAGTTTTAGCTGTATTACTTCTTTGAAAAAACACATGGTTTCTCACACTGGTGAAAGGAATTTCATTTGTTCTCTCTGTCAGAAAGCTTACAGACATCAGAAGAGTTTGAAACTGCATATGAGAACGCATGTTCAGGGAGAGCAATATATTAAATTTAATTGTTCTGTTTGTGGGAACGGGTTTCCTAATAGGAACGAATTTAATAGACACGTTAAAGAATGGCACCCAAGGACCTTCTTCGATTATTCTGGTCACTAGTTAAATCGCGTGATAATTAGGTTAAAGAAGCCTATTTAATGAACGTTAGCATGAGAGCGTTTTCTCAAATGCAAAACTTAAATTCTTTTATTTCCTCCTTTCTCTGAATTTGAGTCTATCCGAATTGGAAATGTAATGAATTTGGATGAACGGAGTACGGATCTAGTGCGCAACTCTTACTGTAAGTAGTACTATGCCTGCTTGGGACCGATATTTCTAGGAGTTGGGTCGATGCAGTGCGGAACCACTCCACTAATGTCTTGTGTTGTGGCGCCCAACAGGGACATCTGTTCCGAGTCGGGTGCCAATAAAGACCATCTATTAGTGACATTTTTTTTAATGTTCGTGATTGTTTATGTACACGACAATCAAGCTTTAACTCATTTAATAATAATGTCTTGCGTTATCAACTAACATGGCACCCAAGGCTATGGAAAGGCCAATGCTAGGGATTTCTCTTCATGACCATATCGGCAATACAAAGATCCTGGTGGTACCGAGGAAGAAGTGGCAGGCCACACATGCCGCAGACCGGATGATAGATGGGATAGGAAGATGTAACAGTGGGGACCCAGAAGTGGCCGTAAGAGCGTAGGTAGACCACGAACCAGGTGGAACAACAACCAAGTCAAAGACGGCAAGGGTTGGTAGTGGGCAAAAGAGGAAACCCACATTCATCATTGGGTGTATACGGGTTGAAGAAATTGGCGCCCAACAGGGCTATGTAGTCCCAGTTGGCGCCCTAAAGGCCATTTGTTTATTTAATAGAAAATAGTTTTTAATTTGTTCATGAAGGTTAAATACAAAAATACAAGTATTCTTATAATGACAGTTAGCTGTTATGTGACTGATTTAATGGATCTCTTGTAGTACTAAGCTTAGATATAATTTTTATTGAGTATAAAATGAGAACGAGAATTTTGTTTGCTTTCATTTATATAACTCTTAAATAAAAGAATTATATTACTCTTAAAAACAATTTCTGTCCTTAGAAGTTTCTAAGCATCCGAACTGTAATTAGTAAGTATTTCAATAACGATTCTTAAGTTAAAATATTAATTTATAAACTCTTAAATTATCTAATTTTCATTTCGCAGGCGACGATTCGGTGCCCGGAACAAGTATATGGCAGTTAACGGTTTCGGAAAGAAAAAATGCAGCAACCTTTATAGAATGCACGACTGTTAGGCCCTTTATATTTAGAGGAACAAGCTTCAAATGTTTCTTCTGCACGGAATATCATTCTAAGGCAGCATCATTATTAGAACATACTGCAACCCACAAAATCGAGAGCAGAGAATTAATTTTCGAAAAATATGTAACGAAAAGCAAAAGATGCTTACAAGTAGATATCTCGAAGCTTAGTTGTAGGTTATGTGAAGAGAATTATCCTGATCTAAAAATTATCAGAGAACATCTTATAAGGAGACATGCAACGCAGTTCTATTCAGCCAGCAACGGCATGACAGAATATAACATGGAACTTAAAAACCATATGTTTGTTTGTCACATTTGTGGCGAAGATTTTCATAATTTTGGCTTACTAAACTGTCATATGAATAGCCACGTTGGGAAAGTAGTTTGTGAGAACTGTGGAGCAGGATTTTTAAACCAACATCTACTCATGAAACACAAAGAATCTCATTTGACAAAGCTCTTCAGTTGCAAACAATGCGAAAAAAGTTTTATGAAGAAAAGTCAGTTGACTTACCACACAGATAAAGTGCATAAAGGAAAGGAACGAGTCAAGCTGAAAAAATGCCCCAAATGTCCCCAAACTTTTAAAGAACACTACGCCAAAATACTGCATTTGAAGAAGGCCCATGGAATCGTAAACACCTTCCCTTGCCATATCTGTAAAAATACTTTTACGACTCGAAGAGCGGTAACCGAACATCTCACTAGATTTCACACTGAAAAATTCAAATGCGAAGTGTGTTCTAAATGCTTTGGTGTAGAATCGAGATTGAAACAGCACATGCGGGGACACACTGGGGAAAGAAATTTCATATGTCCTGTATGCAAAAATGCTTACATGCATAAAAGATCTTTAAATAAACACATAAGGACTCATGAAACGGTTTTTAGAAATAATTGCACGGAATGCAGCGCAGGGTTTCAGGAAAAAAATGAGTATGATAAACATATGAAACAGTGGCATCCTGCTTATGGTGATATTGTGTAGTTAAAGTGAGACAGAAGAAAAAAAATTAACCTCCCGACCGAATTTCGATCCCGGCGGCCAATCTCAACAGAGATTATCCAAGTATACTGGAGATATTATACTCGTAGTGTACAAGCGTGTGTGCAAACACAGGTGCACTCTGTTTCTTCCCCGACACGACCGGGAGTGATCAGGCGCAGGAGCATCGGCTTTACGTGCTTTCCGGGGCACGCGGGTGCCACACCACCAACTTCCAAACTCCGGGCTGCTACAGAGTAATTTCTAATGGATAAACACAATAGCACTTTTTGCCCGACTCGGGAATCGACCACGAGATCAAGAAAGCAGTCAACATAGATCGACCGATATCGAGATCGACCCAGCTCATTAAGACAGAAGATGTCTTCCTTGGTTTTAGTAAGTTATCATAATACTATCTGTTGCTTAAGTGAAGGATGGGATCAGAAAGTCTAAAGTCGATGGAAGAAAAGGGTTACCTTATTTATTTTTTAGGGGAAAGACCAAGGAGTGTGATATTTTTACCTCACTAAAAATACCCCGGTGATCACCATCAGCACATGTAAGGGGCCCCGTTACCTCTTAAAAGACTGCACCGGAACGCTCTCTGTGGACTGTAAATGGGTCTCCTCTGAGCGTCGCTGTACACGGCAGCACGTGATCACAGTGCCGCCGTATTCCTTAGAATCACTCGGTGGATAATCAGAGTCCACAAATATGCTGTAAAACACTGATTTTAAAATAAAACAACGCAGTAATTTGTACGACTTATTTTATTAATTAACATAAAAAAATTATATGATCATCACAGTAATGGCAGGTTTACAATTACATTAGGCTGGTTTCTATCTTAAAAATAACCTAAAACTAATCTGCAGGTACACCACGTAAAATGCACAGTGGTTTGATGGCTTGCCTTTAGCGTACGATGGCTCATACGAAATTGATATAGAAGAATTTTAGGGCTAACTGCTACAGCTATTTCGGACCGAAATGCACAAACGCTCTAAAATTACATCTACAAGTTTCACTACAAAGATTCAAAACAAAATATTCCCCAAGTAATCTTCCCCTCTCCTTCAAGGCCACACTACACTCTCAATCCAAGGCACGTAGAACTTGACCCGCGTGTAAATGCCAGGTTGACCGGAGTAGCCACAGTTTCGTCCGTAAGAAGTCACTCCAATGACTGTGTGGAGGCATTTTGAGAGGTACGGTTTGGCTTGAAGAGGGCCTCCGCTGTCGCCCTGTGGATACAAAAGTTTTGGACCTGTTAAAAGATTATTTGAAAAGATTTACCAGTGCTTAATATCTTTACAGTAAGAAGTTACAGACGAGACATCAAGAGAGCTAGAAAATATGGAGGTGTCTTTTGCCCAGCCGTGGGACAGCGTTGGCTAAGAAAAAATAAAAAGGATTTACAGACTGTTTAAAAACATTGGTTAATTTAGTTTCAAATCTCAGAAAGGCACTAGAATATATTTGAGTACAAAAGAGCTACCAAATTATAACCAATTCATCAATTTAACTTTGTGAAAATATGACAAAGCTTTAGTTACATTATAAAGAAAATAAATTACGGTAAAAGAAGAAGCTCATCTCAATGAGACTTAAAAGGTGTGGTCATATTTTAAGACCTGCATCTGCCCATCGATTTGAACGACTTTCTTCAAGAAAACTTGTGGGAATTCTCAAACATTTGTATGGAAAGTCCAATTTTTTATTTGAGAATTTTCTATTTTTTCTTAAAGTTGTTCATTTCTATGGACAGAACCGGTTCTTAAAATATATCCACACCTTTCCGTAACACCCTGAGGCGTTTTTCCTGCAGTGCTTCAAATGACAGGCACGGATGGTACTGGCACTAAGATCAATAGTAAAGATCCTCTATAAAATTGGCTACGAAAAGAAAATGTGAAGACGACTAAGAGAATTAAAGCATAAATTGAAAAATGTATTACGCCGCTAACTGTTGCCGATAAATGATACTTAAAATTAATTATGTTTGATTAAACTTGTCTACAATTACTGTTGCCGAGCTTCATGCTCGCAGGAAAATAGTTTCCTTTTATTTTTGAGCGGTATGTACTAAGCTTTGATAATATTATAAACGTGACATAACAAGAACATAATTTTGTAATTATGTACTGAAAGTTAATACGAGCGCTAATAAATGTGCAAAAGTGTTTGGTCAAAATAAACAATTTATTTTATTTTATTTTTAGAATAACCCACCTCGCAAGTGTCCTTGCCCCCCACTTCATCTCCGTAGCACATCTGAATGGTGCCGTTGAAGCCGTTCAGCAAGTGTCTGTGCGGCGGATAGTGCACCGCGCATGCTTCCTCGTAGTATGATTGGAGTGACACCTGCAAGACGACATTACAAAATATTTAAAATTAGCTTCTGCTAGCGGCTTCACCCGCGTGTTAAAAAGAAGCCTATGTTTTAATCCAGGTTATAATCTATCTGTGTGCAAAATTTAATTAGAAAGAAAGAAAGAAAATACTTTTATTTACGGTAAACATGACGCAAAAGACAGAGAAACACAACAAAAAAAAAAGGGGAAAATATGCGTCATATCCACACAAAACGGCCATCGCTCAGCTTAATGCTGTGACCCTATGCGAGACAGAGGCCCAGCGCTGGATTTGAACGACAGCCGGCACTGACGTCATGACGTCGACCGGTGCAGCAAAGAATGAGTAAAACTAAATACTATACAGTGTAGGTAATAAATATTAATATTTAAGTGGCAACATTCCTTTCCCTGCAACATGACGCACGCGCCGCTGGCTTTGATTAATCTGTGTCACTCAGTTGTCAGTAAACTATCTTTGACAATTTTAGTACGGGTTACATAATAAAAAATACACATCATGGCGGCACTCGGCAGCAATGAGATAATAATAGGTAGCCAAAGGAAATTGTGTAGTGGTAGATATTGTTTCTGGAAAAAAAGTGTTTATGAAAGTGTGGAACTCCCTAATTCAAATCCCTTCAGCCGTTTTCGCGTGATTGAAACAAAAACATACAAACTTTCGCATTTATAATATTAGTAGGACTAGCTTCTGCCAGTGGCATCGCCCGCGTGGAATTTTTACTGCCCCCTCTATAATTTACAGCCTATGTGCTATTTCAGACTAAAAAACTATCTCTGTGCCAAATTTCATTCATATCCGTTCAGCCGTTCTAGCATTCATCCATCCAAACTTTCATATTTATAATATTAATAGGAAGTAGAATTACATCTAAATTATAAGAAATTGCAGTATATAATTATTACTGGTCCAGAATTTTCATACATTCTTCAAACTTTTTGTTTCGCTACAAAACATGAGGAGAATTCTTTTGCCAACAGTGACCATTTCAGTGTCTAGCGGCACACCGGTGTGCCAGTGGGGAACTAACGGATTCCCATTGCCCGCCCCAGCGTTAGAGAAGCGTCTCTACGCAGGTAATATCATCGCCATACATTTTGTACTAAGCGTTAGCGTAAACGATAGTAAAAAAAACTTTAATTTCGGAAGTCGGTGTTTGTATTTTTATTTCTTTGTTATTTGACACCGACTTCCGAAATTAGTTATTTTTTAATTTTTAGTGTATTTTCTTTTTTGGAAGTCGGTTGTTTTTTTTTTTGTAAAAAAGTTTTCTTTCTTTATTCAGTAAAAGTCTGACACGCTCTTCCGCTCCACCAAGAGCGGGAAAAATTATTTGATGATTTCCCCGGGTTAAAGGCGCGTAGTGTTCTACGTGCCTCAAAGAAATGTCAGCAATTATATCGACGGGGCCCGCTTGGGCCAGGGTCGCGGGCTTATCGAAAAGAGTCAGCGCAACCCTGGAACCAAAAGGGCAACTGAAGAAAAACGGGTGTGTTTTAATCAGTAAGAGACTGACACTCCCTCTCGCTCCACCTAGAGCGGGAGAAATTATTTAATGATTTTCCACTATCAAAAAAAAAGTAGCACGAGGGCAAGAAGATAAAATTACTTACAGCCTGCAGTGTATCAGCTAACTGCATGTTATGCCCCAAAGCTCCCCATCCTGTAGCAGTCACCACGCCAAGGAACTGGTCGTCGATGTTCAGACACGCTGGGTACACATGCAAGTTGAATGTCACCCTGGAAAGACAGACGAGGGAATCGTAAATTGGTAAGTATTAATTCTGGCAATTTAAGTATTTTTTGGGAGGGAAATCATCAAATAGACTCAGACTCTTACTGACTAAATCCCACCCGTGTTCCTTCAATTGCCTTTGCCAGGGCCGTGGTGACCCTTACAAAGGGGCCCTAGTGGACCCCTTTGCCAGGGCCGTGGTGACCCTTACAAAGGGGCCCTAGTGGACCCCTTTGCCAGGGCCGTGGTGACCCTTACAAAGGGGCCCTAGTGGACCCCTTTGCCAGGGCCGTGGTGACCCTTACAAAGGGGCCCTAGTGGACCCCTTTGCCAGGGCCGTGGTGACCCTTACAAAGGGGCCCTAGTGGACCCCGTCAGTTGCTGCTGACATCTCTTTGAGGCGCGCGTGGAACACAACGCGCCGTCGACCCGTGCTTGGTCTTAATCAGACGACGACCTACCCATTGCTCGCTGTCCGCAAACCCACGCTTACGGTGGCCGGGCATCGGCTTTCAACGACCGACGCACAGAGCGTCTCCTGCGGCAGCTAGGGGCGTGAGGGCGCGAGGATTGTCTCTCCCTTACGCGTCCCGCCTTCTCCTTCATTCATGCAGCCTAGGCTTTTCTCCATGTATGTTGCGGTCGGCTTCCAGACTAACTGGATGCAACTGAATAGGTACAAGTGTTTTACATGGACCGGCTGTCTCTCTAACCACAAGACCGTTACTGGGTGACACGATACCACGACACTATTCGGGGCTTTTAATGTTTTTTTAAGGGTCTTCTACCGGCCAAGTGGCGTCATTGAATAAAAAATCGTAGCATAGCATAGAAAAGAAATATTAAAGAATCCAACGTCACATTTATTACAAAGAGGATAAAGTATTTTTACGTTGTTAAAACAGGTCTCAAAATGTTTCGTATCCAAAGTAGTAGGCAAAAGTGTCCGAAACGGCCGTTTTTGGTATATATACAAAACAGAATGTAGTTTTTTATTTACAGATTACAGGAAAACCTATGAGAAATACCCTTAAGTAGTTTAAACCTGAAAAAATATGAATTGTTTGGATCCCTTTGAGCGCGAATCCGACTCGCTTTTGGCCGGTTTTTTTTAGTCCATACCTGTATACATCATATTTGAACAACCAAATATGGCGTTTAGCACCTCAAATTATCGCTGACTTTTATTTTTGACCGACTTCGAAAAAGGAGGAGGTTCTTTCTTCGACAGTATGTTTTTTTTTTCTCCGTCAATTGTGGACCGATTTTCAATTTTTTTTTTTATCCGAAAGAATATACTTCCGAGGTGGTCCCATATAAATTTTATCGAAATTGATTTAGCGCTTTTTGAAAAACTGAACAAAAACGAAATATACGTTTACCTCGATGACGTTTTGGTTTTCTCCAATTACGAGTAGGTATGTTTAAATTCCACGTTCCATTTTATTGGGGTTTTTAGTGCTGGGGTATAACAACTAAAAAGTGAAAAATAAAAAACTTTTTTACAAAAAAAAAACAACCGACTTCCAAAAAAGAAAATACAGTAGAAATTAAAAAAAAGAAAATACACTAAAAATTAAAAAAATAACTTTAATTTCGGCAGTCGGTGTTTGTATTTTATTTCTTCATTTTTTGACACCGACTTCAGAAATTAAAGTTATTTTTTTTAATTTTTAGTGTATTTTCTTTTTTGGAAGTCGGTTGTTTTTTGTTATTTGATATAGGAGATGTATGTTTTCTTGATCTAAGAATCCGATAATCAGTGTTTAAACTAAGCATATGGTTACTGAGTTAAATAAAGCTGCAAGTGTCTGAGACTCACCTAATATTGGTCTCTAGCAGAGCTATGTCGTGGTACTTGGAGGGCGCGTGGTACTCCGGGTGCGGCACTATCCGCACCACGTGGTATCGGTGCCAGCGCTCTGGAGGATCCGTGCGCTTCAGGATACCCATCGCCACGTAACGGACTTTGCCTCTGGAAGATAAAGTAGGTACTTTGTAAATAAAGTCAAGATATGTTTCAATGGTAGGTATTAGAGACTCCTTCATCAGGACCTCTTTAGAGGGTTTAGAACTCATGGCACATTATGAAAAAAAGAAATTAAAAAAACTAACTTTTCGAGTGAATTCAGTGGCTGTCAGAAGTTTATGGCGGGATTTTGTCGAGTGAAGTTCAGTGGCTGTTTTAATTATTCGTTTATTGATTCCTATTGGATATTGTGATGTAAAATTGGTGTAGTCTTGTGTCTCAAGTGTCAACGTAAATGGACAATATGTGGAATCATTGAAACAGGCGCGATCTCGGTAAAATGGAGCTGAGAATTTTATTGTAGTATTGACTACCTCAGCGAAGTTTGCCGAGAATGCTGACTCGACACATTTGTTGCCTAATACTGCAAAAAACATTAGAATGTGTTACATCTGCATTATATTGGGAAAAGAAATTAAAATACACGACTAATGACTAGGCAGTATGGTCCAAGACCTTATATAGCCTGTTCCAAAAGGAACAAAAAAAAGAAAAAAAATATCAGTGGCTGTCAAAGACTACAATAATATACAGGGTGTAACGAAAAGGTGTGGTCATATTTTAGGAACCTGTTCTGACCGTGGATATGAACATCTTTCATTAGGAAAAAAATGAAAATTCCCAAAAAAAAAATTGGACTTTTCATACAAAGTTATGATCAGCTGCTCAATATTTGTATAGGAGGTAAAAAAAAATTGTGAATTTCCTCAGGTTTTCTTGAAGAAAGTTGTTCATATCGATGGGCAAATACAGTTCTTAAAATATGACCACACCTTTCCGTTACAGCCTGTATACGGGTGGCTGTTTTTTTGATTAAATTGATTCTTTGGATATTGTGATGTAAAACTGGTGTAGTTTTGTGTCTCAAGTGTCTACGCAACTGGACAATATGTAGAATCATTGAAACAGGCGCGTTCTCGGTGAAATAAAGCTGAGAATTTTGTACGGAACGCTAAGAAGAAAAAAACTCAAGTAGTAGAGTAAAACCCACCGAAAAAGTCACTTGCTTGTGTTATTACATATGTGCAGAAATATAAGTTTATTTAAAATTGCGTGTCAGGGTTTCTGTACCTATGTACACTGCACACGTTATGACAACAGCTTGAGGAAACTCTCGCAAGCTGAGCGAGTAATTATGAGTATATACTATACTATACAGCCCCTATATTATGTACTTATTTGGTGTCTGGGAGTGCGAAAAAAGCCGTCAGTCCTGCACCTGATCTTTGTCGTGTCGAATTGCGAATCTGAGAGTAAGGCCGCGTTTACATCTACAAGCAACTCACATGCAAGTTTAAGGGTCTACTACCGGCCAAGTGGCGCCCGCATTGAATAAAAAATCGTAGCATAGCCTAGAAAATAAATATTAAATAATCCAACGTCATGTTTGTTACGAATAGGATAAAGTATTTTTACGTTGTTAAAACAGGTCTCACAATGTTTCGTATCCAAAGTAGTAGGCAAAAGTGTCAGAAACGACCGTATTGCTACTGAAAAAATGCTATCGTAAAATTTAAGACTTTCACACTTCACCAGTAGATGGGTATTGGCTATTTCATGAGATAGGGGAACACATCAATATCATCATCATCAGCCTTTTAATGTCCCTCTGTTGGGGCACAGGCCTCCTCTCTGTGAGAGGGTGCGGCCCGCATTGGGCCCGCGTGGTGACTTACGGACCACGCGGGCCCAATGCGGGTCGGTGGATGTCACGCATGTCTTCGAATTTTTAGTTCTAGGTCATGCCGGTTTCCTCACGATGTTTTCCTTCACCGTTTCGAGCGCAATGGTGATGAAATAATTTACACAAAGTAAAACGCCTGCCTGGGTTTGAAATCACGACCTACAACTTGTAAGTCGCGGCCGATACTACTGGGCCACCAACTGTTCTCAAAGAAGACATAAAACCTAGTAACTTACAGCACAGCACTGGAGATGCAGTGTCCAGCTGTCAGTATAAACTTGTCACTGATGAGGGAGCCGCCACACAGCCAGTGAGCCGTTTCCATACCTCCACCATAGCCTAGAAGCGCCTGGAAATAGACAGAAATATTCATGATGTTTCGATGTGGGTAGGTAATAATAGCCCTGCTAGGGTCGCGCGAGTGACGGGGTCCGCTAGGGCTGATACTTGTCAGGGTCGAGGTGTGTTTGAAAGAATTACCGTGGCCCCTGGCACAGGCAACTGAGGGAACACGGGTGGGGTTTGGTCAGTAAAGTCTGACACGCCCTCCCAGCTCCATCCAGAAGGTGGGATGGGAGAACAAATAAGTTCTCCCTTCCCGATGATTTCCCACACAAAAAAAGACTTTTTTACAAGAAAAAACAACCGACTTACAAAAAAGACTTATTTTCTTTTTTGAAAGTCGGTTGTTTTTTTTTTTGTAAAATAGTTTTTTATTTTTCACTTTTTAGTTGTTATACTCCAAAACTCAAAACCCCAATAACATGGAACGTAGAATTTATTTAAACATACTCGTAATTGGAGAAAACCAAAACATCATCTAGGTATACATATTTTTCGTTCTTGTTAAGTTTTTGAAAAAGCCTCGGGAGTATATTCTTTCGGATAAAAAAAGAATTTTGAAAATCGGTCCACAAATGGCAGAGAAATCGGTGGGCATACATAAAAAAAAAACACATACAGTCGAACATAGAACTTCTAGGCTTCCTTTTTCGAAGTCGGTTAAAATAAAAGTAATAATAGCCGCACGGGTCGATCTCCAAAGTTAAGCCACGCTAACCTAGGTCGGTCCGTGGATTGGTGATTATCCATTACATTTCTACTAAGACTCAATACTCAATACTTTATTGCATTCCATATGTGTTAAATAGGTGGTATAACATAATAAAATATCAATATGGACCCTGTCGGGCACAGCAAAGTAGAAGAGAGGAGAGGGCTAAGTAGTTATTCAATTAAGCAATATAAATTATTAGTTGTGGTTTATTGGGTGTATGTATAATATTATGTATATATATAAGGTTTGCGTATATAGATATATTAAATTGATATTAGGTAATTGTAAGTAATTATTATGAAGTTCTTATATTATTACTAAATTATTTTTCTTATTCTTATATTAGTATTAAATTATTCTTCTTATTCATAGATTATTATTATTTTTTTTTTTAATGTATTTATGTTTATATTGGGTTATCTATTTTTCTAAAAAATGTTTGGTGTAAAAGAGAGAGAAAAAGAAATTATTTTGGAATCGATTTATCATCTAAGAACTCCTTTACTGTGTAGTAAGACTTTGATTCGAGAAATCGCTTCAATTTATTAATAAATATATTTATTTTGCTTATTTCTCTAATATTTTCTGGCAACTTATTATAAATTTTGATGGACATAACTAAAGGGCTGGTTGAGTGCATTTCCAGTCGGGATTGAGGTATATTTAATTTATTTTTGTTTGTTGTGTCGTAAAGTGTATCTAGTTTGTGTTTTTTCGCAAGTGGTATACAAATCTGGGTGTTTTTTGACAACTTCTCCGTGCCTCGGCAAGCACCCGGCCCCACCTAGTCCCAGCTGTCATTTGTAGATCTTTGACAGTCGTTACGTTAGTCAGAAGTTATAAAATCTGATACCAGTCTTACTAATGAAAGTAAAACTGTTTATTCACGTGAAAGCGACGCACAGACATAAATTTGTTACCTAGCAGAAGCCTAAAAACAAACAAAACAAGCGTGGGTATGTATTCTAAAAATAACCGAACCTAACCTAACCTAACGCTCAGCATAATGTAGTGGCCCGTGCACGCCAGCCACGAATCCACAGCGTCTGGTTTTCAGCGTGAGCGTGTCGCTGT
This sequence comes from Polia nebulosa, assembly GCA_951329385.1. Taxonomy (NCBI): domain Eukaryota; kingdom Metazoa; phylum Arthropoda; class Insecta; order Lepidoptera; family Noctuidae; genus Polia; species Polia nebulosa. Next base: position 9,819,998 of record OX589615.1, read on the forward strand.
CTCAGAACAATAAATAAAACATCAGGTTACTCATTGTTCCGACGCACAGAACAATAATACTCTCACGAGTTCTGAGGTCGCTGTGGACACAAAGGGTTTCGTGCTACCCAGTTACTGGTTTGTGGAGGTCAGATTAGGAAATGGCTAGGCAGATTTGGAAGTGACAATACATAGGCTGTTTTCAACTTGTTTCCGATATATCTGCCGCATGCCGAACGAGCGGTGAGCCCCTAAAACTTAAGATTGGTGCTCTGAAATCGACAGATGGAGCCGTGGCGCGGATATCATATCTTCCTGGGAAATTGCCAAGAAGTGTAGAAACGAGAACGATGGAAAGAATCGAAAAAGTTAGCGTCAGATGGTCGCTGAGCCGACAGCTTCTGTTGGTGGCGACCGCGTACTGGGAGACGTAGCTTTGAAGGGCCACATGGCAAGGTGGACTGATGACCTAGTAAAGGCAGGATCTGTCGTTGTGACACTTGGGAGAGGCGTATGTTCAGAAGTGGACGTCTTTCGGCTGAAACAATGATGGTGATGAATCAGCGTCGCATGCCCTTGTTTTTTTTTTAGTGTAGGTAGTCTGGCTAGGACATGCTGATTTCCTTACAATGCTTGAAATGAGCATTTTAAAGTACTGTATCTACCGTTTCATATAGGTGCAACACTTTCCACTTATAGCGGGCAAAATTTTAGATGTAATATGCAGGGTGTAACGGAAAGGTGTGGTCATATTTTAAGAACTGCATCTGGCCATCGATATGAACCACTTTATTCAAGAAAAACAGGCAATTCCCAAAAAAAAAAAATACCGCCCATACAAATATTGATCAGCTGATGATTACTTTGTATGCAAGGTCCAATTTTTTTTTTGAAATTCTCATTTTGAGCAATAGCGCACTAGCGGCTAGGCCGCAGCGGCCAGGCCCTGCAGTCTCGACATTGATAGCGATCGCTACGTCCTAACGATCTGTCACTACGTAGGAAAAATAATTGATTTTCTTGAAATATGTACAGAGACCAGCAGATCAGTTGATCAGTTTTCATGTAAAATAGTGCTTGCAAGTTAAAAATTACGCCGTCGCTGTACATATTTCAAGAAAAGCAATTATTTTTCCGACGTAGTGACAGATCGTTAGGACGTAGCGATCGCTATCAATGTCGAGACTGCAGGCCCAGGTCGTGGCGGCCATCGAGATAGATACATTAGTATGAAATCGCCATAGAGCACGCTCACCTGGCCGCACGCGGCCAGCGACCACCCCAAGCCGCAGCGGCCAGCGAGATCGAAGCGACGCATTTGCGGCCCGTGTTCAGTCGCTGGCAATAATTATTGCATCCTTTTTCATAAAACAGACACAGGGACCGTAAATAAATAATTTGAATAAAAGTAGATAGGCATAGGCTTAAGTTACAACAAGTTTTTCCTTGGCAGAAATGCAGGGGCGAAATTTAGTTACAGTGCCGGTGATTGATGGACATAATTTTCTTAACAGTTCTTGAAACGAAGACTCGCTCATCCGCAAATAATTGTCATCATATTGCTGAAGGTCGGTGAAATAAGTATGAAATAATCCCTTTGTTTCGCCTTTCACGTAGCAAGGGATGAACCCAATATTTTTTCCTTTTCTTTTTCCGCTTCTTACTTATAAGATACAAAAGCACTACTATTTCCTCAACGTCCATTTTGAAAAGCGCTGTATGTGCAACTGACGATCGTAGCCACGGTTTGGCCGCGTTGCACATCGCAACCCCTGCGACCGGGCCGCGCGTCGTGGCCGCGCTGCCAGGTCGCTAGTGCGCTATTGCTCTTAGTCTTAGAGAAAGTTGTTCATTTCCATGGGCAGAACTGGCTCTTAAAATATGACCACACCTTTCCGTTACACTCTGTATAGACTTTACTGTAGGTATCGTATTTCATGTCTTATTCTTCAAACCAGCTCTTCTATTTTAGTTTAGTTATTTAATGTTAGATCATTTAATGAACTGTTGTGGTTCAAGGCAAGGTATATTGTGGTGAAAGCAAGCTACTGACGCCTTAGGTCGAATTCTTTGTATAAATTTTAAAATAATTCTTAAATGTGCTCTATGATTTGCTGACAGACAACCTAAGTCTCTCTACAAGCTGATTTTCAGATACTGCTATTGAAACTCCAATGAAAACTAAACTGATTTTCCTGAAGAAAAAATAAGTGGAAACGTGGTAGCACTTTGTAATAAATAAATTGCCTGCATGGTGCTGATCTATTTACATACAGGGTGTAAGGGGAACGCTTCCGAAGCCAGAACGTAGATTATATACAACCTAAATGCAAACGGTTACCAGTAATCTTTCGTGTGGACGTGGGGTCGTTGTACGCGCGGCCGTCGGCTAGCGCGCGCGCTCTTCGAACTCGTGTTATTCGCGAACGTCAGCTGATATTTTACGCATCTAACAATGCTAAAGTTGTAAAGAATTAAAGTGTCTTTAATTTCAAATAACAGTTTCATTTCTTCGTTTTTACTTTCAACTTTCGTTCTTACAGCATAGTTAAATCTAAATGCTAAAAAACAGTAAACGAAAAAACTGATTTTTTTATGGTATCGTATCGAAAATCACTAGCCTTATCATCTGTCTCCGTTTTCGGAAGCGTTTTCCTGACACCTTGTATAGATTTAATCAAATCAGCATAAACAAAGCGCAATAGTTAATTTTAGAAAGAAGCTGAGAGGAAGAATTTTGCTCCCCAAAAGAGGTTGAAGAATAAACATCCTGCGCTGGATCTCGCGGTTGCGGGGTATCGTTAGATTAAATATAGTTCACTTCAAAATTTTATCATTCTACAGGGTTAACAGAAATGCGCAGTCATATTTAATTTTAAGACAATGCTTCTGCACATCGAAATGAACAACTTTCTTCAAGGAAGCCATAGACAATTCCCAAAAAATAATTGGACTTACCGTACTAAAATAAAACTATCGTCAGCTGATCAAAATTATCGTCAGCTGATCAAAATTATCGTCAGCTGTTCAAAATTATCGTCAACTGTTCAAAAAAAGTATTCATGAGCGGTCCAAAACTTTTTTCGGAATTTTCTATTACTTTTTTGATGAAAGTTGCTCATTTCTACGGGCAGAAACGCATTTCCGTAACCCTCTCTAAGGGGAATTAATTTTTTTATGGAAGTTTCCGATGGAAAATCAAGCACACTGTTACGGTTTATTGCGAAAGGTTAGAAAACAATACAAATTGTGTCGTTATAAAGCTTATGGCACAACTAGTTTAAAAAAGTAGTTTATTTTTTACAAGATCGTATATGTATAGGGTGAATCGTAATTAGTGACTGATACTTCAACACGTGATTGTACTCATGATTATAAACAACTTTCCCAAAGAAACTTTTTTTTATACTTATTCACTTTTATCACAATAACAACAGTTTGAAATACGCGCGCGCGCAAGGGCAGTGACCGCCGCAATCAGCTATTAGACGCGGTCTTGTATCGTACAGAGCACGGCTCGCAAGCCCGCTCGTCCGGGCACCACGTGCCGTTTTCGGTGTACCTAAGCAGTGTAGGTACCTACATGTTTCGGTTGTTGCTAAATTTAAAAAATATTTTCATAGACAGCGTGTTTGACTAATACTTTTAAGATGCAACGTATGTCCGCATAACTACAAAATATCTTAAAACGCGCGCGCCGAAACTTTAAAAGTAGACACGATCTATCAGCTGATAGTCTGACCTCGGGCAAGGGCAAATGTACTAGTAGTAGCGTCTCACGGTCCCCCGCCGCCCGCACTGCTCCCTTTTGCCTCAGTGCTAACAGCTGATCGCGGCGGTCACTGACCTCACGCGCGCCCGAATTTCAAACTGTTGTTATTGTGGAAAAGTGAATACTTATAAAAAAAAAGATTCTTTGGGAAAGTTGTTTGTAATCATGAGTACAATCGCGTGTTTAACTTAAGTATCGATCACTAATTACCAGTCACCCTATATAGGTTAGTTGTCTGCAAACCATTTTTAGGGTTCTGTACCCTAATGGTCCAAACGGAGTCCTATTGCTGTCACTCACGTGACCGTCTGTCACAAAATATTGTTCCGAAGAATTTTTTAACTTTCCAGATTTACGTTTCCGTACCAAATGAGGGCATTATTAAAGGAAAAATAATTATTTCTATACGTAATAATAAACATTATCACCAACAAGTTCATAAGATAATGGGAAGTTAAAAAATTCTTCGCAACAAAATTTTGTGACAGACAACGGACAGACAGACAGACGGACAGATGGACACGTGAGTGACAGCAATAGGGCTTCGTTTGGACCATTCTGGTACGGAACCCTAAAAATGGCAAACTGCTGTTCATTATCTGACTCACCATATGCGGAAACTGTCCCCTCCTTGCATCTTGACCCACATGAGCAGCATACACTCCGTACGGCACGCGAGCGCCCCCTTGTGAGTACTTGTAGCACTGCTCCTCCTCGTGCCATCGCTTCACCAGCCCCGACGTGGGGCAGCCTTCATAAGGCAGGTTGGCTAGATGTTCTAGGCATACTGAGGAAAGTATACAGATCTTTTACTGGAAGAAATTCAAGAGAAAAAAGGTTTTAAAACGAGAATTGAAGGCCGTAACATGGGCCTGCGGACGGCGAGCAGTGGGTAGCTCGCCGTCCGATCAGCACCAGGCCCATGAGTCGACGGCGCGTAGTGTTCCACGCGCGCCTCAAAGAGATGATTTTCAGCCACCACTGACGGGCCCTATCGTGGCCGGTGCCTGCATGCCTGGGGGCAGCGGATAAATTCTTAACAGAGTTACCGCTCCCCTGGGCACTCAGGCAAGGAAGGAACAGGGGTGGGTTTAGTCAGTAAGAGTCTGATACACCCTCCCGCTCCACCCAGAGCGGGAGATGTCATTGGACAATTTCCCACCCCGCCAAAAAAAAAAAAAAAGGCTGTAACATGACCTAGAGCGAGGTTATTCGCGGACAGCATAGAAAAGAAAGACACAATGCTTGCAATTGCAAAACATGAAGCATTAAAATATCGATTTACTCAAAACTGAGTTGAACTATTAAAAATCTGAAACAACCAAGTTTCGCATTAAGTTTTTTTTCACTATTGATAGGCACACGTTTGACAACTATCTCACCAGATGGTAAGCGATGATGTAGTTCGATTCGATTAATTATTTGTTATTAATTTTACTGACGTACGTTGGCTAAGAAATACGAGAAAAAAAAATTAAAGGTCAAAGTTAGAGGTACCTACCTAACTTGATTTTTAATTGGATTTTATTTTTAAAAACGTGTTTCGGAATCAACCAAGCTCTCAGAAATATTATCAAAATTAACATAATTAAATTTTTTTCTGCAGCTTCAAACTAATAGATTTGGCAAAAAAAAATGCAATTTTTTAGTTATTGCGAATGACAGCGTCATAGCCACGGGTCATAGCGCAAGACTAAAAGTGATAAATTAATATGACGTCGTTTCCGAAGGAATCAGATTGTAGGATACCTTTCTACCCACATTTTGACAGTTTTAAGCGCTTTATAACCTATTGGGAACTTTTTGCATGGAGCATCGTTCCATTCTGTATCTGGAGAAGGGTGTTGTTAGCTGCGCTACAGTTTACTACTTATGCAGCTATCATCGTTATAATTAGTCTTGTGTTCCGAAATAAACTTTATTATTATTATGTAGGCACCTAATGGGAGGCCGTATTATATCATCATTGTTTCAGCTGAAAGACGTCCAATACTAGACGGCCTCCCTCAAGTGTCACTTTGACAGATCCTGTACGTCTCATATCCACCGGATTCACACAGCCTTCACTAGGTCGCCGGTCCACCTTCTTGGAAGGCCTTCCAAAGCTTTGTCTTCCAATAGGCCTCCCTCCAGCCTCGCCACTTCGATCAGTCTCGTACTTCTCGCATCCAGCAGAGATTTGCATGGATGTTCCATATACCTAGGACATTTTCCGTCTCCCGGCTAGTATTAAGAAATAAGACTAAAATAACTTATTATTTTGCCCTAAGAATACGCACCATCATATGCTTTTCTGCCAGTCCTGAAATGTATTGCTCCTGTTTTGTCCACGATGGCTTTACTAGAAACAAAGAAACACAGTTCTTTATGTGACTGACTTAACATAGATTCATGCAAGAAATGAATATGTCACGGGATTAATTGCAAGCACCGTGACATTATAATAAATCGTGCGGGATTGTAAAGTTATACAAAAAAAATATATACCGATATATATTATGAACTAGTGACCCGCCCCAGCTTCGCACGGGTAGGTAAAAATTATACACTTAAACCTTCCACATGAATTGCTCTGCCTATTGGTGAAAATCGCTTGAAAATCCGTGCAGTAGTTTTTGAGTTTATCACGAACAGACACACAGACGCGACTGGGGACTTTGTTTTATAATTTCAAATACAATAAATCTCATCCTTTGATAATTTACAATGTATCAGAGTCATTAGGTATTGAATGTTAAGAGTTTACAATTTTACGTGATTTTCCATAAACTGACGGTGTTTACAATATTATCCATGACATATACTTAAATAGTGGTAAAATACTTACTTACTTGATATGTTTAACTTTTTTGCAGTCGGTACAGCACACTATCGGCGTGTTCCCTTGGAAGGAGCAGATCTGTGGGTAACCAGGGGGGTTAGACAAAATCTTTTTCTGTTAACGTTAACGCTAACGCTTCGTGCAAAATGTATGGCAACGAACTTACTGGGCGTGAGTCACGTGACAGTTCTCCTTGCCATACATTTTGCACGAAGCGTGAGCGTTAGCGCTATTATAAAAGTTATTTGGCTATGGGGGCAGTACACATACTGACATTAGCTTATTTGAAAACTAACTTACAATTTAATATAGTAAGGCAGGTACATTTAAATTTTTGAGGAGGGATCTAGCCAGCGAGGATCCCACCAGTGTGAGCAATGTCGAAAGGAGACACTTGATGGGATAAACTTGACCACAAACGGATAAATCAAATAAATAAAATAAAGATCAAATAAATAGAATCGAGCTGACTAATCAACTAATATTTTTTTTCCACACACTTGGGTACATCAGCACATGGAGGGATTACCTCTTTACCTCGTAGTTACTCCGTTAACTCCCCCTCAGGCCCCGGACGCGTCACGTTTCGGCATCTGTCAGTCCCCGTTGACAGGCGGCCATCGTGTAACTACAGACTTTGTCAGTTTCCGGGTGTATGAACCACTGCCGAACCCCCTCTATGCGACGCCTGGCAGGGCACATTCCTGAGGAGACTATAAAGAGGTCTTCCAATTTTTTTTTGGGTGTGGGAAATCATCCTGTGACTTCTCTCGCTCGGGATGGAGCGGGAGGGCGTGTCAAACTCTTACTGACTAAAATCCATCCCTGTTCCTGCTTTGCGCCCAAGGGCGTGGTAACTGCCCGCGCCTTTTTTCAACTGTCTTAGGGTCGACTTCCAGTCTAACCAGATACAGCTGAATACCAGTATTTTACATGGAGCGACTGCCTATCTGACCTCCACAACCCAGTTACTGGGTAATACGATACCCCTTGGTAAGACTGTTACAAATTTATCTGCGACCCAAAGAGGTCTCCCCTGAGCCTCGCTGTGCACGGCAGCACGTGGTCACTGTGCCATAGCTTCTCTGGAATCACTCAGTGGGCGAACAGAGTCCCCACTTTCGAGCACCCGTGATTTCAAAGTAAACTACTAGTAGAAAACTACTCACATCATTTAATGCAGGCGGGCTGCATTAAATGATATGAGTAGGATTTTGGCGAGCTAGGTGTCCTTCTCGATGCCTTCTTCTACGAGTGGGATCGGCGGGAAAAAAGCTTGCCTGAATAAAACAGAGTAGCTACAATGATCTACCTGAGGATACTCCCTTTTCTTGACATCTCCGATCATGGATAGACACTGGCATGCGTTCACACAGGTCCCGTTCTTCCCTCGCCCGTCATAACACTGCGATCCTGTGACGAAATATTATTTCATTGTATCCGAAAGAGTAGAGAAATGGTGTAGAATAATAACAGATTGGTATCCAAAGGACAGTAAACACAGTAAGGGGAAACAAATAAGATGGGAGAACGATCTAAAACAAACAGCGGGCCCTAATTGGAGGAGAATGACTCGTGATAGTGATGCCATCGCTCAGCTTAGTGCTGTGACCCTATGCGAGACAGAGCCCCAGCGCTGGTTTTCAGCGACAGCCGGCGCTGACGTCATGACGTCGACCGGTGCAGCAAAAAATGAGTAATAAAAGAACTAAAAAGCAAAAAATAAATTAACCTTTTAAGTCTTGAGTATTGAGCTTATTTACCTACATAAAATATCAAATTTTATATAAACAAATTTTGAGTCGGCGCCAAACAACAATCTGATTATTAAATATCTAAATTTTATATGTACGTAGAAATGAAGAAGGCTAGATGTAGGTAATTAATCGTTTTATTATTTGGCGCCGACTCAAAATTAGTTTATATAAAATTTGATATTTTATGTAGGTAAATATTATTTGGCGCCGACTCAAAATTAGTTTATATAAAATTTGATATTTTATGTAGGTAAATAAGCTCAATACTCAAGACTTAAAAGGTTAATTTATTTTTTGGTTTTTAGTTCTTTTTCGTCGGTTGAGTTTTTTGTTAAAAAGTTTTTTATTTTATGATTTTTTGTGACTCGCATCATCTTTAAATACTCTGAAGCTAATTTCTAATCCTTCATCATTCCTCTTGGCACTGAGCTGATGATGTAACCATCCTTTCATAAGGTTCCCAGGATATTGACCAGTTGAGGTTACCTCCAATATTCCAAAGACGTCTTTTCTTCAAAGTATATTAAGTGGTATCTGTCACTAAAACCAGTTTTTTATAACTAACTTCTATTGTTAAGGAAAGATATGGTTTCCATCATCAACTCAGTTTCATGATGTGATGATTCCTAAATGCAAATACCTGATAAAGTTATGAAAAGTAAACAGAAACAATATTCGTGCCCAATTTTCGAGGTTTTCTCTCAATTTTCTCAGGATTCCATGATCAGATCCTAATGTCCTTGACATGGGACCATCCTTGAGGTATACCCTATCTATTAAAAAAAGAATCGTCAAAATCGGTTCATAAACAACAGAGTGAGGGCCGAACATACGTACAGAAACGCTAAACGTGCCCACAAATTTCGAGGTTTTCTCTCAATTTTATCAGGATCCCATGATCAGATCCTAATGTCCTTGACATGGGACCACCCTTAAGGTATACCCTATCCATGAAAAAAAGAATCATCGAAATCGGTTCATAAACAACGGAGTGAAGACCGAACATACGTACAGAAACGCTAAACGTGCCAACAATTTTCGAGGTTTTCTCTCAATTTTATCAGGATTCCATTATCAGATCCTGATTTCCTTGACATGGGACCACCCTTGAGGTATAACCTATCTAATAAAAAAATAATCATTAAGATCAGTTCATAAATGACGGAGTGAGGGCTGAACATACACAAAAAAAAAAAAAAAACATATATACGGTCGAAATGAGAACCTCCTCCTTTTTTTCGTCGGTTAAAAACTAAATACTATACAGCGTAATAAAAATGATAGAACTAAGTGGAAACCGCTAGAGGAGGCCTATGCCAATAGACACACTGAATTGAGGGATATACTGTAGGTAACAGCGCAAAACTGAAAAAAAAGAGCAACACTCCGGGAGTGCCGACAGAAGTGAAAACTTGAACAAAAATGCCTAACGCGACTAAAGAAGTTTTCACTCGTCGGTGTCGGTCGGTGTCGGTGTCGGCGTCGCCGTCGGGGTTGGTGTCGGTGGCGAGTTCAATGCGCGACTTCTGGCCACTTTGTGAAGTAATCCATGACAACCATAAAGTACTTGTTTCCGTTTTTACTTTCCGGAAATGATCCTGCAACGTCTAGTGCTATCCGTTCCCAGGGGGCTCCCACGTTGTATACTTTTAAAGCACCTCTGCTGCGTGTCTGAGGTCCTTTCACAGCCGCACAACTGGTACATTTGCGACACCAGTCCTCAACATCCTCTCGACAGTGAATCCAGTAAAATCGCTCTCGTATCTTCAGTAAAGTTCTTTTTACCCCCATATGTCCTCCTGAACATCCATCATGGTAGAGCCGTAAAACATCCGGTACTTTGGCTTTGGGGACAACAACTTGTAGATGACAGTTGTTTTCTCGAGCATTTTCCCATTTACGGCACAATACTTCATCCCGGATAACCAAGCTGTTCCATTGTGCCCAATAACTTTTCGTGATTGAACTCAACGCCGCAACATCACTCCACTTGGACTTCGGAGCACCAGCTTTAATCCACTCAAAGATCGGTTTGAGGTCCGTGTCATTTTGCTAAGCAAGCTGTAGGATTTCCTTCCATTCATTGCTGACATCCATTCTTAGCATCCTCACTCCGCTCATTCCCCGGTCGGACCTATCGTCTGCATCGCGCGCGCACACTATCACACAGTCGTCCTTCTTGGAGGCTACGGCGCTGGCAACACCATCCGTGCCTGCCCTCACTTTACTCTTCACTTGCTCCTGTTTCACGCACTTGTCTGGTCCCGCACCGGCCTTGACGTCATCACTTGAACTCACACTTTCAGGGGCATCCACCACCGTCGTGCGCCATGTCGCGCCACTCGCGCTCCTCCACTGAACTGGCCGAGCCCTTCTTTGCTGGGATTGATCTTCTCTCAGTGTGCATTGGTACATGAAGGTAAAAATTCAGTGACAGATACACGTCAAAAATATTTAGCACGTAGAACAATTTTTCTTTAATAGCCAGTACGATTATTAATACTAAACATCAACAAAAATGACAACACAGTAATATAATGACAAGATCAACGCAAGACTGCACAATGTAGCGCGGGGTGCATGCACAGAAACGTCAAAATACTGTTACGAGCTGGGTATGGGATAAATTATTTTACACCAATTAATTAACCAAATATCCTTTATTAACTCAACAACTTATTTACAAAAACACTAATTCGCTAATACTCACGATCTTGAAAGTTAGAGCCGCTGTAAGGCTTGGGCATCATGAGACACTGAAGGACGCCATAGCCCATACTTTGGAAGTAGAGGCAGTGAGGCAAGACCATCCCAGACATAAACGTACATGGTTCTCATATGATTTAACCAGTACACATTGTATTAATTTGAACACTTTAAAAGAGACTTTGACCTCTGAGTTTGTTTCGGTGTTTCTTCTCAGGGTAGTCAGCTAGGAAACACCGGCCTCATCTAGCTTAAACTGACAATAAACATTGACGTGTAAAAGTGTTCCTTGTAACCTATTTACTGAATAAACATCATTTATCATTATCATTTATCATCGGACGCACCGTATCAGGAAGGTTGTGGCATCACCTGTACGCGATCGTCCGCAAGGGTATATATAGCCCTAGGTGTTACACTTGTGGAGAAAGGGGTCATCTTCGGTAAAGTTGTCCAAAGCGAGGAGATCAATCCTAGCAAGGAAGGCTTGGCCAGTTCGGTGGAGGATCGCGACTGGCGCGATTTGACGCACGACCGTGGCGGAGGCCCCTGAAAGTATGAGTTCAAGTGATGTCGTCAAGGTCGGTGCGGCACCCGACAAGTGCGTAAAACAGGAGTAAGTAAAGAGTAAAGTGAGTGCAGGCGCGGATGGTGTTGCCAGCGCATGGTCTCCATGAAGGACGACTGTGTGATAGTGTGCGCGCGCGATGCAGATGATAGGTCCGACCCCCTGATCGGACCAATCATCTGCATCTCACATCATCTTTTTTCTTTTTAGCAAAAAGAAAAAAAGAAAGACAAAAAGAATAAAGAAAGAAAAAAAGAATAAAAGAAAGAAAGAAAGAATGAAAAAGAAAAGAAAGAATGAATAAACAAAGAAAGAATGAAGAGTGTAGAGGAAGCGCCATCACCCCAGTGTTAAGAAAGCGCCATCACTCTGGTCCATATTAAATTATAGGTAGCATAATTTAATTCGTAATGTCACAATTTGTATGTCTTTGTTATGATTGGCTGAAAATTATGTATGTCTTCGTTATGATTGGCTGAGAAGCAAAGATAAAAGTCTAAAATAAAGTTAAAAGTACTGAGGTAACTTTGCACTACATCGCAGGTAGTGCATGTCGCAACGTTGAAGTTGACCAATCAGCACAAAGCCAGTAGTTGGAATTCTCGCAAGCCCGCTATTGGTCACTTAAACTCATGTTTTCTATGTATTCGTGCCAGATACAATGGAAAGTTTTGGAAGCCCGCTATGTGTCTAAACATAGATCAATGTGAACCTTATATACCCGTAAAATATATATGTAAAATTGGTTTGTTTTTATTGTCGATTACGGGTATATTTGTGAGTAAACTTAGAATCTAAATGGATAATATAATGTAAAATTAGATTCCCCATGTGATACATATTTTACTTTCTTTGAATATGTTAGTTTTGTTGTTTTGTAAAGAAGTAAATATGTAGCAAGTAAATATGCAGGTGTTCAACACCTAAGCCATTAAAGTAGCGGTTCTCATTGGCGAACCCAAGAAAAATGTAGGGCCGGTGATTGGCCGGTTGTAATGTTGAAGTTTAAGCGTGAAATGCGCGAAATGTATTGGCTGTTTGGGTTGCATTTGCCGCACGACGTGCCCCATAGTGTTTTGGCCATAAATATGGGTGCCCCAGGCAGTCAAAATCAGTCCTCACGTCCGCTTAAGCAGTCGACAACCGCTAGGGTTGAACTGCGAGAGATCAAACACAAAATTAAAAAAGTCAAAATCAGTTACTCAGCGTCAGTGACTCAGTGAGCTCGAAAGTCCTCTGGCTTCGCTCTATTGTCTTGTACCATACCTTGTACAGACTATTGTCTTGTTCCACACCTTGAACAGACTGAGTATTGTCGTGTACCACACCTTGTACCGACTGTGTATTGTCTTGTACCGTACCTTGTACAGACTGTGTCTTGTCTTGGACAGACTGTTATTATTGTCCACTGTTGGGGCAGTAATTCTACGTATTTCCAACCATTTTAAATCCTCGATCGTCAACATACGTAATTCTGTGTATCTACAAACTGTTAAATCTGTGCCATTTAGAACTTTTACCTTTTACATTTTATAATATACAACTTTTATGAAGAACTGTGTCATCTATTATTAACCCACCTGCTCCACTCATCACACGAGCGTGTCGCGAGACTCCAATACCGCCGACCGACGCACAAATCCTCAACCCTCGCGCCTATCGCGAAAAGCATCGTAAACAAAGAGAAAAAGAAAGAATGAAGAAAATGAAAGAAAGAATGTTAGCAATGAATGGAAGGAAATCCTACAGCTTGCTCAGCAAAATGACACGGACCTCAAATCGATCTTCGAGTAGATTAAAGCTGGTGCTTCTTAACTCAAGTGAAGTGATGTTGCGGTCTTGAGTTCCATCACGAAGAGTTATTGGGCACTTGGTTATCCAGGCCGAAGTCTTGTTCGGTAAATGGGAAAACGCTCGAGCTCGCAAAGCCAAAGTACCGAATGTTTTATGACTCTACCATGATGGATGTTCAGGAGGCCATATGGGGGTAAAAAGAACTCTACTGAAGACACAAGAGTGATTTTACTGGATCCACTGTCGAGAGGATGTTGAGGACTGGTGTCGCAAATGTTCTAGTTGTGCGGCTGTGAAAGGACCCCAGACACACAGCAGAGGTGCTTCAAAAGTATACAACGTGGGAGCCCCCTGAATAGCACCGGATCCCCGGATAGCACTTAACGTTGCAGGCCCATTCCCGGAAAGTGAAAACAGAAACAAGTACTTCATGGTTGTCAAGGATTACTTCACAAAGTGGCCAGAAGTTTTCAAGTATTCCAGGAGACTTGTCGAATGATGGGTACCAGAACGCGCGGCGGCGGGTGGAAGACCACAACTACTTCTTACCATCTTGATGTGTATGCGCTTGCTACTCACACATGGTTCACATATTGTGAATGTGTGAGTAAACCCATGTCGGCCTTAGTAATAAACCAGCGTTCAATGAAGACACTCGTTTTATTATCTCCGCACCCTCAGTTAGAAACATATCATTGGCGACGAGGACGATCATACCCGCGAAAAGGAAAAAAAAAAATGGCAAAGTCGTTTATAGGAAATTTAACTGTATTTGATTACAAATCATGTGAGTGGTCAATTTATAAAGGCCGGTTGACTCAATTCTTCAAAGTCAACGATGTAAAAGAAGAGAATAGAAGTGCAATATTAATAACACATCTATCAGATGATTCGTATCGGTTGGTGCGTAATTTAGCTTATCCAGTTGATTTGGAGGTACTGGACTATAAGAAGCTAGTGGAGTTGCTTGATACTCACTTTAAACAGAAGCAATGCTCATTTTCGGACAAGGCAAAATTTTATGGGGCGAAAAGGAACTCAGGCGAATCGTTGAGCGATTGGGCTGCACGACTACGAGGTTTGGCGAGCTACTGTGACTTTGGCGCCGCATTAGACACGAACCTTACAGATCGTTTCGTCCTTGGCCTGGGAGCAGGGCCCGAGCGTGACAAGTTGTTTGAGCAGAATGCTTCTACCTTAAGTTTGTCAAGAGCACAGGAAATAGCGGAACGAGCGGAAAGTGCTAGAGAAGCCAGGAACGTAACATCCACTGAAATGACTGTGATCAAAGAGGAAGCAGTCAACCATATATCATACAAAGGTGGATGCAAGCGGTCGAACAATGGAAGCGGTAAACGTGGAGGCAATGGCGGCGGCGGTGGTGCTGGCGGCGCTCGTACGGGCTCGCGAGATGGGCGCGAATCAACGTCGAAATACTATCGTGATCAGCGTTACGAAGATTTCCGTTGTTCGGTGTGCGGTTTAAAAAGTCACGATAAGGACAAGTGTCGCTACAAAAATTATAAGTGCCAAAAATGTGGGAAGGTAGGACATTTGAAGAAAGTGTGTGAAAAAAATAATAAAAATAGCCGTGTTCAAGTTAATAACATCGGTAGCGATAATAGTGAGGACACGGATGGCAGCTGTGATGAATGTAATAATTTCAACATAAGGTACGTAACCGATAAACCGTTGAATTTAATAATTAAAGTGGGCGATGTGTCGGTAACTATGGAATTAGATTCAGGGTCGGGTGTTTCGGTTATGTCGAAAAGATTGTACTCAGAACTATTTGCACATTACAAGTTAAAATATTGCGAAATTAAAATGTGTTTGTATGACGGACATAAAATTTTACCGTTGGGGTATTTCCAGCCTACCGTCGAATTTAATGACGTTAAGAAGAACATCAAAATTTTTGTAGTAGATTCACATGGCCCACCTCTTCTCGGTCGCGATTTTATGTCTGCCTTCGGTTTGATTTTAACCAACATTTATAGAATAAGTCAAGACGATGACATTAATGCATTATTGGAACAGTATCCGGATTTATGGAAGGACGAACTTGGTTGTTTCAATAAATTTGAAGTACATTTGCAATTAAAGGAAAATGCAGTCCCAAAATTTTTTAAAGCTCGACCAATACCGTTTGCTATGAAAGACAAAGTAGAATCAGAATTAAATAGATTAGTCAGTTTGGGTATACTAATTCCTGTTAGTAATTCTCGTTACGCAACACCCATAGTACCGGTATTGAAAGATAATGGTACGGTTAAGATTGCAGGTGATTTTTCAGTCACACTTAATAAGGATTTGGTTATAGACAAGTATCCGTTACCAAGAATTGAAGAAGTGTTTGCAAAACTAGGCGGCGGTGAACATTACTCGAAAATAGATTTAAAAAATGCGTATAATCAGTTTGTTCTCTCTAAGGACTCCCAAGAACTGACTACCATTAACACACCGAAGGGTTTATTTAAATATACACGCCTAGTTTACGGTCTCGCGAATGCTCCAGCTTTGTTCCAAAAAGCGATGGAAGTACTACTGTCTGGTATTGAAGGTGTTAGTATATGGTTAGATGATATTTGTTTAACTGCGCCAACAAAAACGCTTCATATGACGAGGTTAGCTCAGGTTTTAAGCAGGTTGAGTGAAGCCGGTTTGCGCCTTCAAAAAGGAAAATGTGAGTTTTTTAAGGAGAACGTAACTTACTTGGGTTATGTTATCGATAAGAACGGATTACGTACTAGCCGCGATAAAGTTAAGGCCATATTAAACGCTCCGGAACCAACAAACATAACAGAAGTAAAAAGGTTCCTTGGGGTTGTCAACTACTACAGAAATTTTATTCCAAATGCGTCAAGCATTATGAGCCCGCTCCACGAGCTGCTGCGTGGCGGCACACGGTGGGAGTGGGGCCCGCGACAACGTCGCGCAGTACGTCTGGTATGCGCCGAGCTCGCCTCCGAGCGTGTGCTGGCACATTTTGAGCCCAGTGCACAGCTAGTGCTGTCGGTGGACGCGGGACCGCACGGTCTCGGAGCAGTTTTGTCCCAAAAGGGTTGCGATAGCCGCGAACGGCCGCTGGCATATGCCTCACGCTCGCTCTCGGCGAGTGAACGCAACTACAGTCAAATTCAGAAGGAGGCAACGGCAATAATTTTTGGGGTCAAACATTTCCATCAATATCTATACGGCAGAAGTGAACCATTTGTTCTTAAAACAGATCACCGTCCCCTAGTGTCAATATTTAATAACAAAACGGGCATATCGATAACCACAGCATTACGTTTGCAAAGATACGCCATTATATTATCTGCATATAATTATATAGTTCAGTATATATCTAGTGAGAATAACTTGGTAGCCGATTATTTTTCCCGTGCACCTGTACCTGATACTGTGTGTGAAGGAGATGGGGGATATGACGCATATTGCTCACTTAAATTTTTAGATACGACTGCGCCAGCTGTTTTGTTCACAGATGTGAAGAATGCTACTTGTAGTGATAAGACTATACAAACTGTTGTTAAATATACAAATGTAGGTTGGCCGCGAAAAATTCTTTGCGAGTCTATTCGCCCGTATTTTTTATGTCGTACGGATTTGCAATATGAAAATGGAATATTAATGCGAGGTCCTAAGGTGGTAATTCCGATGACATTGCGTGAACGAATGTTGCGGGAACTACATAGCACGCATTTAGGCATCGTCAAAATGAAATGTAATGCGCGTAGTAGAATGTGGTGGCCCGGTATAGATGAGGATATTGAGAGGTGGATCGGAGCATGCGATGTATGCGCGAGTTTGAGGCCCGCTCCACCACGGGTCGCACCGTCGCCGTGGCCCAGTCCAGCGGCACCGTGGGAACGAATTCATATCGATTATTTATCTATACGGCAACAAACTTACTTAGTAGTGATTGATGCGTACTCTAAATGGTTAGAGTGTATTTATATGCGGAATGATGTAACCACACAATCCTTAATCAAAAAGTTGAAGCAAATTTTTTCAGTATTTGGTTTACCTGCCACGTTAGTCTCTGATAATGACGTTAAGATAAATTCTAAGGAGTTTAAATTGTTCTGTTCCAATAATGGCATTAACTACATGACGTCACCGATTTACCACCCATGTAGCAACGGACAAGCTGAAAACTCAGTGAGGACATGTAAAAAGATGCTAAAGAGTATTTTAAGTGAAAATACAGCACAAAACGATAAATTACTAGGATATTTGTTTGAATATAGAAACACAGTACATTGTTCTACGGGGCATTCGCCCGCTAAGTTAATGTTTGGCAGAGATTTAAAATCACGCCTAGACTTAATATTACCTAAAAGAAATAAATCTCGCAAAACATCATCAAGGGAGAATGAGAGTTGCAAAAGAGTTTTCAAAGCAGGTGACAGGGTATGGGTCCGGTGGTACAGTGGTAAAAAGGAGACATGGAAGTTAGGAGTAATAAAGGATATGATAGGGAAAAGAATGTATAAGGTGTTGGTTGTAGATCAAGGCTTATTATGTATTAGACATATTGATCAACTGTTAAATTTTAAGAGTGAAAAAGGTATTAATACGCAGAAGACAACTGATTGTGCCGAATCAATACTCTCGGATGCTCAGCTTGTTCCTAGTCTTTCAACTTTACCGGTACCGATCACTTTACCATTAATTTCCGGGTCGGCCGGTGATACAAATTCAGTAAGCACTGGAATGAGTGCTGTTTCAAATAAACCGGTGGAGATGGAAGCGAGTATAGCACCGGTCACTGTGGCTGAAACTAGCGTTGCAGCTAACAGAAATCGGACTGTAATATCAGATATTGTGAGCCGAGAAAATGCACGGCAGTCTACAGGTGACTCATCAGAGACCCAGGCTCCTCAAGCCTCGGCCGCCGCGCAGGATTCAATAGTCATGCAAGACAATCGTGCACGTTCAAAGCGCGCCAGGAAGGATATAGACTATTCTGTATTTTACAAATAAGTAGATAGATATAGGTATTAAGTTATGTTTATTATTATTATTATATTTATTGTCAACAGGTTTCAAAATTAGTGTGGAGGAATGATGTGTATGCGCTTGCTACTCACACATGGTTCACATATTGTGAATGTGTGAGTAAACCCATGTCGGCCTTAGTAATAAACCAGCGTTCAATGAAGACACTCGTTTTATTATCTCCGCACCCTCAGTTAGAAACATATCACATCTACAATCTGATGGAATGGTAGAACGCTTCAACCAAACGTTAGAGCGTTGGATCTGGCAAAAGTTGTGGAAAGCAAGCAAAGAGATTTGGACACGCACATACAGCCATTTCTTCTGTCCTACCGTAGTACAGTTCACGAAAGTACCACTGTGACACCAGCCTGCGCGAACTTTGAAAGGGAATTACGGTTCCAATGGCCTGGCAATGGCACTTCAATGGAACTTCAAAATCACAGCAATGGCACTTCAATGGCACGGCAATGGCACTTCAATGGCACGGCAATGACACGGCAATGGCACGGGAATGGCACGGCAATGGCACGGCAATGGCTCGGCAATGGCGCTGTAGTGGCATTTCAAAGGCACTTCAATGGCATGGCGTTGTTAGCTGCGCTACAGTTTACAACTTTTGCAGCTATCATCGTTTTACTTGTTGTACTTAGTCTTGTGTTATTGTTCCGAATAAACTTTTTATTATTATTCCATTTATTTTATAATATATACATACAATTTACATTTTTAAATATTAGAATATCAAAATATAAAAACATTTAAAAATATAAAAAATAGTAGCCCACCGGTATCGGGATAGGGTCCAAGCTACCGGTGGTCAGGGCTCCTGAGAAAGGAATCTCCTAACAATACGCGCCGTGTCCAGGAGTACCGCTTTCTGTATCAAGCCCTTGATCCAGCCGCCTAACGAGAGCCTCCATAGGTGTTCGTCGAGGCTCTTGGCTATTAAGCCATTGGCCGTCACGACTATCGGCACAATGACAGCTGTATCCACCTCCCACATGTCGACAACCTCGCGATCCAGATCAAGAAATTTTGTTTGTTTATCTTTCTCAGCTTTCACGAGGTTCTCGTCATGAGGGACAGCTATATCAACAATCATTGTGCGACGCTCTAGTCGATCTATCACCACTATGTCAGGCTTATTGGCAACAACAGTCCTGTCAGTGATGATAGATCGATCCCAATATAACGTGATATTGCCATTTTCGAGAACTGGGTCGGGCTCATATCTATAGTACGGTACTTCAGATTCCACAAGATTGTATTTAAGAGCAAGTTGCTGGTGGATAATCCTGGCTACAAGGTTGTGTCTATGCAAATAGTCTCCGTTAGCTAGACGAGAACAACCAGAAATAATGTGTCGGATTGATTCCCCGGGCCGGTGGCATGCCCGACAGATGTCAACCGTACCGTCCTTCACAATGTATTTCCGGTAGTTATTCGTCATCATAACTTCGTCCATAATCGCACAGACAAAACCTTCGGTTTCCCCGAAGAGGTCACCAAAACGCAGCCAGGATACGGACGCTAAGAGATCTACATCGGGCCCATGTAGGACCCGGTAAAAGCGTCCGTGAAGCTCCTTGCTCTGCCATACTTCCGTGCGGTCATTAGTATCCAGTACTATAGGTTTGCGCCAGTTCTCGTTTGCCAAGGAGAGCGGGGTGAGGCCTTTGTCCACAGCGACCACATCTCGATGCATACCCACGTCAGCTTTGAGGAAGTATTCCCTAAGGCTGCATACCTCGCGGTTGTGTAGGGTCTTAGCGTTTAAGAAGCCACGACCCCCACACTTCCGCGGGATATACAGCCTCATCACCGATGATCGTGGGTGATGCATGCGATTTGCGGTCAGCAGTGTGCGGACCCTCCTATCCAGGGCGTCAAGTTCGGTCTGAGTCCATTTGAGTATGCCGAAAGAGTACATCAATACCGGCATGACCCAACCGTTGAAGGCGCGCACCTTGTTCCCGCCTGATAAAAGACTATTTAGTACTTTATTCAGGCGGCCAAAGAAGCGCTCCCTCAACGACTGTTTCACGTCAGCAGTGCTGATGCCTAACGCTTCCGACATACCCAAATACTTGTAGGTTTCGGTTGAGCAGAGGGATCTAAGGTGTATGGAATCCGAGAGTTGAGTTCCCACGGATTCCATAATCTCCCCTCGCTTTACATGCATGACTGCACATTTGTCCACACCAAATTCCATCCTGATGGCGCTACTGAAGGTTTCTGTTACCTTCAGTAGCTTCATCAGTTGCAAGTTGTTGGGGGCAAAGAGTTTCAGATCATCCATGTAAAGGAGGTGTGATATGACCTGTCCACCTCTTCTCAACCGGTAGCCTTGGCCCGAGCCCTCCAGTAGAGTACTGAGAGGGTTTAGGGCCAGACAAAACCACAGTGGACTCAGACTGTCGCCCTGGAATATGCCACGCTCAATCCTTATCGGTTCGCTGTTCTCCTGGATCTGTCGACATCCTGGATAGTGAAGGACCGTCCTCCACTGCCCCATACACGACATCAGGAAGGTGCGCAAAGTTGCATCCACTTTGTACAGCTCCAGCACCCTCATGAGCCATGTATGTGGCACTGAGTCGTAGGCCTTCTTATAATCTATCCAACATGTCGACAGATCTCTTCGGTAACGACGAACCTGTTGGCTAATGGCAACATCAATAAGGAGCAGCTCCTTAGTACCGCGGGACCCGTTCCTACATCCATTCTGAGAGGCAGACAAAATACAATTTTTGTCAATATGATTGTTAATTTTGGCTCTCAAGATGGACGTAAGAACTTTATAGACCGTCGGTAAACACGTGATCGGCCTATAATTTTTCGGCTCCGCAGTACTACCTGATTTATGGAGCAGGTGGGTTACTCCTGTCGTAAGGAACTGGGGCAGCGACCCTGACTCTAGGGCAGACTGGAACTGAGCTGCCAAGCGAGCGTGCGATCTTTGAAACCATTTTATCCAGAAATTGTGCAGCCCGTCCGGCCCTGGAGATTTCCAGTTAGGCAACGGACGGACTGCACGTGCTACATCTTGGGGGCTGATGGTAATACCCATTTCTGGTATAAGATCGCACGCGCGCTCGACCTCTCGAGTCCAATCACCCTCGGTGTGCCTGACCGGCACCGACCAGATGCTGCGCCAGAATGAACTCATGGCGTCATCATCAGGTAGGTGCAAATCAGACACACCTTGGTCCGGTCACTCCCAAGCCCTATATACCCACCTTTCGTTGCTTTGGAAAGTGCGATTCTGAGTGAACCGCTCCACTCGCCGCTTGTATCGACGTATACGGTTTGCCCATGCATAGATCTTCTGCTTCAGGAAGTCGATACGCTCTGTGACGCAGGTCAAATAATCTCGAGAACTAATATCAGTCCCCGAGAACGCCCGCCTCACAAAGCGCATCACCCTAGGGCGAGTGTTGCCCTCCCTGAAGCAGATAAGCTTTCCGATGAGTGCTCTAGCGTCACCGATACGACGCTCGATCCTGCACTGCCAAGCTGGTACAGCTGGTCGTGCAGCTCTGTCACTGTTGGAGAACTTGACATGATCTACACGACACGCCGCTGCAGCCGCGCAGTACAAGATCGAGTGGGTATCAGCAAGGTCTTTGCTGCTATCAAAACAATTTGATAGCTGCGAATCTAGAGCACACACCAGCGCCTTATTTTTTTTATGCATGGGCAAACGAGGTAGTCGAGGTCTAAGCCCAGGTGGTGTGGAGCGGTGCTCTCGGAACGCATCCTCCAAAGCGCTCCTCAATTTCTCGTTACATTGGGTACTCACGGATTTGAATATTATTATTTTGATTATTCACTCACTTTATTATTATTATTATTTATTTTATTACTTCAATGGCACTTCAGTGGCACTGCAATGGGACTTCAATGGCACGGCAATGGCACTTCAATGGCACGGCAATAGCATGGCAATGGCACGGCAATGGCACGGCGCTGTAGTGGCATTTCGATGGCACTTCAGTGGCACTTCAATGGCCGGCAATGGCACGGCAATTGCACGGCGATGGCACGGCATTGGCATTGTAGTGGTATTTCAATGGCACTTCAATGGCACTTCAATGGCTCTTCAATGGCACTTCAGTGGCACTTTAGTTGCACTTCAATGGCACTTCAGTGGCACTTCAATGGCACTTAAATGGCACGGCTATGGCACTTCCATGGCACTTCAATGGCACTTCAATGGCAAATCAGTGGCACTTCAATAGCACGGCAATGGGACTTCAATGACCCTTCAATGTCACGGCAATGGCACTGTAGTGGCACTTCAATGGCACTTCAGTGAAAGTTCAATGGCACATCAATGGCACTTCAATGGCACTCCAATTGCACTTCAATGGCAAATCAGTGGCACATCAGTGGCACTGCAATGGAACTTCAGTTGCACTTCAGTGGCACTTCTATGCCTTTTCAATAGCACTTCAATGGCACTTCTATGTTACATCAGTGGCACTACAGTGGCACTTCAATGGCACGGCAATGGCACTTCAATGGCATGGCAATGGCTTTGTAGTGGCAATTCAATGGCATTTCACTGGCACTGCAGTGGCACTTCAATGTCTTTTTTGTGGCACTTCAATAGCAATTCCATGGCACGGCAATGGCACGGCAGTGGCATTTCAATGGCATTTCAATGGCACTTCAGTTGCACTTCAGTTGCAAATTAATGGCACTTCAGCGGCACTTCAGTGGCACTTCAATGGCACTTAAATGGCATGGAAATGGCACTTCAATGGCGCTTCAATGGCACTTTGTTCGGCAATGGCACTGTACCGGCATTTCAATAGCAATTCAATGGCCATGTAGTGGCACTTCAATGGCACTTCAATGGCCCTGTAGTGGCACTTCAATGGCACTTCAATGGCTCGGCAATGGCACTTTGTTCGGCAATGGCACTGTAGCGGCATTTCAATGGCACTTCAAAGGCCCTGTAGTGGCACTTCAATGGCACTTCAATGGCCCTGTAGTGGCACTTCAATGGCCCTGTAGTGGCACTTCAATGGCAATTCAATGGCACTTCAATAGCACGGCAATGGGACTTCAATGACACTTCAATGTCACGGCAATGGCACTGTAGTGGCACTTCAGTGGCACTTCAGTCTGCCCGGGGGTTGAGGATAAATTCGAAAGAGTTGCCTACCTCGCCCCTGGGCGCGTAAGGCAGGGAGGAACAGGGGTGGGATTTAGTCAGTAAGAGTCTGACGCGCCCTTCCGCTCCACCCTAGAGCGGAAGAAGTCATAAGATGATTTCCCACCCCACAAAAAAAAAAAAAAGTGGCACTTCTATGCCATTGCAATGGCACTTCAATGGCACTTCAGTGGCACTTCAGTGGCACTTCTGTGGCACTTCAATTGCACTTCAGTGGCACTTCAATGGTACTTCAATGGCACTTCAATGTCACTGCAATGGCACTTCAGTGGCATTTCAATGGCACTTCAATGGCCCTGTAGTTACACTTCAATGGGACTTCAATGGCACGGCAATGGCACTTCAATGGCAAATCAGTGGCACTTCAATAGCACGGCAATGGGACTTTAATGACCCTTGAATGTCACGGCAATGGCACTCTAGTGGCACTTCAGTGGCACTTCAGTGAAAGTTTAATATCACATCAATGGCACTTCAATGGCACTTCAATGGCATTTCAGTGGCATTTCAATCGCACTTCAATGGCACTTCAATGGCACTTCAGTGGCACTTCAATGGCACTTTAGTGGCACTTCAGTGGCATTTCAATCGCACTTCAATGGCACTCCAGTGGCACATCAATGGCACTTCAGTGGCACTTCAGTGGCACTTCAGTGGCATTTCGATCGCACTTCAATGGCTCTTCAGTGGCACATCAATGGCACTTCAGTGGCATTTCAATCGCACTTCAATGGCACTTCAATGGCACTTCAGTGGCACTTCAATGGCACATCAATAGCACTTCAGTGGCACTTCAGTGGCATTTCAATCGCACTTCAATGGCACTTCAATGGCACTTCAGTGACACTTCAGTGGCACTTCAGTGGCATTTCAATCGCACTTCAATGGCACTTCAATGGCACTTCAGTGGCACTTCAATGGCACATCAATAGCACTTCAGTGGCACTTCAGTGGCATTTCAATCGCACTTCAATGGCACTTCAATGGCACTTCAGTGGCACTTCAATGGCACTTCAGTGGCACTTCAATGGCACTTCAGTGGCACTTCAGTGGCATTTCAATCGCACTTCAATGGCACTTCAGTGGCACATCAATGGCACATCAATGGCACGGCAACGGGACTTCAATGACACTTCAATGTCACGGCAATGGCACTCTAGTGGCACTTCAGTGGCACTTCAGTGAAAGTTTAATAGCACATCAATGGCACTTCAATGGCACTTCAATGGCATTTCAGTGGCATTTCAATCGCACTTCAATGGCACTTCAATGGCTCCTCAGTGGCACATCAATGGCACTACAATGGCACTTCAGTGGCATTTCAATGGCACTTCAATGGCACTTCAGTGGCACTTCAGTGGCACTTCTGTGGCACTTCAATTGCATTTCAGTGGCACTTCAATGGCACTTCAATGGCACTTCAATGGCACTTCAGTGGCACTTCAGTGGCATTTCAATCGCACTTCAATGGCACTTCAGTGGCACATCAATGGCACTTCAGTGGCATTTCAGTGGCATTTCAATCGCACTTCAATGGCACTTCAGTGGCACATCAATAGCACTTCAGTGGCACTTCAGTGGCATTTCAATCGCACTTCAATGGCACTTCAATGGCACTTCAATGGGACTCCAGTGGCACTTCAATGGCACTTCAGTGGCATTTCAATCGCACTTCAATGGCACTTCAATGGCACTTCAGTGGCACTTCAATGGCACTTCAGTGGCACTTCAGTGGCATTTCAATCGCACTTCAATGGCACTTCAGTGTCACATCAATGGCACATCAATGGCACTTCAGTGGCATTTCAGTGGCATTTCAATCGCACTTCAATGGCACTTCAGTGGCACATCAATGACACTGCAATGGCACTTCAATGGCCCTGTAGTGGCACCTCAATGGCACTTCAGTGGCACTTCAGTACCACTTCGGTGTCACTTCAATGGCACTTCAATGGCCCTGCAATAGCACTTCAATGGCAAATCAGTGGCATTTCAATCGCACTTCAATGGCACTTCAATGGCACTTCAGTGG
Organism: Polia nebulosa; assembly: GCA_951329385.1. NCBI lineage: Eukaryota > Metazoa > Arthropoda > Insecta > Lepidoptera > Noctuidae > Polia > Polia nebulosa. Next base: position 9,845,616 of record OX589615.1, read on the forward strand.
CACTTCAATGGCACTTCAGTGGCACTTCAATGGCACTTCAGTGTCACATCAATGGCACATCAATGGCACTTCAGTGGCATTTCAGTGGCATTTCAATCGCACTTCAATGGCACTTCAGTGGCACATCAATGACACTGCAATGGCACTTCAATGGCCCTGTAGTGGCACCTCAATGGCACTTCAGTGGCACATCAATGGCACTTCAGTGGCACTTCAGTGGCACTTCAGTGGCATTTCGATCGCACTTCAATGGCTCTTCAGTGGCACATCAATGGCACTTCAGTGGCACTTCAGTGGCACTTCAGTGGCATTTCGATCGCACTTCAATGGCTCTTCAGTGGCACATCAATGGCACTTCAGTGGCATTTCAATCGCACTTCAATGGCACTTCAATGGCACTTCAGTGGCACTTCAATGGCACATCAATAGCACTTCAGTGGCACTTCAGTGGCATTTCAATCGCACTTCAATGGCACTTCAATGGCACTTCAGTGACACTTCAGTGGCACTTCAGTGGCATTTCAATCGCACTTCAATGGCACTTCAATGGCACTTCAGTGGCACTTCAATGGCACATCAATAGCACTTCAGTGGCACTTCAGTGGCATTTCAATCGCACTTCAATGGCACTTCAATGGCACTTCAGTGGCACTTCAATGGCACTTCAGTGGCACTTCAATGGCACTTCAGTGGCATTTCAATCGCACTTCAATGGCACTTCAGTGGCACATCAATGGCACATCAATGGCACGGCAACGGGACTTCAATGACACTTCAATGTCACGGCAATGGCACTCTAGTGGCACTTCAGTGGCACTTCAGTGAAAGTTTAATAGCACATCAATGGCACTTCAATGGCACTTCAATGGCATTTCAGTGGCATTTCAATCGCACTTCAATGGCACTTCAATGGCTCCTCAGTGGCACATCAATGGCACTACAATGGCACTTCAGTGGCATTTCAATGGCACTTCAATGGCACTTCAGTGGCACTTCAGTGGCACTTCTGTGGCACTTCAATTGCATTTCAGTGGCACTTCAATGGCACTTCAATGGCACTTCAATGGCACTTCAGTGGCACTTCAGTGGCATTTCAATCGCACTTCAATGGCACTTCAGTGGCACATCAATGGCACTTCAGTGGCATTTCAGTGGCATTTCAATCGCACTTCAATGGCACTTCAGTGGCACATCAATAGCACTTCAGTGGCACTTCAGTGGCATTTCAATCGCACTTCAATGGCACTTCAATGGCACTTCAATGGGACTCCAGTGGCACTTCAATGGCACTTCAGTGGCATTTCAATCGCACTTCAATGGCACTTCAATGGCACTTCAGTGGCACTTCAATGGCACTTCAGTGGCACTTCAGTGGCATTTCAATCGCACTTCAATGGCACTTCAGTGTCACATCAATGGCACATCAATGGCACTTCAGTGGCATTTCAGTGGCATTTCAATCGCACTTCAATGGCACTTCAGTGGCACATCAATGACACTGCAATGGCACTTCAATGGCCCTGTAGTGGCACCTCAATGGCACTTCAGTGGCACTTCAGTACCACTTCGGTGTCACTTCAATGGCACTTCAATGGCCCTGCAATAGCACTTCAATGGCAAATCAGTGGCATTTCAATCGCACTTCAATGGCACTTCAATGGCACTTCAGTGGCACTTCAATGGCACTTCAGTGGCACTTCAATGGCACTTCAGTGTCACATCAATGGCACATCAATGGCACTTCAGTGGCATTTCAGTGGCATTTCAATCGCACTTCAATGGCACTTCAGTGGCACATCAATGACACTGCAATGGCACTTCAATGGCCCTGTAGTGGCACCTCAATGGCACTTCAGTGGCACTTCAGTACCACTTCGGTGTCACTTCAATGGCACTTCAATGGCCCTGCAATAGCACTTCAATGGCAAATCAGTGGCATTTCAATCGCACTTCAATGGCACTTCAATGGCACTTCAGTGGCACTTCAATGGCACTTCAGTGGCACTTCAATGGCACTTCAGTGGCACTTCAGTGGCATTTCAATCGCACTTCAATGGCACTTCAGTGGCACATCAATGGCACATCAATGGCACGGCAACGGGACTTCAATGACACTTCAATGTCACGGCAATGGCACTCTAGTGGCACTTCAGTGGCACTTCAGTGAAAGTTTAATAGCACATCAATGGCACTTCAATGGCACTTCAATGGTATTTCAGTGGCATTTCAATCGCACTTCAATGGCACTTCAATGGCTCCTCAGTGGCACATCAATGGCACTGCAATGGCACTTCAGTGGCATTTCAATGGCACTTCAATGGCACTTCAGTGGCACTTCAGTGGCACTTCTGTGGCACTTCAATTGCATTTCAGTGGCACTTCAATGGCACTTCAATGGCACTTCAATGGCACTTCAGTGGCACTTCAGTGGCATTTCAATCGCACTTCAATGGCACTTCAGTGGCACATCAATGGCACTTCAGTGGCATTTCAGTGGCATTTCAATCGCACTTCAATGGCACTTCAGTGGCACATCAATAGCACTTCAGTGGCACTTCAGTGGCATTTCAATCGCACTTCAATGGCACTTCAATGGCACTTCAATGGGACTCCAGTGGCACTTCAATGGCACTTCAGTGGCATTTCAATCGCACTTCAATGGCACTTCAATGGCACTTCAGTGGCACTTCAATGGCACTTCAGTGGCACTTCAGTGGCATTTCAATCGCACTTCAATGGCACTTCAGTGTCACATCAATGGCACATCAATGGCACTTCAGTGGCATTTCAGTGGCATTTCAATCGCACTTCAATGGCACTTCAGTGGCACATCAATGACACTGCAATGGCACTTCAATGGCCCTGTAGTGGCACCTCAATGGCACTTCAGTGGCACTTCAGTACCACTTCGGTGTCACTTCAATGGCACTTCAATGGCCCTGCAATAGCACTTCAATGGCAAATCAGTGGCACTTCAATGGCACGGCAATGGCTTTGTAGTGGCACTTCAGTGGCACTTCAATGGCACTTAAATGGCGCGCCGCACCACTCGTAGCGGGTCGGTGTCACGCCAGTTCAATAGTTTTTTTCCCATCTCAAAAATGCCCAACGCGACTAAAGAAGTTTTCACTCGTCGGTGTCGGTCGGAGTCGGTGTCGGTGTCGGTGTCGGCGTCGCCGTCGGTGTAGGTGTTGGTGTCGGTGGCTAGTTCAATTGTTTTTCCCATCTCAAAAATACCCAACGCGCCTAAAGAAGTTTTCACTTCAATCCGCTACGCGATGGGCTACGAGTGCTACGACGCCACGCGACGTATCACTAGTAGTGGATCGGTGTCACGCCAGTTCAGTAGTTTTTTTTCCATCTCAAAAATGCCCAACGCGCCTAAAGAAGTTTTCACTTCAATCCGCTACGCGATGCGCTACGAGTGCTACGACGCTACGCGACGTATCACTAGTAGTGGATCGGTGTCACGCCAGTTCAATAGTATTTTTTCCATCTCAAAAATGCCCAACGCGCCTAAAGAAGTTTTCACTTCAATCCGCTACGCGATGCGCTACGAGTGCTACGACGCTACGCGACGTACCACTCGTAGCGGATCGATGTCACGCCAGTTCAATAGTTATTTTCTCTTCTCAAAAATGCCCAACGCGCCTAAAGAAGTTTTCACTTCAATCCGCTACGCGATGCGCTACGAGTACTACGACACTACGCGACGTACTACTCGTAGCGGGTCGGTGTCACGCCAGTTTAATAGTTTTTTTCCCATCTCAAAAATCCCCAACGCGCCTAAAGAAGTTTTCACTTCATTTCGCTACGCGATGCGCTACGAGTGCTACGACGCTACGCGACGTACCACTCATAGCGGGTCGGTGTCGCGCGTGTTCAGTAGTTTTTTCCCATTTCCAACAATTTCCAGCGTGCCTAAAGAAGTTTTCACTTCAATCCGCTACGCGATGCGCTACGACGCTACGCGACGTACCACTCGTAGCGGGTCGGTGTCGCGCGAGTTTAATAGTTTTTTTCCAAAAAAAAAAAAATCAAAAAATCAAAAGTCATTTATTCAAACTAGGCTGAGAACCAGCACTTTTTAAACGTCAAAGTTCTACATAAAGACAGTCCCCCAAAAAACGCCCGCCCGTCACCACTTCCTAGTGTTTTAGCTGTGAAGAAGAAGTGGCCAACAAACTCCCCAGCAACACATCTGTCTGTTAAGTTTTAAGAACTTGAATCTATATAATTATATGCCACAATCAACATTTACATTATGTAACAACAACATTTACATTATGTAAAACAGAAAAATAAATATATGTCGTCTAAAATATAATCATAAAATTAAATAATCCGCCACTTGCCAGCTAGCACACTCAATCATGCCATAAAAATCAAACTCAAGCATAAACACTAAACCAAATTAAAGAAGCCTCCATACATAACTGGTGTGCCTGCTTACAAGAACAAAGATAGAAACTATCGAAGACAAGAACAAAGATAGAAACTATCGAAGGGCTGTGATTCGAAGCCACAAGTGATGAACTACGGCCATCACACTAAAATTGGTAGACAATTATTATATGAACTCATATAATCTGTCATAACCATAAGCTAAATATGGAGAAAGAACATCAAGTGTAACATTGTCTTGCGTTCAACACAGCGACCAACTATTATTATCTTCTAAGTAGTCGTTGATGGAATAGTATGCCTTCGAACAGAGACTAGATTTAACTTTAGTTTTAAATGCATTAAAAGGCAAGTCAAGAAAAGAACGGGGTAGCTTATTGTAAAATTCGATACCGAGACCCTCAAACGAACCATGGACCCTACGAACACGGTGGGAAGGAACATGAAATTTATACTTATTTCTGGTGTTAAAATTGTGGATATCACTGGTCTTTTTGTATAAATGTATATTTTGTCTAATGTATAATATGTTTGCAAAAATGAATTGAGATGCCACCGTGAGAATTCCAATCTCTTTGAAAATTTCTCGTAAAGAAACTCTTGACCCTAACCTGTATATTGCTCGTACAGCACGTTTTTGTAAAACAAATATATTTTGTATGTCCGCAGCTTTACCCCACAAAAGAATACCATAAGACATAACACTATGGAAATAACTAAAATAGACTAACCGTGCTGTGTCAACGTCAGTATATTGTCTAACTTTTCTGACGGCGTAGGCGGCAGAACTGAGCCTTCCTGATAGGCCTGATATATGTGCGCCCCATTGAAGTTTGGAATCAACAGTTATACCCAAAAAAACTGCCGAGTACACAGTTTCAAGCACTTTTTTATTTAAGATGACATTAGGTCCTAGATTTATAACATTAGGTAAGGCAAACTTTATACATTTAGTTTTCTTAGCATTAAGAACTAAGTTATTTGTCGTAAACCAATCCGTAACCATTGAGAGAGCGCTATGATCTACGTTATCAAAATCATTTCTATTCCTATCTACTTTAAAGATAAGAGAGGTATCATCTGCAAACAGTACTACGTCACAGATACCCTTTAAAAAATATGGTAAATCATTAATATACACCAAAAACAAGAATGGTCCCAATATCGAGCCTTGAGGCACACCTAAATGAACTGGTAGCCCGGAAGACTTAACACCATTGATATCTACACATTGGGACCTATTACATAAATATGAATCAATTACATTTAGAGCTTCGTTTTGGAGACCATAATGACGCAGCTTACGCAAAAGCGTGTCATGGTGTACGCAATCAAAAGCTTTGGAGAGGTCACAGAAAACTCCGATTGCATTTTGCGAGTTCTCCCATGCGTTGAATATGTGTTTTAGGAGAGCAACACCCGCATCTGTAGTCGATCGACCTTTTGTAAAGCCATATTGATCATTATGAAGGAGGCTATTTACATTAAAATATGTTAGCAACTGCTTCAATATTAACTTTTCAAAAATTTTGCTAAATGCAGGCAGGATGGAAATAGGCCTGAAGTTGCCTATATCATTTTTATTGCCTGATTTAAATAGAGGTATGACTTAACTACACTTCATGAGATCAGGAAAAGTTCCTGAGTCCACGCATTTATTAAAAGTTACAGCAAGATAAGGCGCTACGATGCCTATTATATCACTCAAAAGTTTGATTGCGATGTCCCAGTATTCACCTGTTTTATTTTTATTTTAGAGAGTTAAAAACGTTAACTACGTCAAGTGGTGTTACATGCTCAAAACTAAATGATTGATTGCACTTAGGTACACTACCGGTCAAAAGACTTTCAGCTTTAGACGGGGATGAATTTAAGAAGCGAGTTGTAGTTATAGGTATGTGGGCAAAAAACTCATTAAATGCCTGAGCTACGTCAGCTGGTTTACTAACTAATTTGTTTTCGAATAGAATCTCTAGCTGATTTACTTTTTTAACCGACTTTCCCGTTTCATTATTTATTATTTTCCAAGTGGCTTTTACTTTATTATCAGAATTTTTAATTGTCTCGCTTAAGAATTTTGATTTAGCAGCAACACAAATCTTCTTAAACAATTTAGAATATTTTTTAACATACTCTAGAAAAGGAGTATCGAACCTATTTCTTTTTAAACCGTATAACTCGTATAGTCTCGCTCTACTTTTATATATGCCAGCAGTGGCCCATTGGTTGAAGCCAATGGAGGTACCCGTAACGTCTATAGTTTTAGACTTAAAAATGGCTTGGTACTCTTTTTGCACAACATTAAAAAGGGCTCTATAGATTTCATTAGGATTATCGTTTTCTACTAAAGATGGTGTAAGTTTATTTGCTATATTATTTTTAAACTTATTACAACGGCTTACCGGATAAGGCCTGCATTCTATTTTAAGCGGCCATCGCTTGTCGGCCATCGCGGTTCCCATCTCAAAAATGCCCAACGCGCCTAAAGAAGTTTTTACTTTAAAAAAAAACAATCTTTATATATAAAATTCAAAGTCCTGACTGACTGACTGATATATCAACGCACAGCCTAAACCGCTGGTCCTAGAGACATGAAATTTGGAGGGTGTGTTCTTTGTGAAGAGTAGGTATCCACTAAGATGGGGTTTTTCGAAATTCAGCCCTTAAGAGGGTGAAAGTTTCTCTTCCTTCTGTGAAGCAGTAATGCTCGCGAAGGAGGAGGCGGAACGGGTGAGGGAGGCTCAACGGAGTGGCCCTCACATCCCTAGCCGCAGCTGCCACAGGAGACGCCCTGGGCGTAGGACGTCGCGAGACTATCTCCGGCCACCGTAGACCCGGGCCTGCGGGCGGCGAGTAATGGGTAGCTCGCCGTCCGATCAGCACCAGGACCGTGAGTCGACGGCGCGTAGTGTTCCACGCGCGCCTCAAATATATGTTTGTCAGCCACCACTGACGGGGCCATCATGGCCGGTGCTTGCATGCCCAGGGGTAGCGGATAAATTTGTAACAGAGTTACCGCTCCCCTAGGCACTCAAGCAAGGAAGGAACAGGGGTGGGTTTTAGTCAGTAAGAGTCTGTCACGCCCTCCCGCTCCACCCAGAACGGGAGATATCATTAGTAAAGTATGTAAAGTAAAAAATATTTATTGACATAAAAACAGACATCACAAGTTCAGATTTCTGTGACTCCTGCGCTAAGTTATAACTGTGTTGCAGGAGCAAATGGATCAACAATCATTGGACGATTTCACACCCACCCTTTTATAACGCGGGAAGTACCATACCATACCAGTAGAAGCTATTTCAGAATATAGGGCATAATCTATATATAAAAGCGAAAGGTCACTCACTCACTGATTAATCACGAAATCTCAAAAACTACTGGACCTACGAAGATGTAATTTGGCACAGACGTAGATTATGAGTTGAAGACGTCAGCTAAGAAAGGATTTTAGGAAACTCGCCTCGTAAAGGGGTGAAATAGGGGGAGAATTTTACTGCTTGGGTTTAGAAACTTGAAACTTATGTAAATAAAAAGATTCGACATAATTAGTTTTCCAAAACTACCCTCAAATGAGGATGTTAAAATTTGTATGAAAGAATCTTAACGCTTGGTCCGATATAGTTAAAACTAGGCACAAATTATCTTTTTTTTTTTGTGCCCAGTGGCGCGGTAACTCTGTTACGAATTTATCCGCGACAATTTATTTATAAAGAGAATAATTTATGACTTGCTTCAGTTAACTCGAAAATTAGTACGAGTATAAACAGTCTAAACATAAAGTAATTTAAAAATGTCAAACGAATTTTTCAAAATAAACCTCTATCGGAGTGAAAAGGCGAAAACCGGTTTGTGTGAAACGTCTAATTTTTTCTATGACAAAGTGCTGCCGACTGGCGTAGGTACTATACGTGAGATAAGCAAAGAGATATATTTAATTGATATCGACGTTGGACCGCATTAAGAGAAGGGGTTACACCATGCATCCTATTAATGTCGAGTGTTATTATTTGCGGTTGTTGCTTCACACAGTACGGGGCCCAACGTCGTTAGCGTTCTTGAGGACAGTTGATGACGTAGAGTATTCCACATTCCGTGCAGCCTTACATCGATGTTCAGACGTCACCTCCTTGACGATGAGTGGTCATCAACACTGGGACGACACTCTGACGAAGGCCAGCGTCAGTGACAGCCCCAGTCAAGGCAGGTCACATTTGTTTGCCGTCATTTTAGTGTTTTGTGGAGTCACTAACCCCCAGGGTTGTTGTGGGAAAAACATCACACACGTATCTACATAATAGATATCTTAGGTCATTGGAAACCTTGAGACTAGGGATCGATGCATTCCACCAGCTTTTACGACAAATCTTTTACGGTTCAAGCAGTGCGGTTATGGAATGCCTTGCCCGTGTCGGTAAGGGGTGCTCAATCCTTGTCCACTTTTAAAACAATGGTCAAAAATCACTACCTCTCTCTTTAATCATTTTTACTATCTAAACACAAAAACACAAACACAAACAATACTGTCTGTGTGTGTCTGTCTGTGTGTCTGTGTGTGTGTCTGTCTGTGTGTGTGTATGTCTTTTTGTTTCATAATTATTAATGTAGGTATATATTTATTTATAATGTATTTAATGTATAAATACATTAATAAAAATAGTACACATAGGACTACATACAGTACTGTATTTCGTTTTCTCTTTAAAATCCATCCAAAGGTTGTCTTGAAAAGATCGCTTTTAACGATAGGGCCGCCCATTGTGTCACCCTATGTAATGTTTTCTTCATATTTTTTTGTAATTTATATAGTGTGCCATACTAGAGAGTATTACTATTCTATTCTATGTTCATTTCAAAGCATTATATTAATTAAACACCGTCCTCCGAAGCTTTAGTCAGGGAATGGTGGGAAAAAGGAACCAATTCCCAGACGAGGTATTTAGACGCCCGAAATTTTGAATTTCGGTACAGCTTACAGAGTTAGTATCCCGCCAAATTATAGTAGGAGTGAGGCGTATTTATTGTAACAGTTACAAATCACAAGTAGGTATTCGTAGATACTAGATAACAGTTGTACCTGTGATATCATATATCTGTTAAAAATATAATTCACAATCTACACTACACTCTAAAGTAATAACAGCCACACGGGTCGATCCATCAGGTTAAGCTACGCTTGTCGGGGTTGGTTCATGGATGGGTGACATCTTTACATACCGAGACTCCTTCGTGCCTCGGAATGCACGTTAAGCCGTTGCTTCCGGCTGCCAATCGTGGATCTTTGACAGTCGTTAAGGGTCGTCAAAAGCCCGAGAGTCTGACAACGTCTTACCAAGGGGTATCGTATTATCCAGTGACTGGGTTGTGGAGGTCAGACCCCAAGATAGTTGGGAAAAGGCTAGGCAGATTGATTGAATACACTCTTCAGCCTCAGTAGGTACTCAATAACAACTATTCGTGTTATCTGTTATTTCTTCTTCGTATGTATTAATCTGTCTCGCTCACACCCGCTTCATTGAATTTTGCTAAAACGAGAAGCACCTACCTAGTATTACTATCCGAAAATTCAAATGGTAGTCTTACAGATCTTGTGTATTGTGTATTGTCAGTATTACAGGTCGTGTGTATAGCAGTTGTCCTAACTTTCAGTTCGGAAAGACTGCAAGATTGTTGCTAACATTACCTACTACGTATATTATGTTACAACTAGCTTTTTTTTTTTTGACCCGGCGAACTGCGTACCACCTAACAGTCAATTAATGTAATGATATACCTTTTAGCTAAACTTAATTTATCATTTTAATTACCGTACTAAAATTAATACAAAAAAAGAATATTAAGTTCATTAGGATAATAAGTAGAAAGAAAATAAAAATGCAATAGAAGTACAAAAATCAAGTATTTCAATGGCGTGTCGGCAAGACATTTGCTATGATGAAGCTATGTATTGTGCTGCATGGGTTACCTACACTTGGGTTGATTCTTTTCAGTGAAGCACCTTGTGATAGACGACATTTTTCGTTTTTTTTATTAGGCGCATGAACAAATAAAGCGGATGGTTTGCCGACCCGTAAACATGCCACGTACAATTGACCATGAGAAAAACATGCATTTTCTAAATTCAGACCACATACACTCAAGGATTGGCCTTGTGATTTGTTAATCGTCATGGTGGTACAAGACGAATTGGAAATTGAATTCGTTTAAACTCAAAGGGCATATCGGTTAGGATCATCGGAATTCCCGGAATGAGAACTTGCTCACCTTTGTATTTTCCTTTGAGCATATTCGCGTGAATCACATTGATCATCAGTTTTCTGTCTTATCACCAAATGTGTTCCATTGCATAGTTTTGGTTGGTTAAGACTTCGAAGCAAGATGACTACCGATCCAACCTTGAGTTGTAATTTGTGCGGTGGTAAGCCAAGCACGCCCTGGCCTGCGGACAACGGGTAAGTCCGATCAGCACCAGGCCCGGAGTCGATGGCGCGTAGTGTTCCACGCGCACCTCAAAGAGTTGTCGGCAAAACATGACGGGGCCCATCATGGCCGGTGCCTGCCCAGAGAGTCCGACAGCCCTCTCGCTGCACCATAGAGCGGGAGATGTCATTGGATGATTTACCAAACCACGAAAAAAAAAAAAAAAACATCCAAGGACTTTAAAAATTCAGTTGGATAGTTGGTGCCTTTATCTTCGTTTGTTACACAGTCAATAGATTTGAATGAATGCAGAGTGCCAACGATTTGATACTGAATTACAAAATTTAAGTCATCCAGATCTTTATTCTTAGCCGCTAAAATTGCTCGCTCACTCAACCACTCGTTATTTTTGTGGATCATAACATTTGTGATGTTCGGGAATACTTTGTTGATGAGCTCGTCTTTTGATGAGACAAAATTGGAAAAATTCGGAGGAAATGAAATCCACTCGATTCGTTGACAGGAACGCGGCTATAACCGATAGTCAACTAAATTGCTTCGAGAGATCTTGTGCAGATGGATCGTTCAACAATGCAACTCTCGTGTTTGCTGCCAGCTGAAGTTTCTTTACATAGCGCCATAGATTTGATGATTTGAGGCAAACGTTTATTTCTTCGGCAGCAGTTGATCTTGGGCGCCTCCAAAACGTTACTTACTCTCGAGTCATTGCGCAAATCTTTCAATGTTCGGTCAAGTGCTTCCAATGCGCGTTTGTGCGCCATTGTGCATTCGTCCCAGATTATGATTTTAGACGCTATTAAAATAATAATCGTCTAAGTCGGGCCATACAAACGCGTCGCTTCTCTCGTGAAATTTCTCGTTCTTCTTCATTGGATTGATTCGCAATGTTACGAAGCCTAGATGCATAACGGTTTTGTTGAGAAAGATTAGATCTTCTGGGTCGCGGCATTTTTAATAATAATACTCGCACAGTAAGATTTATTAATAACACTCGCACAAAACAAACAAATCGACCGGTAACATTTACGGATATTATTGTAGTCTTTGCGGATGACTGATTGACCGAATAATCTGGAATGATTGAGACCAATCGATTTGACAGTTGTTGTAATTTTTTCTCTATTTTTTTTTTACATTTTGATTCCTATACTACCTATTTGGTTAACTTTCTAGATTAATTCTTGTTTTTTTTTTTGTGTATTTTTCCGATTTTTTAATAGTTATTCTGCTATTCGGGGCGGAGACGAATTCAACAAAGCAAAAATCATTATAAAAAACTTTTTACAAAAAAAATGCAAACTAAAAAATGCAAGATAACTTTAATTTCGGAAGTCGGTGTTTCTAGTTTGGTTTCTTCGTTATTTGACACCGACTTCCGAAATTAAAGTTATTTTGCATTTTTTAGTTTTTTAGGGAAGTCTGTTGTATTTTTTTTGTAAAAAGTTTTTTATTTTTCACTTTTTAGTTGTTGTACCCCATTCTAAAACTAAATTAATAGTAAAGTTATGCCCGAATTGATAGCCCCAAAAATAGGGAATTTGAACATAGTTGGTGAAATTAGGGTGTATCAGAGTGAACTGTACAAATCTGTATACCCCTTCAGAGCGTATCAGCGTGATGTAATGTTGTGAAGTGGTGAAAACAATATACAGATATGCGATTGCAGCAATTCTGGAAGGTTTTTTTTTTTATTTGGGGGGTGGGAAATCATCCTATGACTTCTTCCGCCCTAGGATGGAGCGGAAGGGCGTGTCAGACTCTTACTGACTAAAACCCACCCCTGTTCCTCCCTGTCTCGAGTGCCCAGGGGCGAGGTAACTCTTTCGAATTTATCCTCCACCTCCGGGCAGGCATCGGACGTGTCAGGCCCCGTCCTTTCGCTGACAACTCTTTGAGGCGCGCGTGGAACACTACGCGCCGTCGACTCTCGGGCCTGGTGCTGATCGGACGGCGAGTTACCCACTACTCGCCGTCCGCAGGCCCGGGTCTACGGTGGCCGGAGATTGTCTCGCGGCGCCCGAACCCCCTGGCGTCTCCTGCGGCGGCTGCGGCTGGGGGCGCTAGGGCGACTCGGCTGTTGTCGAGTCTCCCTAACGTATGCCGCCTCCCTCTTCGCGAGCATTACTGCTTCGCAGAAGGGGGAGGCGGCTTCCCATTCCCTCTCGCTCCGTACCATGGCCTGAACCAGGGCACGGCGCGAGAGGTCGCTGCCGCCTATCGCATCCACGAGGACACGGCGGTGCTCTGCCCAAGCGGGGCAAACCTCCACCGTATGCTCCACCGTGTCCTCTGGGCGATCCTCGCAGTGGAAACACCCGGGGGTCACCTCCGCCTTGATCCGATACAGGTACCTACCGAAACAGCCATGTCCAGTGAGCACCTGCGTCAGGCGGAAGGTGAGGGCGCCGTGACGCCTCTCCAGTCACTCCTCAAAGAGGGGCACTACCGCCGCGATGGTGGCGTGCCCAGCGCTGGGTTGCGACAGTCGCTCTCTCCATGTCACCATGAGATCCTGCCGGAGCTCCGTCCGCCGAGCCGCGAGTTGTCGCGGCAGCGGTGTTTCGCCCCGGCGTTTGGCCTCCTCGCGCCACTCATACAGGTGCGCGAGGATTTTTGCCTCCAGATCCCACGGTGACAGTCCGGCAAGGAGGCTCGCAGCCTCACGGGAGATCGTGCGGTATCCTCGGATGATGCGGATCGCCATGACCCTCTGGGACGCGTTCATCTGGCGAGCTGATCGCTGCCTCAATGAACGCGCCCACACCGGTGCCCCGTAGAGGGCCATGGACCGCACGATCCCCGCGTAGAGCCTCCGGCAGGAGGCGTTTGGCCCCCTCAGATTGGGTAGGAGCCGCTTCAAGGCGGCCCCGGCCCTGTCCAATCTGGGAGCCAAACGTCGAAAATGCTCGACGAAGTTCCACCGGCTGTCGAGGACGAGTCCCAGGTACTTCATCGTACCCTCGACGCCGATGCGAACCCCTCCTACCGAATTCTGGAAGGTTTGCTATCATTTATTGAAGAGTCCCATTGTGTATCTCCGAAGTTCTTCATCAGATCTTCACCAAATTAAAATGGGACCACATGTGAAGCAACAGCTTTCAAATAAAAAAAAATCTTCAAAATCGGTTCACGTAGTGAAAAGTTATGAGGTAACACATAAAAAAAAAAAAATACAGTCGAATTGAGAACCTCCTCCTTTTTTTGAAGTCGGTTAAAAATCAGTCCAGCCGTTCTTTACCCGACTTTGTTTTATATGTATATAGATGTTGAAGTATTACTTCCTTTAGTAGGTATATGAATATAAAAAAGGTCAAATATCTATTACATGCATAAAGTTATCAATATATAAGATATAAATAAGGGTAAAATCAGTTCTGTACATGATTTATTTACTGTCAGACCTGCTTAGAAAAATAACAGGCTGTTCTTTAAAAGCAGATAATGATATCAGTTATTGTTGCTTATCAGTAACGGGAATAACATATAACTTGTTTGAACTGTTATAACCCAAGTCTAGTTAGTATCCCACCAAACTCTAAATAGTCTTTATTTTTAATTTAAATATGGAACACCGCGTCACCGCCGTGGGCCGTCCCGCTTAATAGGTATTTTTTTTATTCACACTGGCTGTTTATGCACTCAAAAATTTAGTTCTATGTTTAAAATTCATTCCGGCCCTAGGGAGGGAAGTAATTACCATGAGTTTATCCCGCCCTAGGGAGGGAAACAGCGTTTTCCACCTGCTGCTTAGATCAAACAAACACTACTTTCCGAGTATGAGAAATGAAAAAAAAGTGTGTGTCTACTTATGTACGCACGTAAGAAGTTATACTTCTTTGGCGTAACAAGATAAAACACCAAACTGTCACAAAGTTTACAAAAGAAAAACAATCATTCTTCATGAACCACGGACCATAGCTAACTTCAGGGTGGATCGGTTCTAGCTAACTTCAACCTGTGAATTTTGTGTGACAGTGATGCGCGCCCATCTTAAAATTTCACTCTCATCACTTTTTCATAACGCGCGCGCCTAAAGAAGTATAACTACAAAAAGATTGTCTTGGATGCTCCCGTGAAACAGGAACAGCGGACGCCATGTTTTAAGATTCCCATCGATTTAGAAAGCTACAAAACGCCTATTAGGGGCCCACGCAACAGTGACACGGGCCGCGTTCAAATAGCAAATAGAAAAGCAGCGGCGATTGTAAAATACCTACTTATTTATAAAATATCATCTATGAAAATACCACTGCTGGAGATCAACAGGAATGTTGTTTGGCGGCGCTTTCTTTCAAACTACCCGTGATGACACGATAAACTAGAGCTGACGTAATGAACGCTTTTTTGAAACGATGTCTCTATGGTCACGACCACGAGTTCATAGACTGCGCTTGACTCTAAATTCAACAAAGTTCTTTCAAAAGTTGGTGAAGGCGTCCAGAGACTCTCGGTGGAATAGTTTACTATAAATAAAAAAGCAACCGACTTCCAAAAAAAATACACTAGAAATTATAAAATAACTTTAATTTCGGAAGTCGGTGTTTGTATTTTATTTCTTCGTTATTTGACACCGACTTCCGAAATTAAAGTTATTTTTTAGTGTTTTTTTTTTGGAAGCCGGTTGTTTTTTTTGTAAAAAAGTTTTATATTTTTCACTTTTTAGTTGTTACACTCCAGCAACTAAAAACCCCAATAACATGGAACGTGGAATTTAAACATAGTCGTACCTAATTGAAAAACACCAAAATGTCATCTAGGTACTACTAGTACTATACGTATTTTTCGTTTTTTGTTCAGTTTTTTAAGAAACGCTGAAGCAATTTCGATAAAATTTTCTATTGGATAAAAAAATAATTTTGGAAATCGGTCCTCAATTGACAGAGAAATCGGCGGACATACATAAAAAAAAAAACATACATACAGTCGAACATAGAACCTCCTCCTTTTTCGAAAGTCGGACAAATAGAACTGGGGGCTTAGACAAAGTAACAATTTAAAAACGATAACGAAGTTAGAAAAGACTAAAATGTATGAGATTGACATAAACCGCGCTAAGTCACGTGGTCAGTCGACATCGTTATCGCAAGTTGGTAGACAATGTTATAATTCGTAACGAAACCATAAAGAAACGAATTGCTATCGTGTTTATCCCATACAAATGCGTAGACAAGCAGCGCTTTCAGAGTTCGCCTTCGCCTCGATCGTGATCGCCAAAAAAGATAACGAAGGAACGCTAACGCTAGGAAATGTTTATCGATATCTCAGAGACGATGACGAATTTAGATATCGTTTCGCTACGAAGCGATGTTACTTTGTCTACAGGCCCTGATTTGTCTGATGTACGGGGGCGTTAGTCGATTAGCCGAAGTCGCGGGCAACAGCTAGTATATTATTGGGTGGGAACCCAATAACCCCTACCCCTAGCTGTTGCCTTACCTATGAAATTAGCGTTTTTTCTCTCAAATAGAGAACCTCGTTACTTCTATGAATTAAAATATTCATCAATTGCTTGATATTCTATCGAATAATGACCGTCATAGACAACTGCCAATAGTAAAAAAACCTTATTACATATAGTTTTATACAAAAAAAAAAATACCTTAGAAATGACTCCTCTTTTTGCTAGCAGAAATAAAACCACTATTTGTTTTAACTTAACCAAAACTTATAAAACTGTTGATAAATCTAAGTGGGACGTTATCTTAGTTTTTAAACATTATTGCATTTAATAAAAGTTTTAAAACATTAGTGTCATAAACTTTGTTAAATAAATTAAGAAAATGTTAGTATGAAAAATGCAACTTCTTTAAAATTCTCCATACAAAACGCTGATTTCATAGGTGGGTACCTTTAGTGTAGTTTAGTACCTACCTACCTACTTTGAACGAACTCAAACCTGCTAGTTTGGGCCGGCGCGGCGACCATTTTTTTTATTGCGTAGGTACCTACATGTTTTTATATCATAGTTGAAAAGTCCGAAAAACCAAACAAGGCATTGAGCACCATCCCAAATCATCGTTGACTTTCGTTTTCGATATTACGACTGAAGGGTTCTATAGTTTCTTCAGCGTGAGTTTATATACCTACTTATTTATATAAAATTATTTGTAAGTATATCAGACGTGAAAAACGACGACAAAACGACGACGACGACATGTGACAAGATAGATGCTGGCGGGAAAAATTCCGAATCATTCCCGTCGAATGCTTCGGAAGTATTCCGAAATATTCCGAAACTTTGGGAATATTTCAACTGTCAAAAAAAAAACAGGAAAATCGACCTTACTACCTATTTTTATTTTTTATTTCAACATTTTTTTAAGTCAGAAAACTGCATCAAAATCGTTTCAGCCAAACGAGAGATGATCGCGGACAAACATACATACATACGGTTCAAACTCATAACCTCCTTTTTTTTAAGTCGGTTAATATACCAAAACCGGCTCTTATGTATAACAAATACTTTTCTGAAAACCGCATCAAAACGTGTTTGCTTGCAAGGTTTGCCTTTGTTTGTTTTTATTGACTGGGCTATTATACGCCTTAAGTAGGTAGGTAATGATTAATACCTAATCTTAATTAAATTCATTTTGAATAATTCTCATTTAAAGAAACTTTCTCAGAAGTATTCCGGAATTATTCAGAATTTTTCAGAAGTTTAGCAACTATAACGTGTGAAATGGCGGCAGGTCATCCGGACTGTCTGCGACTCCCGCATTTCCAAAACTGAACGGGAAGATTTATAAAACAATGGTCAGACCTGTTGTCTTGTATGGTTCAGAATATTGGGCCACAAAAGGAATGAATGAAAATCAATTGCATGCGTGTTACGCGCATGGATAGAATTAGGAATGAGTATATAAGAGGAAGTCTGAAAGTGGCACCGCTGACTGAAAAGTTGTGTGGAATCGGTCGTGGTATGGGCATGTGATGCGGAGGAATGAAGAAAATGTCGTGAGAAAAGTCTTGTGTATGGATGTGGATGGCTATAAGAGTAGAGGAAGGCCAAAGAAACGATTAAACTGTGTGAAAGAGGATATGGGTAAAAGGGGGTGACTGCAGAGATGAAGACTAATAGAGGAGTATGGAAGAAAACGACATGTTGCGCCGACCCCAAATAAATTGGGATAAGGGCAGGAGAATGATGATGATGACATTTGTAAAAGCTAATCTCTGGTAGTAGAGACCTGACCTGAATACAAAAATTCTTTCATTGAAAGAAACCCACGCTAAATTAGGTACTTACTTAGTATTATCGACTAGTTTTTAACTCGAAAAAAGCAGTTCCTTCGCTTATTACTTTAATATTAATTTAGTCAAATATTTGTGCCTTTTATTTATTTACCTAAATATTGTGTTGTAACACCTTGCCAAAAACCACAAAACATTATAGTGTTTACTTTACCTTCCTCCGCATCAAAATCACACTTCGATGAATAAAAATTGAAAACAAACACATTTAGAATAATTATAAAATATTTGTTTTTCATTATAGAATAAATTTAAAATGTTATCTACACGAACCACGGACGATCATCGCCACAAATGTTTTGTACAAAACTGATTCTTTCTTGCGTTAATTATGGATTCCGAAATTATTATTTTGATCAGGATTTTACGATAAAAAATGTGTATAAAAAGCGCGCCAAGTTTCGTTTAGAGTCGTTTTTTTCGGTATTTTTTTGGTATTTGTTGTCTAATCGCCTGTGCTAGGTCATCATAAAAGCTGTTATGAAGCAATCGGAATTACCCAAAACACAAGTGTCTACGTATCTACCGGATTCAGGCTATCATTGTGGTTTTATAGACTCGTCGGATACTCAATGTGAATGCGGTACTCCTGTTCAGAATACGAGCTACACAGCCCTACACTTTGAAGGACTTAGAGCCGATTTCACTATTCGCTATAAAAACTAAGTTTTACTGAACTAAGCTTAGCGTAATCTTATTTTACCATACAATTACCATATTAATGATTATAGTGATTTAACCTTAAAAGGTAGACATATGCAGTCGCGAACTTTTTTTTAGAACTTTAAAAGGAGAACAATACCGTCATACATAATTTTTGCGTAACTTTAACCGTTTACGCAGCGCACGCAACTGAAGCTCTCAAAAGGATTTTTTTTTCCCGTTTTTGCCACATTTTTCATTGATGCTCCACTCCTGTTGGTCGCAGCGTGATGTTATATTGCCTATGCCTATAGCCTTCCTCGATAAATGGACTATTCAACATAAAAATATTTTTTAATTCGATCCAGTAGTTCCTGAGATTAGCGCGTTCAACCAACCAAAAGAACAAACTCTTCAGCTTTATAATATTAGTATAGATTTAAATGGGACCATTTCGGAACAAACTCCTTTCGAACAAAAAAAAACTTTTTTACAAAAAAACAACCGACTTCCGAAAAAAAGCGCTAAAGTAACTTCGATAAAATTTATATGGGACCACTTCGAGAGTATATTCTTTCGGATAAAAAAAAAGAATTTTGAAAATCGGTCCACAACTGACGAAGAAATGCGCGGACATAAATAAAAAAAAAAAACATACATACAGTCGAACATAGAACCTCCTCCTTTTTCGAAAGTCGGTTAAAAAAGAATTTTGCAAATCCGTCAATATACGACGGACTTATGCCCGAACATACATAAAAAAAATACATACATCCGAATTGATAACCTTCTTCTTTTTGAAGTCGGTTAAAAAATCGTAGCATAGCATAGAAAATAAATATTAAAGAATCCAACGTCACGTTTGTTACAAAGAGGAAAAAGTATTTTACGTTGTTTAAACAGGTTTCAGAATGTTTCGTATCCAAAGTAGACGGCCGTTTTTGGTACTTTATCCTCGTCGTAACAAACGTGACGTTGGATTCTTTAATATTTATTTTCTGTGCTATGTTACGATTTTTTATTCAATGAGGGCGCCACTTGGCCGGTAGTAGACCCTTAAGTGAGCTTAAACGTCGAAAACTGGGCGTTTAGAATTGGTGAAATCGGCCCTTAATAAATAATAACGACGCTGAAATTAACGTAGCCATGGCTATCTAAAAAGTTAACCAATCCTCTATCCGAATCGTCAGAGTTGCAGTTTAATTCTGACTAGGCTATAATGGCTAGTAAATAAAATTATCGTGACTTTTTTCACAATGTTGGGGCAGGCTCCAATTTTCTGATCAATGATTTCTACCATACTACTAAATGACAATACGTAAGTCATCAGTTCATGAAACGCTCCACCAAGCGCTTCCTTGAAACTGCTGCTAAGCATCGTAACCCCTGCCCGGGGGTGGAGGATAAATTCGAAAGAGTTATAGTTTAAAAAAAAAAAAAAAAAAAAAAAAAAAGCATCGTAACCCCCTTATCGCATCGGCTACTCGATACGTTCCCTCCCAAATTTCTAGGATTCGCCGCCCCCGGCATACCCTCTTAGTCCCTGATGACGCCACAACCCTGCTCCAAGAGAGCCGTAGGGAAACCAGCACTATCAGAAAACACTACAGACCGCCGATTTTCCGACCTCGCCGGCGAGGCCCGTCGCGAAATCTAAGTCATTGCCCTCCCCGTCTCTCGCCAGCACGTGCCGCTGAGCCAATAAACTCCCCAATTAATGGAAACCAGATTCAGCCTTCCCTTGCTGCCCCCCAGTGACGCCCTAAGCCGAGGCCCGTACTCCGCAGGGAGTGCCCTTAGCGTGGTCACTTAGTTTGTAAGTTTTAATAAGTCCTGGCTGGAGGCTTTAATATATTAAAGCCTACACAGGCAAGCCCGGTTGAGCAGACGACAGCCTCAGAGGCTGACCTGCGAGAAGTCCCACAAACAAAAAAAACGTAAGTCATCATTTAAGCCAAAAGACTTGAAGCCAAGAGGCTTGAAGCCTCGCATCGTATTCGCATCCAACGGGCTCCCGCGGCCCTCATTGGCCTCTGGCACATTCTGAACACAACCTTTTTAGCTGGTGAATCATTTATTCATTAAAATATTCATATAAGTTACCTACATTTTTAAATATTTCAATAAAAAAAATTAAATTAATTTAATAATATTAAAAATAGTAGCCCGCAGCTATCGAGAACAGGGTCCAAGCGGTAGAGGGCAGGGCTCCAAAGAGAGGAACCACCTAATAAAGCGAACCCTTGATCCAGCCGCCTAACGAGAGCCTCTTGAGATGTTGGTTGAGGTTCGTGGAGCCATTAAGCCATTGGCTGAAACGACTATCGGTACAATGATCGCTGAGCCCACATCCGCTCGCCACCAGCTACCAGAGCCTTTAGACAAAATACTTTTCTGTTAATGTTAACGCTAACGTTTCGTGCAAAATGTATGGCAATAACATTACTGGGCGTGAGTCACGTGACAGTTCTCTCCTTGCCATACATTTTGCACGAGGCGTTAGCGTTAGCGCTATTATAAAAGTTATTTGGCTAAGGGGTTAGGCCTGAGAGTCAACGGCGCGTAGTGTTCCACGCGCGCCTGAAAGAGATGTCAGCAACACCTGACGGGGCCCGTCAGGGCTGATGCCTGCCTGGGGTCGTGGATAAATTTTAAATAGTTACCGCGACCCTTGGCACTCAGGCAACTGAAGGAACAGGGGTGGGTTTTAGTCAGTAAAAGTATGACACGCCCTCCCGCTCCACACGTCCTATAAAACGCTGTACGTCCTCTAGGTCACTCACATACAAATCACAAGTGTTTGCGCTGCGATTAGGTACCTACCTAAATCAGTTACGACTTACGAATGACTAATGCAATGTGCATTTGTCAAATGAATCCATCAATGTAATGTTATTCATTTGCCAAATTGTTTGTTCTTTTGTTTATAGGTGCATTTGTTTGTAAAAGGTAGGTAATCTCTGGGAGTAGGCACTGATACGATTTCGATTTGTTTTTGTATACCTATATATTTGTATTTTACTAGCGACCCGTCCCAGCTTTAGACGGGTAATAATTATATTATGCACCTAAACCTTCGTCATGAATAACTCTGTCTAGGTATAGGTGAAAACCGCATCAACACCCGTTCAATAGTTTTTGAGTTTATCGCGAACACTCAGACAGACTGACGCGGTGGGGGACTTTGTTTTATATTATGTATAGTGCTTCTTTCATCTAACAAAAAGCACCACTATCCCTGAGTGTCATAGAGCTACTTTTATCCCAGAAAATGTGGTTCCTGTGAGAATTGGCCTCGTGAGTGAATAAATGTGGTTACCGGGGACTATAAGATATTACAACACTAGCCTCTGCTAGTGGCTGCGCCCGCGTGGAGTAAGTACTTCTCTCACTATAAATTTTAGCCTATATGCTATTCCAGACTACAATCTATGTTCTGCCTAGTCTTTTCCCAACTATCTTGGGGTCGGCTTCCACTCTACCCGGGTGCAGCTGAATACCAATATTTTACATGGAGCGACTGCCTATCTGACCTCTACAACCCAGTTACTGGGTAATACGATAACCCTTGGTAAGACTGGTTGTCAGACTTTCGGGCTTCTGACGACCTGAAACGACTGTCAAAGATCCACGATTGACAGCCGGGACCAACGGCTTAACGTGCTTTCCGACGCACGGAGCAGTCTCGGTACGTAAAGATGCCCATCCATGGACAAACCCCGGCAAGCGTAGCTTAACCTGATGGGTCGACCCGTGCGGCTGTTATTACTTTAGCCACGAGCTCCTCCAGACTATAATCTATCTCTGCGCTAAGTTTCATCAAGATCCGGTCAGTCGTTCTGGCTGAGTAACAAACATTCCATCCATCCAAACCTTCCCATTTATATTAAGTAGGATCATAAGAAAATATATACTTATACAGGGTGTAACGGAAAGGTGTGGTCATATTTTAGGAGCCGGTTCTGTCCATGGAAATAAACAACTTTTTCTAAGAAAAAATAGAAAATTCCCAAAAAAAAATTGGACTTTCCATACAAAGTTATCATCAGCTGATCAATAATTTGTATGGGAGGTAATAATTTTTTTTTAGAATTCCCTCGGATTTTCTTGAAGAAAGTTGTTCATATCGATGGCCAGATGCAGTTCTTAAAATATGACCACACCTTTCCGTTACACCCTGTATACGGTCGAATTGAGAACCTCTACCTTTTTTGTCGCCAGTTAAAAATAATGCATTGTTTGCGCTGATAACAAATTCCGCACAAGGACCTCGTTTAAAAAGATTAACAATCTACCGAAATCAAAACATTTTATCTCAGACCACGAACTTGGACGACCTCTGCTAAAACTAAATTAAGACTTGCTATTGTACTTACGCTAAATATCGTACGGAATCTACTAACCGACCTTCAACGATAAAGTTGACAGTTGACACCAACCGAGCAGGTTTTTAAAAAAAAGATCTGTCACTAATTAAGAAATCGGTTTCCTGACCTGGGATATACAGCGTGTAACGGAAAGGTGTGGTCATATTTTAAGATCCGGTTCTGCCCATGGAAATGAACAACTTTCTCTAAGAAAAAATTGAAAATTCCCACAATAAAAATTGGACTTTCCATACAAAGTTACCATCAGCTGATCAATATTTGTATGGGAGGTAATTTTTTTTTTGTGAATTTCCTCAGGTTTTCTTAAAGAAAGTTGTTCATATGGATGGGCACATGCAGTTCTTAAAATATGACCACACCTTTCCGTTACACCCTGTATACATATTCACTGGGTAACCGACTGAGCCCATTCCCGCGGGGGTGACCGAAAGAGTCACCGTCACCCTGGCACAAGCAACTGAGGGACACATGCGTGGGTTTAGTTGGTAAGAGTCTGACACGCCCTCCCGCTCCACCCAGAGCGGTAGAAGTTCCTGGAGCCAAAAAATATTGAATACTTTAAAAAAACCCAACTTTATATAAAAAACAACTAAAAAGTTCCATACAAGTCTATTGAAATAAGTTGGTAGCTTGGTTGCCCAAATTGTGAACCCAATTTTCTGTTTCATCAAATTCCAGTACTGCTATTTCTCTGTAAAATTTCATTCAAATTTATCCGATAAGGAGTGAAGTGGTGACATACCTACTCACTTCCATATTTATAGTGTTAGTGGGTATGAGTACCTTTTTTATCATATATTACCGTAGATTACTGAATATTACCGTATTTTACGTAAAATATCGTTTTTACCTGTAGCGACATCTGTGACGCCGCAAACCGAACTAGAAACAACAAAATCCTACATCGCGCAAGCAGAGTTCTCCGCGCGATTTGAACATATACAACAGTCCGAAATCAACCATCGGGCAGTTGCCCGGACCAGACACAACACCCGTCTGGTCGGAGGATCCTCCCTTTTCAATGGAGGTTTGTGGGACTTTTTTACACATTGTTCCGCATCCCTCCTAAACTGGTGACTCTCGAGCATGAACGTCAGCGCAGCCTTCGTCATGACGTCATCACCTCCAAACTGGTGACCCTCGACGATGAACGTCAGCGTAGCCTTCGTGCAGCTACTCCAGCGTGACGTCATCATCATCACTTCCTCCAAGCTCTTCAGCGACGAGTCATACAGCCAGCCAGTACCAACGACTTCTACGGGTATCCTGACCACCAGCATGCAGCGGACGCGCATTCCTGGTCATCACCCTCAACCTCATCAGCGATCTTGGCACAGCAAACTGCACTTCCGCCAAGTCGAAGATTCTCTCCTGGTCGACGACTGCAGTAGAGCCACAACATCGCATAGCACCGCTCTGACCCACTGAAGCCCGCAGCGTTAGTCCGACTCACTGGAGCCTGCAGCATCGCCCCGATTCACTGGGGCATCGTCCCGACTCACTGGGACATCATCCCGACTCACTGGGATATCATCACCGCAGTCAGTGCCTACACACCGCGAACTATGCGGCTTCCGGTTCCGACTCACTGGAACTAACCTTCTACTGGCCGCCGCAAACACCACAAAAAAAAATATGTATGGACGACTCATCAAAGAACCATCGATCTCCGATCTCCGGAGGGGAGTGATGTAGCGACATCTGTGACGCCGCAAAACGAACTAAAAACAACAAAATCCTACATCGCGCAAGCAGAGTTCTCCACACGATTTGAACATAACCAACAGTCCGAAATCAACCATTAACCATTGGGCAGTTGCCCGGACCAGACACAACACTCGCTGGTCGGAGGATCTTCTCTTTACACCTCTTTGCTTTACACCTTGTTCCGCATGCCTTTTATCGCTTCATATCTCTCAATCTACATATCAAGTTTTCAACCCATAGGCTTTTAAGCGTTTTTTTTTTTTGTTGTTTGGGAAATCTTCCAATGACTTCTCCCGCTTTGGGTGGAGCGGGAGGGAGTGTCAGACTCTTACTGACTAAAACCCACCGCCTGTTCCTTCCCTGCCTGAGTGCCCAGGGGTGCGGTAACTCATGTTCAGAATTTATCCGCTACCCCTAGGCATAGGCTTTTAAGCGATGGGGTCGGGTTCATGTCGTCACGTGCAATAAGTAGATATAGATATGATGTACGTAGGTACATGTTTTTTGCAGGATATCCCGAAACCTGCAGATAGATCAGCTGTTATTTCTAGATATTAAATTAAAAAACCGGCCAAGTGTGAGTCGGACTCGCACACGAAGTGTTCCTTATCATAAACAGAAAATAATACATTTCTTGTTTTTAAAGCACCGTTTTTAAATTAATTAAATTTTATGTTGGTTAAATTTCGAACCCTAAAAACAAGTCCAGTTAATTATTGATAAAATAATTACATAAGTTTAATATTGTTATTCATCTCGTGATGACCGGTCAGGTGACTGACATTTGGTAAGACCTTGAACTTGCGATTTCTGTACAAACGTAGTATAAATCGAAGTCGCTTTCCTCGTCTGTCTGTTTCTCCGCAAACTCCTCGTAAACCACGCAACGGATTTTAATGCAGTTTTAATTAATAGAAAGAGCAATAAACGGGAAAGGTTTGTGTATAATTTGTACCCGTGCGGACTCGGAGCAGGTCGCTAGTATGTTAGTAAATTATTGTTTCTATTTATGAAGGTCACCATTTTTCGGGGCAATACCTGTGCATGGGTTTACCGAAGATCACGGTCCGTCCAACACTTTTTATGTTGGGACCTTTTCAATCATTTTGGATCCGTCTTTTACTCATGTTACCGATTTTTTTTAATGAGAACAACATGCATGGACATATTTAACTCTTTACATACAAACTTTTAAAATACTTAACCAACTGTAATTAAACCAAAAACTCCATAATACTTAAAATCAGGCGTTAAAAAAATTCCTCCGCAGCGCTGTCTACTGGAAGTGTGCCCAAAAGACTGGCGGCATTGCTACGTTGTATGGCAATGCTTAACCTCTGACCGAGGAAAAAGCCAGTCCTTGGGTTACGCGAAGTTACTGAATTGACTTTATTTTTTTAAATTTTACTACTAGAGCCAGATCCCAATGCCGCCAAACGTTAGGTAGGTACTTATTTTCTGATTAAGGCGCTATAGCTGTCGATGACCTTGAGTGGTTTTTTTTTTTTTTTGGGGGGTGGGAAATCATCCTATGACTTCTTCCGCTCTAGGGTGGAGCGGAAGGGTGTGTCAGACTCTTACTGACTAAAACCCACCCCTGTTCCTCCCTGCCTCGAGTGCCCGGGGGCGAGGTAACTCTTTCGAATTTATCCTCCACCCCCGGGCAGGCACCGGCCGTGGCAGGCCCCTTCCCTTGGCTGACAACTCTTTGAGGCGCGCGTGGAACACTACGCGCCGTCGACTCTCGGGCCTGGTGCTGATCGGACGGCGAGTTACCCACTACTCGCCGTCCGCAGGCCCGGGTCTACGGTGGCCGGAGATCGTCTCGCGGCCCCTGGCGTCTCCTGCGGCGGTCGCAGCTGGGGGCGCTAGGGCGACTCGGCTGTTGCTGACCTTGAGTGGTTAGCTTGCGTGTTCTGCGCTGAGCTCACGTAACGCGTCATATGTCCACCCAATAATAGGACTCGCCCATCAAGGAGCGCTGTCCGAAATAAGACGCATTATTAATTTATTACACATAAAACAACAAGTATAAAACTAAAACACTGGGACTAAATTATATATAATTAAATGATCTTTAAAATGGTGAAGGTTTCATAAAAATATGCTTTATAGTTTTTGCGTGATTCTTAATTTTTTATCCGCGTTAGACATAACTTTACAAAATATTTACACTATGTTATAAAAATATAATTTCAAATATTCTGAGATCAAAGTACGACGGAAATTATCTAGAGTAACATATACTTTTTTCAGAGAAATAAGACTAGTCGTTTAGACGTGATGTTCAATTAAAAACCATTAAAAGTCGTATAATTGCGCCTGTAACGGAAAGGTGTAGTCATATTTTAGGAACCGACTGTCTGGTGTCTGTTTCCCAAAAAAAAATTGGACTTTCTATACAAAGTTATCATCAACTGATCAATATTTGTATGGGGAGTAAAAATTTTTTTTGACAATTTCCACAGGTTTTCTTGAAGAAAGTTGTTCATGACCATGGGTAGATGCAGTTTTTAAAATATGACCACACCTTTCCGTTACACCCTGTATAGTATTTACATTGAACGTATTTATACCTGCTAGTGTAGGCCGACAGCAAATTTACCGGTATCAGCCGCTAAAGTTACGTTTTATACATTATTCACTTTTCTTAAAGTTTGGGTACTGATTTTTATGTCTGTTTTGCAAAATAACGTTAAATAATGGATTATTAAATAATATTTGAACCCCTAATGAGTTATTATCGGACCACAAGACGTACAGCAATGCGCCACCGGTACATCGTGGACATGTGGGATGTCCACAAGCACAAAACTTTTTGAGAGCACATTCACTGTGCGTACAGCTAGGGAGTGGAATTCCCTAAGGCACGCTACTATAGCGGCGGTAAGACCCGTTCTGAAGGTGTGGCTGGAAAGACGGCATGGCGCCCTTACTTTCCGGCTGACACAGGTACTGTCTGGGCATGGGGGCCTTTAGAAAGTACTTGTGCCGTATAGGCCCTTAAAGACGTATAGATGCCCGGTTGCCAACATTGTGGCAACTGCTTCGAGGATACGGCGCAGCACACTGTTGAGGAATGCCCAGCTTGGGTAGTGCAGCGCTGTGACCTCGTCACAGCGCTGCACTACACTCACACATGGTCCAGTCCATGGTCGGAAGTGAGAGCGTGTGGGACACCGTTGCCTCCTTTTGCGAGGAAGTGATGGTCGCGAAGGAGGCAGCGGAAAGGGAAAGAGAGAATACCACCTCCCTCTCTATCAGTAGTAGACGCACCGGGCGCCGGAGAGAGCGGAACGACATCCGGCCGCCATAGGATGTGGCCTGCAGGTAACAGACTTGGGGAATCTGTTACCTGAACAGACAAAGTTTTCCGTGCACGCCTCTCTAGAGAAATTGCGGTCGTACGCGGCCGCAGAAGCTGACGGAGTCCGCATAAATTCATACGGGCCAATACCCAGCACTCCAGCGCCTCGGCCAAAGGTAGTTGCAGAACACCGTGTGGTTTTAGTCAGTAAGAGTCTGACAGTCCCCTGCGCCCACCCTGGGGTGGAGGAACTCCATGAGGATTTCAACATGTTAGAAAAAAAGAGGGTGAAATTCCCAGCCGGAGTCTGTGCTTCCTGATTGCCACAACCTCGGAGAGGCACAACACACAACAAAACGCTGGCATGAGCTGTGGTAAATCGTTGTCAAACGTTAAACAACGTACTATCTGTTAAATGCAGACTCCTTGGACCCTTTGCTCCATAGAGTCGAGTAATAGTCTGTCACCATAGTGATGGAAAAATAACAGTGTTGTCAAAGAAATGTGTGCAATGCGATGTAAAATGTTGATGATATAATTCATAAAATACGTTGTACCTTTTATACTGTTTACTTTGCTTCCACAACTGCGTTCCTCCGCTTTAAAAAGCGTATATTCTAAGAGGTTACGGACCCGCGCGTAAACGGAAAAAGTGTCACGTCACGAAATGGATTACTCAACTAAAATCGATATCGGCAAGTTGATTGGTAAAGAAAACTGGCAAACATGGAAATACAAAATTTCGATTATGCTGGATGGAACGGAAAATGCGATGGCAGCCGTCGAAGGCAAATTGAAAGAACCAACACCAGTTGATCAATCGGAAGGTGACGCCGCTGTCAGCTCTTATAGATCGGCTCTAGCCAAGTATAAGAAGGCCGAAACTGGCGCTCTTCTGATGCTAACCACTAACATGTCGGAAGACACACTGAAGAAAGTAATGAGATACAGGACTGCACGTGAAGTCTGGCAAGAATTGCACAGACTATTCGACGGGCTGACGGACGATAGAGCATATAACCTATGTCTAGAGTTCTTTGGACTGAAGCACGACAAAGTGGATGACATACCCACTCATATGGCCAAACTAAAGAACCTCTGGAATGAGTTAAAGGCGGAAGTCGCGAAGATTGACGCTACTGCTAAACTTCCCGAGATGTTTCTCGTATGCAAGGTGTTAGATACGTTGGACGAAAGGTACCTCAACTTCAAGTCAAGCTGGCTCATGCTTAAGCAGACGGAGAAGACCATAGACAGTCTGACGACTCACCTCTGTGCATTCGAAAGAGATCTGGGTAGTCAAGAGATTCCCAAACAGGAAGCGCTAGTGGCTACACCCAATGAGCGTCCTACCAAACATGACAAAGAGCAGCTGATCTGCAACTACTGTTCTAGAAAAGGACACAGAGTTCGCAATTGCAAGAAGTGGATTAGAGATGGGAGGCCACCTAAATCAACTCAAGGCACATCAGGAGCAGGCTCAAAGTCCAAGCAGGTGCAACACATCTCGCTAATGGTAAACGCATGTACTATAGGATAAAGTCAAGACCGAGAGAACTGGTTTGTCGATAACGGGGCAACAACCCACATCGCTGTAAGGACCGACTTCTTCAGCAATTTTCACGAATTTGATTTAAGCCACACAGTAATAACAGCTGACGGAAGTACAATTCCTGCCGTAGGAAAAGGCTCTGTGGTGGTAGAAACAAATGTAAACGATAAAAGGAAGAAGATAACACTTAACGATGTGTGGCTCGTACCAAATCTGACCAAAAATTTGTTCTCACCGTTGGCAGCGCAAGATAGGATGCAAAATAGCCTATTCACGTCAACGACTAGACAGTGCAAGCTCGACATTGAAGGCCATACTAGAATTGTTGGCAAGAGAGTACCCTTTGGTGGACTCTACAAACTAGAAATGAAGGCGGTCACGCCCACAAAGCAAACATCAATAGTGGTGAATGCTATTAATGGTACAAACATGCTGCAGCTCTATCATGAGCGCTTCGCACACCAAGACAAGAACCACGTCATTCGTGTAGCTAAACGCGAGCTAGGCATCGAGTTACGTCCAGATAAAGTGAAATGCGAAGGCTGCATCTATAGAAAGGCTCACCGAAAACCCTTCGGAACTAGGGAAAGAGCCTCAGCATGTGGAGAGTTGGTACACACCGACGTATGTGGCCCCTTCACGGAAAGTATCTCGAAGTACAAGTATTTTGTATTGTTTAAAGACGATTATTCAAGCTACCGCTTCGTGTACTTCATAAAGCAGAAGTCAGAAGTAAAAGACAAACTTACACAGATGCTCCAAGAAGCTAGGAACGCTGGGCACATTGTCAAAACCTTACTGAGTGACAACGGTGGCGAGTTTGATAACAAAGACGTCCGGAAAATACTGCAAAAACACGGTATTCAGTATAGGCTGACAATGCCTTACACGCCTGAGCAGAACGGCTGTAGTGAGCGAGAAAACCGAACGCTTGTCGAAGCTGCGAGATCCATGCTATATGCAAGAGGAGAAATGCCTCAAAAACTTTGGGCAGAGCTGATAAACACAGCTGCTTACGTGCTCAATAGAACGGGGCCTACAAAAGTAGAATCGAAAGTTCCTTTCGAGTTGTGGCACGGTAAGAAACCCAAAATAAGTCACTTAAAGATAATCGGCAGTGAATGCTATGCCCATGTACCAAAAATAAAGCGTAAGAAAATGAGCAAGAAAGCCATAAAAGGCAGGCTCATAGGCTACGAAGGCGACGACGGCTACCGGATCTGGAACGGACGAGAG
Source organism: Polia nebulosa (assembly GCA_951329385.1). Taxonomy (NCBI): domain Eukaryota; kingdom Metazoa; phylum Arthropoda; class Insecta; order Lepidoptera; family Noctuidae; genus Polia; species Polia nebulosa. The sequence continues at coordinate 9,876,544 of OX589615.1, forward strand.
ACACTAAAGTCAAGAGATATTTCATTCCAGACCGATGTTGAATTTAAAATCAACACCAGCATGCCCTTACGGTCAGAGGGAGCCGAGAGTGATTACACAAGCATCCCTGACCCTGTGCCTGATGCCGAAAACCAGGAACTTGCTCAAGAGGGAGAGAGAGAGGATGACCAAGTTCTGGTGCCAGACGAAGTCTTCCACGACGCTCGTGACGAAGGAGAGCTAGAGATCACTGACGCTAGCTACGAAGGAGAGCTAGAGATCACTGAGCCTCAAACTGCTGATGGCACCCCAGCTGAACAGGAACCTCGCTACAATCTTAGAGAGAGATCCACAATAGCGAAACCCAAAAGATACGAGGACTTTGTGTGCTCGATAAGTAATGAGAGATTCCCAGAAACCTAGAAAGAAGCCATTGTGAGAGAGGATAACGAAGAATGGCGCAAAGCAATGGAGAGTGAGATTCATTCACTAAGAGACCTAAACGTCTGGACACCATGCCCGTTAACCGAAGGCAGGAAGGCACTGCCCTGCAAATGGGTCCTACGCATTAAAAGGAACCCTGACGGCTCTATCGATAAATATAAAGCCCGACTTGTCGTAAAAGGCTTTAAACAAAGAAAAGGAATCGATTATGAACACTTTTAGTTCGGTTGCGCGTATGGCAACGATAAGAGCCTTACTGAGTGTAAGCGCGCAAGAGAATCTACATCTTGTCCAGTTTGATGTGTGTACTGCATTCTTAAACGGCAAACTTCAAGAAGAGATTTATGTACAACAACCGGATGGCTACACTGATGGTTCGTCAAATGTTTTAAAGCTTAACCGAAGCCTGTACGGTCTAAAACAAGCCCCAAGATGTTGGAATTCCTGCTTCGAACAAATTCTGCTGGATATGGACTTTAAACAAAGTGAATCCGACTGCTGTCTGTATACCAAGCAAGTTAATGGCAAAAAGCTACTTATCACCCTTTATGTTGATGATGGTTTGGTAGCTGCGACTGATGAGGACCTTGCCAACAGCTTTCTAAATGATTTGAAGATGAGACTGAAAATTACGACGAAACCTTCGTCTTACTACCTAGGCTTAGAAATAGTCAGAGAAGCAGACGGGTCTATCTTCATCAAACAAGAAGCCTATGCCAAGAAGGTCCTGGACCGATTCAGAATGGGAAACTGCAATTCAATTGGGACGCCTATAGATAATAATGCTCAATCAGGGAAAGTTCATGCAGTAGAGGCACACTTCCCTTATCGTGAAGCTGTTGGGTCCCTCGCATATCTGATGACCGGGACACGCCCAGATATTGCATATGCTGTCGGAGTTGCATCCCGGAAACTAGAATCACCGACTAAAGAAGATTGTCTTCTAGTAAAACGGATTATGCGCTATGTTAAAGGCACTCTTTCTTTTGGAATAAGGTACAAGGCCAACCATGAATGTGGCCTATTGGAAGGCTATAGCGACGCTGATCACGGTGGTTGTCAAATGAGTGGACGTTCAACCACAGGAGTGGTATGCTGCTATACTGGAGGCATTGTATCGTGGCTGAGTCAAAGACAAGCCTCAGTCGCCATATCAACGACCGAAGCGGAAATTGTCGCTGCAAGTGAAGCTGCTAGAGAACTAGTATGGCTCACTAGGATCTTTAATGATCTGACTGAATTAACAGAAGTACCAGTACTGCATGTTGATAATGAAGCTGCTATACGCCTGGCGCACAACCCCGAGTTCCACAAGAGAACGAAACATATCAGAATAAGACATTTCTTCATAAGAGAAATCGTGAAAGAGGGAGGCATAGTAGTCAAGAAAGTAAGCTCGAATGAGCAACTGGCTGATTTTTTGACCAAGGCTGTGCCAAGGCCTACCCATCAAAGAACATGTACTGAACTAGGTATATGTAAAACAGACAATTAAGGGAAAGTGTTAAATGCAGACTCCTTGGACCCTTTGCTCCATAGAGTCGAGTAATTGTCTGTCACCATAGTGATGGAAAAATAACAGTGTTGTCAAAGAAATGTGTGCAATGCGATGTAAAATGTTGATGATATAATTCATAAAATACGTTATACCTTTTATACTGTTTACTTTGCTTCCACAACTGCGTTCCTCCGCTTTAAAAAGCGTATATTCTAAGACTATCAAGCGAGAGTTTTTGGCGGGATTTTATCGAGTGAAGTTTAGTGGCTGTTTTAATTATTCGCTTGTAATTATTAGTAATTATTTTAAAATTTGTGTAGTTTTGTGCCTCAAGTGTCTAGTTGTCTACGCAACTGGACAATATGTGGAATCATTGAAACAGGGGCGATCTCGGCAAAATGGAGCTGAGAATTTTATTGTAGTATTAACTACCTCAGCAAAGGTTGCCGAGAAGGCTGACTCGATACATTTGTTGACAAATACTGCAAAAAAAATACACAAATGATGACTAGGCAGCATGGTCTCTGACTTTAGCCTGTTCCAAAAGGAACAAAAAAGTAGTTTTTCGCCGGTATTTTCTCGAGTAAAGTTCAGTGGCAGTTTTAATTATTCGTTTATTGATTCCTAGTGGTTATTGTGATGTAAAATTGGTGTAGTTTTGTTTAAGTGTCTACGCAACTGGGCAATAAGTGGAATCATTGAAACAGGCGCGATCTCGGTAAAAGGGAGCTAATAATTTTATTGTAGTATTGACTACCTCAGCGAAGTTAGCTGAGAAGGCTGATTCGACACATTTGTTGCCAAATACTCCAACAAACATTAGAATGTGTTACATCTGCATTCTAATGCATTTCACAATGCAAAAAATAATAAAAATACACTACTGATGACTACGTAAGACTAGGTAACATGATTAAAAAACTATAGCCTTCCCTTCGGGGTAAATAAAAAAAAGGAACAAAATAAAAACAACGTTTGACAGTACGTCAACGTCGCTGTCACTGTCAAATCAAAAGTCAAACAAATCAAATCAATGGGACTGGGTGTAGTTTGAAGTAGAAAAAGTTTGAAATAAATAAAATGCGTATGAGATAATCCCATTAAAATGAGCGTGAATAACCGCAAGGGTCCGATCGTGGACCCTGGCATGTGCAGGTGCTGTGGTGCACTCAAGAAGTGTCGTCTATTGAACGTAGAATACGAGTGGTCTGGTCAAAGAGAAGTTTATGCCGATATGTTTGTTGATTGTTTTGGGCTTGTGGTTAGTTTAAATGAATTTTTTTACACACATCATGTTAGTTGATAGCCGCCAGAACCTATCAGCCGAAGATAGTAGACTTATGCCTATTACAATCTAAGTAATCTGTCAATATGTGTGGTTAATGCTTAGGGTTAATGAATAATGATTGTACCAGCTTAATTGGCCCAAACCAGCTATGCTTGTGTGAAGTTAAATATACTATGAATAAGAAGCCAACTGTTTTCTCACAAGGTCTATTCAAAGGAGCTAAACTTCCAAAGTGATTATTTTAACTTGATGTTTTTATATAATATTGTCAGGAGGCCTTGCTACTGTACAGCCCATAATTTTTTCTATGCTGAATTTTCCAACTATGTTCACATTTGCTGCTAGCCTAATCAGAAGCGGCTGAGATGGTGTGAACCCAGCCAGGCTCTTTGTAAATTATTTCATCAATATTACTCTCAAAATGATTAATGAAAACATGCAGTTCTTTTAAATATTTCCACCCATTAAAAAAAAAAAGATTTAACCTCTCAAAAATTAGTTTAATAATAATTAACCGCATACCAGAAGATGCAGCATTGGCACCATCGGCTACCAGCAGGGTCGCTGGTAGCCGATGGATGCGAGAAGTTCAGGAGGGGTCATTGTGATGACAATTTTTTTTTTGGGGGTTGGGAAATCATCCAATGACTTCTCCTGCTCTGGGTGGAGCGGAAGGGCGTGTCAGACTTACTGACTAAAACCCACCCCTATTCCTTCCCCGCCTGAGTGCCCAAGGGCGAGGTAACTCTTTCGAATTTATTCTCAACCCCTGGGCAGATTGTGATGACACTTGGACCTATGTCCAGCAGTGGACGTTTTTCGGCTAAAATAATGATGACTAATTAACCTTCTTTTTACCCGTGTTGCCCAGCTATCTCACTTGGAGGGCGAGGAGTCGGAGCGCGTCATCTGCGCGACATGCGTGGTGCGTCTGAGGGACGCGTGCGCCTTTAGACAGCAAGTGCTGCTGTGTGAGGAGAAGCTGCTTACTGCTATGGTCCATATTCATGACAGTATGTGAAGTAAATTTTAATAGTAATGAGAAGGAGTGCTTGTAAGATTAATTGATTGTAATTTTATTTTTCTTATTAATAGTTTTTTTTTGGTGCGGATTCTGTTGTGCACAAACTAAATTTAATATAGGCTATTCCTATCTTTTTCTCTCTAGTAAAACAAGAAAGGGACAGACGTAAATTAGAGCTGTCAAATTTAGTTGAAATAATATTCCCATACAAATTTAGGGTACACGTAAAAACAAGTCGATTAAAAACACGGTGAAGCGCAAGGCGTAAACTAGTTTGACTTCTTCCTTTTATAGTTATTATACTCTTTGTTGACATCTCTAACTTACTTCATAGCTATAGCCGTCCTTTTCTCGCACTGCGTTTTAGTAAAAGATAACGATTCTTTAATTTTAGTTTAGTTATTGAATAAGAGAATCGACACCATTGACCACTTAAATTAACTTTAAAACTTCTTACATTTACTAAAAAAGTTGGCAAAGAATAAAACAAAAAATTTAAAGCTTCTGGCTTATAGATAGTTAAAATGTTATTTTTTTTTTTACAAAAAATGTGTGTTATCTTAATAATGGTTTTTACCGAAACTGGTTTTGAACTATTGACTAATTAACAGTAGTAATTAGTTAAAAACAGCTGCTGCCCATGGAAATTGTCAACTTTCTCTAAAGAAGTTATAGTGAATTCCTAAAAAAATAATTAACTTTCCATACAACATACACGTCAGAAATACATGACCATCTACAAATCAGAACTGCGGTTCCGCAACACTTTGGGAGCTCAAATACCGCGAGCCATCCGGCTGCCTCTTGGATGCTAAAACGGCTTCTGACGACCCGTAACGATCCACGATTGACAGCCGGGACCAACGGCTTAACATGCTTACAACTGATCAAACTTAGTATGGGATACAATTTATTTTTCGGAATTGCATATCCTTTTTAACCGACTTCGAAAAAGGAGGAGGTTATCAATTCGGATGTTTGTTTTTTTTTTTTTTTTTTTTTTTTTTTTTTTTTTTTTTTTTTTTATGTATATTCGGCATAACTCCGTCATATATAGACGGATTTGCAAAAAAGGGGTTCATTCCGAAATGGTCCCATTTAAATTTCAAAAAGATCTGATGATGGGTTTCGGAGACAGACAACGGAACTCTTCAAAAATTGACAGCAAATCAACCGCGATTGCTGCTATCGTACTCGTATGTTTATGAATTGTTAATACAGTTTAATGGGGAACCACAACTAAAAAGTGAAAAATAAAAAACTTTTTTACAAAAAAATAGAACCGACTTCCAAAAAAAGTGCAAAATAACTTTAATTTCGGAAGTCGGTGTCAAAAAACGAAGACACAAAACAAGAACACCGACTTCCGAAATTAAAGTTATTTTGCACTTTTTTTGGAAGTCGGTTCTATTTTTTTGTAAAAAAGTTTTTCTTGTAGAAAGTTGTTCATTTCTATGCGCATAGGCAGTATTTAAAATATGGTAATGGAATATGATTTCCGTTATATATTTCCATGTATGTTACACAGTAGTGTATAAATTTCGACTAACAACATGATATGTTTTCTAAATTCTAGCTATCGAGAACATTAAAATGGAGGTAGAAGTGAAAGAAGAGGTTATCAGCACACCGTTACAAGCAGCCAATGACTCTGACAATGATGTTGATGATCATGTCACTGACCCCATTGATGATAGTATGCAACATATTGATGAAGAGACAACTAATGAACTGTCTAACGAAGTCAAATACCTGGGAGACAACCTAGACAGTAAGTTAAACTGGAGGGCTCACCTAGACTATAAACTAAGCATCACCTTCTGGAAATATAGGAAAATGATAGGTAAGAGGCGGGGCCTATCCGCCAAAATTATACTCTGGCTGTATAGCGCAGTAATTCGGCTCATGATCACCTACGGCCCCGGCCGTGGTGCGGTGGCCCCGCACAAAAGTGGCCACAGCCGTGAACAAACTACAAAGCATGCAAAAGTTGACCTGCATGAGGACCACTCCGACGGTAGCGCTCGAAGCCATGCTAGGACTCCCTCAGCTCCACCTGTTCTGCCCGGGGGTTGAGGATAAATTCGAAACAGAGTTACCTCGCCCCTGGGCACTCAAAGGCAGGAAGGAACAGGGGTGGGTTTTAGTCAGTAAGAGTCTGACACGCCCATCCGCTCCACCCCAGAGCGGAAAGAGTCATTAGATGATTTCCCACCCCCCACCCCCCTCTGGGGTAAGAAGGAAACAACACATCGCTCTGCTCGTAGGACTCAACAATGATCTCGCAATAACTAAAGCAATCAACGACTGGATACCCAAGCAATTTATCTTTGACTAGCTGCGCCCCGCGGTTTTACCCGCCTAGACCGGAATAAAAGGTAGCCTATATGTTAATAGGGCACGCTCAGCACAATGTTATTGTATCTTTGTGTACCTACTGTTATTTTCTTTACCTTTTGTTTGTTGCTGTTGTGTTGTGTCTGTGTCGAATAAATGTTTATTCTATTCTATTCTAATACAGGCTATAAGCTATATATATACTAAATATTCATCCAAATCGGTCCAGCCGTTTGAGCGTGAAGAAGTAACAAACATACACACTCACAAACTTTCACATTTATAATATTAGTAGGATAAAAATACAAAACTTTTTACAAAAAAAATACAACCGACTTCCATAAATAATACTAAAAAATGCAAAATAACTTTAATTTCGGAAGTCGGTGTTTCTAGTTTGGTTTCTTCGTTATTTGACACCGACATTTATGGAAGTCGGTTGTATTTTTTTTGTAAAAAGTTTTTTATTTTTCACTTTTTAGTTGTTGTACCTCATTCTAAAACTAAATTAATAGTAAAGTTATGCCCGAATTGATAGCCCCAAAAATAGGGAATTTGAACGAAGTTGGTGAAATTAGGGTGTATCAGAGTGAACTGTACAAATCTGTATACCCCTTCAGAGCGTATTAGCGTGATGTAATGTTGTGACGTGGTGAAAACAATATACAGACATGCGATTGCAGCAATTCTGGAAGGTTTGCTATCATTTATTGAAGAGTTCCATTGTGTATCGCCGAAGTTCTTTATCAGATCTTCACCAAATTAAAATGGGACCACATGTGAAGCAACAGCTTTCAAATAAATAAAAAATCTTCAAAATCGGTTCACGTAGTAAAAAGTTATGAGGTAACACACATAAAAAAAAATATAGTTGAATTGAGAACCTCCTCCTTTTTTGAAGTCGTTTAAAAATCCAACTGCATGAAGACTACCGCTGCGAGGGGCTGTCGCCCGCAGACCGATTTTCACTGATGGATCCAAAACAGGTACTGGCACGGGTGCGGGGATCTTCTCGGAGGACCTCAACATTCACATAGCCTGCACACCACTGGGAGTCCATAACACAGTTTTCCAAGCCGAGTGCTTGGGAATTTCCCTGGCAGCTTTAGCTATCCTAGCTAGGGATGTTAAGGACCACTCGGTACGTATACTCTCGGTTAGCATGGCCGTCTTGCAAGCGCTGAACAGTCACACAGTTAACTCTGGGCTGATATACGAGTGTCACCAACGCCTAAACCAAGTGGGTAAACACAACAAAGTAACCATTCAATGGATTAAAGGACACAGCGATTCCCGTGGCAACGATGCAGCGGACGAACTCGCCAGAAGGAGGTCGAGCATGGCAGCGATGGGACCCGAACCTATTGTGCCTCTCCCTTTTGGATACCTACGCAATCTGGTAAGGAAACGTACCAGAGATCAACACAGCAAGCTATGGGCTGACCATAGTGAGTGTAGGCAGGCCAAGGAGGCACTTCCCTCCATTAATGACCGCTTCACAAAGCAAGCCCTACGACTGACCAAACTTCAGTTGCGGAAAGTCACGGCCGTCACAACTAGCCAGGGGTCTTTTAATAAGCACCTCTCGGTCAGAAGAGTTACAGACAGCCCACTCTGCAGAGCCTGCATGGAGGAGGACGAGACAGCAGCTCATCTACTAACCAAGCTGCCCAGTTATCGCTACAAAATACTTCGCACACTCAGGTAACCTTAGCACCAGTACCAGTGCGCTGCTGGCCTTCCTTGAGGAGCTGGGGTGGATCGAATGACAAACTTGTCCCACCTGGGGGGTTACACAAAATACTTTTCCGTTAACGTTAACGCTAACGCTTCGTGCAAAATGTATGGCAACGACGTTTTGCACGAAGCGTTAGACAGAGAACTGTCACGTGACTCACGCCCAATAATGTCTTTGCCATACATTTTGCACGAAGCGTTAGCGTTAACGTTAACAGAAATGTATTTTGGCTAAGAAGGCTGTACTGTTGTTTCTTGCACGATCTTCTCCATAGAGATCTACGCCTTGGAAGCTTCATCTTTCTGACCGAGGACATAGTGACAATTCAAAAGTGCCTGTAAATGGTTTATTTGAAATAAATTCTTTGAATTTGTAGGCGTGGAGTTGCGGAAACCAGCCCGACATACACACATAAAAGAGACGAGTACTACCACAAGTAGGTGCTTCTTTTTTTCTTGGTGGTTAGGAAATCATCCAATGACTTCTCCCGCTCTGGGTGGAGCGGGAGGGCGTGTCAGACTTTTACTGACTAAAACCTTCCCCTATTCCTTCCCTGCCTGAGTGCCCAGGGGCGTGGTAATTCTATTTAGAATTTATCCACGACCCCTGGACAGAAGTAACTATGTGTATTACCTATTCTAGTTTAAGATTCCAGAGCTCCCAGACATTACATATTTTCTAACTAACAAAATGTGTGGGATTGGGTTAATTTTTAGGGTTCCGTACCCAAAGGGGTCAACGAGCCCTATTGCTGTCACTCACGTGTCCGTCTGTCGGTCTATCCGTCGTCTGTCAAAAAATTTTGTTCCGAAGAATTGTTTAACTTCCCGTTTACCAATCAACTTGAAATTTGATGACAACGGTGCGGATTCTGTTGTGCACAAACTAAACTTAGTTTAGGCTATTTCTATATTTTTGTCTCTAATAAAACAAGAAAGAGACGGACGTAAATTAGAGCTGTCAAATTTAGTTGAACTAATATTTACATATAAATTAAAAGTACACGTAAAAACATGTCGAATAAAAACACGGTGCAGCGCAAGGCGTAAACTAGTTTGACTTCTCTAACTTAGTTCATAGCTATAGCCATCTTTTTCTCGCACTGCCTTTTAGTAAAAGATAGCGATTCTCTAATTTTAGCTAAGTTATTGAACAAGAGAATCGGCACCATTGGTTAGGTATTATTACGAATATTTTACTTAACAAATACATCGGTATTTGTTAAAATCTGATTCCCAATATATCGATATTGGGAATCAGATTTTTTCATTGATAATTCCCTCATTTGGTACGGAACCCTAAATGTGCAAAGACCGACACGCTCTTGGCCGTTTTTTTTTTCTTTTTCTTAGACACTAATCTACTTTTCTTTCTCACTTCTTCTTTCGCAGGTCTGTTGAATGAAATTTCTTAAGAAATAAGCAGTATCTTTGGACTCTTATTTATAATGTTATCTTTTAATACTGTATAACAGTGTGTACATAAATGATTAAATAAATAAATAAACAGGGGAATGCCCTATTCCAGTGTCAATACAAGTGAAGCTAGAAGAGTTACAAGATAGCTCAGTTGAGCTGTCGTTGCCGCAGCGCCGTGAGGGCGCCACCGTCGACCCCGCCCAGGTCGACATGCTGGACAAACTGAACAGCATGAAGCAGAAACTGGATCAAATGCAACATATTGATGGTGAGATTATTTATTTCTGCCAGGGTCGCGGGTGTGTGTGTGGCCTTCACGCCCCCAGCCGCAGACGCCGCAGGAGACGCCCTGGGCGTCGGGGGTCGGAGGACGATCCCCAGCCACCGTAGACGCGGGCCTGCGGACGGCGAGTAATGGGTAGCTCGCCGTCCGATCAGCACCAGGCCCGAGAGTCGACGGCGCGTAGTGTTCCACACGTGCCTCAAAAAGATGTCAGCCACCACTGACGGGGCCCATCATGGCCGATGCATGCATGCCAAGGGGTCGCGGATAAATTCGTAATAGAGTTACCGCGCCCCTAGGCACACATGCAATGAAGGAACAGGGGTGGGTTTTAGTCAGTAAGAGTCTGACACGCCCTCCCGCTCCACCCAGAGCGGGAGAAGTCACTGGATGGTTTGCCACCCATAAAATAAAAACAAAAAAAGGGTTGCGGGTGTGTTTGAAAGAGTAACCTTGCCCTGGCACAGACAAGTGAAGGAACGCGGGTGGGTTTTAGTCAGTAAAAGTCTGCCTTGCCTTCCCACTCCACCCAGAGCGGAAGGCCTTCCGTATTTGATGAATTCCTAACCCTAAAAAAAAGGAGAATTTTGTTATCCTTACTTATTCCTTGTATGTGTCACCGGATAATTGTAAACACTGTTATTTCTAATACGACTAATGATAAAATTTTAAATTATCTTGAATGGGATTTATCGTAACATTTTAAATTATCTTGATTGGGATTTATTGTAACATTTTAAATTATCTTAAATGGGATTTATTGTAACATTTTAAATTATCTTGAGTGGGATTTACTGTAACATTTAAAATTATCTTGAAGGGGATTTATCGTAACATTTTAAATTATCTTGATTGGGATTTATTGTAACATTTTAAATTATCTTAAATGGGATTTATTGTAACATTTTAAATTATCTTGAGTGGGATTTACTGTAACATTTAAAATTATCTTGAAGGGGATTTATCGTAACATTTTAAATTATCTTAAATGGGATTTATTGTAACATTTTAAATTATCTTGAGTGGGATTTATTGTAACTTTTAAAATTATCTCGAATGGGATTTATCGTAACATTTAAAATTATCTTGAATGGGATTTATTGTAAAATTTTAAATTATCTTGAGTGGGATTTATTGTAACATTTTAAATTATCTTGAATGGGATTTATTGTGACATTTTAAATTATCTTGAATGGGATTTATTGTATTTCAATGATATATTCAATCCCGTCAAGCCCCTCATTAGCAGATATAATTAAAAACCTATATAACCGAGGGCCCTGACGGATTAATAAGTGTAGAGTTTACACTCTCGCAAGATTTATTACCATCTAACGGTGCTTACAATTGGGTTGATGGCTAAAACAATCTAATTAGTCCGTCAGTAAGATTAACAAAAAATATTTGGAAACGTATTTTTTCTTTTGTCAAGTAAAATAAAAATTAAGACGATACAGTGCGTTGAAATTACGCATGACGTCACACTTGAGTTACTTTTTAGTCAAAAGTGACGTAACAAGCCCCCACTCCCGAACTTTGATGCGTTTTATCTTTAAACTAGACATTTTCGCAAAACTTCAGCTCAATTGGAAACCGAGAAGTGGGTTAAATTTAACTTCTAAGATTTATTTACACAGTTAGTAACAGGTGAAGCTTATAAAAGTGTGTTAAAATCATTTTACAAATGTCAAGAGAGATGATGGAACTTGAGATGTGTCTACTAAAGATTGTTTTATCTTTTCAGATACCCGAGCCGAATCCCCTCTCTATAGACGCCCAGACACAACAGACAAAGACCTTCACATAATAAGAAACGCGGTCAAAATCGTCGAAAATTCTTATGTCTGTCCGTTCACCACCGTTTTCAGCGATTACCACTGTATATACTGTCGAGAAATGTTTTTAGACCCAAACGAACTTAGAGAACATACCATGACACACGACCCGAAGATGTATAAAGATGTTGTAGAAAGAAATACAAGAAAGTTAATACAAGTGGATATAGAGAGAATTGACTGTAGGTTATGTGAGGAAAAAATCGATACTGTTGAGAGTTTTAAAGATCACTTCACAACAGTACATGGTCAAAAGCTGTACAAAGATGTACATAATGAATTTATGCCCTTCAAACTTAAAATTGGGACGCTCACCTGTGTTGAATGCGGCAAACATGTAAGCTTTTTTCATGCCTTAAAAAAACATATGGCCGAACATTTCGGTACATTCATTTGTGACGTTTGCGGTGTACATTATTTTGAAGAAAGACATTTAATAATCCATAAAAAATCTCATAATAAGAAAAAGGATCCAATCTTTCCTTGTAACGAATGTGATAAGACTTTTCGCTCGAAGAATAGTAGGAGCTTCCATATCGCGCGGATACATAAGAACGAACCGGCTTATCCCTGTAATAAATGCGATGAAATTTTCATTTCGTATCATATGAGATACAAACATAAAATGAGTGTCCACGGCGAAAAACGTATGTTTCCTTGTGAGGGATGCGACAGAGTGTTTGAAAGTCGCAAAACTCTTCGAGAACACAACCAGAGGACACACTTACAGTTATTCCGACACGAATGTACTCTTTGCGACAAAAAATTTTACCTACCCTCCGCTTTAAGAGATCATATGACGTCACATACTGGAGAACGCAACTTCCGATGTGAGTTTTGTGGGAAAAACTACCCTAGGTCTAAAGCGTTAAAGGTCCATTTGCAATCTCATAGTGCTGAGAAAAGGTATAAATGTAGTTTGTGTCCGTCGGCCTATACGCAAGTAACTAATTATAAAAATCATATGAAGACTAAACATCCTGCGCCGGATCTCGTGGTTGAGGGGTATCGTTAGTTAAATTTTAAGGCGCATCTTTAAGATATAATCTTTATACAAGGTGTACCGGAAATCCGTGGTCTTATTTTAGATACCGTTTCAGTCCATGGAAATAAACAATTTTCTTGAAGAAAGCCGTATCATAGATAATATAATACTAGCGTACAGATGCCTCATCTCAAACAAAGAAACGGTACCGCCGTAACTACGGGTTTTCGACTGGCACAAGTAACTTTTGTTCTTCGTTCGGGCCCGTTCTCTATACCTCGCTAGATGGTGTTAGCAGCGACGGCTTGCAAGTTGAATGAATTTACATAAAGTCTTACCAATATTTTCTCACACATTGAGGATTGCTTTATAGTATTTTTGGCACTTTATAACAGTTTTACTGTTTCAAAATGTGTCGCTATACAAATTTTAAATAGGCGAATGGATAAACTCAAAAACTTCAAACAGCGCCATCTATTGGTACAAGAAATATAATAGTAATCTTTAAAATAATAATAATATAAATGCCTAAGGATTCGTTTATTGGAACGAATCCATCTAAATTTTAATTAGGAAATATTAGTGTTACTTTAAATTTAATAAGAAATCAATGCATATTACGCCATCTATTGAAATTTATTTGAACTAAATTTTCATTGTTAGAGATGGGACCCTGGAAAAATTGGACTTTCTATACAAAATTATCATCGGCTGATCAAAAATTTATAGAGGTATGCGGAACAGAGTGTAAAGTCCCACAACCTCCATTGAAAAGGGAGGATCCTCCGACCAGACGGATGTTGCGTCTGGTCCGGGCAACTGCCCGATAGTTGATTTTTGGGGCTGTTGTATATGTTCAAATCGCGCGCAGAACTCTGCTTGCGTGATGTAGGAATTTGCTGTTCTAGTTCGTATGTAGCGTCATAGATGTCGCTACAATTTGCATAAGAGGTCCAAATATTATTCGGTTTCTTGAAGAAAGTTGTTAACTTCTATGGGCAGAAGAAGTATTCAAAATATGACAACGCGTTTCCGTTATACTCTTTTTACTAGTAGCTATTGTTGGAAGTGCCCACGCAGCTATCCGGCGTGTGTCACAATTATGCGGAAAAATATGTAAAATAATAACAACCTTCGTCAGTTGTTATAAGTCTTAATTTTGTATGAGCAATAATTAAATTATGACGGAAAGCATATTTGTTGCTCATACAAAATTAAGACTTTTTTTGCATTATTGTGACACGCGCCGGAATATAATCCTACTAATATTATAAATGTGAAAGTTTGTGAGTGTGTATGATTGTTACTTCTTCACGCTCAAACGGCTGGACCGATTTGGATGAAATTTGGTATGTAGATAGCTTATAGCCTGGATTAACATATAGGCTTTTATTCCGGTCTAGGCGGGTAAAACCGCGGGGCGCAGCTAGTAATATATAAAAACGCCCGACCGTCACCACTTCCTAGTGTTTTAGCTGTGAAGAAGAAGTGGCCAACAAACTCCACAGCAACACATCTGTCTGTTAAGTTTGAAGAAATTGAATCTATATAATTGTATGCAACAATCTTAACATATTTGTATGTAAATGTAAAACAGAAAAATAAAGATATATCGCCACTTGTTAACTAGCACACTCCATTATGCCATCAGAAACTTTGTACTATAGGTACAGCTCTGCCTAACCTGTCGGGGAATACTGGCGTGAAGTTGTGTTATGTATTCTACATATTATAACTAGTGTCCGACCGAAACACGGTTTTTATCCGAAACCGTAACCGAATATTCGGCTCCTTCCAGTTTCGACCGAAACTCCACTTAACAAAAAAACGGCCCTAAATTAAAAAAATATCAGACAATTGTAAATTAGCCCTAACTTTCATAAAACACTAAGGGCCGATTTCACCAATGAAACTAATCGCGATTAGTTTAAGGCGCTATTAACTGCCAATGACCTTGAGTGGTTGCTTGCGTGTTCTGTGCTGAGCTCACATAACGCGTCGTACGTCCACCGAGTAATAGGACTCGCCCATCAAGGAGCACTGTCCGAAATTAGACGGATTATTAATTTATTTCACATAAAACAACAGGTATTAAACTAAAACACATAAAATAAATCATAAATAATTAAATGATCTTTAAAATGGTGAAGGTTTCATAAAAATATGCTTTATAGTTTTTGCGTGATTCTCAATTTTTTATCCACGTTAGACATAACTTTACAAATTAATTAAACTACTTTTGCTATTATTAATGAAAATATAATTTCTAATATTCTGAAATCAAATTACGACGAAAATTGTCTAGAGTAACATATTTTTTTTAACGAAATAAAATTTTGCGGTTAGTTTTATTGATGAAATCGGGCCTAAGTAAATTAGTGAAACGATGATTATAAACAAATGGTAACACACACAGACGAACGACAGTCAGTTTTAGGGGTCTACAACCCTCAACTCAAAGACGCTAGTTTCGATGGAGCCGAATATTTTTATCCGAAACCGAACCTTCGCTCGGACACTAATTATAACGTGACCTACTCGTATTATACTAACCACATCAATATATATTTAAAAAATCAAAACAGCTATTATATTATGTTACAAAATATAATAATAAAATAAATTTATTATAATTCTTGCCTTTAATTTCCCTATCCTGGTTCTTTAGGCTGAGGCAACATTAGGCCGCAACGCGACCTGCGACACGAGCGATTAAAACAAGTAAATGAATGCTCGCGTATATGGCTACACCGTACATCAAATATTACTAGCGATCTTTGATTTCTTTATGCGATAGGAACAACATTACTGAAATCACGGCATCGGCTACATATGAGCGAATATACGCCGGAATTTCGCTTGTAATGTAGCCATACCATGTTCTCGTTTCGCTCTTCCAGTCGCAT
The DNA here is from genome assembly GCA_951329385.1 of Polia nebulosa. Classification (NCBI taxonomy): domain Eukaryota; kingdom Metazoa; phylum Arthropoda; class Insecta; order Lepidoptera; family Noctuidae; genus Polia; species Polia nebulosa. The sequence goes on from OX589615.1 coordinate 9,892,279, forward strand.
CGCACATCGCTGCCTACTGTAGCCTCAGCCTTACTGTCCAGTAACTGTTGTTAGGTTTTCCCACTGGGAAAATCCTAATGGATGGAATGGAGCCCGGAGTTTGAAATTTGGTAGTGTGACACCCCCGTGCCTCAGACAACAAGCTCCAAGGTAGCCCGCGAAATTCAAATTTTCTTACATTTTTTGCAATTTGCAAGTCAGTGTCAGGTTGTATCTTCGTCAAAAATTGAATCGCGGCCGTAGCATAGAATTATAATCATTAAAATCATCAATACTTACATCTCTCTCAGTTAGAATTGATGCCAAATGTCATGATTTCATGAAATACTTTAAAAAAATTGAATTTCGCGGGCTACCCTGGAGCATTCACCTTAAGCCGTTTTCCTACGCCTGATCTCTCTGCGATCATGTCTGATTGGCACCCCTTCGGTCTATGAGAGTACAGAACAGAGTGCACCTGTGTTAGCGCGCACACTAAAATATGCCTATCTTGTGCCCCACCAAACACGGTTAGAGTGTTTACTCCTCACGGTACCTATTCCATACAAACCCTCAAGTCCTTTTAAAGGCTCAATTACACCTTCTGATTTCGAAAACAAACTATTCCGTTTAGGAAACAGGAAGGTGTTAGAGCAGTTAGTGTCCGATTTAGTGAGATTGGAAGGTCCCGATTTGACTTCCTAAATTGTGTACGATTTAAGATAGTGTAATCGCATCACTATACGATATAAAGCCAATTAAAAAGTGTTGCCAATTTAGCGACGTCGTCGCTATGGGCTATTAGTTTGAGTTTTTTTTTTTGGTCCGCTCCTGGTAGAATCAGTTTTAGAGACTTTCTAGCGACTTTTGATATTCTGTATATGGGTTCGAATATGAAAGAGTTGGCAACACTGCCGATTTAGGATTCCAATTTAGTGTAGTGTGATCGCTAGCTTCCTACTTAGATTGTTCCTAAATTGGGTTTCTTGAAATCGGAAGGTGTAATTGAGCCTTAAAGCATACCTATTTAGATTTGGACAAATCTCACGCTAATACCCGACTAGCTGGGTATGATCACGAGCCATAGTTACGTATAACGACGACTCGGAAGCGGGTTGGGAGCACTCGAACGAATTATTGTTCGACCCATATGCTGGGATCTTCGCAATTAGTAGTAGTAGTAAAGAGACTCCTTTGTCCACATTTAGACTCTCATTTGGTCCGCTGTGCGTGGGGGTCCTGGCTAACATAGCCAGCCTAAAGGATGATCACGTCACACCGTGTCGCCAGCAGGCCGTGCCCCGGCCGGGGCACGGTCACAGATTGTAGCATACATTTTGTATGAAGTGATTCATGCTAGACCGTGCCCCGGCCGAGGCACGTTGTCGAAATGTCGGTGGCAATTGTTTCCCGGTTGGGGCACGGCCCGGTGGCGACACGGTGTAACATGAACGTGTGCACCGGGCCCGGACGTGCCCGGGGCCGGGACACGGTCAAACATCTATAGTATACTTTTTGTATGAAGTGATTCATGCTTGACAGCCCGGTGTAGCATGAATGACTAGCCCGGCCGGCGCATGGTGGACATGCCCCGGCCGGGGCACGGCCCGGTGGCGACACGGTGTAACGTGAATCATCCTTATCTCCGCCCAGAAGCACAGAAGCCTCCTGGGAGCTTCGCGGAGCGACCTTACTGTTCCGAGGATTTGTTCACGTTGGGCAGCCACCGCCTCGCATTCCAGGATGACGTGGGCGGCTGATTCCTCGGCGTCAAAACATCCTCTGTAGAGAGGGCTGTCCGTGATGCCTAGATTGATCCTATCAATTAACAAACCGATTTAATGAACTATTTAATTTCCATACATTTATCGTTGTAATTAGTCGAAAGGGGTAACAGAGGATCTTGTAGAACTTTCTAGAGGTAGCCTGATGGTATCTGCCGAGTACAAAAGAACTAAGAAGATAGGAGGGGGTGCCGTTGAGATTTTGGAGGTATCGGAACAGGGAGGGGAGGGGGGGGGGTCAGAGTCAGGGAAGTCACAGGGGCTTCGCGCCGCTGTCTAATGGGCGTTGCGGCTCTGACAAAAGGGGCGTCGCGACGCTGTCACTTATAAATAAGCCTCCGCTGTCCGTCCGTCGGTCTGTGAGCAGGCTGTGTTTCATATGCCATAATAGGTAGACAGTTAATAACAAAAATAATTTAAAGACCCCCCCCTACTAGAAACGTTTTATTTTTTTAACTTTTTTGCTCGTTCTTAATAATGGCAACAAATAGATTTGTATAATCTTATACGATGACGGAACTCTTTATGCGCGAGTCAAACTCGCACTTGGCCGGATTTTTACGGGGTTTCGGGCCATACTACAAGAGATAGCGAAACTCAGTTACAGCGTAAAACCGTTTATGTGAGATACTCAACATTTTTCTAGGAAAATATCAAACGCTTATTTCATTAATTTCATACACATTTAATACTGTCAAAATAAAATTAAAATAATTTATAAGTAAACAAAAACAATAGATTCAGCTATAATTAGGATCTAAGTCGTATCCTTGATGATGTGATTTCATATGATTTTTCAAGCTGCCATTTTGAGTAAAAGTAGAATTACAGATATCACATTTATACCGCCTTTCGTTGCTATGCGACCGGATATGTTCCTGTAGGGACTGTAAACGGGGGTAGCTTTTATCACAGAATTCGCAGCGAAAATTCCTTTCTCCAGTGTGGGTTGCCATATGCTCTTTCAATCTCGAAGGTAGGTAGAACCGTTGATCACATAAATCGCATTGGTGTCTGTAGACTTTTAAATGGTTCCGGCGATTATGCTCCATTAGAGTTTTTCGTCTATTGTAAACTTTGTCGCACAACTTGCAAGCGAACGTCCGTTTATCCCCATGTACCTCGATTAAATGACGGTTTCTTAACGCGTAGGAAAGGAAGCTGGCTTCACATTTATAGCAATTTACTGTTGGTTTTTTTTCATGAATTGTAGCCACATGCAGATACCTACTGTATTTAGATTTCAACTGTTTGCCACACACCTCGCAAGGGAATATCTTTTCGACTTTAGTGTGAGATTTGATGTGAGTTCGTAGCGAGTTGCGTTCCAGGAAGCAAGCGCCACAAACATCGCATATGTAAGTGCCGAAGTGATCAATCATATGCTTCTTAAGTACATCGAAATACGGGAACGCGCTATTACACTCCGTGCAAACCAAATTGTCCATAGTCAGTTTAAATTTCAAGAATTCATTGTGAACGGGATATAGCATTTTGCCATGTACGCTAGTGATGTGTTTTTTGAAAATGTCCAAATCATCGATTTTTTCGTTACATAATCTGCAGTCGATTCTAGTGATGTCTATTTTTGGTACTTTACGGTTTTCCATCGTATTTTGGAAGAGTTCTACTGGGTCATGGCTTAGAGTGTGTTCTCTAAGTTCGTTAGGGTTCGTGAACTGGTCTCGACAGTAGAAACAGTAATATATACTGATCCTGTTTTGAAACGGACAGACGTACGAATTCTTGACTATAGTGACGGCGTTCGTGTAAACCATGAAATCGTGGTCCAGTTCTGTTTTTTGTAGCTTGATCTTCTGTATTTCTTTTTTCTCTGGAACTTCTGGTACAACTGAAATAATGAGGAAATCATTCATATTAATTTTGGTTATAACTAGTTAAATTTCGTTGGCTGTCGGCCGTTTCGAATAAAATAATGATATAAAACTCTAATCAGTTGTTCTAACTTTTATCTCACCAAAACGGATTGGTCTTGGATGAATCTTCTTAATTTGAACTAGGAGCCCATTATTTCACAATTTTGTGCTTAGGGGAGTTAATTAAATAAGAAGTTCGATACACGAATTATTTTTCCCCAATGAAAATAATTAATTTAAAAAAAAAAGAAAAAATTATCAAAGGCAATACTGAGCGCTCGAAAAAGTTCACTTACTGTTTCGTTTCAAAGATGCTGCCTGAGCGAGACAGAGTGCCTACAGCGCGGCTAGTGCAGGGCGGTATCGTTTGAAATAAAAATATGTAAAAATGTTGTCAACTTATGAAAATTTGCCATATTCGCTGTTAAATTTCGCATATTTTATAATAATGAAAAATATATATCTTTTGGTTTTTATGAGTTACATTTGTTTTACAACTTTTTCTAGTACGTATGTTAAACCAGGAATACGCCTTTATTGGATCGGAGAGGGTTTTTGTTACATGCTGTAATATACTTGCCAGGTTTCTCCAACATATCATCGAGCTTAGCGCGTAACTTGTTCATCTTTATAGTGATCTCTCTCTTGATAGTTTCCTCGCTTCTCTCACTTTTGGCGCGCGTTCGCTCCGACACTGGGGAGTCGTCTGATATTTTCACGTCTTTTATGTCAACCAGGTTAGTGTCCAATGCGTCTGGAAAAGAGAAATTACATGAAATCGAAGACATGTGACATCTATCAATCCGCGCTGGGCTCGGGTGGTGGATTACAGCCCACTCCCTCACAGAGAGAGGAGTCCTGTATCCCAGCAGTGGTAAAATTACAGACTGATAATGCTAAAGCTATACATTAAATCGTTGTTAGAATTATAAACGGAATTATTAACCTACTCCAACGTAAAACAAATTAAATAAAAAATAAATAAAAACTTTAAAAAAAATAAAAAAAACCGGCCAAGTGCGAGTCGGACTCGCGCACGAAGGGTTCCGTACCATTATCTATAAAAACGGCAAAAAAAAACACGTTTGTTGTATGGGAGCCCCCTTAAATATTTATTTTATTCTGTTTTTAAGTATTTGTTGTTATATAGCGGCAACAGAAATACATCATCTGTGAAAATTTCAACTGTCTAACTATCGCGGTTCATGAGATACAGCCTGGTGACGGAGACAGACAGACAGACGGACGAACAGCGGAGTCTTAGTAATAGGGTCCCGTTTTACCGTTTGGGTACAGAACCATAAATATTAGTACAAAAATAAATATGTACCTACTAGTTAAATTTTGACGTGTGCTGGCCCGAAATAAGGTTTTTCAATCGATATCATCAAAAACGACTTGTGGTAAAAAATACCCTATTTACTCGATAAATGCATTATAAAAAACTGGTCAAGAACGAGTCGGACTCGCGCGCAAAGAGTTTCGAAAAAATCATATTTTTTTTATGTTTTTTTTTATACTGCCTCCACCTTATAAGTTTTCCTGTAATCTATAAGTAAAGAACTACTTTCTGTATTTTTTCCAAAATTATAGGCTCTGTGGTTTCAAAGATAGGGGGGGATTTTTAACCTATTTTCTTAAATAACAACAAAATTATATATTTAAAAATTATGAAAAAAATATATTCAAGACCCTCACAATGTGCCCTTACATTTGATGTGTCGCAAGACACAGTTTGAAAAACTTTTATTTTTAATTTTCCGATTTTCACCCCAAAAGTGACCCCCATATTCCAAATTAATTTATTTAGGGTACACGTCCGTGTTTGGGTCACAGATATTTATGTGTGTACCAAATTTCAACTCCAGCAGATTCGGAGCAAATTGGCTGTGACAGACGTACAGACAGACAGACACACGAGTGATCCCTAAAAATCATTAAATACTACTTAGAAATGATAGGATTAGCATTAAACAATAACTTTTAAAGTTCGACAATCGATATCAATACCAAATGATTTCGGATTCCGGCCGAAACCGTTAATAAATAGAATTATAGAATGATTATAACGAATAATATAACAATTGGCTGCTGCGCTGCACATCGCGGTTCCGATTACCGCATGGGACAAATACTTATAAGGCCTACAGCTAGTTGTTCTGGGTCTGGGTGTCTTGTGTATGTGAGTTTAAATGTTTGTGAAGGCACCGACGATACAGGAGTAATTCCTAAAGTGGGGTAACATTTTTTTAAAAAAAGATTAGAAAGTCTGATGTAGTTTGTGGTATCAAATCTGTGCTTAAACTAAAATAAATGCTTGTTTTTACCTATCATATCATCATCCGGTCCATCATCCCTGTCGTCCATATCAGAGTCATCTTCATCACCGAGCGGTTCTGCCTTTATTTCTACTTCCAGTTTACTAAAGCCATCTGTCAATGAAATATTATTATATTACATCCAATGTGTTTAAAAGAAACCTGGGCAGGAAAGCCAGTCAAATTCAGGAATCATTTACTAGCGACCTGCCCCAGCTTTGAATGGGTGCAAGTTATATACACACACCTTCATTGTTTATTACTTTTATTGAAATCCATATCAAAATCGGTTGCATAGTGTTGAACAGTGGTTCCCCATCTTTTTTAGACCTGGGACTATGGATTCTTTGTGGTTGAGTTTGAAATTGCGGATCACCAGTGGTCTATGCACCACAGGTGGGGCACCACTAATCTAAAAGAAGTAAGGAGAGAAACAGAGGTAGACAGCGCCTTGTTTTATACTATTTAGAGAAAATAAAAGCTTCATACCAAGGAAGGCCTCTTGCGACTGCAGCACTTGCTCTCTGAAAGCACAAGCATCTCGCAGACGCACCACACATGTTGCACACACACCGCAGTCTTTAGTGTCTCCGTCTAAGTGTGATAGCTGAAATGGAATGTGTTGTTACAAAAAGTTTGAAAAGTTAATAGGCACCGAATGGATGTTGATGACAGAAGACCAGGTGTTATGATGCAGCTTGAGAGAGCAAAGGGCTGTGATAGGCCGAGTTGATGGAAAGGGGTTTCAACACAGACACCTGACGGGACTGTGGCATTATTGAATACCAGTTAATAATATTTACAACAATTATTTTGTTATAATACCAGCCTCCACTTTTTTTTTCAGTAATGTAAGTTATAACATGTTCGTAATTCAGTCTGTGCAAATTCGAGTATTCTGTCTGTAAATGTGGCCATAAAACATCCTCCTGACTATACAGTACTTCTTTTGTAGTCTATTATGATTTATTGAATAATATTGTGTCTCCTATGATATGCAAGATCTTTCTGATCCGGTAAATAAAAATAACTGTATGTGTTATAGTTTATGTTTAGTTATAACTCTCCCAAGTTGCGAAACAAGATTCGGCTTCTCACGGTCCGCATTCAGTCTTCTTGAGAAATGCTAAGGCTAGTGGGAGATTACAGTAAACTGAGTATAAGATAATGGTAGCAAAATACTTACTAGAAGCCCAAAACAGTCCATAAACATTTCAGAATAAACTTCTTTCTTATTCATCCATTCGTACTCGCTTGTTAATAGTCGACATTTCTTAATAGATCTGCAACAACGGCACAATGCGGGATCTATGATCGGGCCTTTGCCCTTCGGAGAAACTATTGGAATCTCCATTTCACAACAATTATGTTATCTTTCCATTTAAAAATAATATTTTCTCAGAGTGACTCCAAAATCGTAAAATCGAAACAATTTCGTTTTGACGTTTGTTTTTTTTTTTCGTTTTGTAACAGGCTACGGTCAGACACCATGCTGCCTAGTCATCAGTTGACGTTTGTGTTGCAGTTACAGCTGCTGTCAATATTCTGTTTTGGAACATTATAATCGCTATAGTTTGCCTCTTTCGTAATCAACCAAAAAGAAAGAAAGAAAACCAATTATTAAGTCAATTCAAATAATACGGACACTCGTTTAGAAACAAAAAAATGTATCAGCGATCGTGTTCCAAATAAATTCTGGTACCTACAAGTAAATAATCTCTTGATAAAATTAGCAGTAGTTGATACGTCCGCTCTACTTACCTACACTTATTTTTTAATATACATACTGTGTAAATGTTGAAAAGGGTCAGCAATGGCTCTTCGCTTTGATACTGCTAATTGAAAAGTTAGACTTTCTCGAAACCCCTCCACCTTCCCATGGTTACGTTTCCACGTAAATGTTATAATTACGGGCCGAATCATGGGGCGATTGCGGACATAGCATTGTTGAAGCTATTTTGGCTTCGCGACACGGCGGGATGCACTGAAGCAAGTTGAGCATCTGAAGACGACCTACTGACCGATATTTCGTTATATCGAAGTGTACAGTGATCTTCATCAGTTGTGGAATGGGAGCAGCGACTTCCGTGACCCAGTGCAGGGCACACCGCTATATTGGTGGTATGATTCGTCATGAAGCAGGTGTATTCGCTAACTCAGTTGACATCAATTTGATAGGCACTTTGCAGTACATTGCTCGGTGGAGATCGATTATAATAGGCACTACGTGGTACATTTTTGTTTTCTAGTACGTCAAAGCAGCAATGTACTGCAAAATGCCTATCAAATTGATGTCAACTGAGTTAGCGAATACACCTGAAGGTGTGTCTGTCGAGACGGCAATGCGCCTTTAGGGTTTTGACCCTAAAGGCGTCTGTTTACTAATTACTAGTAATTTATCTGTTACCCTTAAGCATATGCCTAGGGGTAACAGATAAATTCTGAAAATGAGTTACCGCACCCCTGGGCAGTCAGGCAGGAAAGGAACAGGGGTGGATTTTAGTCACTAAAAGTCTGACACGCCCTCCCGCTCCACCCAGAGCGGGAGGGCGTCAAAACATGGATCGCGGAAGTGTTCGAAAGAATCACAGTGGCCCTGGAACGTAAAGAACAACTGATGGGACACGGGTGTGTTTTAGGTCGCGGGCACGAAGTCAGCGGCCGGCGGGGCGGCAGCGGTGGCGGTGCGGGAGCGGCGTACGAGCGATGTGCACTATTCTAGCGGTGCCCGCGCGTCTGCATTGACGTAGTGTTGTGTATTTTATTTTTTGGCTTTTTAACGACCGATATTTCAAAATGCCCGCCGACGTGGTGGATCAAATTATTTCAATGTTTCTTGTTCGCGAAAAAAGACACTAATTTCTTATAACACAACACTACGCGGCTCTAGCGCCGCGCGATCTGCCTGCTGGCTTCGAGACCGGTCTGCGTTACCGTGTCGCTCACGGCGGTGGCTTTATGTCCGCGGCCTTAGTCAGGAAGTCTAAAGACATCTGATGATTTCCCAGCCTTAAAAAAAGGTCAATACATATTGACTTGAATGCGATCGTATTTTTCAGCATTACATTATGGACATAGGGGTGAATATACTATGTAAATTGTCTTTGCGTTAATATGCCTTAAGCCTTACTTTCCGTTTGACATAGATGCTGTCAAGACTTGGGTTTTTCGAAAGTACTACCTACTATCTTCTGTGCCGTATAGGCCGGGAGCCGAGGCCCGGTTGCTACCATTGTCATAACTGCCTCATGGAGGCCGGCATAATCTTCTGCACATCACCTCATACAGAGAAAGAACTAATTGTTGACAGCACCGCGACGCCCATGTTGACAGCGCAGCGACGCACCTACTGACAGAGCAACGACGCGGCTGTGAAAGCGATGCGACGCCCCTGCTGACAGCACGGTGACGCCCCTGCTGAACGAGCCGCGACGCCCTTGAAACAGGAACGGCCTTGCGGTGCCGTTCCAGGTGCGTCGCGGTGCTGTCTCTCTGATACCGTCAGACTGCCTCTCGAAGATTCCCCCCCAGTCGAAAGGGGCACATTTCGACTAATTACAACGATAGGTAAATGTATTGTCCTGCCAGGGTCGTGGCAGATATCGAAAGAGTCACCACGGCTCTGCAGATGTATTCGTTAACTCAGTGGACATCAATTTAATAGGCACTATGCAGTACATTGCTCGGTGGACATCGATTACAATAGGTAGGTACTAAGGTTTTCTTATAAGTCAAAGCAGCAATGTACGGCAAAGTGCCTATCAAATTGATGTCAACTGAGTTAGCGAATACGCCTGCTGGTGGTACAGGCAACTGAAGGAACACGGGTGGGGTTTTAGTCAGTAAGTCTGACACGCCCTCCCACTTCACCCAGAGCGGGAGAAGTGTATTGATGATTTCCCCATTCATCATCATCATCTTCCTGCCCATGTTACTTGGGGTCGGCGCAACACGTTTTTTTCTTCCCTTCTGTCCTGTCAGACATCACGCTATCACTAACTCCCTTTTCTTTCATATCACTCCTCACACAATCCATCCATCTTTTCTTTAACCTCCCCTCTTCCACTGCATCCATCCACATTTATATTCATTACTCTTTTAGTTACAGGTGTTTCATCCCTCCTCTTTACATGACCATACTAAGATACGCGGTTCCCTTTAAATTTTTCTTTCACTGGCGCCACTTTTAAACTACCTCGAATGTACTCATTTCTCACTTTACTCCACACATCCATCTCAACATTCTCATCTCCGCCGGATGAAATCTTATTTCATCCATCTTTTTCACAGCCCAACATTCTGATCCATACAGTATACGACAGGTCTAATCACGGACTTATAGATTTTCCCCTTTAACTTGCTTCAACCTGCAAAATCCGTGGGTCGCAAGTTGTTCCAGTGACAAGTGGGGCGAGTCCCTAGATGAAAATAAAGGGAAACTGGGAATAAAACGAACCAAATATCATTGTCATCATTCATATATTTATAAAACTTACAAATAATGTTTAATTACTGTGATAATTATTATGCATCTTCTACTTATTTCTGTTCTTATTTTACTTAAAATAAATAATATAATATATTAGTAATTATGTACTAAGTTTAATTTAAAACTACTTTTATTTGTGATATTAATACAGTCCAACGGCTTTTCTTACATAGGTATCGTTACAATAAGAAAGCCGATTTTTTGGAAAAATAAAATACTGAAATCGAGATTCGATCCTAATAAGGCAGTATCAAAAAATAAAAATTTGAGATCATTTATAATCATTATTAGTTTAATTTAAGCTTGATGGCGACTGTGAAGTGAACGTTTAGCTGCGCATCTCGCCTTGTGATCCCGAGTCGCCATTAAGTTTATATCAAACCCCTATTATACAATATGTGATATTAATTAAAATTATATTCAGATCCTTAATTTAATTAATACATTTAAATTCTAAGCTATAGGTAGGTACATTTTTATTCATAAGTTACGTTTATTCGCTTACATATCACTGTTCGTTTATTGCGTGTTTTGTTTTTAACCCATCTTTAGTAGAGTACAAGAAATACTAACGTTTTTATTTTAAAAGCGTGCATCTCTCATTCAACTTTCCTGTCGCAGGCCTGCTGGAAGACGCAGGACCTGTGTGTTCTATTTATATGTGTTCTTTCCTCTTTCAAGTGTTTTGTGTGTACATAAATAAATACACTGACAACAAGGTCAACGTCCTCTGGTACTTATTAATTTAATTCGACCCTGTTTTTCTACTGACTACTTGTTTAGACGTTCGTGAAATCGCGCACTTTACTAAAGGCGGGCACAAGTTAATAACCAATACACAGAGTAGATAGCAAATGGAGTGCAAACCGGGAGGCATTAAGTGTACACGTAGATAGAGAATGAAATATAGATTAGTCCTAAAATAACAATAATAAACAGAGTGGGACACATTTATTAAGTCATTAGTAAGAGTATGAGTTTTTCTATCCCTATTTGCAACTCACCTTTTTTTTTGTTTGGAGCCAGTGTAGTTTGACTCCCAAGTTACTCCCAACAAACAACAACAGTACTGTCAATGTCAACTGTCAGTGCCATCGCGATACAATTTCTTTGGAAAACTGTATTTGCATTTGCAACACTTTCTTTTTAATTGTGTGAATGTGTAATTGCAGGTGTGCATTACCCGGGCAGTGTGTTGTGCTTTAGAGAGGTGAGACCATAAAAAATAATTAGTGTGTCATGAGGAGCAATTTGTTTACTAATAGCAAAATTTGTGTGCATTGTAGTTTTAAAGTCACGGTTGGCGCAGTGGTTGAGCGTTCGGCTGCTGCGCTCCGTGTCGCGGGTTCGAACCCCGCACGGAACAAATATTTGTATGGCCTACAGATAGTTGTTCCGGGTCTGGGTGTCTTGTGTATGTGAGTTTACATGTTTGTGAACGCACCCACGATACAGGAATCATTCCTAGTATGGGGCAACGTTTTAAAAAAAAAGTTATTTGAGAAAAACAGATTTTGCTGGAGTAACGTTTGAAACATTACCCTGGCAAAATCGTTTTTCAAAAATTCGTTCTAGTCCGGAACCAAATAAATGAAAAGATAGCTTTTGTTGCGTAATAAATGTTTGTAAATAGCAAAATTTGTGTGTGGTATGGTTTTTAAGGGCCTACCTCCGCATAAGTGGCGCCCTCATTGAATAAAAAATCGTATCTTAGCATAGAAAATAAAGATTAAAAAATCCTATGTTGCGTTTGTTACAAAGAGGATAAAGTATTTTTACGTTGTTAAAACAGGACTCAAAATGTTTCGTATCCGAAGTAGTAAGCAAAAGTGTCATAAACGGCCGTTTTTGATACTTTTGCTTACCTACTGCGAATTTCATGAATGAACAGGGCTGCCAAATTGTATAATTGGATACAAAAACAGTATAATTTGGTTACTGATTGTATCCTCTTTGTATCCTGGACCCTCATGTATAATTGGATACGGAAAGCCTAAATTCTATTGTCTGAGTTTAACACAAAGATATTGCTTGAATTTTGGAGTAAAACATTACACATTATTATTTGCCACAATCTGTGGTGATAATTTTTGAGTTCGCTGAGTAACCTAATAAATAAATAAAATAACGTAGGTAAGTTCACGTGATTAATCATTATTGTGTATGTTTAAAAAAATTTAAGCACTGTTTGTATCCTGACATTCAATTTTGTATAATTTCCGAAACATTGTCGAATAATTAAAAATTATCTACTGGCAGCCCTGTGAATGAACAACAAAACGCAAATGTCAACCATAGACTCATATTGATTGAACAACGAAATTTTTCACGGATTTTCACTTCGGTAAACTTCGGTTGAGATCTCGCTCGATTCGAATGTTATTTGAGTTTTGCATGTCATTTTATTATATAAATCACCAATTTATGATTAAATCAGGTATAAAAGAGTAAAGAGTCAAATTGTCTGCCGGGAATTGATTATGAAATATTTGAAAATATTAAAAATAAATTTGCTGATAAACCAATTCAGGAGAGGGTAATGTACTGTGTGTTTTGATGAAATGAGTATCATTGTTGATTTAGAGTACCCAAATAAATATGATTAATAGAAGGATTTGAAGATTTTGGTGGTGGTGATCGGGTAAAGAAGGAAGCCAAATACACTTTGGTATTTGTTGCCAGGGGATTTATATTAAATATTTTCTATCATCAAAAACTGTTGATTCAGGTAAATTACATATATAATTGTTAATTCTGTGATTAGTAAATTATTTGAAAGTGGCTTGTTACCAAAAGCGTCCGTTTGTGATCATCAGGCCACAACAAATGTAAAATTTATTAAAAATCTTGGCGAAACTGTTGATTATCCATTCTTTTTTGTTAATGAACGTAAGATTTATGCAATTTTTGACGCTCCCCATTTGATTAAAAATATCAGGAATAATTTACTTATTAATGATTTTTAATTAGATGGCAATCCGATCTCATTTAATGATATAATCAATGTGTATAATATAGATAAAAGCAATAAAAGTAACTCTTTAAAAAAACTGACGCCAGTGCACATTAATCCAAATAATTTTCAAAAAATGAAGGTCAAACTAGCTACGCAAGTTTTGAGTGCATCGGTGGCTGGAGCAATTAAAACTGCTATTGACAGCGGTGAGTTGAAAAGCAGTACTACAAACCACACGGCTGATTTTATTCAATTGTGTAATGATTTATTTGATTGTCTCAATTCAAAAAATAAGTTTGACCGTAACCCTTTCAGATGTGCAATTACTAATAATCGTAACACTGTCGTTAATCAAACTTTAATCAAAAGCAGATATATTTTTAGTAAAATAAATAAAATAATCTATAACAAAAAAAATTAACAGCGAATTATCCGCCCCCCATGTTTTGATGGTATGATTCAAACAATTAATGCTGTACTTCAACTCTCGACTGAAGAACTCGCAACAGGCACTGGCGTTAAATTTATTATCACTTATCGATTAAATCAAGATGTGATTGAAAATTTATTTGGGATTTATAGAATTAAAGGAGGATGCATTAGAAACCCCACAGCAAAATCATTAAGATCAATGTTTCGATCGAATTTGTTGCATAGTTTAATGAAATTTGATAAAACGAATTGTGAATCAGATTAAGAAACGTTTGTGTCCACCCTCCAAAATAAACAACATTCTGATTCTCAACCATCAACATCATCATCTGTAACAGAACACCCTTGTCCTGGAACGGATGATGATGACATACAGCCAACATCATCGACTGTATTAGGTGATACAGACATTGGGGTTGGCGGTTAAGAGAGCTTCTAGTTCCAAGTTCGAGTTCCAATGTAACTGCAAATTCGGAAGGATTAACCGATTCTTCCAATGAAACAGTTACATTGGAAACATGTTCAGTTGTCTATTTTGCAGGGTGGTTGGGTAAATCGTGCATTGATAAATTTGATTGTACAGATTGCAAGAATATGTTGTTGAAAAATGAAGTTGATCTAACTGATAAAAAACAATTATTGTTGATTAATAGAACTTATTCAAATATAACAACGCCAACACTCAAATCTCCCAGCGATTTCTTATTAAAATTGGTGAATAAGTCGTTAGATTTTTCTAATGAAAATATTGAATATTTACATAAAAACAATGTTGTAGCTGATTTAATGCAACGTTTAAAAATTGAATTACACTTCTCGAGTGAGCATCACGATCTGAAACACTTTGATTATATAATTAAGAAATTATTAGAAGTAAAGATTCATGATTATTGTAAAAATCGTAAAAAATCATTGCAATTAGCATCGAAATTGCGAATTCTTCAAAATAAATAGCTTTTCATTCTTCTTTGGGCCATCCATAAATTACGTCACACAGGGGCTCTACGAACTGTGACTGTATGAAATTAGCTTTGTGTCGTCCCGTAGAAAAATGCGCGTGGGAAATTCCTACCTAAAAAAGTAATGTGTTAAGAACATACTAATTATGGTTAGGTACTTCAGGGAATACTGCAGAAGACTACAGAAATCGAAAAGGTTTCTTCTCATTTAATGTGCATGCTATGTGCACTAGCGACTTAAAATTTTAAGATATAGTAACAAGATGGCCAGATTCAACACATTTTTTTGGAAAATCATCCTATGACATCTGCCGCTCTAGGGTAGAGCGGGAGGGCGTGTCAGACACTTACTGACTAAAACCCACCCCTGTTGGTTCCCTGCCCTGAATGCCCAGGGGCGCGGTAGAGGTTCAACACATGACAGTTTGACATTCTCAAACTCTGCAGCCAAGTTTCAGTTTGATATTAATAGGTTTCAGAAAGGACTTGTAACTAGGTGACAGTGATTATTTTTAAAATAACTATTTACTGACTCCGTTAAGTGATCCTCGAACAGGAGTGGAAAGACTATAATAATGAGTCTCATATCCGTACTCGAAATGTAATTGAGATATGTTTTGTAGTTTGGAAAAGGAGATTTCCTGTTTTAAGTAAAGGACTGCGGTGCCGAATCCCTCTTGCTCAAGAGATTATTGTAGCAACAGCAATTTTACATAATCTTGCAAGAAGTAGAAATGAGAGCGAACCACCTGTGGATCCTGAAATCCACATAACACAACATCCACAACTTGAAACTGTCATTGGAAAATATGAAAAATAAGTAAGTACTAAACTTATCTGTGATTTTACCCTAAAGAGGTAAAGCAATGGATATAATCTGTATGAGACTAATTTTTAAATAAAATTAATAAATCATGACCATTTTATTATTTTTACTAACCTGACCAGCAAACTATTATAAGCAACTGTAATAACAAATCATCCATATTATCCCGTTCACTTAAGGGTCTACTAACGGTCCAGTGGCGCCCTCATTGAATAAAAAATCGTAGCATAGCACAGAAAATAAATATTAAAAAATCCAACTTCACGTTTCTTACAAAGAGGATAAAGCATTTTTACGTAGTTAAAACAGGTCTCAAAATATTTCGTATCCAAAGTAGTAGGCAAAAGTGTCAGAAACAGCCGTTTTTGGTACTTTTGCCAAGTGTAGGTATTGGTTTACTTGCAAATCCGTTTTTTTTTTTAAAAAACAAATTTACAGAATTTATGAAAAATTTAACTCTGGAAAGCAAACCAACAATTATAACTTCAAATAGAAAATTGGGTTTTCTAGGATTAGTTTGCAATATTGAAGCATTAAAAATGTTGTATGATGAATATGTTAATTCGGGTGTGCCCATTGTATAAATTATCGCAAGATCATTTAGAAACCTTTTTTAGTTGGTTAAGAGCTCGAGGGGGTTTTAAAATAACCCGTCTGCAAGAAGTTTTATGTCAGCGTATAAACGATTGTTATGCCATGTAGAAGTACAAATTAGTGAAAATACCAATTATTTGCCGCTTGAAAATATTACTATTTTAGGTGGTTAAACTTAACAGCCTCAAAAAGAACCGAAGATTCTGTTGATGAAAGAGTCGTGGAATCTTCAGTTCCTAGAATCTATGAGGAACACGCCTTTTTAATTTATTTGCCATGTGAGGACACACAAACAGAATAAATGATTAAAATCGTAGTGGAAAACTTTGGTAATGAAGATTAAGTGTGGAGAATGCGTTACAGTTTTGCGTTCTCAACATAAAGATTTGAAGTCTTTAATATTTTTTAAAGATAAAGGAGGGTTAATTTATCCTTCAAAAGATGTGAAAGAGATATGTTTGTTTTGTGAAACAGTATTTAGGAATATAAATATATACCATAAGGTCCAAAAATCTTAACAAAAAACAATTAGATTTAATTGTCACCAGGACCATATTTTATGCACATTAATTTTCTGCTAATGACCACTGTTTCCCGTCTCTAAATTATCATATTTATAATCAAGATCCAATAAATAATCATAAATATTTATTAAAAATTGATAAGTTTTTTAATATTAAAATTAAATATGAACACAAGTTGCGAAATATTAATAAAGATAGCGTTCGACAATTTTACAACAAACTAGTAATTTTTAGGGTACATCTTTCTTGAGGTTTTCATCCTCATTTTTACCTATGATCATAAATGGACATGACCAGACACATTATAGGCGCGAAAATGTGTGCTGTGAATCGATATATAATATAGTACCGGGTCGACCAGAACACTTTATAGTAGACTTGACTTCTGTGTACAATGTGTGCATATAACCACTATCCGCCGGATGTATGTTAATTTTGCTTCCTGCCGTAAATACTCGGATACCATCTCAGGTAATACTATAACATTACAGTAAGTACCTACTATAACGTGTGAAAACAAAAATCCACGAGTTTCCCAGTAATTTGGTGTTTCACTGCATTATGTTTAAAATAATCCGGCTCTATAACGTTACTCCCCGTGGCACATGTTTAATAACAGATTCGCTATTAACAACTGAACCAAGGAAAACCCTCGAGTTGAGAGTCGGGGAGAACAAAAAATTATAGTCGTTTCGAAGGTTTAGAAAAAACTTCATAACAAAAATCTAAAACAGAAATGTCCGTGTGGCTCCGGATTAAGAATGCTGCACCCCATTTCATCCCATGGGTGTCGTAGGAGGCGACTAAGGGAAATTTTGAGACCGTGCACACTATTCCAGCACCTTAGGTCACCTGCGTGTTGGCGGGTAAAACATCAGCAACAGCATTCCCAAGGAGAGTTGGTCTCAGGCAGGCCACCGACTGTAAAACATTTGCCAAATCTGTAGCAATATGTTAGGTCTGAATGGAATGTGCGATAGAGTTAGGGCGCAACCCACAGGCGACGCGCAGGGGCAGCACCCGGCCCCTGTGGGAAATGGACTAGAACTTTTGCACCACCCCGGGCCCCCGGGCAACGCAAGAAGCTAGCTCGGGAAGTAAGATTGAGGTATGCAAGTTGGAATGTAGGGACTATGACGGAACGGCCAGAGAGTTAGCAGATGTATTAAAAAGAATACGAATAAATATATCGTGTTTACAGGAAACTAAGTGGAAGGGAACCAAGGCGAGGGAAATTGGTGAAGTATACAAGTTCTTGCACCAAGTAAAATCTTTGAGTTGAGAGTAGGGCAGAACAAAAAAATTTTGTCGTTTCAAAGGTACTTATTGAAAAAACTTCTTTACGAACTGTATCTAAAACAAAAATGACAAAAAAAAAAAACTAGTACCTCCCCATGGAACATGTTAATAACAGATTCGCTATTGACAATTGAACCAAGGAAAACCCTCGAGTTGAGAGTCGGGGAGAACAAACAATTATAATCGTTTCGAAGGTTTAGAAAAAACTTCAACTTCCTTACATCTGTCAGGTCATTTGGTGCGAAAAACCGGCACCTGTCACGTGCACTGCGGGCGGTTCCCGCGATTACTTCGCGTCTGATTAAAACGACGATATCTCTCAAAGTTACGATAGGTAGCTCGTTACAAGTTTATGTCGTTGGAATCTTTAATAAATTAGCTAAAAAATTGTCTATGGATTTGTATAGGTAACAAAAAAAAACTCATACCTCCCCATGGAACATGTAAATAACAGATTCGCTATTGACAATTGAACCAAGGAAAACCCTCGAGTTGAGAGTCGGGGAGAACAAAAAATATAGTCGTTTCAAACGTATAGAAAAAACTTCTTTTTGAACACTGATTTAAAAAAAAATTAAAAAAAACTCATATCTCCCCATGGAACATGTAAATAACAGATTCGCTATTGACAATTGAACCAAGGAAAACCCTCGAGTTGAGAGTCGGGGAGAACCAAAAAAAATATAGTCGTTTCAAACGTATAGAAAAAACTTCTTTTTGAACACTGATTTAAAAAAATTAAAAAAAAAAACTAATATCTCCCCATGGAACATGTTAATAACAGATTCGTTATTGACAATTGAACCAAGGAAAACCCTCGAGTTGAGAGTCGGGGTGAACAAAAAATATAGTCGTTTCAAACGTATAGAAAAAACTTCTTTTTGAACACTGATTTAAAAAATTAAAAAAAAAAAACTCATATCTCCCCATGGAACATGTTAATAACAGATTCGTTATTGACAATTGAACCAAGGAAAACCCTCGAGTTGAGAGTCGGCGAGAACAAACAATTATAATCGTTTCGAAGGTTTAGAAAAAACTTCAACTTTCTTACATCTGTCAGGTCATTCACCTGTCACGTGCACTGCGGACGGTTCCCGCGATTACTTCGCGTCTGATTAAAACGACGATATCTCCGAAAATAAACAGAAACATTAATATAAAAAGGGCCGAAAAATCAGAAAATGAAATTCTCAGAACACTTTCGGAAAATTTAAAACGTAAACATGATCAAATAAGCGACCAAAATGACCCCGATAAGCAATTTCTGATGTCGCTGCTTCCAAATGTAAAAAAAATTGACGAAAATTGTAAACTTGATTTTCAATCAGTAATATTACAGTTAATTAGAAAGTACACGCATAATCAAAATTATGAAACCTATTCGGCACAATGTTATGGTTATTCTTCAGGAAATGCCAACATACACTCGACACAAAAAGCTTCTACATCTGTTCAGCCTTCTCCACTTCATTCACATTATTCCGACAAGTCTATGCTTGACATGTCATACTCTACACAAAACGCTTCTACATCTATCCCGTCTTCACCTATAATTCAGCCTTCTCCAACTCATTCATATTATTCTGACCAGTCTATGGACAACAGTTCTGTTATCGAAAACATGTTCCGTGATGATGACGAGTGATACCAAATTATAATAAAGACATAATAACTAAATACAAATACCTACGTGTTTTATTTGTTAACTAGCTATTCTCTAGTAGAAAAAAACAATGCACATTGATTATTATAATCAATGTGCATTGTTTTTTCTATTATAAATAAAGTATAGATTATTTTATCATAGTGTTCTGTGGAGTTTTATGCTAGTGATTATTTCCACTTACCTTAATGTGATAGCTAGTCTTTCCGCAGGTGCGATGCTTTTCCGCATGTTGGTATCGTGGTGCTTTAATCCAGCATATAATAGAGCATGTAGTTCCCAAAACGTACCTATGCTTAAACGAAAATGTTTGAAAAACTTTTTAGGATGGTTTAGAAGATTATCGAAATGTTCGTTGCATTTGTTTACATTCGTTAAAATTGGATGTATCCAATAACTACGGTTTCGTCTTCTACGACGACGTCTTTTTATCAAAAGTAGCGCAATTAAACCTTCTTCGTCAGAGTCCATTATGATACTGCACGCCGCAAGGGTTAAAAAAAAGTACAACAACAAGCAGCCACCGACCGCAAGTGTCGACCACCGGCCACAAGTGGCTGTCGCGCGCTTCAGCTACCTTTGTAGCCGCTTCTAGCTTCTAGTGGCGGCGTTTGTGGCTGTGGCGAGTGGCTCGTGTGCGGCGACACTAACAGATTCGCTATTGACAATTGAACCAAGGAAAACCCTCGAGTTGAGAGTCGGGGTGAACAAAAAATATAGTCGTTTCAAACGTATAGAAAAAACTTCTTTTTGAACACTGATTTAAAAAAAATTTAAAAAAAACTTATATCTCCCCATGGAACATGTTAATAACAGATTCGCTATTGACAATTGAACCAAGGAAAACCCTCGAGTTGAGAGTCGGGGAGAACAAAAAAAAATATAGTCGTTTCAAACGTATAGAAAAAAACTTCTTTAGGAACACTGTATCTAAAACAAAAATCACAAAAAAAACTCATATCTCCCCATGGAACATGTTAATAACAGATACGCTATTGACAATTGAACCAAGGAAAACCCTCGAGTTGAGGGTCGGGGAGAACAAAAAAATATAGTCGTTTCAAACGTATAGAAAAAACTTCTTTTTGAACACTGTATCTAAAACAAAAATGACAAAAAAAACTCGTACCTCCCCATGGAACATGTAAATAACAGATTCGCTATTGACAATTGAACCAAGAAAAACCCTCGAGTTGAGAGTCGGGGAGAACAAAAAAATATAGTCGTTTCAAACGTATAGAAAAAACTTCTTTTTGAACTCTGATTTAAAAAAAAAATTAAAAAAACTCATATCTCCCCATGGAACATGTTAATAACAGATTCGCTATTGACAATTGAACCAAGGAAAACCCTCGAGTTGAGAGTCGGGGAGAACAAAAAAATATAGTCGTTTCAAACGTATAGAAAAAACTTCCTTTTGAACTCAGATTTAAAAAAAAAATTAAAAAAACTTATATCTCCCCATGGAACATGTTAATAACAGATTCGCTATTGACAATTGAACCAAGAAAAACCCTCGAGTTGAGAGTCGGGGAGAACAAAAAAATATAGTCGTTTCAAACGTATAGAAAAAACTTCCTTTTGAACTCAGATTTAAAAAAAAAATTAAAAAAACTTATATCTCCCCATGGAACATGTTAATAACAGATTCGCTATTGACAATTGAACCAAGGAAAACCCTCGAGTTGAGAGTCGGGAAGAACAAAAAAATATAGTCGTTTCAAACGTATAGAAAAAACTTCTTTTTGAACACTGATTTAAAAAAAAATTAAAAAAAACTCATATCTCCCCATGGAACATGTTAATAACAGATTCGCTATTGACAATTGAACCAAGGAAAACCCTCGAGTTGAGAGTCGGGGAGAACAAAAAAATATAGTCGTTTCAAACGTATAGAAAAAACTTTTTTGAACTCTGATTTAAAAAAAAAATTAAAAAAACTCATATCTCCCCATGGAACATGTTAATAACAGATTCGCTATTGACAATTGAACCAAGGAAAACCCTCGAGTTGAGAGTCGGGGAGAACAAACAATTATAATCGTTTCGAAGGTTTAGAAAAAACTTCAACTTTCTTACATCTGTCAGGTCATTTGGCGCGAATAACCGGCACCTGTCACGTGCACTGCGGGCGGTTCCCGCGATTACTTCGCGTCTGATTAAAACGACGATATCTCTTAAAGTTACGATAGGTAGCTCGTTACAAGTTTATGTCGTTGGAATCTTTAATAAATTAGCTAACAAATTGTCTATGGATTTGTATAGGTAACAAAAAAAAAAACTCATACCTCCCCATGGAACATGTAAATAACAGATTCGCTATTGACAATTGAACCAAGGAAAACCCTCGAGTTGAGAGTCGGGGAGACCAAAAAAATATAGACGTTTCAAACGTATAGAAAAAAACTTCTTTAGGAACACTGTATCTAAAACAAAAATGACAAAAAAAACTCGTACCTCCCCATGAAACATGTTAAATAACAGATTCGCTATTGACAAACTTCGCACCTGGATTTTTTCCTGAGAAAACTTTTAGAAAACTAAATATTAAAGTTACGTCCGAACACTCGTAATTGGAGCAGACCAAAACGTCATTTACGTATACACAATTTTTTGTTTTTGTTGATTTTTTCAAAAAGCGCTAAAGCAATTTCGATAAAAATTATATGGGACCTCTGGAATATACTTTTTAGGATAAAAAGAATTTTGAAAATCGGTCCACAACTGACGGAGAAATCGGTTACAGTCGAACATAGAACCTCCTCCTTCTTGCGAAGTCGATTAAAAACGAATAGCCTTGCTTCTTAACGGTAGCATTTTTTTTGAGCCAAACTGGGGCATACATAGATTTGTAAGCAAATACCCGTGATACGAGTAGCTACTTCTATGGGAACACTCACTATGCAAAGCTACATTATTGGTAAGGATACAAAAGTCTTAATTTTAACCAATAACGGTTCGTACATTATAGGAATCGGTCATTAGTGTTAATAGTTATCTTCCAGTCACCATTCCACTTTTAAACAATGGGGATTTACGACAATGAATGCAACTGATTTGCTACATAGCTAAATCTAGTTTTTAAGTTGGACTAATACCTACACAAATGCGTGTTCATTAATCCATAAAGCTTTTCTCACGAGATAATGTTAGAAACAAATATACAGCCAGATTGAATGAAATTTTTAAATTTGTTTGAGTTAATTTGTGCTCTACTGCTCATTTCAATTAGAAAAGATCCTGGCGTTTTTATATGCAGGGAAATGTTTACAACTTTTTTTAAAAAGATCCCGGCGTTTTTATATGCAGGGAAATGTTTACAACTTTTTTTAAAAAGATCCCGGCGTTTTTATATGCAGGGAAATGTTTACAACTTTTTTTAAAAAGATCCCGGCGTTTTTATATGCAGGGAAATGTTTACAACTTTTTTTAATTATCTTTATAGATTTAACACCAAGGGAAAAGCAGTTAATGGAGCAGTTAGAAAAAAATGCAGCTTGGCATCACTTAGACGCAGCGCCAGTCTCCTGGAAACATTGGAGTCAGGTGTGCTTAAAGAAATTGTGACGTCGGCACTCAAAATAAAAACAAAAAAAAAAAAGCTTAAGGGTCGACGTTGGACAACGAAAAATAAAATATCAGCCTTGGCTATATTTAAGAGGTCACCAAAAGCCTATAGATACTTGCAGCATCTCACGCCATTGTCAAGCATAAAAATTTTACAATGATTTAAAAAAAAATCCAGTGACCACTGGTTTAATAAAGCGGTGATTGAAAATTTAAAAAAAAAATCAAAGACAGATACTGCGGTTTAGTATTTGTAGAAATTGCCTTAAAACTACGTCTTTTCTTAGATATTAGTACCGACAAAGTTGAGGGATATGAAGACTTTGGTTTAGAAGCAGGACAAAGCTCTCAACTGGCTGAACATTGATATTTCTGTTCCAAGGTGTTAGAGCAAAGTTTAAGCAACCTATACTATAGCTTTTATTTTGTCAAGGGAACAGTTTCCTCCCAAAAACTTGAATCCATAATTAAAGAAATTATAACTATTGTTGACGATACCGGTTTTAATATTATAACCACAATTTATGATCAGGGCCCTACAAACATGGGAGCCCTGAAATTATTAAAATCATTGTCCTCTCCATACAATACGAATGAAAATTATTATATGTTATCTATGATGTACCCCACCTATTCAAGTCAATAAGGAATAATTTCCACAACTATGGGGAAATGTATATGTGTGGAATGAAGGCCAAATGGGAGCATTTGGTACAAGCAGAGGAAACAAATAGAAACCTCCTATACCGTAGCAAAATAACACAAATGCATGTGCAGCCAAAATATCGGGCAAAAATGAAAGTTAAGTATGCAGCTCAAATTTTGAGTACCACCGTAACAGCAGTTGTAAAGCTGATAGCACAGTCACTAAATGACACATTAAAATAGGAAGAGATGATGCAGACTGGCACAATAGTCAATGACCTCGACCGCCTTTTTGATAAAACCAATGGTCCATCATGCCCAGATGATGTCAAAAGAGGGCGCCGGAAAAATGTATTCATTAAGACAGTCCATGTGGATGCTTGGGTTGAATACCGGGATAAATTGGAAACCGTAGTTTTTAAAAACTCCAATGGGATTAAAACCATGAACGTACGCTGTATTGAAGGTTACATAACAACATTAAAATCATTGCGCGACATTTGGATTTTCAATATTTAAATTTGAGACAACTGAACCAAGATGCACTTGAAAATTTGTTTGGGAGTGATTAGACAGCACAGCCCTAGAAACCCGACTTACTATTCTTATAGAGCAGCCCTTAAAACGGCAATAATTTCAATAATGACAGCTCCACATAATAAGGGGTCCAAGTGTGAAAAAGATTAAAAAAGACTTAACTGATTTTCATGATGTTGTTTTTGAGGACCCCAAAAATAAAGAGGAGCTGTCAGGACAAAGTACTCATGAGACGATCTCAAAGCAAGTCGGGTTGGGTGAATCTGTTGCTGCAAGCCCCAGTCAGGACATTCCTGTGCTAAGCATCCCAGAGGAGTTTGAGACTATGGAAACAAATTTAACAGAAATGTAGCAAAAACCCATTGTCTATGTAAGCGGTTAAATAGCTTCAATCATTAAAAAAAAAAAAACAACTTTTGTAAAAAATGCTTGAAGATTAAGGATCCCGATGATGATGACATACTCGTACATTCAATTAAGAGAATGGTGGCCAGAGAAATTATCTCTAACTTATCCCACTAAAAACCTGTGTAGGTTGTTCGAGGCAGCCTGTACAATATTTGAAAGTGAAGTGTTGCCATGTCTGCATTATTTAAATATTTGCTAACTAACAACTACCATATTTATCGTCAACTACGATGCTGCATTATATGTGAAGAGCACAAAGATAAAAAGAAAAAATGCCATCTACAATCGACTGGCTCTTCTGTTAATCAGAAGGCAATGCCAGCGCATTAATCAAAATATAATTGTTGAAGAAGAAACCGTTCCTGACTACAACAATAGAGCTACTACAACAGTTAGTAGAGTACTACATCAGTCGTTAAGTAATATGGTTAGAAAGGTAATGAATGTCGTCTTACCTTCATAAGTAATGACTCGTACCTATAGGCACCAGGTCTGCGACAGCTTTAGTTCCAAAAAATGCGTTATGGCGCTACTTTCGGCAGCCATTTTGGCCGTTGTGTCTATCTATCTGTCAAATGTATGTGCTATTTGTGCTATTATAATAAATCCTATGTGTTCCATTTCTGTGAGGGAACAAATGCAGCTGCTACAGTAGTAAGAATTTTAAATGAAGAGGTCACTAAAGTGTCAGAGTCAGACTTGATACCTTTGGCTATTGTATGTGACCATGGCTCGACATTTAGAACAGCCATAAATATGCTAAAATTGGAGACTGAACGCAAAATGATTTTAAATGAGGAATGTAATGGTGAGTAGATAAACTCTCTTTACAAATAGCCCTTGCATGCACGTTGCCTGCGTAGTTGTTGGAAATTTAATAACATTGTAAGTATGTAGAACAGAAATGACAAAAAAAACTTGTTACTCCCCTTGGAACATGTTAAATAGCAGATTCGCTATTGACAATTGAACCAAGGAAAACCCTCTAATTGAGGGTCGGGGAGAACAAAAACTTAGTCATTTCCAAAGTAGGTATATAAAAAAAAACTTCATTATTAATAAAGCAAGGTTAAAAAAGAAACAAACACTTGTACTCCTTTTGGAAAACGTCAACTACAGATTCGAATTCACCAAAAAAAAAAAACCTCGAGGGTAGGTAGTACTAGTACTGAACATTAAACTGAATTTTAAAAATATTCTAATTTCCATTTCGTCTATGTTTAGTCAATAACACACACAGATAGTAACATATCGGTTCACTTGTACTCAAAGAAGATAATGTGTTCGTAACTCCGCGCAGGTATAAAGGAGGGCTGGGTGGCCGGCTTCAACACATTCGGCCTCCAGCTCTCCAGCAAGCAACACCTCTACAAGACGCAAGAATAAATCAGGAGCAACTCGAGAAGTTTTATTTTACTACGTCATAACCTACGTCAGTACACCGAGTCAACGTTATTACGTCACGTCATCAAATACAATCGTACAGTCCACTACAACTGCTGTAGTAGCAAAAGGGATCTCTCAAAAATAACGAACGAGACAACGAATCTAAAATTGTTTGTTATGAATCTGAAAACGACAAGAATATAAAAATAAGCTAAAACACTAGGAAATGGTAAAGGACGTGCTTTTTAGGGGCTGTCTTATGTAAATTTGACGTTCAAAAAGAGCTGATTCTCAAATCTCAGCCTAATTTGAATAAACGATTTTTGAAAACGAAAATAGATATCGAATGTGCGCTAGATATCAATGTGAGAATCACTCACTTATTAGAATCCGTTTCTGGACCTGATGATGTATACAACAAACTAGAGATTACAGACAATCACGTGCTTGTGTGGGACGTTCGAAATGACAGTGATAACGAAGATGATCGTGACGCAATCATTAGGAACGAGATACGTATATTGAACTCGATGTTAAATCTCAATGCCACACAGGTCTAGGCATTCTACTTACTCGGGCAACTGAAGGAACAGGGGTGAGTTTTTGTCAGTAAAAGTCTGACACGGCCACCCGCTCCACCCAGAGCGGAAGAAGTCATTGGATGATTTCCCAACCCCACAAACAAAACACTAGGAAGTGGTGATTGTCTTTATGTAGAACTTTGACGTTCAAAAAGTGCTGGCTCTCAGCCTAGTTTGAATAAATGACTTTTAGTATAAATGCTACATAGAGAAGAACGGAAGAAACATCAAATTTCTGTATCTTTATGGATATGTACCTATGTCTAAGATTTACGATCCAGAACAAATAAATTTAGCAAAGGTCTCAATAATAATGAATTTGAAAAGAGAAAGAAAAAGCTCGCTACTCCCCATAGAAAATGTCAACAACAGATTCGCTATTGACCATTTCACCAAGAAAAACCCTCAAAATGAGGATCGGGGAGAACGAAAGTATACATATCAAACCGCGGGCTCAAAGGTGGATAAGTCAGTTGAAATGTAATACGCGTATACATCACTTCCATAAAAATGAACTGTGGCAATAAACAGTGTACTTGGAAAGTGATCGCAAGCATAGTGGAACATGAAGAACTCTGTTAGGTTTTGGTGTTACTAGTGTAACATCACCACGAACACACACAGGGTCAAGTTCAAATGCTTTAAGCATAAGAATGATAACGCTGGTTCCTATATTTTACTTAAGATTATGATATGAGAAAAACTTATTAGAAAGAGGTCTGATCGTAACCACATGTACTCGTATCTATGGAATAATTATTGGAAGAACAAAGCGGTCTTAGCAAAGGGTTCTGAACACAGACGTCCGCGTGTCCAGGGACAATCAGGATTGTATGGCCACAGCTGCGATATTGCTTATGGAATCTCCTCTCTAGACCTTGATCATTTTATTATTATCTATTTACTCATCTTGAGCAATCTCACGAAGTTTCAAGTCTAGGAAATAAATACTTTCAGAAATAAAATATGTCAAACTTTGATAAAATAACCTTAAACTATTGCACTATTATATTACTTTTTTACAGCTTACAGCAGGAGTTGCTATTTTAGGGAGACCATCAAGACTTCATCCTCTGGATTAAGTCCGCTGCGAGCAAGAAGTAGTGCAAGTGAAGTGACACATGTTTTGGAAACTGTCGAGCGGCATTCTCCTTTGATTATAACGGCGTTTTATTGAGAAATTTTATAATAATTGTAAAAATTATGAAAAAACGCAATTTAAAAAAAAAACGTGTTAATATTTTATTATAACTTTCACTTTATGAAGACGCTCAATTGAAAATCGAGTTTACTTTATTGTGATAAATCATTTACTTATTTGAAAAGTTGTACCGTATTGTTTACACAGGGCTCACAGTAGCGAAAAAAAATTTTAATCGTAAAATTCCAGAATAAATGTTTTTAAAAAACTAGATTTTTTTGAAGTTATGTTTCTTATACGACTTCCAACAAGGTTGCGTAAAACGTTTAACGTCCTGGGGAGGGGGAATAAGAAAGACACAGAGCGAGAGTAAATTCGAAAAAAAAAGAATATAATAATGTACCGATAGTCGTGTCAGCCAATGGCTTAATAGCCACGAGCCTCGACCAACACCTCAGGAGGCTCTCGTTAGGCGGCTGCATCAAGGGCTTGATTCAGAAAGCAGGACACGGCTCGCATTGTCAGGCGGTTCCTCTCTCTGGAGCCCTGACCGCCGGTAGCTTGGACCCTGTTCCCGATACCGGTGGGATACTATTTTTTATATTTTTAAATGTTTTTTTTATATCTTTTCTATTAAAATAGTTAAAAATATAATTTATATGTTTACATAACAATAAACGAAATAATAATAAATAAATAATAATGTATCTTGTTACGCCAAAGAAGAAAAAGGGTTTGTTTCTTGGTGCGGCAGTTGTCTTTTGGATAAAAAAAGGTCATCTAGTAACGAATAACTTTTTTTATTACAGGCTATTGTGTCGTTCAGCGGATCGAGTGGCTCAAAGCCCTCCAGCTCCAACCCTCCAATAAGCTCTAAGAGCCGGAGGCAGGCTTGGAGCTCCAACACCCAACGGAGCTTGAGCTCCCAGACACCGCCGCCTGCGTCAACGTCGTCACCATCTAAGACTTCGACATCCTCCACCACCACCACCATTAATGGCTTCGGCGAAACGGAGCTGGAGCTCCCAGACGCCGTCGCCGCCCCTGTCGCTAACACCCCTCTCGCCATTCGTCAGGATTTCTTTGACCACTGTCCACTGCCTTACGGCGAGTGGACCATGCCGATTGAGGAGGACGAAGGACGTCGTAGAAGAGTACCGGCTGGAGCTGCCGCTGGTCACCCAAACTATCCACTTTTGCTAAACGCAGATCAAATCATGCCTGCCATCCGACTATGGCCTTTAAAATCTTAAAAATGATATCGAGCAGTTCTAAAATTTTAACTTGCACTTGGATACGTGCCTGCGATAAGTGCTATAGGTACATATAAATGCTACATAGAGAAGAACGGAAGAAACATCAAATTTCTGTATCTCTATGGATATGTACCTATATCTAAAATAAATTTTACTATCATAAAACAGTTACATATAGGTGAGTGGAGTAGC
Source organism: Polia nebulosa (assembly GCA_951329385.1). Classification (NCBI taxonomy): domain Eukaryota; kingdom Metazoa; phylum Arthropoda; class Insecta; order Lepidoptera; family Noctuidae; genus Polia; species Polia nebulosa. The sequence goes on from OX589615.1 coordinate 9,921,695, forward strand.
GGTATTCTCTAAAATTTTTGAAAAAGTAATACAAATCAGTATATATTCATTTCTAGAAACTAACAAAATCTTGGTTAGCGAACAATATGGTTTCAGAAAAAACAAAAACATTGACTCTGCTATTTACAAACTTGTTGAACACGTTCTAACTAACGTTGACAATAGAACGCCTGTAGTTGCATTATTTATGGACATGTCAAAAACATTTGACAATGTTAACCATAAAATACTGATAAACATCATCTTCCTGCCCTTATCCCATGTTACTTGGGGTCGGCGCAACACGTTTTTTAAGCTATTGCATAGCTTCAATCGCGGGCCTTGAGCGTGGAGACCGAATCCAGAAATTCCGTAACGAAAAATAACCTAACACCCCCCACTCCGATGATGGTGATGGTGGTGATGATGATGATGATGATGACGACGGTGACGGTGACGGTGAAGAAGTGTAACTTTTTACGTGCGTGTAAAAAGTGTAACTTGAATTAATATCAAAGAAAAAAAAAACAAAGGAAAAAAATACTGCATAAATAAAATAAATAAATAATTATAATTGATTTTTAGGGGTGCTGATTCCAGTCCCGACGAATCGAAACCATTCATCGAAATGAATTTCGACGAAAATCTTACCGGCGCTAGTCGCCAACGCTACAATGTTTATGAAAGCTATGGAAATCTATTTCCTACAGCTAACAGAGGATTAACCCGCCCACCACGAAGAGGGCGTGGACAGACACGATCCCGTCAGGGATATCAGACTGCAAGGGTTGAAACAAAAAGGAAAGTGGAAGGTGCGAAAACTACCACAGGCATAGATGCCATGATAAAATCCACATTACACCCTGGAGCTAAATCCAGCGATGAGCTTCTTTCTTCTTTCTTTCTAATTATAATTGCATAAGTTGATAAAAAATGCTATGCAATAGCTTTACCGCGGCAGTCTCCGAGTGCCACACGTCTTTTTTTTTCTTCCATTCTGTCCTATCAGACGTCACACGAACCAGAAGCACCTCAAGAGGAGACATCCCCGACGGCGAACTGGGAACACGTGAGGAAGAACATGTATCAAAATTGTGTCCTGGGCCAGATGGGATTATTGAATCTGAAGACACAAGCGGATGCCGAATCAGATGGAGAAACAACCGAGTGCGAAGATACTCAAACGGCGGAGGAAGCTATGATCGACTTCCAGAAAACGATGGCGGCTTGGGAAGAATATCTCAAGTCGGTGCGTATCCAACACTCGTTGAAGGTCAATTTGCAAAATTTTATAATGGACCTTATAAACTCATCGCTTACCATCAGGGAACAAGAAGACCCCATTGGCATGTCATATACTACTCTAGCAATAAGCAGTGGGGATTTAACTCACGACTGGGCAGAATTATTCGACGCGGAACCTACAAGAATAAATCAGTTGACTGCCTGTCTTGTCTACGCGAGTATCTTTATTCCGGCAATGGTCGTCAAATATTACAAGACGTTTTCAGTGAAGAACATATTAAGTCTTGTCAGTGCGCCGAGCACCACTGTGGAATGGGAAGGACGAATCAATGGAAAATTGAGAACTACAAAACTGACTGTTCCGAAGGGAGAAATTCAGTACTTCGACCAGAAAGCGTGTCATTTGAAAAGAGGTTCCATGGAATGGTGGATGCAACTCTTCAAACCGATGACGATCAGCAGGACGAATCCGGATATCAAATTCCAAGCAAAACAAGGAAAATTTTGGATGAAGGCGAAGACAGTACCAGCTCAAAGTCAGGAAACGGTGGCAAGAACAATAGTAGAAACGCAGATATTATTGTACTTTTATGCAAAAACGGTGCTTTCACAGAATCAGAAGCTATGGGACTATTTGCTAGATCAGGTGAAGGGATTGACTTTGTGTGCACCAAACAATACGCTGAAAAAATCAGGACTTATCTCCACGTCGCCCGAGTTTTGGTATTTTCAGAATCGATAAAACAACGATTCGAAAGAGCAAAAGTAAAGTACGAGAAGGAGCAAGGAGTAAAGGACGAGGAGACGCAGGAAGAAATCAAATTAAAATTTAAAGAAATTCTAAACATAAACAAAATCGATCATGAAAAATTCTTCAAAGACACGTATATGCACTTTACAAGACAAAGTCACAAGAAAAACAACTTATTCTTTATGGGACCACCATCTACTGGAAAAACAATGATCATGAACAGCCTCGTGGAATGTCACTTTAACATTTGCCGATTGACGGGACTGATATCAAACAGCAGCTTTAATTTCAGCGGCCTCTTACATACGAACGCGTGCCTGATGGACGAATGTAAGCTGACAGATAACCAGTTCGAACAATGGAAGCTGTTAGCGTCGGGCCTGCCAATGTCAACAGACGTCAAATACAAGGACCGCTGCGACATAAGAGATGTAATATTATATACTTGTAGCAATTACCCAATAGAAATGTATTGTAATGTACCAATGGCACAAGACGCAGTAAAATCGCGTACAATAACACATGAATTACAAAAAAAGTGCCCTTGGTATATAAAAATAAGCCCACATTTATGGGAACAATGTTGGAATGAACATAAGTTAGTATTGTAAATACATGTAATCTAAAAAAATAAAAACAAAAAAAATGAAAAATAAAAAATAAAAAAAAATGGGTAAAGGGTTAGATTAAGTTTGGTTATTTAGATTAGACATAAAAACACAAAAAAATAAATAAAAAAGATCGAGAAAATGTGTAAATAAAAAAAAGGCAAATAATTAATAAAAAAGACAAAAAAAGGATTGTAAGTTAGGTTAAGTCACATTAGGTTAAGTTAGAAAATAAAGAAATAAAAACAGAAAAAAATGTATAATTAAAGGAAAAAAAAGAGTTGTAAGTTGGGTTAAATTAAGTTGGGTTAAATTACATTAGGTGGAATTAAATTAGGTTGAATTAGCTTAGGTTAAATTACGTTAGGTGGAAATAAGTTGGGTTAAAATACGTTAGGTTGAATTAGCTTAGGTACTACCTCAGGTGATTATCACGGACAGATGAACAGTGTTAATTTTGAAAAGTGGGCCACTGGTATGTTAATCCCTAATCTACCGCAAAACAGCGTTGTTGTGATGGACAACGCGCCGTATCACAGTGTGCAAGAAAATAAAGTCCCAACAAAGTCCAGCACCAAACCTATAATGTTAGAATGGCTAACAAAGAATAATGTGGAAGCTTCAATCACGATGAGAAAAGATGAGCTCTTCCATTTGGTTCAGTTACATTGTAAACGACGCAGAGCATGCCCCGAACTATGTGTGATGTGTGTGAACAGTGACACTAAACTATGGTAAATACGTGTTAATGTTTAGAAATAATTATGGACTTATAAGGGTTTTTTCATTTTTGTAGGATAGCTCTAGGGTTGTACTATTAGAATATGTGTAGTTTATAGTACAAAATAGGGCTATTTAAGTGTAAAAAGTAGTTTTAAGTCCAGTGGTCTACGTTAAGGTAAGGTAACGTCATACTAAAGCTTCGTGCGCCCTATGACGTCACCGAACCCGGACGCCGACCGCAGCGCCCTCTGGAGGGACGCGGCGGCTATTCTCAGACAAAGAACAATTCGTGTAGACTAGGGCATCTTGGGATTCCACGTTAAAGTGTGTCTCATGAATTGTTGTATGATGATAGTCAATAAATAGTAGACTAGATTATTAGTAAGTATGATTATGAATCTCAGCCACGCGGTGAATTAATAAGTAGGGCGAAATCATGCGCAAATAGCGTCCCGCGTGGTAATTGAAGTATTCTTACTACTTACTTACTTACTTAGCCTAATCAGTATGTTACATTCTTCTGAATGTAACATACTGATTAGGCTATGTAGTTACATAATATGGATTATACAGTGGTAGTTTAAAATAGGAAACTCCATGTAAACTGTATGTAAAATAGGTCGCATAGTGGCTTCAATCATGGTTAAGCCCTATGGTGATTTATAAGTAAGACAGTCGTCAGGAACGCTGTATCTTGTATGTTGATTAGGTCTCATGGCAGACTTAGGATCAAACTATATGGTGGCTTATGTATGTGTTGTCATTTGTTAACAGAGTGTATGTCATACGAATCTTGCCACATGTAGTTTAGGAATCATGGCGCCGATCGCGCAAAACTAGACAAGCTTCACGACAATTTTCGTATGACATAAGGTGCATGTACTGGGTGGCGCAAAAGTAGTGGCACTAAAGAAAATACCTTTTTTTTTTTTATATGACATTTTCTGTCATTCTGTTGTTGAAAATTGTGTAGTGAACAAATGTAAAATACACTGAAAATAAACATGGACCGTTTTACTCCCCAAGAACGTGGAATAATTGTGTCAATGTTCTTACGGAATAATTCATCAGTGATAAGAACACAACGTGAATTTCGTCGACGATTTCCCCACCGTCCGGCACCGATTGGTCGCACAATTCGACGCTTTGCCACACGCCTTGAAGCAACTGGCTCAACATTGGATAGACCTAAGTCTGGGAGACCAAGAACAGGCCGTTCAGCTGAAAATATCGATGCTGTGCGCGAAGATGTGGAAGAGTGTCCAGAAACATCAACGAGGCGACGTGCCACGCAATTGGGCATTTCCAGACGGACCCTGCAGCGTATTTTGGTGAAAGACTTAAAGATGTTCCCGTATAAAACTCAAATGACTCATCAGCTGCTGCCTGCTGACCACCGAGCTCGTCTAGATTACTGCCAGCGCGTCATAAACCTCAACCTTGAAGAGGATGATTTTCCTTCAAAATTGGTTATGAGTGACGAAGCGCATTTCCATCTCTCAGGGCATGTCAATAAGCAGAATACTCGGTTCTGGGGCACTGATAATCCGCGCATTATTCAAGAAACACCTCTACACCCACTAAAAGTTACTGTATGGTGTGGCATCTGTGTTGACAGAGTGATCGGACCCTATTTTTTCGAAGACGCTGGAGGCAATGCGATTACTGTCACTGGAGAACGCTACAGAACCATGTTACGTGAGTTTTTGATACCCAGTTTGGACGAATTGGGGCTGGAGCACATCTGGTTTCAACAAGACGGCGCTACGGCACACACAGCGCGCGACACTATGGACTTAGTGAGGGACGCTTTTCCAGGCCGAGTTATCTCTCGTTTTGGCGATTTGCCTTGGCCTGCAAGATCACCCGATCTGACCAGTCCAGACTTCTTTCTTTGGGGTTTTTTGAAATCTCGGGTGTATGTGAACAAGCCACAGACTCTCGCAGCTCTAAAAGAAAACATTCGTCAAGAAATAACGAACATATCGCAGGAAGTGTTACGGCAAGTTATGCAAAATGTCATAAATAGGGCTCAAATGTGTATCAACTCTGGAGGTCACCATTTAAAAGACATCATCTTTAAATCCTAATGGTACGAAATTTAATGGCACAAATATACATTTAAAAAAATCTAAATCTAGTTTTCTAATTTAGAAAAAATGTTATAGCTGAACCAAATAGGGTCTTTACTTTTGCGCCACCCAGTATTAGGAAACAGATTAAAGTAGATTTCCCACATAGCTGCATGTTAATTTAACGTAGATTAAGAAATTTCAGTAGCTTTGTGTACATCAGCCAGGGTAACAAATTATATAGCATCATAGGTAGGAATATAAATGTAATTTATACAGCAGCTAGAATGGTATTTTTGTGCTATTTTAGTCTAGGTTAAGGACGTAGATCAAATGTAGGGACCGATCTATGTCAACACTAGTTAAATGCATGTTATAAGTAAGTAGGATAAGATATTATAACATTGTATAAATTCATTTAGTATTAAAACTTGGTTAGTTGGCAGGAAATACCATGCTATAGTCCACATCTGGAGGCCAGATGTTGGACTTTCTAAAACTAAGCCACCTCCCACAATAACCGCTGGCCAATCAGCGGCCCCACATTATTTTGTAAGTGTGTGTGTCTGGCGTCCGACGGTCAAGCGCGAGCATGACGCGGCAGATCGCAGCGGCGCGCATTGGCCGGTCGGCCCTATCGCGTCCCGGACTACCTGCGCTGTTGTGCGCGGGCATAAAGGAGGGCTGGGTAGCCGGCTTCGACTCATACGCAGTCGACCGCCGCCAGCGACGGTCGTGTTCTGTGCTCTCCGTTCTCCACTGTGCCACCGCTCCACTGTTCGTGCGCTCCTGTCTGCAGTGATCGTGCGCTCAAGGATTGGTGCCCGCAGTGAACTTCAACTACAAGCAGCTACAGCAGCGTGACGTCATCGCTACGCTTCGTGTCGCCTTGCCCGTCACAAGCCGCCAACGCCCGCCAGACCCGATCGTGCGCTCTCGCATCGCCGCCCCGGTTAGCTGCGTCTGCGTCTACGGACAAATCTCGCGTCGCGCCGCGGCCCCCAGTAGAGTCAGTGTAAGTAACCACATTAGTGGTCCTTGACGGATACCTAACGGTGACAACGAGTCAAGGGGTGTCGACCCGATACACCCGCCGACCCCCTTCAGGGCGAGGCAGTGAAGTGGACCAAACCCTCCTACTGCGGCCAAGACTCCTTTAGCCAGTGACAGTCCTGTGAGTCTGCGGGATTGGCAGTAGGAAAATCCCATTCCTAATAACCTTTTTTTTTTCCTTCCCATATTCCGTTTGTTGCCGTAGGACGACGCGTTGCAACAAACCTCCTTCGTCGTATGGTAGGATTTTAGTCATTTAACCTAAGGGTGCTAGCTGTGGCTAGCACCACGGTCCCCCCCCACCATGACGGACGCTACAATCGTAGCGTTCTTTAAGAAAGTCCTTTTAAAGGACCAAGATTTTCTGGCCAAATATGGCCATCACTTCTTAAACCCTCCGGTGGCCGGCCAGCCATCGGAGGACTCCCCCCGCTCCCCGGTAGGGAATGATCGAGGATCACCCCCCCCCCCCTCGCGCCAGCATCCGCGCCCCGCCGCGCCCATCCTCGCCGGCAGTCCAAGCCGGCTCGAAGCCCCAGGTTACCCCGGTAGCCGCGCCCTCGCCCAAGCCGAAGCCATCCGCATCGGAGAGGCCGAACCCCCCTGCCGAAGAGGCCATGGACACTACAGTCCCGGCCGAAAACCCCAGCCCCAGCGCTGAGTCAGAGTCATCTGACTCAGACGCCTCCTGCTCTTCCTCTGAGGAAGAAGAGTACCAAACCGTCGGTGGTAAGCGGAAGAAGTCCGCGCCCGCCAAGGCGGCCCAGGCCACCAAGGCCAAAAAGACCACCGACGATTCGGTCACCCCAGCCCCACCGACCCCCAGGCAATCCGCCCCGAGCACGTCGTCTGCTCGCCCCCAAGCCGCTGACCTCCCTAAGAGGCAGCGCATCCCCCCCGTCATCATCCGGGACAAGGGGAAATGGACAGAGGTGTCCAAAATGTGTGTGGATCGAAGGATCCAATACACAAATGCCAAGTCCGTTGCTCAGGGAGTGAAGGTCACGTTAAGGTCGTCCGACGACTACCGTGCCTTGACTAAGACACTGAAAGACCGAAAGGTGTGCTTCCACACCTATGCCCTTCCGGAGGAGACGCCGACCAGAGTGGTCATAAGGCGTGTCCCAAAGGAAATCTCGACGAACGAGATCAAAGAGGATCTCTTATCCCAAAATGTCCCCGTTACGGCGGTACACCGCCTTCGCAGGGCTAGAGGTGGCGACGAGTACGATATGGTACTCGTCGTTTGCGAACCTACTGAAGAGCACAACCCGATCTTTAAGATCAAGTCGGTTTGCTCTTTGTCGGGCATCTCAATAGAGAAGCCGAACAAGCCCTCCGTACTAGGACAGTGTCACCGCTGTCAGATGTACGGCCACGCGCAGAGCAATTGCTTTGCGACACCCAGGTGCGTCAAGTGCCTGGGTGAACACGGGACGGCGGACTGCCCCCGCCCGAAAGACCCCAAAGAATGCACGGAACCGCCGAGCTGCGTGCTGTGCGGTCAAACGGGACACCCGGCAAACTACCGCGGATGCCCCAAAGCTCCTAAGATGGCTCCTAAAGTCATCAAGCGGGCCAATGCCCGTCAGCTGAGGGAGAGCCCATCTGTGAGGGCCCCCGCCCCCGCCGCCCTGATTCCCGAGCGTCTCGCACCACAAAGAGCTTCGCCTTGGAGCAAGCTCAATCACCAGCGAGCGTTCCCCGCACTGGTGCCCCCCCGCCCCGCCCCCGTCCCAGCGCCTGTGGCCAAAGCTACACCAGTGACGGCCCCCACTTCCGCGCCAGTAGCCCCGGTAGTTCCCCCGACTGGAGCGCGCCGCATTGCGGCCCCGGCAGCAATGCCAGCAACCCACTCCCCCGCTGGAGACAGCGATAAAAGCGTAGGCCTCACCATTCTAGAGGCCTACCAGATATTTAGAACCCCTGAAGCCCGAGCCTTAGCTGCGATCATTAAGCAGACTAAGAAGGCAGGGCAGTACACCCCTGAGGCAGCCCATGAAATATGGGCGAGGTTCGACAGTATCGCTAAGGTACTGGATCAACTGGATTAGGTTCATTATGTATACGCAAAAAAATGCAAAAAGCCTTAAGCCAAGAAGCCTAAAAATAGGGTTCTTCAACATTGACGGTAAGATTTTAGACCAGAGGGATGAGATCGCCAAGTTCTTGCGAGAGCAGCAGTTAGATGTTTTCCTCATACAGGAGACATGCCTAAAACCCCACCACAGAAGCCCTAAAATTGCCAACTACCGCATAGTTCGCAACGATAGGACTCGCTGTCACAAGGGAGGGACACTAATCTATTACAGAAATGATCTGTATTGTGTCCCTCTGGACCCCCCCGCCCCGCGCACTCACTTGGAGTATTCGGCCTGTAGGCTGGGCATGACTGGTCATCAGCCGATAACCATCATATCCGCCTATATGCCGCCGACAAGAGGCGGGCGCGACGAGCCTGACGACCCAATCGCCCTGACCAGCGATATCACAGCCCTCTTCGGCATGAGCGACTCCGTTATTATAGCGGGAGATCTCAACGCCAAACATCTCGCATGGAACAGCAACACAACCAAAGCTAGAGGCAGGTTGTTGTTCAACCTAGGCGCATCCCTCAACTTTGACATCATCGCCCCGATGAGTCCAACTTGCTACCCACACGACCCCCAACATAGGCCCAATGTCCTGGACATAGCGCTTCTAAAAAATGTAAACCTCAGGTTACAATTGATAGAAGTAGTTCATGAGCTTAACTCAGACCACCGCCCGGTGATCATGCACCTAGGCTCCCGCTCGGGGCAGGACGATCCCAGCCGGCCCCCCCCTAGCCGAGTGGTTACCGACTGGAGGAAAGTAAGCGACAGGCTGAAATCCACCACGTCGACCCACTTGGACTCCATCCCCGACCACATAACCTCAGTCGCTGACACGAGGGCAGCGATCGACTCGCTTACGGATCACGTACAATCCATCCTGAACGATTGTTCAAGGGAGGTACCAGTAGTGGAAGACCACCGCTGGAAACTCCCGGAGGATGTACGGAATCTCATAACCGAGAAGAACGCGGCCATCCGTGCGTATAGTAACTTTCCCTGTGACGCGAACAAAGCCCACATGCGCTACTTGCAGCGAGCTGTGAGGAAACGCATTGCGGAGCAGCGCTCGGCAAGCTGGGAGAAGATGCTAGGCGAACTGGAGCCCACCCACCAAGCCTTCTGGCATCTCCAGAGGAAACTTAGGTCCACGGAGGAAGTCATGCCTCCTCTCATTCGTCCCGACAATAGTGTGGCGTTCGACAACCAGGAGAGAGCGGAATGTCTCGCTGACTGCCTGGAAGCCCAGTGCTCCCACAGCTCTCAACCAGTAGACCAGGCCCACCTCGAAGAGGTGGATGCCGAAGTCGAAAGGAGAGCTTCTATCCCACCTGTTGAAGACCCAGATAACCCCCTTCCACCCATCACCCCGGATGAGGTGGAGGAGGTTATCAAAAGACTTCAACCCAGGAAAGCCCCAGGCTCTGATGGCATAACCAACAGAGTAATCAAACTCCTCCCCGCCCAAATTATTGTTTTAATGACCGCCATCTTCAATGGCGCATTAACTAATAACGTCTTCCCCCAGAAATGGAAACAGGCCACGGTAATTGGAATACCCAAGGTAGGCAAGCCCAAGTCTAATCCCTCCAGTTACCGTCCCATTAGCTTACTTAATGCGCTCGGTAAAATCTACGAAAGGCTTATTTATAAGCGGCTCAAGGATTATGCCGAAGCCAAAAGCCTGATACCCAACGAGCAGTTTGGATTTAGAACTGAACACTCGTGCGTCCACCAAGTCCACCGTATTGTTGAGCATGTAAGCGCCGGCTTCATGAACAAATATATAACGGGCATCTTGTTCTTTGACATAGCGAAGGCGTTTGACAAAGTCTGGCACAACGGCTTAATCTATAAGCTGTACCAAATCGGAGTGCCAGATAGGCTCGTGCTCATCCTACGAGACTTTTTGTCAAATCGCACTTTCCGCTATCGCATAGAAGGAGAACTCTCCTCCCCCCGCCCCATCCGGGCTGGAGTCCCTCAGGGCTCCCCGCTATCACCCCTGCTGTTCACACTATTTACGAGCGATATCCCAAAGAGTAAAAAGACCGGGTTGGCACTGTTTGTTTGCTGACGACACGGCTATTTACTCCACCGGGAGAAGTCCAGTCGCAATAGCCCGATACCTCCAATCCGCGGTAACCAATTTGGGGAAATGGTTCAGGAAATGGAGGATTGAAGTGAACCCCGACAAGAGTCAGGCGGTCCTCTACTCGAGGCCGAATCACTTTATCTCTGCCCCCCGCCCGATCACCATGTATGGCAAGCCGATCTCCTGGGAGAACCAAGCCAAATACTTGGGAGTCATATTAGATGAACATCTAACCTTTGCCAAGCACATAAGTAGCGTCCGCGCGCGGGCCTACTTCGCGCAAGGGAGACTCCATAATTTGGTGTCCAGCCGCAGTAAACTGTCACTCAAGTGCAAGCTGCGGCTGTTCACCACAGTGATCCGTCCCATCATGACGTACGCCTGTGCGGTCTTCGCGCACGCAAAGTCACATCTCCTCCACAAGATGCAGACCCTGCAGAACCGCTTCATCCGCAGAGCAGTGGGAGCCCCCTACTTTGTTCGGAATGAGGAGCTGCATGTGGATCTCAGACTCCCCACCGTCCAGCAGTTCATGAAACGCCTCACCAAGCGTTTCTTCGAGAAGGCTGCTAAACATAGAAACCCCCTAATCGTATCGGCCGGCCGATACGTCCCCTCCCAAGTTAGTAAAATTCGCCGGCCACGGCACACTTTAATCACACCCGACGACGCTACGACCCTGCTCCAGGAGAGCCGTAGGGAAACTAGCACGTTGAAAAGACGCAGACCACCGTCCTTCCGTCCTCGCCGCCGAGGACCGTCGCGAGACCCCACGCTGAGCCAAGCAACCAGTCCCTTGACAGAGCCAGCCCGCGCCGCTGTGCCGATAGTTTCAAGTCCGCCCGCATGACATATTCACACGACACCGACTCACACCGCGACGTGGCGTGTCCTAAGTTAATATAGGCACGTCGCGAAGCAACCTGACGTACAGACACCCCCTGTCGTGCGCGGCATGTCCGAACACGGCAGGGGACTTAAGACACAGAAATCCCCCCAGTCCCTTTGCTCAAGCCAGCACGCACCGCTGAGCTGTAGTTTTAAAAAATTCGTCCCTAAATAATCACATCATGATTCAGCTGTCCCTTGAGGCCCTCCCCCCGCGACGCCCTGAGCCGAGGTCCGTACCCCAAAGGGGGTGCCCTCAGCGTAGTCGCGAGTAGTTTAAGTATAAGTCCTGGCTGGAGGCTTTAATAATAATTAAAACCACCACGGGCACGTCCGCTTAAGCAGTCGACAACCACTATGGTTGAACTGCGAGTTTCAGCAACAAAAAAAAAAAAAAAAACGGCTTCGACACATTCGGCCTCCAGCTCTCCAGCAAGCAACACCTACGAGACGTAACAATAAAACAGGAGCAACACCACGAAGAAGTTTTATTTTACCACATCGTCAAACAAACAATCATACAGTCCACTACATACATAAACCAATAGAAAAATCATTTAAAATCGATGAATTCATCAGGAGTCATGGCCATGTCGTAGTAAGACTACCACCGCACATGTGCGACCTCAATCCGATTGAGTTGGCTTGGGCAAAAGTGAAAAGAATAGTACGGCATCACTATGTTACTTCAGATTTATCCCTAAAAAGGTTAAAAGAAGTTACGGAGCTGGCGATTTCTCAGGTTACAGAGGAAGATTGGCTTCGATGATCACGTCATAATTTTAGAAGAAAATTATTGGCAAAGAGATGGATTAATTGAAGATACCATAGATCGATTCGTCATTGAGGTCAGCGACGGCGAGGATAGTGACACCGATTCAACCATATCTGCCATTTCTGAATCTGATTAATTTTTTATTATTCCGTTTTGTGAAATGATTATTAAAAACATGTGATAATTATGATATTGTTTTTTTTTTATCATGTTAACCTAGTGTAAAAAATAAAATTAAACTTATAACATTGTTTAAATTTATCGACATTCATTACTCATTGTGGTCATCAATAATTATAATTAGGTCACAGCACTACCGCATTCCTAAGCTCTGCATTCAACTCGCGCGCTATCTGTACCTTTTATACCTGTAACACCTTTGTTAACATGTATTATGCAAATAAATTATTTGATTTGATTTGGAGTAACCGATAAAACATCGTAGCAATAAAATCACCTCCACGTCCAATCACCAAAATTAGACGCGTCGAGTTACGTGCGAGAAAAAGTAATCAGTGCAATTGTTAAGTCCAAAAAAGGTGTTTAGCCATGGAGGCAACACAACCGACCAAACAACAAGATGCAGACACGAAGGAGACTGCAACGAAGAAGAAACCATTCCAGCGAAAGAAGCCAAACCTTACCTCAAGAGAGCTGCCAAAAGCACAGTACTTATCGAAGACATCAACATCAACTAACTGTGCAAAGGTCAGCGGAGTCGTTCTACCAACATTAATTCTGGGAGACACGGCGAAGGCCTATCTAGGATCTGTACAGGAAGATATACGATCCAGAACAAAGAAATTTAGCAAAAGTCTCAATAATAATTAATTTGAAAATATAAAGAAAAAGCTCGCTACTCCCCATGGAAAATGTCAACAACAGATTTGCTATTGACAATTTCACCAAGAAAAACCCTCGAAGTGAGGGTCGGGGAGAACGAAAATATACATAAACGGGACAAGTCAATTGAAATGTACTGTGCGTATCATAAAATCACTTCCATAAAAATGCACTGTGGAAATAAAGTCTATGTCATTAGATGATTTCCCACCCCACAAAAAAAAAAGGTCAAGTTAAGACAGAAAAATAAAGAAAAAGGATTTATTTGCCACAAATTAACGACATACACAACAATATGATTTTGCTAACTTAACCCTTATTGATAGTGTTAGTAGATCTTATATTTCTAAGCATAAGAGTGATAACGCTGGTTTCTATATCTTACTTAAGATTATGATATGAGAAAAACTTATTAGAAAATGGTCTGATCGTAACCACGTGTATCTATGGAATAATTATTGGAAGAACAAAGCGGTCTTAGCAAAGGGTTCTGAACACAGACGTCCGCGTGTCCAGGGACAATCAGGATTGTATGGCCACAGCTGCGATATTGCTTGTGGAATCTCCTCTCTGGACCTTGATCATTGATCTTCGTACGTTTGGGTAATAATTGTTCACCATCAAGTGTAAGTGCTACATACAATTTTGTATAGAACTAAGTATCAAGAAACCTAATCTACATATGTGACTCAGTGTTCTAAATAAATGTGAGAAGTGAAGATCAATTTGATGGGCTATTATTTGCTACAAACATCCCTCACGCAGTAAACCCGTAGAGACTTGTGCATAAATCTATCTTTGATGCTAGCCGGTGAGAAAACAAAGTTTCTTTACACTCTGTAACGTATTTCCTTTGTAAACGTCACATGTACAATATTTATTTCGTTTTATTACCATTTTTTGAACATATTTGTTGGAGTTGAAGTCAAAATTCGCTTCTGGCAACATCAAAATTCCTAAATTGCGTCTTAGTACGTTAGTTTGGTTACAACACTATGTGATTTTTATCGGTGGTGACAGGAAACGTCAAAGTTTGACAGTTCACTTTTCGACTGGCAGGTTCTGAAGTCACATTGCTCATTTTGCAATATTTTTCAATCCATGAAAATCATGGTTTGTTGGTACCCAGTTCGCATAATCCTGGCGGCTGGAGCCCTAATTTAACATGGACATTATGTTCCAGAAATGATTTCGGTGGAATCATAAATATAAAATGATTATATAGACCATGTGTCTAACATATTTTTTTTTTCCTTTGTTAAAAAGCGCTGATAATCCAGCGTTTTTTTTTTGGTTAATTAAAATTTAAATTTGAAGTTTGGATGCGGCCCCTAACTTGGAAAGTGGACAATTCCAGACGGATGTTTCTTACAGGAAGATTTGGTTTATTTTTTCCTTATTATAATTTAGCATACAATAACAGGGTATGTAATTAAAACCTTTTTCTTTTCACCTCACAACACGTGCTACGGTGCATTATTGAACAAAATTATTGACCTAACCAATAGACCAAACTTGTACATAAGGAACCTAAATAATTGTTGAATACACAGGAGAAATAATCTAAAATGTTGTAGTTTGAATTCTCTCTGTTATCACCTTCCCTAAGATTAAAAGCCATTTTTGCCGCTGACTTCTATCCAGGTAATTACTGTGTTAATTTATTTATTGACGCCTGGCACCCGAGGTTCTTTTTTATATTATTATTTTGGCGTTCAATAACCTAATTTTGTTTAACACAAGTGAAATTTAAATTTTGTGGCACACATAAGTGGTAAATCATACACCCACATGGCAACTCGTAGGTTACATTAAGGTCGCGGATAAATTTGAAACAGAGTTACCGCGCGCCTGGGCACTCAGGCAATTTAAGGAACAGGGGTGGGTATAGTCAGTAAAACTCTGACACGCCCGGGCTCAGCTCCACCCAGAGCGGGAGAAGTCATTGGATGATTGCCCAATCCCACAGAAAAAAAAGGGCATTCTACTTAGCAACCGCCGTGTCGTTGTTACGTCCATGGCTAATGTCAACACCCCTCTCGTCATTCGTCAGGATTTCTTTAACCACTGTCTACTGCCTTACGCCGAGTGGACCATGCTGATTGAAAAGAACGAAGGACGTAGTAGAAGAGTACCGGTTGGAGCTGCCGCTAGTCACCCAAATCATCCACTTTACTCAACGCAGATCAGATCATGCCACCCGACTAAGGCGATCAAGATTTTAAAGATGATATCGAGCAGTACCAAAATTTCATGTCGCACTTGGATACGTGGTTGCGATAAGTCCCATAATATACAAATGCTACACAGAGAGGAACGGAAGAAACATCCAATTTCTGTATCTCTATGGATATGTTTATCAAAAATAAATATTACTATTATAAAACAGTTAGATGTACCTAACCCTTTATGGGGGAGGAGTAACCGATAAAACATCGCAGCGATAACATCACCTCCACGTAAAAAAATCACCAAAATTAGACGCATCGAGTTACGTGCGCGAAAAAATACTTAATCAGTGGAATTGTTAAGTGCTAATTCACCAGGATTAGTGTGGACAAGTGTCTACCTCCACGGGTTGCGAAGCAGGACCCTGGCCACTTAGGCAGCTTATAACTTTACAAAAGTCAGTGGAGTCGTTCTACCAACATTAATTCTGGGAGACACGGCGAAGCCCTATCTAGGATCTGTACAGGAAGATATACGATCCAGAACAAAGAAATTTAGCAAAGGTCTCAATAATAATGACTTTGAAAAGAGAAAGAAAAAGCTCGCTGCTCCCCATGGAAAACGTCAACAACAGATTCGCTATTGATCATTTCACCAAGAAAAACCCTCGAACTGAGGATCGGGGAGAACGAAAATATACATAAACGGGGACAAGTCAGTTGAAATGTACTGCGCGTATCATAAAATCACTTCCATAAAAATGCACCGTGGAAATAAAGTCTACTTGGCAAGTCATCACTAAGCTTAGTGGAACACGAAGAACTCACCACATATACGAGTACATCTCCACCGAAAAAAAACTTGAAACATTCCGAAAAATCATCCAGCTCCAGTTAAGGTTAGGTTTCGGAAACACCAAAACCTAACCTTAAGGTTAGATTTGTTCTGCCCAGGGGTCGTGGATAAATTCGAAACAGAGTTACCGCGCCCCTGGGTACTCAGGGCAGGGAAGGAACAGGGGTGGGTTTTAGTCAGTAAAAGTCTGACATGCCCGCTCCACACAGAGCGCGAGATGTCATTGGATGATCCTCCCACCCCACTAAAAAAAGGGCAAGTTCAAATGCTTTAAGCATAAGAATGATAACGCTGGTTCCTATATCTTACTTAAGATTATGATATGAGAAAAACTTATTAGAAAATGCCCGAGGTTTTTATTATATATCATTATTTTGGCGTTCAATAAGCTAATGTTGTTAAACACAGGTCAAATTTTCAATTTTGTTGCACACATAAACATGCAATCCCCCTTTTATCTTACAATATGTGACGTTATCTAGATTTCTATTGTGGTTTATTCTTTGCCAAATATTTAAATTTTATTGTTTGTCGATTTCATACATAGGTTTTTCTATACAGTGCAGAAAGAAGTACCTACACACTTGGCAGTGGTGAATGAAGATTTAGATTTTGATGGCAGTCATGAACTTCTAAGACAAATTTTAGTTTCAATCGGCTTTAGGTATAAGAAATGCCAGTCAAATAGACTAGTTCTCATTGACAAACCAGCAATTGCTTCAAAACCTACCTCCTTAGGGATACCATATAAGTGATAGTGGTGCCATCCCTTCGTTTTTATGACTTTCTTGACAGACTGTATTAATGCGGCTCTGATCGATTAACATAGTTCACCACAAAGACACTAGATGGCGCTACACACAGTGTATATTAAATTAAAAACGAAAATTGTGTATAAACATAATAAAATTAACACAATAAATCCATACGAAATATTAAATTTAATTCAGTAATACATTTGGTCTAATTAAAATTTATGCGTCACACTATGTGTAAATTGAAACAAATGATTTCGCGTAACAGAGTGTAATTTTTGCTAGATGACAGTTCTTTTTCGTTTTGAACTTGATGGTGGCACACCGTAATTTATTATATTGATTCGAAAGTAACTGAAAAGACTTCAAAATGAGTCGTAGATCTATTTCCCACCCCACAAAAAAAAGGTACTAGCGTGGCGTTTAAAAATACCATACAGGGTGTAAGGTACATGAACGCACATACGTGTACTAGTGATTCAGTACATGATTCTGGACCCCCTAGCGTTGGAATTTTTCGTCAGGTTTTTCCTAATTTTTGAAAAAAAAAAAAAAATTTTTTTTTTCACTCTATATAAAATCGTTATACCTATCTAGCGCAAAGACATTTTAAATGAAAAAATAATTAATTATTTTTTTTCATTTAAAATGTCTTTGGGGTATATAGGTTTAATTACTGTAGAGAGGTACACATCAACTTCAAAGAAAACAAATACACTGAACCAATTGGAGGCCTAGACTATATATTGCAAACCTATGAAAGTAAATTTGGAAAAAGAAAATTTAATAAAGGACGTCAAATAGAACTGGATTCTTAGTTTGATTCAAGATGAAAGAGATGACCTTAGAGCTATTGACTCTGAAGTGGTAAGCGACTTTGTTTTACTATATTTTTGCGTATCAACTCGTTCTTTGAATTCTCGAAAACGTTTCTAAAAACCATTTCTCATTGTTTTAGGTGTGAAGCAAACCACTCTCAATAGATGAGTCGATATCTTTGTTGGGGGTTGATAGAAAACAGTCAAATAATTTTATCAAAAACTACCAACACTAACCACAATAATATGAAAATCGAAGAACGAGTAACGAATCCGTTCAATACTACTGCCACGGTTCATTGTAAACATCACAGCAGCTGCTCTCGTTTGACCACTTCCTCAACTGATGGTAAGTATGATTATCAGTTGATTGTGTGTGAATTTGAAAGTGAACAATGAGTCATCGAGTGCAGTTAAGAAGAAAGCGGGGTTCGATTTGGGATCATTTTACTCAAATAGACGAAAAAAAGGGAAAGTGTGTATATTGATCTCAAATACTTAGTATTTCGATGGGGCCGTCTGGCAATTTAACTAGACACATGGGACGTAAGCATCCCACAATTAGCATTGTAGTGGAGAGACAACCCACATTAGCTCCTACAGTAACAAATTTGAAAAGCGAACAAAATGAACCAACCCACAATGACTACGGGTACAGTCCCAAGCACATCAGCTCAAGTTGACCCGTCGCCAACTGCCACTACTCATTTTAATATAAGTAACCCCGACGATAAAGGATTATTTTATTTTTTAAAAACCGCTAAATGTAAGAAAATCGGTTGAATTTGATCGCCAGTTCGTTAAAATTATTTCGAAAGAGTACCAATCTTTTAGACTTGTTGAAGACGCAGAATTTAAAAAGTTTGTGGAAATGTTGGATCCAAATTATAGCTTGCTTACAAGAAAGACATTATCAAACAGCCTCTTGACCAAATGTGCATTCATATGTAAAAGAAGACATCTCGAAGGCACAAGCAGTATTTTACAACAGATGGATGGACCTCCATGAATAATGATTCATTTATTGCGGTCACAGCGCATTTTATTAATGACGATACATCATTGAAAAATTATCTGTAAGACTGAGTGCAATATTCAGACAATCACACAGCCAGTAATTTAACATCTTTTATGAGATCTGTTTTGCCAGGAATGGAATAAAGAAGACAGAATTGTGGCTGTAAGAAATGGAAATTGGCAATCAATTGGTTGTTTTTCCCATAAGATAAATCTTATATTGCAGAATGCCCTGGGCACTAAATCATTAGTGCAGCCTATTCCGAAAACAATTGGCGAAACTATATGTAAAGAGTATAGTGCAATATTCTAAAAAAAGTGCTCAAGCTAAAGCCAAATATGTAGAAATGGCAAAAAATATGGGTATACCAGACCTGAAATTAAAACAAGACACGCCTACTACGTGGAACAGTACGTACGAAATTTTAGATAGAATCCTCGAAGTTAAGGCCTTATTTCTACTTTGGCAATAATTAGAGCTGACTTATCGCTATCTCAGCATAATTGGACAATAATAGAATGCGCAGTACCCATATTATTTTTTTTAAATGAGGTGACCACAGAGGTATGTGGGGAAAAATATGTAAAGTTATCTAAAAAAAGAAGAAAGAAAGACGAAAGAAGAAAAAAAAAATTTTTACCACAAATTAACGACATACACAACAATATGATTTTGCTAACTTAACCCTTATCTTTAAAGTACCATTATTTTACAGAATAATGATAGATCACATTAATAAACAAGAATCAAATTTACTAGAAAATAATAATATACCCGTTGAAATTATTCAGTTAAAGATAATCTAAAAACAGGGCTAAATGAACGATTCCAAGGTCTGCAATCAGACATAATAATATCCGAGGCAACAGTTTTGGATCCAAGATTAAAAAATAAGGGTTTTTTTAAGTTCCCCCATAATAACAGTGACGAGCACGCAAATAGAGTGTCCAATGATCAATTAGAAGAACTGTTAGATTTTCTAGCTGAGCATCCCACTTTAGCCAGGGATGTTAGCTCAAGATCCAAGGAAACTGGAGAGACAGTAGAATGATCTTGCCAGGAAGCTTAATTCTTTTGGCTCTGGGTCATCAAAGACGGGAGACCGGTGGAAAAAGGTAAATGGAATGTTTTAATTATGTAATTCTTAACAGTTTCCAATAACTGCCATACCACCATATTACCATATTATTCGTTTTGATTTTACAGCACTGGGCTGACCTAAACCATAAAAGCAAGACCAGACTAGCCAAACGGAGAGAGGATGCTCGAGGCACTGGTGGTGGTCCAAGCAACCAAGAAGATCTATCAGAAATTGATAAAAAAAAACAGATCCATCATCGGGGAACAAGCTTAGTAAGGTTAAGGATACTCAGCACAGAGTACCTGTATTTGTAAGTTACCTACTTAAATTGAAGTATGAATGCATCTGTGTATTATGTATTTGATTTCATTGTCATTTTTCTTTGTAGTATTTAATTATTTGTTTCTCTCTTTAACTATACAATAAGATTTATATTTTTGACCAATAGCTTCTGTATATTTACAGACATTTCAGAATTTCCTGTGCCTGTTGCCGATTCAGTAGAAGTTCAAACACAACAAGTGCCAGAGCTACATGAGACAGGTAAAATATCTTGAATGTTTTAGATAAGGGTAGGTACTATCAACACAGTGTGTCTGTGAACAGTTTCGAAAAATTTTTGTTTGCAAGTTGTGAAGCATATCCGCACCGCCCATTACGTTGATGTCCAAGCTTTACAAAATTGGGTTTTGTCTCAAATTGTGTTCGTCTCATTGGGCAACAACGTTATATTGACGAACACCATGTGTTGAGACAAATCCCTTTATTTTAAAACCCTGTTTTTAACATTTATGACTTTTAAAATCTTAGTCAGTTATCTGAATTTTGTGTATCACTCCTCAGTTGCATCTTGCACATCGTCGTGACGTTTGTATCGTATTCGAGTGATTTCTGTCTGTGAGCTATATCTTGTTGATAACCATGAATTCGCGTGGAAACCTTAACATTATGGAGCGCACCCGTATCATTCGCCTGCGAGATGAAGGAGGAAATATTAGCCAAATAGCTCAAGACGTGAATATGTCGGTAAGTGAAAAAGAATGTAGATTTTCCTACATGCGTTAAAATAATTAAGTATCGAATTATTTTTATTAATGTCATTTCGACTTATCCATTACGACGAGGGAGTATATATCCCGACTGTTTCACAAGCCGTTTCTGACGATCGAGGCAGATTTATTCCGCAGGCGCAGAACATTCTATATTCGTCACTGAGAAGAACAGTCGTCGCTTTGGCCGATCCAGCAACTCCTGAACGGTACCGACGTCGATTCATTGAGAACAACCCCATCCCTGGGGCCATTTGGAACAACCATCTGCTTCAGAACGCAGATGAGATAATGCCTGCTAATTATAACACCGATAATCTTCGAGACGACATCGCTCTTTTGAGCCCTTATCTTAATAAGCTCCATAATGTCATTTCAAATCTGTATGTTAATATTAAAGAGTCGGTCCATAGCTAAACACCATTCATTAGAAATTTTACCAAGGGAACCCTTTCTACAAATTACTCCACTGATTTTGTCATCTATACTATCTATATGGCAAAAGGTTTTTTTTTTTTGTGACATTGAAAGCAAAAACGTGATTACCAAATTATAAAAGGACTCTTTCATTGTTTGTTTCATTTTTTACAGAGAAACACTGTCCGGCTGTGGCTTTAATCGATTTGACAACGAGGGGCACGTCGAGGCTAGATCACGGGCGTCGGGTCCACGTGTGATCACACAAGACCGCCTGGACCGGATGGTGGCCACTTATGAGCAGTAGCCTTTTACTCCTACGCGAATGTTTGCTAACGAATTTGACTGCGGTTTGCAAGCGATACGGAATGCTTTACGCCGGGCAGGCATTCGGCATAGAAAACCGGCCAGAAAAATTGTATTATCGGATGCCCACAAAGCGGCACGAGTTCGTTTTGCACGAGATTATAGGGATTTCGATTTTTCACACGCCATATCGTCCGCCACACGGACGAGCTCTCCAGGGCCGCGGGCCCTAGCTCGTCTATATCCCCGAACGGGCAAACGGCGCAAGTTATTTAGAGTTGCTGCAGGATGCAATGCTGCCAACAGTGAGAGTGGTGTATCCGGAGGAAGAAGTTCCGGAAATTGTTTTTATTCAAGATAATTGTCCGATACACCGCTGTCACTTGGTTGACAATTAGATCCAGCAGCAACCTAACTTGCGTGCTGTGCCATGGCCCTCACGATCTCCAGACCTTAACCCAATAGAAAATTTATGGGCAATAATGGTTCAGAGATGGGATACAAGAGCCGAAAGAACCAAGCAAGCTCTGGTCGCACATGTTGACCAGGTGTGGGATTCACTACGGGGCTCCAATCTTTGTGAAATCCTCGTAAATTCGATGCGAAGCAGATGTGACGCCGTTATAGACGCCCTTACAAAATATTAAGTTCTTACCATAATTCTCGGGAGACTAAATTTATTCATTTTCTGTGTTTATAAATTAGATAGTATTAGAAGTATTTTTAACCGACTTTCGAAAAAGGAGGAGGTTCTATGTTCGACTGTATGTATGTTTTTTTTTATCATAATATAACATTGTATCGGGTTCTAGTTTTATTTACGAGATAGGTATTATTATTTAGATTAAGCATAGTTTTTATTATTTTCTTGTTTATAATTGGTTTTTAATTGTAAGAGTGTATAGTGTATTGTGTGAGTTTATAGTTAATTTTTCTGATTTATGTTCATTATTATTTCAGTAATTCTACCAATGGGTAGAAGAATGCTACAAGGAGGTTATTTTTAGAGTTCCGTATCCGAAGGGTCCAAACGGAGCCCTATTGCTGTCACTCACGTGTCACTCTGTCTGTCTGTCCGTCGTCTGTCACAAAAGTTTGTTCCAAAGATTTTTTTAACTTCCCATTGACGTAGAAACTTGAAATTTGGTGATAATGTTTTTTCTTTGATAATTCCCTCATTTGCGGAACCCTAAATGTGCGAAAACCGACATACACTTGGCTGATTTTTTACTTTAGCTTGAATTAACAAACTTTGTTTTGTTGTTATATCAATCTGTGTGTGCTGGTAACATGAAGCAATATAATAATAATTTACTACTTGTGGTTTACTTATTTGTAAAAAATATATTTAATACTTCTTAGTGACTACCAACTAATTGTATAAAATTGGGCTTTGTCTCAAATTGTGTTCGTCTCATTGGGCAACAACGTTATATTGACGAACACCATGTGTTGAGACAAATCCCTTTATTTTAAAACCCTGTTTTTAACATTTATGACTTTTAAAATCTTAGTTATATGAATTTTGTGTATCACTCCTCAGTTGCATCTTGCACATCGTCGCGACGTTTGTATCGTATTCGAGTGATTTCTGTCTGTTAGCTATATCTTGTTGATAAACATGAGTTCGCGTGGAAACCTTAACATTATGGAGCGCACCCGTATCATTCACCTGCGAGATGAAGGAGGAAATATTAGCCAAATAGCTCAAGACCTGAATATGTCGGTAAGTGAAAAAGAATGTAGATTTTCCTACATGCGTTAAAATAATTAAGTATCGAATTATTTTTATTAATGTCATTTCAAATCTGTATGTTAATATTAAAGAGTCGGTCCATAGCTAAACACCATTCATTCGAAATTTTACCAAGGGAACCCTTTCTACAAATTACTCCACTGATTTTGTCATCTATACTATCTATATAGCAAAAGGTTTTCTTTTTTTGTGACATTGAAAGCAAAAACGTGATTACCAAATTATAAAAGGACTCTTTCATTGTTTGTTTCATTTTTTACAGAGAAACACTGTCCGGCTGTGGCTTTAATCGATTTGACAACGAGGGGCACGTCGAGGCTAGATCACGGGCGTCGGGTCCACGTGTGATCACACAAGACCGCCTGGACCGGATGGTGGCCACTTATGAGCAGTAGCCTTTTACTCCTACGCGAATGTTTGCTAACGAATTTGACTGCGGTTTGCAAGCGATACGGAATGCTTTACGCCGGGCAGGCATTCGGCATAGAAAACCGGCCAGAAAAATTGTATTATCGGATGCCCACAAAGCGGCACGAGTTCGTTTTGCACGAGATTATAGGGATTTCGATTTTTCACACGCCATATCGTCCGCCACACGGACGAGCTCTCCAGGGCCGCGGGCCCTGGAGAGCTCGTCTATATCCCCGAACGGGCAAACGGCGCAAGTTATTTAGAGTTGCTGCAGGATGCAATGCTGCCAACAGTGAGAGTGGTGTATCCGGAGGAAGAAGTTCCGGAAATTGTTTTATTCAAGATAATTGTCCGATACACCGCTGTCACTTGGTTGACAATTAGATCCAGCAGCAACCTAACTTGCGTGCTGTGCCATGGCCCTCACGATCTCCAGACCTTAACCCAATAGAAAATTTATGGGCAATAATGGTTCAGAGATGGGATACAAGAGCCGAAAGAACCAAGCAAGCTCTGGTCGCACATGTTGACCAGGTGTGGGATTCACTACGGGGCTCCAATCTTTGTGAAATCCTCGTAAATTCGATGCGAAGCAGATGTGACGCCGTTATAGACGCCCTTACAAAATATTAAGTTCTTATCATATTTCTCGGGAGACTAAATTTATTCATTTTCTGTGTTTATAAATTAGATAGTCATAGAAGTATTTTATTATAATATAATATTGTATCGGGTTCTAGTTTTATTTACGAGATAAGTATTATTATTTAGATTAAGCATAGTTTTCATTATTTTCTTGTTTATAATTGGTTTTTAACATTGTAAGAGTGTATAGTGTATTGTGTGAGTTTATAGTTATTTTTTCTGATTTATGTTCATTATTATTTCAGTAATTCTACGAATGGGTAGAAGAATAGAATGCTACAAGGAGGTTATTTTTAGAGTTCCGTATCCTAAGGGTCCAAACGGAGCCCTATTGCTGTCACTCACGTGTCACTCTGTCTGTCTGTCCGTCGTCTGTCACAAAAGTTTGTTCCAAAGATTTTTTTAACTTCCCATTGACTTAGAAACTTGAAATTTGGTGATAATGTTTTTTCTTTGATAATTCCCTCATTTGCGGAACCCCAAATGTGCGAAGTCCGACACACACTTGGCTGATTTTTTACTTTTGCTTGAATTAACAAACTTTGTTTTGTTGTTATATCAATTTGTGTGTGCTGGTAACATGAAGCAATATCATAATAATTTACTACTTGTGGTTTACTTATTTGTAAAAAATATATTTAATACTTCTTAGTGACTACCTACTAATTGTATTGAATTATGTTCTTAAAACAACAGATGTGCTGCTGGGGAGTTTATTTTGTTTGTTTTGTTATCTTTTATAACTTTTGACGTTCAGAAAGTGTTGATTATCAGCCTAATTATAATAAATGATTTATGACTTTGAGTTGTGATTTTTAATTGAACCCTCTAAAATGTCTCCATACTAAGCTTATATTCCCCCATGCATTACGAGACCACTTGATTTACTTTATTGTGTGTTAGGTGAGGTATTGCAGCTTTGAGTGGCATGTGAATATACAGGGTGTAACGGTCATATTTTAAGAACCAGTTCTGCCCGTGGTAACGAGCAACTTTCTCTAAGAAAAACAGAAAATTCTCAAAAAAAAAATTGACTTTCCATACAAAGTTATCATCAGCTGTTCAGTATTTGTATGGGAGGAAAATTTTTTTTTTTTTTTTTTGAGAAAATCCTCGTGTTTTCTTGACGAAAGTTGTTCATATCGATGGGCAGATGCAGTTCTTAAAATATGACCACACCTTTCCGTTACACCCTGTATTTTGTAGTTGAAAATTTTTGTTAAATTCCCATGCTGTGGGAATACACTTAATGAAATATACTGAGCACAGTGCAGTGTTAGATTATTTTCAAGTGTTTGACTTTACTCTTTCGCTCGATTATTCAACAGTAAAGATCTTCAGTGCGTTCAGATCAGCCAGTGTGATCAGAGTTACTTTCTTTCAATCTTTCTTTACAATGGAAATACAAGTATACGTAGACGTCGACAGATATTTATTTCGGCAGGATTTCGTGCATATGCTGTCGTTCAATCTAATATGGCCATGGGCCGAAACGCACTACAAACTAATAGAAAACGAGTGCACGAACTGCCATGCGCTGATAAATACAGTGCCGGGTCAACCAGACCACTTCATAGTAGACATGAGTTTTGGCCCGAACCTAGAATTTTATCTTAATTGTGACTGGTTTTGGTGCAGTGTATGCACAATGTGTGTGTATGAACATTATCCGCCGAATGAGTGCGAAATTTGCTTCCCGCCGGCGCCGTAAATACTCGGACACCATCTCAGGTAATACTATAATATGTAAAGTGAAGAGTATAGTGCAATATTCTAAAAAAAAGTGCTCAAGCTAAAGCCAAATATGTAGAAATGGCAAAAAATATGGGTATACCAGACCTGAAATTAAAACAAGACACGCCTACTAGGTGGAACAGCACGTACGAAATTTTAGATAGAATCCTCGAAGTTAAGGCCTTATTTCTACTTTGGCAATAATTAGAGCTGACTTATCGCTATCTCAGCATAATTGGACAATAATAGCAAGCGCAGTACCCATATTATTATTTTTAAATGAGGTGACCACAGAGGTATGTGGGGGAAAATAGGTAACTATCAGAAGTACCATTATTTTACAGAATAATGATAGATCACATTAATAGACAAGAATCAAATTTACTAGAAAATAATAATATACCCGTTGAAATTATTCAGTTAAAGATAATCTAAAAACAGGGCTAAATGAACGATTCCAAGGTCTGGAATCAGACATAATAATATCCGAGGCAACAGTTTTGGATCCAAGATTAAAAAATAAAGGTTTTTTAAGTTCCCCCATAATAACAGTGACGAGCACGCAAATAGAGTGTCCAATGATCAATTAGAAGAACTGTTAGATTTTCTAGCTGAGCATCCCACTTTAGCCAGGGATGTTAGCTCAAGATCCAAGGAAACTGGAGAGACAGTAGAATGATCTTGCCAGGAAGCTTAATTCTTTTGGTTCTGGGTCATTAAAGACGGGAGACCGGTGGAAAAAGGTAAATGGAATGTTTTAATTATGTAATTCTTAACAGTTTCCAATAACTGCCATACCACCATATTACCATATTATTCGTTTTGATTTTACAGCACTGGGCTGACCTAAACCATAAAAGCAAGACCAGACTAGCCAAACGGAGAGAGGATGCTCGAGGCACTGGTGGTGGTCCAAGCAACCAAGAAGATCTATCAGAAATTGATAAAAAAAATCTGATCCATCATCGGGGAACAAGCTTAGTAAGGTTAAGGATACTCAGCACAGAGTACCTGTATTTGTAAGTTACCTACTTAAATTGAAGTATGAATGCATCTGTGTATTATGTATTTGATTTCATTGTCATTTTTCTTTGTAGTATTTAATTATTTGTTTCTCTCTTTAACTATACAATAAGATTTATATTTTTGACCAATAGCTTCTGTATATTTACAGACATTTCTGAATTTCCTGTGCCTGTTGCCGATTCAGTAGAAGTTCAAACACAACAAGTGCCAGAGCTACATGAGACAGGTAAAATATCTTGAATGTTTTAGATAAGGGTAGGTACTATCAATACAGTGTGTCTGTGAACAGTTTCGAAAAATTTTTGTTTGCAAGTTGTGAAGCATATCCGCACCGCCCATTACGTTGATGTCCAAGCTTTACAAAATTGGGCTTTGTCTCAAATTGTGTTCGTCTCATTGGGCAACAACGTTATATTGACGAACACCATGTGTTGAGACAAATCCCTTTATTTTAAAACCCTGTTTTTAACATTTATGACTTTTAAAATCTTAGTCAGTTATCTGAATTTTGTGTATCACTCCTCAGTTGCATCTTGCACATCGTCGCGACGTTTGTATCGTATTCGAGTGATTTCTGTCTGTGAGCTATATCTTGTTGATAGCCATGAATTCGCGTGGAAACCTTAACATTATGGAGCGCACCCGTATCATTCACCTGCGAGATGAAGGAGGAAATATTAGCCAAATAGCTCAAGACCTGAATATGTCGGTAAGTGAAAAAGAATGTAGATTTTCCTACATGCGTTAAAATAATTAAGTATCGAATTATTTTTATTAATGTCATTTCAAATCTGTATGTTAATATTAAAGAGTCGGTCCATAGCTAAACACCATTCATTGGAAATTTTACCAAGGGAACCCTTTCTACAAATTACTCCACTGATTTTGACATCTATACTATCTATATAGCAAAAGGTTTTTTTTTTTGTGACATTGAAAGCAAAAACGTGATTACCAAATTATAAAAGGACTCTTTCATTGTTTGTTTCATTTTTTACAGAGAAACACTGTCCGGCTGTGGCTTTAATCGATTTGACAACGAGGGGCACGTCGAGGCTAGATCACGGGCGTCGGGTCCACGTGTGATCACACAAGACCGCCTGGACCGGATGGTGGCCACTTATGAGCAGTAGCCTTTTACTCCTACGCGAATGTTTGCTAACGAATTTGACTGCGGTTTGCAAGCGATACGGAATGCTTTACGCCGGGCAGGCATTCGGCATAGAAAACCGGCCAGAAAAATTGTATTATCGGATGCCCACAAAGCGGCACGAGTTCGTTTTGCACGAGATTATAGGGATTTCGATTTTTCACACGCCATATCGTCCGCCACACGGACGAGCTCTCCAGGGCCGCGGGCCCTGGAGAGCTCGTCTATATCCCCGAACGGGCAAACGGCGCAAGTTATTTAGAGTTGCTGCAGGATGCAATGCTGCCAACAGTGAGAGTGGTGTATCCGGAGGAAGAAGTTCCGGAAATTGTTTTTATTCAAGATAATTGTCCGATACACCGCTGTCACTTGGTTGACAATTAGATCCAGCAGCAACCTAACTTGCGTGCTGTGCCATGGCCCTCACGATCTCCAGACCTTAACCCAATAGAAAATTTATGGGCAATAATGGTTCAGAGATGGGATACAAGAGCCGAAAGAACCAAGCAAGCTCTGGTCGCACATGTTGACCAGGTGTGGGATTCACTACGGGGCTCCAATCTTTGTGAAATCCTCGTAAATTCGATGCGAAGCAGATGTGACGCCGTTATAGACGCCCTTACAAAATATTAAGTTCTTATCATATTTCTCGGGAGACTAAATTTATTCATTTTCTGTGTTTATAAATTAGATAGTCTTAAGCCGGGTACACATTGGTGCAATGTAACATGTAATGCAACATGCAATGCAAGAATTTGACGTCCACATTGCTGCAATGTATCATGTAAAGTAACAGAATTCCCATAGTGTAGACGCCTTGCGCGCACGAACCGCGTCTACTACGCGCACCAACAGATTGTTGCAACTCTTGCGCGTTGCGACCCGAAATTTGTCGGTTTTTTCCCCGAACACAAAGAGGCGCGCAGTATGCGCGGAGCGTCAGTGTGGACAGGTTGTGTGGTGTGTACGGCTAGACGCGCGCGAACATGGAACAAGACGACGCTACTGCGGCGGAGGAGGCGGTTACATTTACGTGGAGTGAAGAAAAAGTGCTTCAATTAATTGAAGTGTACAGATCAAAGGAAATTTTGTGGAATCCACAACATGAGAATTTTTATAAAAAACATTTTAAAGAGGATGCATGGATGGAAATTGCTAATTTGATGGAAACAACACAAGAAAAATGTTACAGTAAAATGATTAGTATTTTATCATCCTACCGTCGTGAAAAAGCGAAGGAAAAGAAATCGAAAGGAACAGGAAAAGGTAAATAAATAATAATAATTTACTATTTATTATTTATTCATATACTTTATTCTTAGTACAATCGTAGGTTGGAAACCGCAAAAATGTTTGTGTATTGAAATGTAAATTAACATAGCCGACTAATATTGAAATTGGCTTTTTTCTCTACAAAATGACAACTTTGACAACAACTACAATATTTTAATGGATTGAAATCACAAATTAATTATTAAATATTATTAATTATTATTAGTCAAGTTTACTTAAAAACAACTATGTTTAAAACTGACTGAATTATGTTTTTTATTTAATTTTTTTCATGATTATTATTTTATTTTTTCAGGTGCCTCGGAGACATACAAAAGTCGATGGTTTGCCTTTGATTCTTTGAAGTTCTTGGACAACCGTAACAAACCGAGAAAGAGAACGAACACGGTAAGTAAAACTGGATTGATTCTTTTACGAACATCTGTCTTGCCAATGAACCTTCCCTTCTTTCATAAAATAATCGGAGAGCTCATCTCTTAACGCATTCAAATGTGCAGGCGATCGTCGAGGAATATTTCTCATAGGTAGTAGTGATCTCATATCTTCATTATTTTGCCTACGTGTGTCTTCATTCGTAACTTCATCTTCAGTGTCATTCATATATGTATTTCTAGAGTGACGTCTCAAATAATTATGTAAAAGGACAATTGCCATAACCACTAGCTCAGCTTTATCAGGCTGTAAAAGCATTGGTTTTCTGAGAACTCTAAAGACAGACGATATGATATCAAATGCATTTTCAACAGTTCTTCTGGCTCTGCTTAGCCTGTAGTTGAATACTCTCTTTGAAGTGCCTTTTGGATGTGCCCCAGCATATGGTTTCATCAGATTTTCACTTAAAGCAAAGGCACTATCACCCACAAAGAAATATGGTATTGGAATATGTCTCCGTGGGAGTGAATCAGGTGATGGAAGGTTTATTGTACGATCTTCTATCATTTCACAGAGTTTTGTATCTTTAAAGATGCCACCATCTGAAATCCTTCCTTGGCATCCCACATCTACAAATAGAAAATTATAATCGGCGTCAACCAAAGCAAAAAGAACGATGCTAAAGAAGTTTTTATAGTTGTAGAATTCAGTTCCACTTTTGATAGGTGCCTCAAGCACAACATGTTTTCCGTCCAGTGCCCCTAAACAGTGTGGAAAATTCCACTTCTCTTCAAACTGTTTGCTTATGTTCAACCAAGTTTCTTCTGTCGTTGGAAGCTAAAACAAAAAACTTTTATTTAATTTATGGCTACGAGACAGTCATTGTACTAAGTAGCCCAACACTCGCTGGTGACAATTTTTGAGGTGCCATTATAGTGAGCATCTCTTGATTTTATTGCTAGCTATATTGAACTAGACTAAAAAACGAACTAAATATTTAGTCGTTTCGACATTTGTCCATCGGTGCCACGATACCTACCTTCCTGGAGAGTTATATCTACTATCTAGTAGTTTATATCAAGAGATGGGACCTACAGTTATAAATTATTTTTATGTTTTTCAGGAGGCGGTTCAACAACCGATTAATGAAGAAAATCTGCAGAACGAATTTGCTACTCCACGTACACGGTATGAACCTACGCGAGCTAAACAAGCAAAAAAAGATGAAAGCAGCAGTGTACTGGCCGATGTAGTGGGCATATTACAAACTACTGCCAATAAGTTGGGAAATTCAGGCGCTCCAGATTTAACTACAACTTTCGCTTCCTATATATCAGCTAAAATGAATACTTATTCCCTTCAAACCAGGAATTCGGTCGAACATGGAATTTTTGAAATTTTGATGAAGGCTGACAGAGGTTATTATGAATCATCATATCGACAGCAGGATAACTACCCCAGTTCATACCAAGAATCCTATTATGCATCACAGAAGAAAGGACAAGATTATGTGGATCTGACCGGATATGTTAATCGTCCTGGAACTTCCGAATTTAATCGTCCCTCGCCTTCCGCGCAAACTCCAGATACAAATCAAGCCGGACGCTATGGCTATACCACGGCAAGGAACGAAGAATATATGAACCAACAGCCATCGTCTGTAACGTCACTAGAATCTAACCACTCCTATGACGACTTTAATGATTTGATGTGATAATACTGTTCTTTAATTGACTTATTAAGAATAAAACTTACCTTGATATAATCTTTTAATTCCTCAATTATGGCGGAGCATACTTCTGTAATAATGCCACTTATGGCTTGTTTTGATACTCTGAAGGTATACTGTAAACTTGTGTAAGAGTCACCACTAGCTAAAAAACGAAGTGTTATTGCCAGTCTGTCTTGGATTGAAATTGGAGCCCTTAACTGTGTGCGATTCCGAAAAATTCTTGGTCCGACTAATCTGAGTAGATCTTCAAATGTCGTTGGACTCATCCTTAAGAAATTTTGAAATTGTCCAGTTAATCTCATATCGGCCATTAGTTTTGCACCAGCTCTCTGACTATACAACTCTGTACGCCACCAACGTCGATGTCTTCTGCGTTTTATCACATGATTCACTATTAATAATGAAGCACTGACTATCATCAGAGCCCGCAATTGGTCGTCACGATCCATTCCTTTGCGTGTTCTTTTGCAGACTGAGCGATCCGTTCGCGCGCATCTCGGAAACAGATGTGAGTAGGTACATGCGCGGTTCGTGCGCACGTTGTGCGCGCCCCGCGTCTACACTGATGCAATGCTCGTTTCGTGTTGCATTGCATGTTGCGTTGCAGCAGTCTGTACCCGCCTTTAGAAGTATTTTATTATAATATAATATTGTATCGGGTTCTAGTTTTATTTACGAGATAAGTATTATTATTTAGATTAAGCATAGTTTTTATTATTTTCTTGTTTATAATTGGTTTTTAACATTGTAAGAGTGTATAGTGTATTGTGTGAGTTTATAGTTATTTTTTCTGATTTATGTTCATTATTATTTCAGTAATTCTACGAATGGGTAGAAGAATAGAATGCTACAAGGAGGTTATTTTTAGAGTTCCGTATCCTAAGGGTCCAAACGGAGCCCTATTGCTGTCACTCACGTGTCACTCTGTCTGTCTGTCCGTCGTCTGTCACAAAAGTTTGTTCCAAAGATTTTTTTAACTTCCCATTGACGTGGAAACTTGAAATTTGGTGATAATGTTTTTTCTTTGATAATTCCCTCATTTGCGGAACCCCAAATGTGCGAAGTCCGACACACACTTGGCTGATTTTTTACTTTTGCTTGAATTAACAAACTTTGTTTTGTTGTTATATCAATTTGTGTGTGCTGGTAACATGAAGCAATATCATAATAATTTACTACTTGTGGTTTACTTATTTGTAAAAAATATATTTAATACTTCTTAGTGACTACCTACTAATTGTATTGAATTATGTTCTTAAAACAACAGATGTGCTGCTGGGGAGTTTATTTTGTTTGTTTTGTTATCTTTTATAACTTTTGACGTTCAGAAAGTGTTGATTATCAGCCTAATTATAATAAATGATTTATGACTTTGAGTTGTGATTTTTAATTGAACCCTCTAAAATGTCTCCATACTAAGCTTATATTCCCCCATGCATTACGAGACCACTTGATTTACTTTATTGTGTGTTAGGTGAGGTATTGCAGCTTTGAGTGGCATGTGAATATACAGGGTGTAACGGTCATATTTTAAGAACCAGTTCTGCCCGTGGTAACGAGCAACTTTCTCTAAGAAAAACAGAAAATTCTCAAAAAAAAAATTGACTTTCCATACAAAGTTATCATCAGCTGTTCAGTATTTGTATGGGAGGAAAATTTTTTTTTTTTTTTTTTGAGAAAATCCTCGTGTTTTCTTGACGAAAGTTGTTCATATCGATGGGCAGATGCAGTTCTTAAAATATGACCACACCTTTCCGTTACACCCTGTATTTTGTAGTTGAAAATTTTTGTTAAATTCCCATGCTGTGGGAATACACTTAATGAAATATACTGAGCACAGTGCAGTGTTAGATTATTTTCAAGTGTTTGACTTTACTCTTTCGCTCGATTATTCAACAGTAAAGATCTTCAGTGCGTTCAGATCAGCCAGTGTGATCAGAGTTACTTTCTTTCAATCTTTCTTTACAATGGAAATACAAGTATACGTAGACGTCGACAGATATTTATTTCGGCAGGATTTCGTGCATATGCTGTCGTTCAATCTAATATGGCCATGGGCCGAAACGCACTACAAACTAATAGAAAACGAGTGCACGAACTGCCATGCGCTGATAAATACAGTGCCGGGTCAACCAGACCACTTCATAGTAGACATGAGTTTTGGCCCGAACCTAGAATTTTATCTTAATTGTGACTGGTTTTGGTGCAGTGTATGCACAATGTGTGTGTATGAACATTATCCGCCGAATGAGTGCGAAATTTGCTTCCCGCCGGCGCCGTAAATACTCGGACACCATCTCAGGTAATACTATAATATGTAAAGTGAAGAGTATAGTGCAATATTCTAAAAAAAAGTGCTCAAGCTAAAGCCAAATATGTAGAAATGGCAAAAAATATGGGTATACCAGACCTGAAATTAAAACAAGACACGCCTACTAGGTGGAACAGCACGTACGAAATTTTAGATAGAATCCTCGAAGTTAAGGCCTTATTTCTACTTTGGCAATAATTAGAGCTGACTTATCGCTATCTCAGCATAATTGGACAATAATAGCAAGCGCAGTACCCATATTATTATTTTTAAATGAGGTGACCACAGAGGTATGTGGGGGAAAATAGGTAACTATCAGAAGTACCATTATTTTACAGAATAATGATAGATCACATTAATAGACAAGAATCAAATTTACTAGAAAATAATAATATACCCGTTGAAATTATTCAGTTAAAGATAATCTAAAAACAGGGCTAAATGAACGATTCCAAGGTCTGGAATCAGACATAATAATATCCGAGGCAACAGTTTTGGATCCAAGATTAAAAAATAAAGGTTTTTTAAGTTCCCCCATAATAACAGTGACGAGCACGCAAATAGAGTGTCCAATGATCAATTAGAAGAACTGTTAGATTTTCTAACTGAGCATCCCACTTTAGCCAGGGATGTTAGCTCAAGATCCAAGGAAACTGGAGAGACAGTAGAATGATCTTGCCAGGAAGCTTAATTCTTTTGGTTCTGGGTCATTAAAGACGGGAGACCGGTGGAAAAAGGTAAATGGAATGTTTTAATTATGTAATTCTTAACAGTTTCCAATAACTGCCATACCACCATATTACCATATTATTCGTTTTGATTTTACAGCACTGGGCTGACCTAAACCATAAAAGCAAGACCAGACTAGCCAAACGGAGAGAGGATGCTCGAGGCACTGGTGGTGGTCCAAGCAACCAAGAAGATCTATCAGAAATTGATAAAAAAAATCTGATCCATCATCGGGGAACAAGCTTAGTAAGGTTAAGGATACTCAGCACAGAGTACCTGTATTTGTAAGTTACCTACTTAAATTGAAGTATGAATGCATCTGTGTATTATTAAGTATTTGATTTCATTGTCATTTTTCTTTGTAGTATTTAATTATTTGTTTCTCTCTTTAACTATACAATAAGATTTATATTTTTGACCAATAGCTTCTGTATATTTACAGACATTTCTGAATTTCCTGTGCCTGTTGCCGATTCAGTAGAAGTTCAAACACAACAAGTGCCAGAGCTACATGAGACAGGTAAAATATCTTGAATGTTTTAGATAAGGGTAGGTACTATCAATACAGTGTGTCTGTGAACAGTTTCGAAAAATTTTTGTTTGCAAGTTGTGAAGCATATCCGCACCGCCCATTACGTTGATGTCCAAGCTTTACAAAATTGGGCTTTGTCTCAAATTGTGTTCGTCTCATTGGGCAACAACGTTATATTGACGAACACCATGTGTTGAGACAAATCCCTTTATTTTAAAACCCTGTTTTTAACATTTATGACTTTTAAAATCTTAGTCAGTTATCTGAATTTTGTGTATCACTCCTCAGTTGCATCTTGCACATCGTCGCGACGTTTGTATCGTATTCGAGTGATTTCTGTCTGTGAGCTATATCTTGTTGATAGCCATGAATTCGCGTGGAAACCTTAACATTATGGAGCGCACCCGTATCATTCACCTGCGAGATGAAGGAGGAAATATTAGCCAAATAGCTCAAGACCTGAATATGTCGGTAAGTGAAAAAGAATGTAGATTTTCCTACATGCGTTAAAATAATTAAGTATCGAATTATTTTTATTAATGTCATTTCAAATCTGTATGTTAATATTAAAGAGTCGGTCCATAGCTAAACACCATTCATTGGAAATTTTACCAAGGGAACCCTTTCTACAAATTACTCCACTGATTTTGACATCTATACTATCTATATAGCAAAAGGTTTTTTTTTTTGTGACATTGAAAGCAAAAACGTGATTACCAAATTATAAAAGGACTCTTTCATTGTTTGTTTCATTTTTTACAGAGAAACACTGTCCGGCTGTGGCTTTAATCGATTTGACAACGAGGGGCACGTCGAGGCTAGATCACGGGCGTCGGGTCCACGTGTGATCACACAAGACCGCCTGGACAGGATGGTGGCCACTTATGAGCAGTAGCCTTTTACTCCTACGCGAATGTTTGCTAACGAATTTGACTGCGGTTTGCAAGCGATACGGAATGCTTTACGCCGGGCAGGCATTCGGCATAGAAAACCGGCCAGAAAAATTGTATTATCGGATGCCCACAAAGCGGCACGAGTTCGTTTTGCACGAGATTATAGGGATTTCGATTTTTCACACGCCATATCGTCCGCCACACGGACGAGCTCTCCAGGGCCGCGGGCCCTAGCTCGTCTATATCCCCGAACGGGCAAACGGCGCAAGTTATTTAGAGTTGCTGCAGGATGCAATGCTGCCAACAGTGAGAGTGGTGTATCCGGAGGAAGAAGTTCCGGAAATTGTTTTTATTCAAGATAATTGTCCGATACACCGCTGTCACTTGGTTGACAATTAGATCCAGCAGCAACCTAACTTGCGTGCTGTGCCATGGCCCTCACGATCTCCAGACCTTAACCCAATAGAAAATTTATGGGCAATAATGGTTCAGAGATGGGATACAAGAGCCGAAAGAACCAAGCAAGCTCTGGTCGCACATGTTGACCAGGTGTGGGATTCACTACGGGGCTCCAATCTTTGTGAAATCCTCGTAAATTCGATGCGAAGCAGATGTGACGCCGTTATAGACGCCCTTACAAAATATTAAGTTCTTATCATATTTCTCGGGAGACTAAATTTATTCATTTTCTGTGTTTATAAATTAGATAGTCTTAGAAGTATTTTATTATAATATAATATTGTATCGGGTTCTAGTTTTATTTACGAGATAAGTATTATTATTTAGATTAAGCATAGTTTTTATTATTTTCTTGTTTATAATTGGTTTTTAACATTGTAAGAGTGTATAGTGTATTGTGTGAGTTTATAGTTATTTTTTCTGATTTATGTTCATTATTATTTCAGTAATTCTACGAATGGGTAGAAGAATAGAATGCTACAAGGAGGTTATTTTTAGAGTTCCGTATCCTAAGGGTCCAAACGGAGCCCTATTGCTGTCACTCACGTGTCACTCTGTCTGTCTGTCCGTCGTCTGTCACAAAAGTTTGTTCCAAAGATTTTTTTAACTTCCCATTGACGTGGAAACTTGAAATTTGGTGATAATGTTTTTTCTTTGATAATTCCCTCATTTGCGGAACCCCAAATGTGCGAAGTCCGACACACACTTGGCTGATTTTTTACTTTTGCTTGAATTAACAAACTTTGTTTTGTTGTTATATCAATTTGTGTGTGCTGGTAACATGAAGCAATATCATAATAATTTACTACTTGTGGTTTACTTATTTGTAAAAAATATATTTAATACTTCTTAGTGACTACCTACTAATTGTATTGAATTATGTTCTTAAAACAACAGATGTGCTGCTGAGGAGTTTATTTTGTTTGTTTTGTTATCTTTTATAACTTTTGACGTTCAGAAAGTGTTGATTATCAGCCTAATTATAATAAATGATTTATGACTTTGAGTTGTGATTTTTAATTGAACCCTCTAAAATGTCTCCATACTAAGCTTATATTCCCCCATGCATTACGAGACCACTTGATTTACTTTATTGTGTGTTAGGTGAGGTATTGCAGCTTTGAGTGGCATGTGAATATACAGGGTGTAACGGTCATATTTTAAGAACCAGTTCTGCCCGTGGTAACGAGCAACTTTCTCTAAGAAAAACAGAAAATTCTCAAAAAAAAATTGACTTTCCATACAAAGTTATCATCAGCTGTTCAGTATTTGTATGGGAGGAAAAAAAATTTTTTTTTTTTTTTTGAGAAAATCCTCGTGTTTTCTTGACGAAAGTTGTTCATATCGATGGGCAGATGCAGTTCTTAAAATATGACCACACCTTTCCGTTACACCCTGTATTTTGTAGTTGAAAATTTTTGTTAAATTCCCATGCTGTGGGAATACACTTAATGAAATATACTGAGCACAGTGCAGTGTTAGATTATTTTCAAGTGTTTGACTTCACTCTTTCGCTCGATTATTCAACAGTAAAGATCTTCAGTGCGTTCAGATCAGCCAGTGTGATCAGAGTTACTTTCTTTCAATCTTTCTTTACAATGGAAATACAAGTATACGTAGACGTCGACAGATATTTTTTTCGGCAGGATTTCGTGCATATGCTGTCGTTCAATCTAATATGGCCATGGGCCGAAACGCACTACAAACTAATAGAAAACGAGTGCACGAACTGCCATGCGCTGATAAATACAGTGCCGGGTCAACCAGACCACTTCATAGTAGACATGAGTTTTGGCCCGAACCTAGAATTTTATCTTAATTGTGACTGGTTTTGGTGCAGTGTATGCACAATGTGTGTGTATGAACATTATCCGCCGAATGAGTGCGAAATTTGCTTCCCGCCGGCGCCGTAAATACTCGGACACCATCTCAGGTAATACTATAATATGTAAAGTGAAGAGTATAGTGCAATATTCTAAAAAAAGTGCTCAAGCTAAAGCCAAATATGTAGAAATGGCAAAAAATATGGGTATACCAGACCTGAAATTAAAACAAGACACGCCTACTAGGTGGAACAGCACGTACGAAATTTAAGATAGAATCCTCGAAGTTAAGGCCTTATTTCTACTTTGGCAATAATTAGAGCTGACTTATCGCTATATCAGCATAATTGGACAATAATAGAATGCGCAGTACCCATATTAATTTTTTTAAATGAGGTGACCACAGAGGTATGTGGGGGAAAATATGTAACTATCTAAAGAAAGAAAGACGAAAGAAGGAAAAAGAATTTATTTGCCACAAATTAACGACATACACAACAATATGATTTTGCTAACTTAACCCTTATCTTTAAAGTACCTACCATTATTTTACAGAATAATGATAGATCACATTAATAAACAAGAATCAAATTTACTAGAAAATAATAATATGCCCGTTGAAATTATTCAGTTAAAGATAATCTAAAAACAGGGCTAAATGAACGATTCCAAGGTCTGGAATCAGACATAATAATATCCGAATCCGAGGCAACAGTTTTGGATCCAAGATTTAAAAAATAAGGGTTTTTTAAGTTCCCCCATAATAACAGTGACGAGCACGCAAATAGAGTGTCCAATGATCAATTAGAAGAACTGTTAGATTTTCTAGCTGAGCATCCCACTTTAGCCAGGGATGTTAGCTCAAGATCCAAGGAAACTGGAGAGACAGTAGAATGATCTTGCCAGTAAGCTTAATTCTTTTGGCTCTGGGTCATCAAAGACGGGAGACCGGTGGAAAAAGGTAAATGGAATGTTTTAATTATGTAATTCTTAACAGTTTCCAATAACTGCCATACCACCATATTACCATATTATTCGTTTTGATTTTACAGCACTGGGCTGACCTAAACCATAAAAGCAAGACCAGACTAGCCAAACGGAGAGAGGATGCTCGAGGCACTGGTGGTGGTCCAAGCAACCAAGAAGATCTATCAGAAATTGATAAAAAAAATCTGATCCATCATCGGGGAACAAGCTTAGTAAGGTTAAGGATACTCAGCACAGAGTACCTGTATTTGTAAGTTACCTACTTAAATTGAAGTATGAATGCATTTGTGTATTTATTAAGTATTTGATTTCATTGTCATTTTTCTTTGTAGTATTTAATTATTTGTTTCTCTCTTTAACTATACAATAAGATTTATATTTTTGACCAATAGCTTCTGTATATTTACAGACATTTCTGAATTTCCTGTGCCTGTTGCCGATTCAGTAGAAGTTCAAACACAACAAGTGCCAGAGCTACATGAGACAGGTAAAATATCTTGAATGTTTTAGATAAGGGTAGGTACTATCAACACAGTGTGTCTGTGAACAGTTTCGAAAAATTTTTGCTTGCAAGTTGTGAAGCATATCCGCACCGCCCATTACGTTGATGTCCAAGCTTTACAAAATTGGGCTTTGTCTCAAATTGTGTTCGTCTCATTGGGCAACAACGTTATATTGACGAACACCATGTGTTGAGACAAATCCCTTTATTTTAAAACCCTGTTTTTAACATTTATGACTTTTAAAATCTTAGTTATATGAATTTTGTGTATCACTCCTCAGTTGCATCTTGCACATCGTCGCGACGTTTGTATCGTATTCGAGTGATTTCTGTCTGTTAGCTATATCTTGTTGATAAACATGAGTTCGCGTGGAAACCTTAACATTATGGAGCGCACCTGTATCATTCACCTGCGAGATGAAGGAGGAAATATTAGCTCAAATAGCTCAAGACCTGAATATGTCGGTAAGTGAAAAAGAATGTAGATTTTCCTACATGCGTTAAAACTATCTATATAGCATAAGGTTTTTTTTTTGTGACATTGAAAGCAAAAACGTGATTACCAAATTATAAAAGGACTCTTTCATTGTTTGTTTCATTTTTACAGAGAAACACTGTCCGGCTGTGGCTTTAATCGATTTGACAACGAGGGGCACGTCGAGGCTAGATCACGGGCGTCGGGTCCACGTGTGATCACACAAGACCGCCTGGACCGGATGGTGGCCACTTATGAGCAGGAGCCTTTCACTCCTACGCGAATGTTTGCTAACGAATTTGACTGCGGTTTGCAAGCGATACGGAAAGCTTTACGCCGGGCAGGCATTCGGCATAGAAAACCGGCCAGAAAAATTGATTAGGATGCCCACAAAGCGGCACGAGTTCGTTTTGCACGAGATTATAGGGATTTCGATTTTTCACACGCCATATCGTCCGCCACACGGACGAGCTCTCCAGGGCCGCGGGCCCTGGAGAGCTCGTCTATATCCCCGAACGGGCAAACGGCGCAAGTTATTTAGAGTTGCTGCAGGATGCAATGCTGCCAACAGTGAGAGTGGTGTATCCGGAGGAAGAAGTTGTGGAAATTGTTTTTATTCAAGATAATTGTCCGATACACCGCTGTCACTTGGTTGACAATTAGATCCAGCAGCAACCTAACTTGCGTGCTGTGCCATTGCCCTCACGATCTCCAGACCTTAACCCAATAGAAAATTTATGGGCAATAATGGTTCAGAGATGGGATACAAGAGCCGAAAGAACCAAGCAAGCTCTGGTCGCACATGTTGACCAGGTGTGGGATTCACTACGGGGCTCCAATCTTTGTGAAATCCTCGTAAATTCGATGCGAAGCAGATGTGACGCCGTTATAGACGCCCTTACAAAATATTAAGTTCTTATCATATTTCTCGGGAGACTAAATTTATTCATTTTCTGTGTTTATAAATTAGATAGTCTTAGAAGTATTTTATTATAATATAATATTGTATCGGGTTCTAGTTTTATTTACGAGATAAGTATTATTATTTAGATTAAGCATAGTTTTTATTATTTTCTTGTTTATAATTGGTTTTTAACATTGTAAGAGTGTATAGTGTATTGTGTGAGTTTATAGTTATTTTTTCTGATTTATGTTCATTATTATTTCAGTAATTCTACGAATGGGTAGAAGAATAGAATGCTACAAGGAGGTTATTTTTAGAGTTCCGTATCCTAAGGGTCCAAACGGAGCCCTATTGCTGTCACTCACGTGTCACTCTGTCTGT
This sequence comes from Polia nebulosa, assembly GCA_951329385.1. Classification (NCBI taxonomy): domain Eukaryota; kingdom Metazoa; phylum Arthropoda; class Insecta; order Lepidoptera; family Noctuidae; genus Polia; species Polia nebulosa. The sequence goes on from OX589615.1 coordinate 9,963,403, forward strand.
CTATCCGTCGTCTGTCACAAAAGTTTGTTCCAAAGATTTTTTTAACTTCCCATTGACGTGGAAACTTGAAATTTGGTGATAATGTTTTTTCTTTGATAATTCCCTCATTTGCGGAACCCCAAATGTGCGAAGTCCGACACACACTTGGCTGATTTTTTACTTTTGCTTGAATTAACAAACTTTGTTTTGTTGTTATATCAATTTGTGTGTGCTGGTAACATGAAGCAATATCATAATAATTTACTACTTGTGGTTTACTTATTTGTAAAAAATATATTTAATACTTCTTAGTGACTACCTACTAATTGTATTGAATTATGTTCTTAAAACAACACATGTGCTGCTGGGGAGTTTATTTTGTTTGTTTTGTTATCTTTTATAACTTTTGACGTTCAGAAAGTGTTGATTATCAGCCTAATTATAATAAATGATTTATGACTTTGAGTTGTGATTTTTAATTGAACCCTCTGAAATGTTTCCATACTAAGCTTATATTCCCCCATGCATTACGAGACCACTTGATTTACTTCATTGTGTGTTAGGTGAGGTATTGCAGCTTTGAGTGGCATGTGAATATACAGGGTGTAACGGTCATATTTTAAGAACCAGTTCTGCCCATGGTAACGAGCAACTTTCTCTAAGAAAAACAGAAAATTCCCAAAAAAAAAATTGACTTTCCATACAAAGTTATCATCAGCTGTTCAGTATTTGTATGGGAGGAAAATTTTTTTTTTTTTTTTTGAGAAAATCCTCGTGTTTTCTTGACGATAGTTGTTCATATCGATGGGCAGATGCAGTTCTTAAAATATGACCACACCTTTCCGTTACACCCTGTATTTTGTAGTTGAAAATTTTTGTTAAATTCCCATGCTGTGGGAATACACTTAATGAAATATACTGAGCACAGTGCAGTGTTAGATTATTTTCAAGTGTTTGACTTTACTCTTTCGCTCGATTATTCAACAGTAAAGATCTTCAGTGCGTTCAGATCAGCCAGTGTGATCAGAGTTACTTTCTTTCAATCTTTCTTTACAATGGAAATACAAGTATACGTAGACGTCGACAGATATTTTTTTCGGCAGGATTTCGTGCATATGCTGTCGTTCAATCTAATATGGCCATGGGCCGAAACGCACTACAAACTAATAGAAAACGAGTGCACGAACTGCCATGGGCTGATAAATACAGTGCCGGGTCAACCAGATCACTTCATAGTAGACATGAGTTTTGGCCCGAATCTAGAATTTTATCTTAATTGTGACTGGTTTTGGTACAGTGTATGCACAATGTGTGTGTATGAACATTATCCGCCGGATGAGTGCGAAATTAGCTTCCCGCCGGCGCCGTAAATACTCGGACACCATCTCAGGTAATACTATAATATTATACTGACTTACTTATTAGTCGAGTCGCCCCCGCCCCAGACATAATAGAAACCGTACTACTAGTGAGTATGTTTTATTGACCCTAGGGATTCAATTTGTTATACTTAAAGGTATTAAATGTAACAATTTTTGGTCTGGCTACCCACCCCTTCAAAGTTTAAAATGACATTTAATTATCATTACAGTTTCACAAACAAGAATTGACTCCGAATGTGTGAAGGAATTAGAGAGGAATAGAGTACAGGCGGAGGACAAGATGGCTGATGCTGCTCACATAGTCGCTGAAGCTGCAAATAAGATCACCGTGGCGTCTCTCATGAAGGCTGAGACGAATCGCATGAAAGTTGAGACGTCTCGCATGCAGTTAGAGCTCATGAAGGCGATTAGCGAGACAAACAGCGCGATAATAGCTAGGAACACTCAAAGTGAGATCAACACCCGCCGCGCCCCCTTGCGGGGACGTAGCGATTACCCACAGTGATTGAGCACATTCGGCCTTCAGCTCTCCTACAAGCAACATCTCCGGGAACAACAAGGAATTATAATCAAGACCCGAGAACAACAGTTATTTCATTGACACAAGCGACCAACCTCTACGTCACCAGTTACCTACGAACGAGCGTTGTTTTTATCACCGCGTGTTACTACGTCGACGTCACAACGAACCTACAAGTATACAGTCCACAACACATGTTATTGTCATGGTTGTACATTACAAAGCTCGCTACTCCCCATGGAAAAGGGCAACAACAGATTCGCTATTGACCCTTAACCAAGAAAAACCCTCGAATTTGAGGGTCGGGGAGATCGAAAAATAAATTTTGGTTCGACTGTGATCAACCACTTTCTCGTTGAAAGCAAAGAAGTAAAAATAACATACGCGGCCTCAATTTTAGTTAAATCAAATATCAGTAGCTGTGACACATTAACAAGCAATAGACTTAAACTATGATATAATGTAACGTATTATCTTTGTAAATGTCACATGTTAAATATTTATTGCCATTTTTGGACATATTTTTTAGAGGTGAAATTAAAATTCGCTTCTGGCAACATTCCAAATTTGTCAATTACGTTTTAGTGCGATAGTTTGTTTACAACACTACTTGATTTTTTATCTGTGGATACAGGAAACGTCAAAATGTGCAAAATCACTTTTCGGCTGGCAGGTCTTTAAGTCATATTGCCTTTGATACAATAATTTTTTAACCCATGAAAATCATGAGTTATTAGTGTCCAGTTCGCATATTTCCGGCGGCTGGAGCCCTATTTTGAAATGGACATTGTGTTCCACAATTGATTTCTGCGGAATCATATAATTTAAATGGACATGGAGACGCATGTCTAACATGTACTTTTTCCTTTGTTAAAAGCGGTAAGTAATTTGATTGTTGTCTCTTAAAGAGCTCAGTAGTGTTCGCAATTTGAAGTTCGCATTCCCTAACGTGAAATTTATTCGTTTCAGCTGTTATCCAACGCTTTTTATTTAACTTAACTTTAAATTTGGAGTTTTGCTGCACCCGCGAACTCGGACAATTCCAGATGGATGTCTTGCACAGGAAGACTTGGTTTATTTTTCCTTTTTTATAATTTAACATACATTTGCAGGGTGTGTAACTAAAATTTTTCTTTTCACCTTGAACACGTGCTACAGTGCATTATTGACCAAACCAATAGACCAAACTTATAAATCTAATATAAATGCTTGTTGAATACACCAGGAGAAACAATTTAAAATGTTGTAGTTTGAATTCTCTCCGGAATCACGCCCCTAAAGATTAAAATCCATTTTTGCCGCAGTCTTCTATCCAGGTAATTACTGTGTTAATTTATTTATTGACGCCTGGCGCCCGAGGTTTTTATATTATATATCATTATTTTTTATAACCATTTAAATTGCCCGAATAGGCAACTAAGTTCTAAGAACCTACTACCTATTGTTAACATCTTCAAAATTATGTACACTTAGTTCGTAATAAAGAATTTGAATTTGTTAAAAAGCTCATTACTTCACTTTGACTTGCAGTCTTCTACTGCAAGTGTTAAACTTGATCCAAAACCTTGACAGTGATGACCGGAAAAGCTTTACGGTTCTTCATGCACTCATGATGAACAACCTGGCGTGGTCGCCATGACGGCGACGATCGTCAGGGTCAAAAATATTCTAGGTGTAACTCTGGGCACCAGCGACAAAATAAGAAATAAGGTCCAAAGTGAAAAAACTCGTAACTCCCCATGGAAAATGTCAACAACAGATTGGTTATTGACCATTAACCAAGAAAAACCCTAGAATTCTGGGTCGGGGAGAACGAAAAATAAAAGGCAATTTTCGTTGGACTTCTCGAAACTTTCACTTCCTCTCTGTGATTTGGATTTCCTGTTGAAAATTTAGTTCATTTTATAAAGCATGTAATAAAATCGATATCTGTATATTCCCTTTTTTCGACAAAATATTTCAAAGTTAAACCAAAAATACTGACTTGCACACAAATTATGCACACTAAATAAATCAAATTAAATATACTGTTTAATGGTATTTGCAGAACTGTTTTACTGAACGAAAAACTATTATCAAAATAGTATTTATCTAACAATTCCTAAGTTCAACAAACATATTAAAACTTTTTTAAGGAAATTCTGCAATGTCTCCGGCGCCGCGGGAAGTGCAGCCCCTTCGCCCTTAAGTAACAAAGGATAAGCACACATGCTTTTTTACAGCGGACGGGGGCTGCTCTACTGCACAACCAGCGTGCGTGTAGAATGTATAACCAGCCCCTCTAGCCAAATAACTTTTATAATAGCGCTAACTCTAACGCTTCGTGCAAAATGTATGGCAACGACATTACCTGCGGAGAGAACTGTCACGTGACTCACGCCCAGTAATGTCGTAGCCATACATTTTGCAGGAAGCGTTAGCGTTAGCGCTATTATAAAAGTTATTTGGCTAGGGGAGGAGATGTATGAACGAAAACAAAACAAAAGTAGTATGTAAGAATCGTAGCAGCGGGTCTAGAAAAATAACTTTTCTGTTAGCGTTCACGCCAAACGCTTAGTACAAAATGTATGGCAATGACATAGAGATAATGTCTAGACCCGCAGATGACGATACGTAGTTTCTGCTCACACCCCACAGGAAAAAGGCGTGAGTTATATGTGTGTATGCATTGCTCGATATTTTATATAATCTCAATAGAGGCGAGGCTTTAAATCCTCTTATTTAAGTTGCTAAAACAATAAATATAAATAAAAACTCGGCCAATTAAAAAAAATATCACAGAAATAGTCCAGAAATCACGGAGAAACCTGTATATATATTGGGAAAAACACACATTTTACGCTACTCCTTCTTTTAAGTCGAAAAAAGACTTGGGAGTAATTATTTTCACTTGAAGTAAAATATTTCTGTTGTTTAAAAAACACCACACGAATTCCGGGTGTGGAATTTTGTAAATAAATAATTAGATATACGTTTGTGCACTCCATTTGCTATCTAACCGTTGAACGCCATTTTTTCACGTACAGTCAACAAAATCAATAAGTATGCAGGCTAGATTCAACGATTCAGTTCCAGGATCGAATTAGTACAAAGTCGACGACTTAAAGAGAATTATGGAAGTAGAAAGCATGTTGTGACGACCCCAACTAAAGGGTGAATCTCGAGGTGTTAGGCTGATAATAATGACAGACTGTTGCCAGTAATGAAGAATCGTAAGAAATTCAACTGTAATACACTAGTGTTAAAGTATACTAGTACTACTAGGCAATGAATACTACTACGCCTGGAATTCACCCTAAATTGAGATTATGGCAAGATAAGCCTGCCAGGGTCGCGGGAGAGATCGAAACAGTCATCGTGGCCTTGGCAGAGGCAACTAAAGGAACACGGGCGGGTTTTAGTCAGTTACGAGTCTGACACGGCCTCCCGCTCCACCCAGAGCTGGAGAAGATATTTCATGATTTCCCACCCTATAAAAAAGGGCAAGATAATAAATAGTTCAAAGATGACATTTTGCCTGCATACCTACCTCTTTTGTTGACAGTACTACAATCAAATTATATTTTGTCTTTTTGTAAAAATAAATATGTAATATCATAGCATTTAAATTATAAACCGTGATGTTTTGTTATTGCTAACATTAAAATCATTAAAGTACAATACTTCATTAAAAATACTTCAGACTATTTTTGTTACCTAATTAATCTCGAAAAAAAAATAAGTGATTAGTAACTTGGTGGCATAAACTTCATTAGGAAAAAAAAATAAGTTATATCGTCAGCTAAATAAATAAATGCACGACGGCCGCTGGGCAAAAGTCTCCATACAATGGATGCCTGAAAAATGACGGCGTCGCCGAGGTCGGGCACGAAAGAGGTTGCGAGACGACCTCGACGCGTACTACCGCGAGGGTTAGTTTGAGGAAGCACGAGAAAAAAGTTCCTGGATGGATTTGGGGAGAGACCTTTGCCCAACAGTGGGACAGTATAGGCTAAAGAAGATAAAAACAAATTGTGTGAGTTGCTTTTAAGGCCTGAAGGTGCACAAAAGAGGCCCTAGGGCTGACCGCGTGACATTTCGGTAACGCGTGTCAATGACATTTTTGAGTTATCGACAATCATTATCGCTGAAATAATGTCACTAGAACACTCATAGAGCCTCTGCAGTATATCAAAAGAGCCTTCAGAAGTGTTAAGTAGGTACTACTATTTTTGTAATTGCCAGATAATTTCAAATTGTTCTGCTTGTACAAACACAGAATGATAACTAAGTACTATCAGGATGAGCTTCAAAGATTTAAATAGAAAAGACCTGAAAAATGCCTAACTTTTTTATCTGTAAGGCAAATAAATAAATATATTTGTTAATAATAAATAAAACATCTAACTACTCGACTTTTCGTTCTGCACAAGTAAATTAACTCAGTTATTGTATTCCTCTTTTATACCACCAAATTAATAACCACAGAAGCCTTAGACCCAGATTCTGGAACGACAATTATCGCAAATTCAATGAGATAAATAGAGAAGTTTCATAATATCGGTAATGTCATATTTAATGCAAAATAAAGAAACTTCTCCATTTTCAAACGCGCGTTAGCCGCTGTGATTCGTTCGCAGCACTCGATTCTTTCCAGAAACCGGGGTTAAAAAATTAAAAGTAGCATCCTTCGATATCACAGTCGGGATGATGAGTCTTAATATGAGACTTCATGCTGGTATTCTGAATGAAAGCCTGCCCACATATGTGACAACGATACCGCCTATCGTTAGTGTGTGTCCTTATATGATACTGCAAAGATTTTAACCTAGGATAACTTTTTTCACAGTACTCACATCGGAAATTTCTCTCGCCGGTATGCGTCGCCATGTGTTCTTTTAACCTAGAAGGGAGATAAAACCTTTGATCACAATATTCACACTGATGTTTCAACACCTTCTGATGATTCCGTCGCTGATGCTCTGTGAGTGTCTTTTGTCTGTTATAAACTTTGTCGCAAAGATTGCACGGGTACGTCCGTTTCTGTCCGTGGGCCTCGGTTAAATGCTTGTTCTTCAAAGCGTAGGACATGAAACATTCGTCGCATCTCGGACACCGTATTATCGCTTTCTTCTTGTGTACAATATCGACATGCATATCCTTGTAATGATTTGATTTGAACACTTTGCCGCAGACTTCACAAGTGTGTCGTTCATCGTCTTTATGTCGTTTCAAATGGGCATCTAACCGTGGTTTTTCTAAGAAGCAAACGCCGCATACATCACAAGTATAGTTACTGAAGTGTTCGACCATGTGTGTGTTTAGAGTGTTAAAATCTTCGAACACATCGTTGCACATAACACATACTAAATCATTCCATGTGAGTTTGTACAGTAGCATCTTGTCTGGCGCTTCAAAGTATATCTTTTTTCCGTGTACTTGGTCTATGTGCTGCTTAAAAACATTAAGGTCATCGATTTTTGTGGGACATAGTCTGCAATCTATTCTTGTGATGTCAATTTTGATCATTTTCTTGTAGCCCATTAGTAGTTGGAATGGTTTCGTGTCGTGCGAGACGGTGTGCTCTCTTAAATCTTCTGGTTTCGGGTAGTAATCTTTGCAGTAGAAACAGTAATAGTTGTTCCGTCGGTTTTTAAAGGGGCACACGTAAGAGTACTGTATTATAGTAAGGAGGTTTTCTTCGGACATACAGTCTAAATCTCTGTCGTAGTTATTTTTCTTCTCGACGGGCGGTTTTTTTATTGTTTTCGGTGACTTCTTTGCTGATGTACCTGAAAGGAGAAATATAGCTTCCATTAGACATGAAATATGTAATTATTTACGACTATACTAAAACCTAATGCACAAAGTCAAACTAAACAGACAAGTTTGACCTGCCGGTCTAGACAAACAACTTTTCTGTTAGCGTTCACGCTAAACGCTTATACTCCATTCACAAAAGCATTAGAAAAAAGAGGCACGAAGCACGGATGCAAAACATTTTATGTCAAAGTTAACACAATTTTATTAATTATTTTATTTTAATCAAACAGTAACAAATAACAACTAAATCACGAAAATTCGGCAAACAATATTTTTTTTTTTTTTTACTTTATTCATAACATACACTATACACAGTAACAGGTTCCCTGGCTCCCAAACTAGGTTTATTGCCTGTGACTTGGGAGTCAGTTCCTCCAGTAATACGCATTCAAATAAGTATGTTTAGAAATTGACCACATAGATGGTTGCAATCATAACAGTGTGTGTGAGGGTGTGTGTATGCGTATCTGTGTGTGTATGCGTATCTGTGTGTGTATGCGTATCTGTGTGTGTGTGTGTGTGAGTTTGTGTGTGTAGTTGTGTGAGGGTGTGTGTGGGTAGGGGTGTAGAGAAATGAACTTGTCTTGCTAAGTTGGGGTAATTAGAAGATTTTCTATTTCTTCATAGCTTTGTTCCATCAACCAAGCTTTCAATTTATTTCTGCACTGGTGTAGATTAAGTGTGTGTATTTTAATATAATATTAACAAGGCGTCGCATTCACATTTAATGACAATCACAGAACATTATTTACGTCAATTTAACAGACGACATAAACCAGTAAAATTGGAAAAACCCGGTTGTCACAACTTGTGTAGGGATTAGGTAACATTTTAAATTTGGTGGAATTATAGTGAATCGTAAAACGTCGCCGGTATGTTCAGTCCTGCGTCTTTTAGGTTTTTAGCATCATTGACACGGTAATTTTAAATTTTAATGATATAATATAATTATATGAAAACCACATAATTTCATAAGAAAAATAGTTATAATTATCAAGTGTGACATCTGCTGTATAAATATATTATAACAAATTCGGCGTCTATCGTAACTGTAACTTGTATATTGTACTTTTGTTACAAAGGATGCATTAAAAATAACCTTTTTAACTTCAGTCTAATGCTATTGTGAACGGAGTAAAGACAAAATGAATGGCAATGACATTACCTGCGGAGAAAATACTCCGCAGGTAATTTGATTCCGCCAAGCCCATTCCATCAACGGACCACAAGACGTACGGTGATGCGCCACCGGTACATGGTGAACATCCCATCCACACGCACAAAACGTTTTAGGAACACATTCATTGTGCGTACAGCTAGGGAGTGGAATTCCCTGCCGGAGTCTGTTTCCTGATAGCTACAACCTGGGAGACTTTAAGTCAAGAGTGAAAAGGTTACTTCTAGACAAGCGTGCTCCATCTTCGACCACATCATTGCTTACCATCAAGTGAGATAGTGGTCAAACGCGTGTCTATCAACAAAATTTTTTTTTTTTAAATTAAGGTGATTGGCGTGAACGCTAACAGAAAAGTTATTTGTCTAAACCCGCTGACCGGATGTGTTCTTCACAGAAAAATATGTTCTGCCTAGCCTTTTCCCAACTATCTTGGGGTCGGCTTCCAGTCTAACCGGATGCAGCTCAATACCAATATTTTACATGGAGCGACTGCCTATCTGACCTCCACAACTCAGTAACTGGGTAACACGATACCCCTTGGTAAGACTGGTTATCTGACTTTCGGGCTTCTGACTACTCGTAACGACTGTCAAAGTTCCACAATTGACAGCCGAGACCAACGGCTTAACGTGCTTTCCGAGGCACGGAGAAGTCTCGGTATGTAAAGATGTTCACCCATCCATGGACGAACCCCGGCAAGCGTAGCTTAACCTGTTGGATCGATCCGTGCGGCTGTTATTACTTTAGCCACGAGCTCCTCTATGGTCTGTTTCGATTCTGGGTATCTTGTATATGGGAGTTTACATTTTTGTGAACGCACCCACGATACAGGTTTTTTTTATTGTTTATAGGCACGCGTTTGACCTCTATCTTACCTGATGGTAAGTGATGATGAGGTCGAAGACGGAGCACGCTAGTAATTCCTAGTGTTGGGCAACGTTATTTAATAAAAACAGTTGTTAAACTTACCAGCCTTCTGCTTCTTAGAAGTAAGCTTCTTCTTCTTAGCTGCTCCATTAGTTTTCCCTTTCTTCTTAGCTTTCTTCTTGATGGGCTTGTCAGAGTCCGAAGAAGAAGCAGACCAGTCACTCTCATCATCATCATCGACGACATCTTCTAGCTTTAAATCTTCTTCTTCTTCTTCTCCTTCTAGAGGAAGCTCTGGTTTATCTGGAGCCTCCTCTTCTTTAGGAGGCTTGATTTCTACTTGTTCTAAGTGGTTATGATCTGAAAAATTAGATATTAAAAATTTGAAGGAAAGTAAATACTTAAATCAGTTTAACTGAAACAACTTTTGTTTTATGCATCTATGTATAGGTAAAAACGGGTGTAAAAAGGTGTGCCTTTTTACACCCGTATTTACTTTGTTAGATGTACAGTATGCGTAGTTGACGGCTATGTGATGTGACATAGCCGTCAACTAGTAAGTATTTATAGGTATGAAAAAAATTACAATTATTTATTGCGCGCAATGTAACGCGAACCCAGGCAAGTGGAGTTAAACTCCACCCCGTCGCTCTAAGCCACGTAAGTACTTGTAGGATAAGTTTGATATTCATTGCGTTTTTGTAACTGCAAATGCGTAATTTCGAAGAAAAAAAATATCTTAAATTCGGGGAAAGTATGTTTGGAAAAAAGTTTAGTAACCACACTTGGAATTAATTTTGGAAAAAAAGTAAAAAGAAAAAATTGTGAATTTGACCTTCAATATCTCCAGAATCAGTGGATGCCCAGGTATGGTCTAGTGGAAAAAAATGATCCATATAATGGGTAGAATATGTGGCTTTCGGCTTCGAAAACTGTCTTTTTACACCCGATATAAAAAAAGAAACAATTTTTAAATTCATACAAAAAATGTCGTGTCTGTGCTGTTGACCATTAAAGAGTTCCTCTATCTGGAGTAAAGGTCAATAATGCAGTGTCATCTTAAGGGCCTTCTCGCGGTTCAGTGGCGCCCTCATTGAATAAAAAATCGTAGCATAGCACAGAAAATAAATATTAAAAAATCCAACTTCACGTTTGTTACAAAGAGGATAAAGAATTTTTATGTTGTTAAAACAGGTCTCAAAATGTTTCGTATCCAAAGTAGTAGGCAAAAGTGTCAGAAACGGCCGTTTTTGGCACTTTTGCCTACTACTTTGGATACGAAACATTTTGAGACCTGTTTTAACAACGTAAAAATTCTTTATCCTCTTTGTAACAAACGTGAAGTTGGATTTTTTAATATTTATTTTCTGTGCTATGCTACGATTTTTTATTCAATGAGGGCGCCACTGAACCGCGAGAGGGGCCTTAACTGAACCAACATGTAAAAATGCAACTCCATATGATAGAAGAAAGGTTCTAAAAAATTCAGCTTACAAGATTTGACCCGAACAAAAAATAGCTTCCAAAATCATAATAATAACATAATATTACAAAACGAAATCCCGCGCCGCGTCTGTCTGGGGCCCAATTCTGTAACTTTGAGTTAAGCAACACGCCATCGACACTCTATCGACACACAACAGACATTATTTTGCCACTGTTGCAAATTTGGTATTCTGCAAAAACTTCAATATGCTATTGACATACATAATATAGTAGAGCAGACTAATTATTATAATAATCTTATTATGGCGTTTCAGTGGCACCACAGTGGCAAATCAATGACCATAAATAATTTATACAATACCAAATGTCAATGACTATTCTATTGAGACACCACTGACACACTACCGACACACTATTGACAAGTTAGTTATTTTACAGAATTGGGCCCCTGTTTGTTCGCGATAAACTCGAAAACTACTGAACGGATTTTCATTCGGTTTTCACCAATAGACAGTGATTAATGAGGAAGGTTTAAGGCGCTATTAACTGCCAATGACCTTGAGTGGTTAGCTTGCGTGTTCTGTGCTGAGTGCTCACGTAACGCGTCTTAGGTAACGTCCACCCAGTAATAGGACTCGCCCATCAAGGAGCGGTGTCCCAAATTAGACGTAATATTAATTTATTACACATAACACACGGTATTTAAATAAAACACGGGATAAAATTATAAATAATTAAATGATCTTTAAAATGGTGAAGGTTTCATAAAAATAAGCTTAATAGTTTTTGCGTGATTCTCAATTTTTTATCCGCGTTAGACATAATTTTACAAATTAATTACAATTCAAATTACAGAGTACCAATTTTTGGAACGAAGTTCCTTATCGCGCGTTGTGAAAGGGGGCTAGACGGAAAAAATTCTTACGAAAAGTTGTCACGACACTTTTTGCTATAGTAAAAAAAATAAAATTTTATTACAATTACTTTTGTTATAGTTGTTGTTATTGCTAAAGAGTTGAGTTGAGCTGAGCTGAGCTGAGCTTAGCTGATCTGAGCTGAGCTGAGCTGAGCTGAGCTGCGATGAGATGAGATGATGAAGTATAACTTCTTACGTGCGTGCGTGTGTGCGTAGTTAATAATAAAAAAAATATTATAAATTAAAAAAAATAAAATTATATTACAATTCCTTCACTAATTAATCGAAAGGAACTTCGTTCCATCCGGGTGTCCCTTGACACCTCTCAAGTTTTTTTTTTTTCAAAGAAATAAGACAAGTCGTTTATACGTGATGTTCAATTAAAAACCATTAAAAGTCTTATAACTGCGCCTAAGTGTATAATTTTTACCCGAGCAAAGCTGGAGCGGTTCTCTAGTAAATAGTATAAAACAAAGTCACTGTCTGCGTCTAGCTGTTTCTCCGCTTACTTCTAAATCACGCAACCGATTTTGTTATAGTGAGATAGTCACTAATAGAAAGAGCGATAAACGAGGCAGGTTTGTGTCTTTTTTTTTTGTGGGGTGGGAAATCATTCAATGACTTTTCCCGCTCTGGGTCTCCACCCAGAGCTCCCAGGGCGTGTCAGACTCTTGCTGACTAAAACCCACCCCTGTTCCTTCTCTGCCTGAGTGCCCAGGGGTGCGGTAACTCATTTTCAGAATTTATCCGCTACCCCTAGGCATGCCGGCACCGGCCACGATGGGCCCCGTCAGTGGTGGGTGACTACATCTCTTTGAGGCGCGCGTGGAACACTACGCGCCGTCGACTCACGGGCCTGGTGCTGATTGGACGGCGAGCTACCCACTGCGAGCCGTCCGCAGGCCCGGGTAGGTTTGTGTGTCTAATTTGTAAACATTTTGTACAGTGCGAAGCCAGTACGGGTAGCTAGTCACTACATAGTTTAGAACATAATCCCTCACCACGACTGTTTGTTAGTTCGTGATAAACTGAAAAACTACTGAATGGATTTTCATGCAGTTTTCACCAATAGATAGAGTGATTCGTGAGGAAGGTTTAAGGCCGAGATATCACCTAAAGCGCGGTCACTCTCGGACTGCATAGAAAAGAAAGAGATGCGCTACGACAAATGCTCGCAATTTATTGCAAAATATGAAGCATTTAATAGATTCACTAATAAATTTTTAAAAAATAATCCATCACTGGATGCAGTTTAGCATTTGAAATTTTATGGTATATTTTTATAAACTGATAAAACTGTTTTTAAAGATAATTAAGAGGTATGTTAAAAGATTTATTTGATGCATTAAAGTATGTTAAATTATGTTTTGAGTTCCATCACTGTATGCAAATAGAACTTGAAAATATCATATTTTTTTTAACTGTCAAAATTAAGGTTTAAGAGTGCTTTAAAATAACCACTTTTTTACCGTTTTTGGGAACCTCCGCCTTAAGTGTACATTTCTTACCCGTGCAAAGCTGGGGCGTGACGTTAGTATACTAATATTATAAATCAACACTGCACCAAAATCCATTTACTAACTTTTGATAGACACGCGTTTGACCACTATCTCACCTGGATGATAAGCGATGATGTGGTCGAAGATGGAGCACGCTTGTCTAGAAGAAACCTATTTAATCTTGACTTAAAGACTCCCAGGTTGTAGCTATCAGGAAACACAGACTCCGGCAGGGAATTCCACTCCCTAGCTGTACGCACAATGAATGTGTTCTCAAAGCGTTTCGTGCGTGAGGGTGGGATATCCACTATGTACCGGTGGCGCATCGCCGTACGTCTTGTGGTCCGATGTTGGAACGGGCTTGGCGGCATTAAATTATGCAACCATTGCGTGGCAGGTAGAGTTAGCGGATAAACAGACAAACAGACGCGGACGGCTACTTTATTTTAAATACATCCGCTCCGCCGTTACGCCTCTGTTGCGTTGATCCGGCGGAGTTGTTACGGTTTCCCCGACCGAAAACGCGCGATTTCTCCGCGTTCACTAAAACTACGATATCTCAGAAATTACGCATCGTAGCTCTAAAAACCCTATATCCATTGAAATTGTTATGAAATAAGTTATTGTTTTATAATTTAATGTAATTCAAAGTTGAAAGTAGGGTGAGCGACTTTTTCCCCGTTTGGTCGTACAAGTCGTCATATTTATACATTAAAAGCAATTTTCCAAAATGTATTGTTTAATTTACATAAAAACACATTATTTTACAATAATAATCAATAAAAAAAACCCGACTTCCAAAAAAGAAAATACACTAAAAATAAAAAAATAACTTTAATTTCGGAAGTCGGTGTTTGTATTTTATTTCTTCGTTATTTAACACCGACTGCCGAAATTAAAGTTATTTTTTAAATTTTTGTGTATTTTCTTTTTTGGAAGTCGGTTGTTTTTTTTTTTTGTAAAAAAGTTTTTTATTTTTCACTTTTTAGTTATACCCCAGAACTAAAAACCCCAATAACATGGAACGTGGAATTTAAACATACTCGTAATTGGAGGAAACCAAAACGTCATCTATGTATACATAAAAAAAGAATTTTGAAAATCGGTCCACAACTGACAGAGAAATCGGTGGACATACATAAAAAAAAAACATACTGTCGAACATAGAACCTCTTCCTTTTTCGAAGTCGGCTAAAAAGAACAGAGATCTCCAAAATTATTTTTTTATACGACAAGCTTACAATAACACGCCACATGGCAACCCGAGCGCACGGGCAAATAAAAGGGTCTGTTTACACTTCAATTCTGAGAACAACTGTGCGGTTCGGTTAAGTGGCTCAGCCCCCTTAGCCAAAATACATTTCTGTTAACGTTAACGCTAACGTTTTGTGCAAAATGTATGGCAACGACATTTTGCACGAAGCGTTAGACAGAGAACTGTCACGTGACTCACGCCCAGTAATGTCTTTGCCATACATTTTGCACGAAGCGTTAGCTTTAACGTTAACAGAAATATATGTATTTTGTCTAACCCCCGTGGTAACATAGACTCTATTTTGGTACACAAACATACCACAAGCAAAGTTTTAACTTTTCTGAGTCATTGTTTATTTGTCATTGTCAAAAAAGACCCATTCGTACTTCGAATCATATCACGTAAATATTATTGCATTTATTTTAAAAATAACTTTGCATTGTATACTAATAATTTAAAGGCACAGTTATACGACTTTTAATTTAAGATCACGTATAAACGACTAGATGTATACGTATTTTTCGTTTTTGTTCAGTTTTTCAAAAAGCACTGAAGCAATTTCGATAAAATTTATATGGGACCACCTCGGGAGTATATTCCTTCGGACAAAAAAAGAATTTTGAAAATCGGTCCACAACTGACGGAGAAATCGGTGACATGATGACACACATAAGAAAACTCCTTTTTCAAAGTCAGTTACAAATCAGAATGGTTACATGTAATTACTATTATATATTATTACCGTTTTTTGCGAGACGGAAAAGGACAGCTGCATTTGATTACGCCGTCTGCTTCGTGCTGCAGCGCCGGAGGTGTGATATAGCACTTGCACTTGCACTGATAGGTCACAGGATTTCCGCAGAGTATTTGCAGGTTTCGGACCGTTTTTGCGAGACGGAAAAGGACCGTAGGATTTCTTGACTTAAATCCCTTAAGCTACCACCAATTTTAGACCATGCCTTCGTGATGTTTTAAAAAAAAGTACCTAGTACTGTGCTGGAACTTTTGCATTTAGAATTGCATTACAATATAAAACTTGGGAAACGTGTGGCTCGATAGGAGGACGAAATAGAACTGACTGTTGTATATGGATTGGGTTTGAGTGCCAATGTCACAAAAAAGGGCCGGTCGCAAACCCCCGACCCTTTTTTTGTGACACTTGAGAACAATGGGCTACATTTGGAAGTGCACTTCTCATGATTTTCATTTTACTAACTCAACATCTGCCCGCGCCTTTTCTCAACTATTTTGGGGTCGGCTTCCAGTCTAACCGGATGCAGCTGAATACCAGTATTATACATGGACCGACTGCCTATCTGACCTCCACAACCCAGTTACTGGGTAATACTATACCCCTTAGTAAAACTGGATGTCAGCCTTTCGGGCTTCTGACGACCCGTAGCGACTGTCAAAGATCCACTATTGACAGCCGGGACCAACGGCTTAACAACGTGCTTTTCGAGGCACGGAGGAGTCTCGGTATGTAAAGATGGTCACCCATCCATGGACCAACCCCGGCAAGCGTAGCTTAACCTGATGATCGACCCGTGCGGCTGTTATTACTTTAGCCACGACCTCCTCATTTTTCATTTTACTAACTCTGGGTTATAAACTTACAACAGCACGCATCCATAGCTCAAATTATTAGCTAACATTTATTGTTTTAATTAGTATGGAAAAAACTTAGCTTCGTTGAACCCTGTTTCACTAGAGCTACGATAAGCTAAGCTTTGAAAATCTAGTAAATCTATAAGTGTTAACTTAGTGACCCGCCCCATCTCCGCACGGGTACAAATTATAAGATGCCGCGAATACTCGCTATTGGTGTGGATTCTCTTGTTCAATAACTAAACTAAAATTAGAGAATTGCTATCTTTTACTAAAAGGCAGTGCGAGAAAAGGACGGCTATAGCTATGCACTAAGTTAGAGATGTCAAACTAGTTTACGCCTTGCGCTTCGCCGTGTTTTTAGACGACATGTTTTTACGTGTACCCTTAAGGCCCCTCTCGCGGTCCAGTGGCGCCCTCATTGAATAAAAAATCGTAGCATAGCACAGAAAATAAATATTAAAAAATCCAACTTGACGTTTGTTACAAAGAGGATAAAGAATTTTTACGTTGTTAAAACAGATCTCAAAATGTTTCGTATCCAAAGTAGTAGGCAAAAGTGCCAGAAACGGCCATTTTTGGCACTTTTGCCTACTACTTTGGATACGAAACATTTTGAGACCTGTTTTAACAACGTAAAAATTCTTTATCCTCTTTGTAACAAACGTCAAGTTGGATTTTTTAATATTTATTTTCTGTGATAAGCTACGATTTTTTATTCAATGAGGGCGCCACTGGACCGCGAGAAGGCCCTTAATTTGTATGGAAATATTAGTTCAAACTAAATTTGACAGCTCTAATTTACGTCCGTCTCTTTCTTGTTTTATTAGAGAGAAAAAGATAGCAATAGCCTAAATTAAGTTTAGTTTGTGCACAACAGAATCAACACCATTATCTGAATAGATAGGCTGCGGACACACAAAGTCGGGGACGGACATACGGACTTGGCGAATCTATAAGTCCTTGATAGAATAGAATAGAATAAACATTTATTCGACACAGACACAACACAACAGCAACAAACAAAAGGTAAAAAAATAATAGTAGGTACACAAAGATACAATAAAATTGTGCTGAACGTGCCCATACCGAAAGGGTTACCATCTCAGCATTTGCTGGGCGTTGGACACCCAGCGCTGGTTTTCAGTTGACACCCCGCAGTGACGCACGGACGAGGGTAAATAAAATATTAACTGAATTAAATATCAATGTTTATGTAATAGGTAATATTGTAATTAAAATACGTAAATAAATAGTGTAAAGTAATAAGAAAATATTAAATAATATATGTGCCACGCTGGTTACAAATTATAATTTTCTACTATACCCACAATAATAAAATAAAATAACGCGAAAACATTTGACTACGTAACCTTAAAAAGATGGAACGGTAATACTGATGGTCGTAATTCTGCTGATGTGAAGTTATTTTTGTTCGACGAAGTTTGTTGTCGGATTAAAAGGAAATAATTATTATGATTTATGTTTAAAGTTTTTAAATTTTATATTAATATTTTATCATTAGGTACATGGTCTTATTTAAGGAGCCCTACCTAATTCGATCGTTTAAATTGACAATTATATCATCGACAACAAATTCAACAACATGCACAATCAAGTCGAGGTGAATTAATTGTTTTTCGGAGTAAAAAAAATTTAGCTGCCAACTTTCCTATCACTCACACATTTTGACGACCCAGCTTTATAACCATGTTCAATGACGTTTTGTCTATAACCTTTTATAGTCTACTAGCGACCCGCCCCGGCTCCTTACGGGTGCAAATTATACACACAAAACTTCCCCGTTTATCGCTCTTTCTATTATGCTACTGCCACATCTGGGTTAACGTTAATGGCAATTTAGTCCGGTCAATTTAGACATAAAAATATTGGTCATATAGTTCTATGTGGGTAGGTGAGTAGCAGGTAGACGGCGAAAATGAAAGTATTTCTTAGTACTCACTGTATAATTTGTCCCACACGATTATCACAACACAGAAGGAGTGAAAATAGTTACAGTTACAGACACAATAGTACGGGCACACACAATAGTCACAGCACAAGTAAAATGTCAATCACAACAATATGTTAACGATTTATTAGAATTTGGATATCGCAATTCAGTCGCGCGCGCAAGCATCTCAAACTGACTGCTCACTGGTGTCAATATACCTCCTATTATGTCAGGCGCGCGCGAGCGTCCTACCCACATATTCCCAATATCGACTCGACTCACCTGTCGGTCCAAATCGCATTGTTGTGTAATGAGGCCCGAAGTATACTGTTATATAATCAATAAATATAAATACTAATATGCTGTGTTTTGGTGTAGTGTGTGCATATACATAAATAAACTAAATGGTAGGAATGTACCCTACAGTCAAATAACAAAAATTCCCGGAAAGCCAAATATTGGTGGAGAGCTGGGGTTTACCATTACAAATAAAGTTTTAAGAATCCCCATCGATCCTATGTGTGCTACAAAAGTTATTCGGGGTCAAAGGTCAAAATTTGAGGTCTTTTGGATTTTTCTCGAAAACAGTAAGTTTTACCAAAAAAAAAAAACCTCAAACCAAATTTGGCATTCCACGATCAACCACAACTGTTTTATCTTCAGTTAAAAGTTTATTGCAAATAAAGCAAAACCGAGACATTTTTACGAGCTATAAAATAGCACAAATAACCTAAATTGTAGACGCTTGTAATACGTATATTCATATAAGTACGTATATTCACTTGAACTGAACCTTTAGCACTAAAAGAAACAGGTATACGAACGAGACCTACGGACAATAGAATAGCCAGATGTTTTTCAAGGCCATGTGGGTAGAGAGAATTCAGTTAGGGACTGATTATCTTTTGAATAAATGTTTTCAGAATACTATAATATATATAAAAGAGACACAAATAGGTATTTATACTTGTCTTAAGTGCCTGATATGTATATACGTGGCTTATATGTGCATATCATGTATAATGTGACTCTTAGAATCGCGATATCTCAGGAATGGTAACTTTTAGGAAAAAAAATCATGAAGACCATTTTAGTAGGATCGATGGGGATTTTAAAAACTTTATTTGTAATGGTAAACCCCAGCTATATACGTGGCTTATATGTGCATATCATGTATAATGTGACTCTTAGAATCGCGATATCTCAGGAATGGTAACTTTTAGGAAAAAAAATCATGAAGACCATTTTAGTAGGATCGATGGGGATTTTTAAAACTTTATTTGTAATGGTAAACCCCAGCTCTCCACCAATATTTGGCTTTCCGGCTTTTTTGTTATTTTAAATGTCTACATTGGCCGGACTAATGGCCAACTACTCGTTAATTAAGGCGTTAAAAATGCGCGGTGGTTACATTTAGGTTACAATGCCGTTATGAGTTAATTCAGGTGGAGCCGTAGCATTAGTAAAAACCGTAACAAAATTGGATGCGTGGTTTAGAAGACGTATGCGGACAAACAGACTGTCTCGTTCGTCTATGTGTGTAATCATCGTTTTATTAACTTATTAGCTTCCGACAGCGGCTTCGCCGGCGTGAAATAAGTACATTCCTTCATTACAAATTATAACCTATGATGTATATTACTGTAAAGTTTCATCAAAATCCGTTCAATAGTTTTTGCGTGAAAGAGTAACAAACATACATCCTCACAAACTAGGTATCACATTTATACCTAATATTAGTAGGATTTAGTTACCAAATGAGTTTCAGTTTAGGCCGAAACTGGAAAAGGAGCCGAATATTTAGTTACGGTTTCAGCTAAAAATTGTGTTTCGGTCGGACACTAACACATAATACACCTCTGCCACGGGGTCTCATCTCGAACAAAGAAAATTTAGTTCAAATAAATCTCAATAGATGGCGTAATATGCATCGATTTCTTATTGAAGTTTTAAGTAATATTAATATTTTGCAAATAAATATGATAAAAACTGTATTTTCTTATTTAATAAACTTCCCTAAGCATAAAATTGAGGAATAATGGGCTTGTAATTCAAATTTAGACGATTATTTTAACGAATCCTTAGACATCTATATTTATTGTACTAATAGATGGCGCTCTTTAAAGTTTTAGTTTATCCTTTCACCTCTTTAAAATTTTAATAGTGACACATTTTGATACAGTAAAACTGCTATGAAGCGCCAAAAATACTATAAAATAATTCCTCAATGTGTGAGAAAATATTACTAAGACTATGTAAATTCATTCAGCTTGCAAGTCGTCGCTGCTAACACCATCTAGCGAGGTGTAGAGGACGGGCCCGAACGAAGAACAAAAGTTACTTGTGCCAGAAAAAAACCCGTAGTTACGGCGGTACCGTTTCTTTGTATGGGATGAGGCATCTGTACGCTAGTATTATATTATCTGTGCCTCTGCCTAGGGATATCGATACCTGAGTAGTATCAATACTTTCTTTTCAATACCTAGTATTTTTGTACTCGATACTTTACTCTGATACTTTACTAGGTATCAATACTTTTTCACATACTCGATACTTTTGTTGCCTCACCAGTGTCCTTTGCGCTCTGTTTACAAAGTTATGAGTGACATCATCGGAGTGGTACTGGTAAGGGCCCACGGCGAGACAAGGTGCGTGCGCTGCTGTATCCCGAGCCGGACATAAACATCGATATAATAGGTTAAAATTGCAGCATGGGCACATCAACAAGAGCAGCGTTGCGACCATTGTCATACTAAGGCGACGATAAACAACAATTAATGATTTTCAACTTAAGAGTAGTCCTTTTCGAGTAGTGTTAATGATTTGAAAAAAAAAAAATTGTTTCAAATTAGAGTATATTCTATCTTAGTATGTGAATATTTTATATTGTCTTCATCTTACATAGTGTGATTAATTTGGAAAGTTATGTCTAACACGGCTAAAAAACTAAGATTCACGCAAAACAATCAATCGTATTTTCATGAAACCTTCACCATTTTAGAATTATCAAGATTATTTATTTATTTATCTTTGAGTATACGTGTTCTATACTATAATACCTTTTGTTTTATGTATTATAAATGAATAATGCGTCTAATTTGGGACATTCAAACAAATTTTGAGATGATCAAATAAGTACTCGATACTGAGTAGTATTGATACTTTTGGTTCGATACTTTTATCGGTATCGATACTTTCTGGTGCGATACCGGTATCAAGTAGGTATCGATACTTTTGAATTTTTGCTCGACTCATACAGGTGTGATGTTCTTACCTTCGACAGCTTCATTGATTGTGATAGCGTAGTCCATAGACATGTCATCATCATGGTCAACGCCGCCCGAGATGTCGCTGCAGTCGTCTTTAGGCTCGATCTTTAGCTCAATGTCCATCTGTGGCTTGTCCAACTTCGGTTCTGCAACAATGAAACCAGGTGAATAGGTTACTTCTAGGCAAGCGTGCTCCATCGTCGACCACATCATCGCTTGCCATCAGGTGAGATTGTGGTCAAGCCCGAGTCTATCAGAGTTAAAAAAGTGTACCTAATATTTTTTTATAATAAACTGCCCTGTTATTGTCGCGGTCGCAGAAAAAAAAAGGCATAGCTGCTGAGCGTGGGTCTTGGATTTGATTCGGGCAGAGTGGTGTTGGGTTTTTTCATTAGGAATTTCTCTGTAGCAGCCCAGAGTTTGGAAAGTACGTAAAGCCATCGGTTCTGTGACTGATCTGTCCCCGGAACTGTTGGGTTGTCGTCCCATCGGACTATGAGAGTCAAGGAACAAAGAACGCACTTGTTTTTAATTCATAATTATTTATTGTACACCACATCTGAACACAGAACCACGGGGTCTCCTCTAGAACAAAGAAAATTTTGTTCAAATATCTAATGTTAAGCCCATCTCGCGCAACCTTTCGAGTACAGCTCGTAAACTACCAATATGTTCTTTGTCATTAGCTCCCGTTGTGCAAATATCATCCAGAAAAACAACACAACCCGGAATACCACGTAGGGTTTCCGCCATTAACTTCTGGAACTTCTCGGGTATGCACGCTAGTCCGTATGGCGTAGGTACGCGGCGGTAGGCAAATGTCCCGAGGTGGGTTGTAATTGCTGTGTAGGGTTGAGACTCCTCTGTTAATAAGCACTGTTCGTAAGCGTGAGTGATATATATTTTCGTAATTTTTTTTCTTCCGCTTAAGTTCGCGAACAACTCATCAATGCGGGGCAAGGGATAATAATCACGCTTGAGTTTTGGGTTAATAGTAATTTTGTAATCCCCACAAATGCGTATGTCTCCATTTTTTTTAACAACCGGCACAATGGGCGTTCCGTAGTCGGAATAGTCGACGCGGTATATGGAGCCGTCGGCCTCCAGTCGCATCAGCTCGTGCTCCACGCGAGTGCGCAACGCCTGCGGCACGGGCCGCGCACGAACGTACACAGGTTCATCGTTAGTCACTTAGCTGTAGTCGAATGGCTCGCTTACAAGTACCTAACTTATCCGTAAACACCTCCGGAAATTCTGCACATAAGCGGTTCACGAATCCGTCGTCAGTTATCTTATACAGATTTATTTGTGTTACTTTCAAGGCACGCAACAAATCTCGTCCCAGTAATGGTCACGCTCCGTTTTTAATTACATACAGCGGCAAGGATTTTACTTCTACATCTCGTAACCTAACTCGGACTTCTATGTAACCAAGCGATTCGATGCATGAACCATAGCTACGCAACATCAAATTATCAGTCTTAATTATCTTACGAGGGTAATTCAATAAATACTTAGCCTACAAAAAGTAAACGAAAATTTTGGAAAAGTGGCAATTTATTTTTCAACATAGTCTCCTTTTAGTTCGATACACTTAGCCCAGCGATGCTCCAACTTTTTTAACCCGTCCGAAAAATAGTTTTTGTCAAACTCTGCAAAATAGGCCTCCGTGGCGGCGATAACCTCCTCATTCGATCCATATCTATTCCCGGCGAGTGATTTTTTCAGATTAGGAAACAGAAAGAAGTCACAAGGGGCCAAATCTGGAGAATACGGTGGATGGGGCAGCAATTCGTAGCGTAATTCGACCAATTTGGCCATGGCAACGGCAGACGTGTGAACCGGTGCGTTGTCGTGGTGAAACCGCACTTTTTTCTTCGCCAGATGGGGTCGTTTTTTCTTTAATTCGGCGTCGAATCGGCCCAATAAATCGGCATAGTAAAGCCCTGTAATTGTTTTACCCTTCTCGAGGTAATCGATGTAGATCACACCTTGTGAATCCCAGAAAACGGTGGCCATAACTTTTCCGGCCGATTTTACAGTTTTCGCCTTCTTTGGAGCACGTTCCCCGGTCTGGATCCATTGTTTTGATTGCTCCTTGGTCTCTGGTGTGTACCAGTGGATCCAGGTTTCATCGACGGTCACAAAACGACGCAAAAACTCCGCTGGATTCCGCTTAAACAGCGCCAAACACATCTCCGATGTGGTCTCACGGTTGCGCTTGTTTTCTGGTGTGAGTAAACGCGGCACCCATCGCGCCGACAGCTTTCTCATGCCGAGTTCCTCGTAAAGAATATGATGCACTGTTCCTTCTGAAATGCCTACAGTCTCAGCTAGCTCCCGAACCTTCAATCGGCGATCTGCCAATACGAGATCATGGATTTTTTTAATGTTTTCCTCCGTAGCAGCTGTTTTCGGTGCACCTGGACGTGGTTCATCAAAAACCGACGTACGGCCACGTGCAAACTCGTTGAACCAATTCTTGACGGTGGCCATCGATGGAGAAGAGTCACCGTACACAGCATCCAAGCGCTCTTTGATTTCGATGCGCGTTTTCCCTTCCAAAAATAGGAATCGAATCACCGAACGATATTGCTCTTTTTCCATTTTTGTAAAACCGATCGACAAGTTCGCTTCCATAAGTTGTCAAATTAAAACAAAAGAAGGGATTGGAATGAAAATTTGAAAAAAGAATTAAAAAAGAATGTGCTACACTGTGGTAAAACTCTTTTGAAACTACAGCGCCCTCTGGCGATGAGGCTAGGTACTTATTGAATGCACCTCGTATGTGAAAATTTGGGGTTATACATGTCTTCATTGATTGCCGAAATACGACTACCGGTGTCGATTTCCCACTTGGTTTCAAAGTTATCTATGATGACGTTTATAAAGTACGGTTTATTATTCTTACCTCCAGCAACAATCTTAAACATATCGTCTGAATCGTCCTCACCACTCATATAACTCTGCCGGTTGCCACTACCTCCGCTTCCTTTCACTGATTTGCACATCACTCGTAAATGACCTCTTTGTTTACACTCGTCACAATTATAATTCACGTAACGGCACCAGTCCGCGCGATGCGCCTTACTGCAACGCCAGCATGCTGGCGCAGCCGACGCGCCGCTCAGCGGTGTGCCCGACGTGCGCTCCGTGCCCGCCGCGCCTGCCGGGCCAGCCGCACCGCCTGCGCCAGTCAAAGAGCGCAAGCCGCGGGTGCGTCTTCGGCCCCCGCGTGTGTAGTGCAGGTCTTCACCTGCCGCCAGCATTTGAGGTCGTCGTCGGCACCGCGCTGCCGCTCACCTCCGCGTGCTTCTCTGCAGCCTCCAGTGCTAGTGCTAACTCCACCGCCTCCTTATATTCTATTTTCCTTTCGGCAAATATTCTAGAACGCATGGCGTCATTTGTCAAACCCGAAACAAACTGATCTCTAAGATTTTCCTCGAGCGTAGAACACTTTTTACATTTGCCAAAATTACAAGTTGTTGCCAGATGTTTTAGTGCCAGTAAATATTCCATCAAGGGTTCCCCGTTGTCTCCGGAGCCGGAACACGTGGCGCTCGGCGATTTCTGATCGCTGCGGTTCCAAATGATCGGTAACTAGCTTCACCAATGTCTCGTAGTCAACGAATAGGTGGCTTCGCCTACGATTGTTATTAACATCGGCACGTTTAGGTTATCTTTTACGTCGTTAAGTAAAATATACTGATTAACCCGGCGTATATAAGTAGGCCATTGCTTTGAACTGATATTGAACGGTTTTAACTTTCCGATTGGCATCTTAATCACAGTATGAAATATCGATGAAGTACTTCACTCCAAGTGCAGACGCTAAAACTGCTAATTAGTCCTGACTTATATTAAAAAAAGTCTCAAGAATCTCAGCCTCGTCGCCAATGCAGCGCCAATGAAAGGCGAGGGTTAGCAACACACTGATTTATTAAACAAGATATCAATCTACCCACCACCATACAAATATCATACCCACAGTCATGATAACAACGGTACATAGAGGACGGGCCCGAACGAAGAACAAAAGTTACTTGTGCCTGACGAAAACCCGTAGTTACGGCGGTACCGTTTCTTTATATGGGATGAGGCATCTGTATCTGTACGCTAGTATTATATTATCTGTGACAGAACACAGTAATTACACAGTTCATTTACACACAACACACACACTTATATAAGCTTCACTCGTAAGTTATATCTACCTAATTAAGTAAACAAATCTTACTGTTAAATTTGACTCACTGCCCTATTGGTTAGCTAAGTGACGTCATTCTAAATCCAATATGGCGGACTCCCAAAGATAACGGTCCAGTTATTTTGAATGCATTAAATAAAAAATTAAGTAACTACAGAAAATTATGAACAGTACTGTGACTTACAGTCACATACCTTTCCTATTTTCATGTAAGCGTCGCTGGAGATTAACCCTAGAAAAGGGTTGATTCCATACAGCTGGTACTGCTATAAAGTGTTTGTCTCTCTGCTCAAGTTGGCGCCCTATATCTTACAGATTCAAACCTTCGATACTGCCTCTCCAGAAACCTTTGGTAAAATTATCAAACTGCTGAACAGCTCAGATTTTATCTCATATCTTTGATAAGTTTACTTGAGCCTTTTTATAGCTAAATGCAACTTGGGCACTGGGCAACTACAGCTTCATTAGTAACTATTATTTTTTAGACCGGATTAATTGAAACAACAGCATCAATAAACTTAATGTTAGCAACAAGAAATCCCTAAAAACCGTTTAAGTGCGAATTTAACTGGCACACGAAGGGATCCGTACGAATTTTAGTATTTGTTATAGCGGCAACAAAAATACATATTCTGTGAAAATTTCAACTGTCTACCTATTACAGATCATGAGATACAGCCCGCTGACAGACAGATGGACAGCGGAGTCTTGGTAATAGTTTCCCGCTGTTCCTTTAGGTACGGAACCCTAAAAAGTCAGTTTAGGTATGGAAGAAGGTGACAAATTTATCCTGCCGTAAAATCATCAAATCAGCCCTTGGCAGTATTTTTGTACAAAAACTTGTTAAGTACCTTGAAGTGCAATAAGATTTACGACAAACAGGGTGTCACACATCTTATCTGACCTTTAAAATAAGAAACAAATGAGTGAAACAGCTTATCTGTAAAACAATCAATAAATATTGTACAAAAACTGAGTTGATGGATTTTTTTTATAACTTAATTCTATTTCAGCTTTTTATATATTTTTTCTTTTACAGCTAGTCCATCAACATGTCTCCTCTAAAGCTTTCTATTTTGTCCTGTCTATGAAAAAAAACAACAGATATATGGTCCAGAATGGACACCCACTGCAAAATATGTAGAATTAGAATTAGAAATCGTTTATTTGCAAGAATGTAGTTGTACATTGTATGGTGTTAAGTTTGTTAAAAGTTTCTTATATTCTACCATAAAATCTGGTGTACAAATATCATGTTAATGTTACAGTTTTAAAATGACTTCATTACAGCTCAAGATAAAATTCATTTAATATTATGTCAATTCAATAATAATAATATGTATAAAAATTAAAGTATAAAATTGTAAGTCAATGTCATAATAAATATAGAAATTGGAAGTCAATTTCATAATAAATGAAATTGTTATCTTGATTTCTTACAAAAGTACATAAATTCATCCATTTCATAAAAACAATTATCTAGTAACCACCAAATATACTGTATATAATCTGTATTATATACAGTAGTCTCACTAATGTGGCACTTCAGTACTTTCAGCACATCCATCAGTCCGTCACTCTACACGATGGGCTACCCCACCACTACTGGTACCTTATTAAATTAGGACATTTTAAAATGTTTTATTTATCTTGAATTTTCTATACCACCTAGTAGTCCAAACATTCCAAGGCAACCCCCCGGTTTTAATTCTCCCAGATTAGTGAGATTTTACTGTAATTGATTTTATTAATTGTTGGATAGAGTATAAATTATCTTACCAGCCAAAGCATCTTTGTCTTCAAGCTTAGCGCTAAGGAACAGCTCTTCACACTGTAGCACTTGCTGCCTGAATGCACAAGCATCCCGTAAACGTACCACACAAGTTGCGCAGACTCCGCAGTCTTTCTCATTGTCGTCTACATGTGATAGCTGGAGGACAACAGAGTACATTACCAATGTGGAATTAATTGAGAAGGATTAACGCATCAGGCCCCTGCGTCGCCACCAACAATAGGTTTTTAATTGTGTCTGCTAATGAGGGACTTGACACGTTAAATCATTTTACTAACTACTAGCAAACCGCCACATATTACATTCCGCCCCAGTTTCAAATGGGTGTAATTTTTTTTTTTTACTTCTCACATACCTATTTCTTTTATAAAATCTTCGTCCCGACAATTATAGACACAATAAAAAAAGAATAAGCCAAATTGGTGCAGCCGGTTTAGGTTTAGCATCGCCACACACTTACCGTTTCTTTTCTCTGCTTTGCTTTACTACCTAGAACAGATCAGAAAAGAATTGAAAACGGGCGCATCGCCACACACCTACCGGTCACCGGGCTTTCTTGATTTGCGCTCAGTCGTGATTGGCCAGCATGTTCTGATCGGCGACGTCGACCGGTTGCATTCTTACCGGGCGTTCTTAGCGGTGCTCGACGGTAGGTGTGTGACGATCAGTACATTTTGTATGGCATTCTTGCCTTCCGTTTTCAATTCTTTTCTGATCTGTTCTAGGTAGAAAAGCAAAGCAAAGAAAAGAAACGGTAAGTGTGTGGCGACGTTTAGAGTTTAGTGACAGAATATTTTACTGCAGCTTCGCTCATGTGGAGTTGGACTATCCAACGGCTACCATAGATTTTGCCGGAAAATAATAGCCTACGACACTTCGTGATACCCAAGCTTTCAATCACTGAAGATAAATTTGTAATCGTATTCCGATCCGTACTTCTAGAAATTATTTCTGAGAAATATAAATATAAACCAACAATATTAACTCATTATAATCTTGATTTAGCTAGAAACAAAAATAACACCGCAAAAATAAACAAAAGAACAAGTTGTTTTTTTTTAAGTTTTTAATATGATTAATAATCTATTTGGATAAGAGCATAAAGATATTTTCTTACTAACCAGAATTCCAAAGCAGTCCATGATCATTTCAGCGTACACTTCCTTTTTTTCCATCCAAGTATACTCAGAGGTAAGCACTCGACATTTTTTTATGGCCCGACAACATCGACAAAGCGCTGGGTCTATAATCGGCCCGTTATTCTTAACTGTAGCCATTTTTGTTTTATTTTCCCCAACACTGGTAACTAGCACGACTTCCTCATAATATACATTTAGTATTTATCATTATTCCTAGTTTATAGGTGATTTTTTTTCAAAAGAAAGCTTTGCGTAAATTCGCTCAACACCAAGACAAGACCAGCAGTGTTGCCAGTACCTGCGTCGAATTTCGGACGATTCGCTACCTGAAATGGGACGATTTTTGGACATAAAGGACGGCTGGAGAAATATTAAATTTGTTACGGTTGATTGAGAAAAAAGTACACATATAAGGGTGTGAGTACTGTTACATTTTCACTTTTTAAGTTAAAAGTGAAATAATTTTGTTTCTTGCATGTCTTTGGTCGGCTCAAACGCTCAAACTTAACGACATCCTTGTTCCTTGATTCCTCAACTCGTTGTCATTAATTATACTAAGGAATTGGTGTTGAGGCGGGTTCTGTTTTCCGTCATTTTAAAATGTTTTGAAAGAAACTCGCAAAATAAAAACTCAATTTCAATTAATTAAGCGCATACGTTGCGTACGTGGGACCAGTTTTTCTCCATATGAATTCAGCTGTATAATCGAATGATTGTGTTTGTTTGTGTGCGTGGAACGTATGGGCAAGCAATATGGAAACACTGCGCGTGGAAAAAGGAAGGCTGGCGATATTCGCCAGCAGTGGTCTGAAGGTGGATTCATGATTTATTTCACACGCCACTGGTTTCGTTTTACTTAAAGTTTTACGCATTTTTGTAATTTTAAAAATTGCGTTTTGTTATTTGCATTTTAAACACATTTTTGTAATCAAAAAAGTAAATTATTGAAGTTGGCTATTTGAAAAGAGACGGAAAAAGGACGAAATATATGAACAAACATCGAAGGGACGTAAAGATGTCTAAACGGACAAAGATCGTCCCTTTTGGGACGTTCTGGCAACTCTGAAGAACACGGACCCAACAGCAGGGACCTGCCTGTCAATAGCACAGACTATAGAGAAACCACAGAGTAAGAATTTTCAATTCAACCGTTTATCGTCATTCGTCATTCATTTGAAACATCGCTAGAGCGGTTGCGCACTACGTCCGATCCGAATGCGATACGTATCCGTGAAAATACATATCTAGAAAACTCGGACCGAATTCGGATATTGCTTCGCACTACCTCCGATCCTAATCCGTGACTCAGAGAATTCGGACGTCATTTTACGCAGAGAAACAGCAGAGCGTTCGCGTCGTTGATCATGAGTCCTTTCAATAGAGAAAACTGGGAGAAAAATCAACTTTGTGTTTAGCTCGCCTTTGTACATGAACTGTGTATTTTCTGTGTTAAGTTGTGGTGTACACTATAGAACCTAGACCTTTAGAGACATAGAAATATTAACCCTTATAGTTAAAGTCAACAACCCATAAATCACATCATTACGAAATCCCCAAAAAAAAAAATCACTTTTATGTTTTGTAATATTCTTATTTAAAATTTCGTTTTCTTCTGGTTTTGTCTTTTTAGAATAAACTAATCATTTTAATGGATGGGAAAACCTACATGTTATGCAAGTACTTAGGTATTCCTACTAACGAGGAATAGGGTAGTTTCCTAAAAAAATCTAAATGGTCCATCAGTCGGATTACCAAAAAATATTGAACACGTATTTTTAACCGACTTCAAAAAAGAGGAGGTTCTCAATTCAGCTGTATGCTTTTTTTTATATGTTTGTTGCGCGATATCTCCGACATTTGTGAATAGATTTTGATGATTATTTTTTTTGTATGGTAGGTCATGCTTCAGGGTTGGTCCCATTTAATTTTATCGAAATTGATGCAGGACTTTTTGAAAAAAATTAACATAAATAACAAAATATGTATACACAGATAACGTTTTGGTTGTCTCCCAATGTTCAAATTCCATATTATTGGTGTTATCCATTGGGGCATAACACTTTAATATTTAGTTTTACTTCTCGTGTACTAAAACAATAAATAATAAATAAGAAAAAAAATATATACTTAGTGAAAAATAAAAAACTTTAAAAACAAATACAACCGACTTCTAAAAAAGACAAAATAACTTTAATTTCGGAAGTCGGTGTTAAATAACGAAGAAACAAAAAAATATGTACACCGACTTCCGAAATTAAAGTTATTTTGCCTTTTGTCTATGTCGGTTGTATTTTTATCCAGTCTTACCAAGGGGTATCGTATTACCCAGTAACTGGGTTGTGGAGGTCAGATAGGCAGTCGCTCCATGTAAAATACTGGTATTCAGCTGCATCCGGTTAGATTGGAAGCCGACCCCAAGATAGTTGGGAAAAAGGCTAGGCAGATGATGATGATGATGATTGTATTTTTTGAAAAAAGTTTTTTTCTTTTGTCTCGTAAACAAAAAAACTGGCGAAGAAGTCGACGATAAACATTCGTAAGAGCGTTTTATATGTATAGATGACTCAACATTTAATTACATTGCTATGAAAGTATCACCGTAAAAAAGAAAGACAAAATCATAATTGCAGACATTTTGATTTCATGTCAATATATTCTTTGATAAAATATCGGTGTTGCTGACACATTTGATCAAATCGTCCTACTTCTTTGATTAAACTCACATTGGACAAAGATATAGGATAAATGTAATACCACCCTAAGCGTTAATTTTATAAGCTTATGAAAAAAAACGTATGTTTTCTAGGTACATTATAACTGTATTCAGTAATTTGACAGTTGAAGGGACCAGATTTTTACAAAATATAAATAGTTGGTGTAAGAATGAACGAAATTGGGCTAAACTTTAGTTAATCTGACGTGGAGTTGGGAGTTCATATTTTTTTCACAGATAGGTCATGTTATTAGAAGCATCCGCGTACAGTTTTTAAGGCGAGGAAATTAATGGTTTCGGAGATAAAAAATATCAAACTTTGATAAAATAACCTCACTTTCACACTATTTTATTACTTTTGACGTAATTTTGACAGCTGGTGTTGCCATTTTAGGGTGTTTTAATAATGCGTTTTGATAATGCAAATAATAAGTCGACTCGCAAATTTTTATGTTTTTTTTTAATTCGCATTTTAATTAGTTATTTTATTTGTATTTAATAATTTCTCAGTGATGAGTGTTTTTTGGCTGAATAACTACGAAAATTTTGACTTATTGACTATTTAAAGTTATTTTTTTCTCTTGTGGTATTTGATAGGTGAAACGAAACGCATTTTTTTTTGCAGCAATACAATGCATAACTAGGCTACCTGGAAAAAGTGGTTGGGTTAGGTTAGGTTAGAACGGTGACCCTCTACGCACGAGCCGAGCGAGCGTAGCGAGCGGTGCCGCGGCAGCGGCCGGCGAGTGCCAGAAACGACTAAATTATATAGAAAAAAATTGTGACTTGAGGCACCCCGGCTCAGATCATTTTGTGTTAGGTTAGGTTACTACATTTTATTTTAAGTAGGCTACCCGGAAAAAGTGGTTGGGTTGGGTTAGGTTAGGTTAGAACTGTGACCCTCTACGCACGAGCCGAGCGAGCGTAGCGAGCGGTGCCGCGGCAGCGGCCGGCGAGTGCCAAAAACGACAATTTTATATAGAAAAAAATTGTCTGGTTCAGCAAATATATTTTTTTAAAAAAGGAGGGGGGGCTTCCGCAACTTTTTCTTCATGGGGGAGCTTCTACACCTTCCTCTCTCACCCTTCCTCCCTTTAAATTGACAAAAAAAATTACGTAAACATAACCTCAAAATGAGAATTTTAAAAATTCATAAAAAAAGGGGGCGTTTCTTCGCTTTTTCTTTCATAAGGGGGGAGTCTATACCCTCCCCCCTCCCCCTTTCAACCCTTAATTCCACGTCAGATTAAGTAAAGTCGTACCCGAAATTGAATAAACATCAATAATGTACTTAGAAAACAAACTAACTTTGTCAAAACACGAAAACACGTAACATTATTTTTTTAGAACTGTCAAGTTACTGAATAAAATTATGTCGAAAGTGCTTTTTTTTTGTGGAGTGGGAAATCATCCTATGACTTCACCCGCTCTGGGCGGAGCGGGAGGGCGTATCAGACTCTTACTGACTAAAACCCACCCCTGTTCCTCCCTGCCTTTGAGTGCCCAGGGGCGAGGTAACTCTGTTTCGAATTTATCCTCAACCATGTCGAAAGTGCTAGTTAATTCTTTCAATCACAATTTGAATTACTTATTATCATTTTTAATCACCTGAAGGAAAATAGTTAAGTTAGGCTGCCAATATCAAGCAGCGCCACCAACCGCGCGCAGACTTAAAATTACTAATAAAAAAAAGTGTGTGTACATAAGTACGCACGTAAGAAGTTATACTTCTTTGGCGTAACAAGATAA
The DNA here is from genome assembly GCA_951329385.1 of Polia nebulosa. Classification (NCBI taxonomy): domain Eukaryota; kingdom Metazoa; phylum Arthropoda; class Insecta; order Lepidoptera; family Noctuidae; genus Polia; species Polia nebulosa. Next base: position 9,996,677 of record OX589615.1, read on the forward strand.
AAAACCAAACTATCACAAAGTTTACAAAAGGAAAACAATCATTCTTCATGAACCACAGACCATAACTAACTTCAGGGTGGATCGGTTCTACCTAACTTCAACCTGTGAATTTTGTGTGACAGTGATGCGCGCGCATCTTAAAATTTTACTTCCATAATTTTTTCACGGATGGGGCCCGTCATGGCCGATGCCTGCCCGGGGATTGAGGATAAATTCGAAAGAGGAAAGAGTTACCTCGCCCCTGGGCATGTAGGGCAGGGAGAAACAGGGGTGGGTTTTAGTCAGTAAGAGTCTGACATGCCCTTCCGCTCCACCATAGAGCGGAAGAAGTCATCAGATGATTTCCCACCCCCCCAAAAAAAAAAAACATTTTTTCTTAACGCTCAAGAAGTATAACTGCAAAATGTATTGTACGATGTATTCAATAATAAATCAATGTTTTTTAGTAATAACCTAGTTGTGCCCATATTTTCAGGTGAACCACGGTTCATTTGAAATACCTAGATAAGTAGGATTTTTATTGCAACCCATAGTTCTGCTGTCTTTGTAATATAAATGACTATCGTTTTCCCACGGTTTCGTTCTCGTAGCCCATCGTACAGGACATTTTAGATAAGTTATTAATACTAGGTGTAACTTATCTAAAATGTGGATACGAATATTCATAATTGTTATTATGAATATTCGTATCCTGCGCGCACTATCCGGTTTTTACAGTACGCCACTACTTACTATAGACAATGAAAGATCCGATTTCGCAAATTCGCAGTCCGAATATATATATATCTACGGTCGGGAGGAGTTTTTGGCGGGATTTTCTCGAGTGAAGTTCATGTACTCTGTGGTTCAGTGGCTGTTTTAGTTATTCGTTTATTGATTCCTAGTGGACATTGTGATGTAAAATTGGTGTAGTTTTGTGTCTCAAGTGTCAATGCAAATGGACAATATGTGGAATCATTGAAACTGGCGCGATTTCAGTAAAATGGAGCTGAGAATTTTATTGTAGTATTGACTACCTCAGCGAAGTTTGCCAAGAAGGCTGACTCGACACATTTGTTGCCAAATACTACAAAAAACATTAGAATGTATTACATCTGCATTTTAATGGAAAAAAAGGAAAAATACACTATGTAAGACTAGGCAATATGGTCAAAAGACTTTAGCGTTCCCTTCGGGGTAAATATTAAAAAATAAATTTATCTATGGTCGGAATCAAACGAACGAAGCGGCAATCGGCAATTCGGCATGTTTTTTTAGTCTATGCTATAAAATGGCGGTGTTTCTTGAGGCAATCTTTTATTAGTTTTGTGTAAAATAACAATTATGTCGGTTGTAAAAACTGAGATAGAGACTTTTTTCGGTAGATGTAGGTGTTGCCTCGCTTATGGCTACCTAAAAAACATGTGGATAGAACACCCATTCGATGGAGAAGCAGAGGTTTACGGAGAGATGCTTGTCCAATGTTTTGCACTGACTGTGAGTTTTCTTTCTTGAGTTTTGATTAAGAGCCTATTTGCCCAAAGTTGTTGGGTCAGACGACTTTATTTCAAACTTGATATTTCGAAAACGTATTGTGGCGGAGATTTTAGAAGTTCAAAAGTTTGGATTATTTTAATATTCTGACAACGATACTGTGGAGCCCGAGTCCTACAATTACCACGCCATGGTAGTTTACATTCACAATAGTGCTGTAACGCAATTTTTGACTGTTTTTTTTTTATTATTACAATTTTCCTATACCAGAGGTTAACAATTTTATCTAAATGAAATTTTGGGCATTAACTGACATGGGTCGTACCGATGGGACGGCAATGTAGGTATGGGCTCTGGCTGGCCATATGAGCCTTTTGGATTCTACTTTACTAAAATCTATCGTATAGCACGATAGATTTATAAAAAAACTGGCCAAGTTCGTGTCGGACTTTGCAGTTGGGTTCTGTACCAAATTTTCAAAGAAAAAAAATCTGATTTATCAATATATTGGTATTTGTTAGTAAAATATACATTTAATGATAATAAACATTATGGCTCAACTTCACAATAAGGGATCCCGAGTAGACTCTTCAATTTTTTGTTGTGCAAAGTACTTGTTATCTTGAGTAATTTCACGAAGTTTCAAGTTTAGGAAATAAATACTTTCGGAGATAAAAAATATCAAACTTTGATAAAATAACCTCAAATTTCGCACTATTTTATCACTTTTGACGTAACTTTGACAGGTAGGGTTGCTAATTTAGGGAGTTTTAATAATGCGTTTTGATTTTGCAAATTATAAGTTGACGCGTAGTTTGTTTTTTTTGTTTAAATTTGCTTTAGATTTAGTTATTTTATTTGAGTTTAATAATTTCTCAGTGATTTCTGTTTTTTTGGTGACCAACTACGAAAATTTTGATTTATTGACAATCTAAAGTTATTATTTTTTATTCTGATGGTATCTGCTACAGGTGAAACGAAACGCAAAATTTATTTGGCGCCGTTATATGATTTGTTAGTGTCATGTTATTCAATGTCTGTACTCGCGTTTGAGAGCATTTGCCATCGCGCTTGAGAACTTAGGATGCAAGAGCGAGCGAAGCGAGCTCGGGACTTAGGGCACCCCGACTCGGACAGGTTAGGTTAGAAGGGGATGGCGGGGTCAAGAGAGCGAGCGAAGCGAGCGAACAGACCCCGCCATCCCCTTCGTGGTTATTTTTTTATAAACCACTCAGAAGTAGGAGCCCCGCGAAGCGGGGCTCCGGCGACACGTGGCTCTATCGACATGCAAACCTAAAACATTATAATAAAATAAAAAATGCCTTTGCCCTTCGACGAATGACCTTGACCTTCGGCTTTTCGGGTGTTAATCTTGACCTTGAAGATGCCATTGATCGTATTATTGCTTGGAAATAGTCTAGAAATAGTCCGCGATTGACGCTAAATGAAAGTTCTTCCCAAAAACATAACCTCAAAATTAGATTTTTAAAAATTCATAAAAAAAAAACTATGCATTTCCTAAACTTTTCCCCCACGGGGGAGGGGTCTACCCCCCTCCCCCTCCCTCCCCCCCCTCCCAAATATATACATATATATATACCCTTATTCCGAAGTCCTTCCAACATTATCACCAAATTTCAACTTCCAATGTCAATGGGAAGTTAAAAAAATTCTTTGGAACAAAATTGTGTGACAGATGACAGACATACGGACATGTGAGTGACAGCAATAAGGCTCCGTGAGGACGCTTGGGGTATGAAACCCTAAAAATTAGGACGATACAATGTGATGAAATTTCGCGTGATGTCACAGCTCGATATACTTTGTACCGTTTAGTGACGTAACAAACCCCCGCTCCTGGGTAGCGGATAAATTCTTAACAGAGTTACTGCACCCCTAGGCACTCAGGCAGGGAAGGAACAGGGTTGGGTTTTAGTCTGTAAGAGTCTGACACACCCTCCCACTCCACCCAGAGCGTAAGATGTCATTGAATGATTTCCCACCACTCCAAAAAAGCCCCCACTACTGAACTTTGATGCATTTTATATTTGTCATTTTTTATTAGTTAGGTAGGCTATAAATATGTATATTTTCAATAATTTTTGATAATCTAACTTACGGACTACATAGAATTATTATTTTTGTACCCAGTAAACATCCCTACTGGGTACTAATAGATATGACACAAAAAATAATTATAATATTAAATTTAGTACAATGGGATATGTTATGAATTTATGCTAAATATGCTCTGTCTGTTATTCCGGGGCCTCACGGAACAATTATAAACCTATTGTCGCATCTCCGATCGGGGACGGTGGCGACCATTCACAATAGCATTAGACAAAAGATAAAAAAGGTTATTTTTAATGCTATTCCACCAATTCGTAATTAACATTTCCAAACATCTTTCATAATGCGCACAGCAAAGGAGTGGAACTCTACCTGCGTCTGGTTTCCGAAGCCATATAACCCTAATCTCTTTAAAGTTAGAGTGAACAGGCTTCTACTGGGTAAGCTCGCTACATCGTCTTGTCTCTGTCACCTCTGACCTAGACTAGAGTCAAGAGCCAACCCATCTCTAATAAAGAAAAAATATTTAAAAAAATCTTAGAAGTTAATTTGACCCACTGCCCGGTGTCCAATTAAGCTGAAAGTTTGTGTACATGTTCAGTTTGGATGACAACGCAAGCTAAGTGACGTCATTATAAATCCAATATGGTGGACTCCCAAAGATGTTGGACTAGTAATTTTGTATGCATTTCCATATGGGTATCAAATGAAAAAGTTAGCTGAGAGAAAACGTAAAAAAGTGTTTTTACTATAAAATATTCATCATTCTTCTACCCTTATCTCAATTTATTTGGGGTCGGCGCGACATGTCCGTTTCTTCCATACTCCTCTATTAGTCGTCATCTCTGTAGTCTCCCCCTTTTTACCCATATCCTCTTTCACACAGTCTAACCATAGTTTCTTTGGTCTTCCTCTACTCTTATAGCCATCCACATCCATACACAAGACTTTCCTCACGACATTTCTTCATTCCTCCGCATCACATGCCCACGACAACCGATTTCCACACAACTGTACAGTCAGCGGTGGTGCGGTGGTATATCCCTTATAAGCCCGATGACAACCCGGGCTGTCATCGGGCTTCTTCGACAACCCGGGTTGTCATCGGGCTTCTTCGACAACCCGGGTTGTCATCGGGCTTCTTCGACAACCCGGGTTTGTCCGCGGATCTTAAGAGGTAGGAGGCTGGTTTTTTTTTTGTTTTCAAACTCAGTTGAGTTTCGGATCCTAAGAGGTTAAATTTCTTTCCAAGCAAACGTTAACCTTGGGTTGTCGAAGAAGCCCGATGACAACCCGGGTTGTCGTCTTATAAGGGCTTATAAGGGATATTGTTATATACAAAATTTGAAATAGCAATATTGTATGTACCCATAGTGGGATCACTCGGAGGACTCGATGGAACAAGACCAGATTTGTGAGCAGTGCATCTGTCGGCTGCGAGATGCGAATGACTTCAAGAAGGTGGTCATGGATTCACAAGAGGAGCTACTGCAACAGATTGATGCTGGTAATGTTTGTTTATTTACTTTTGCCTATAAGTACATTTCGCTGTTAAAGTATATCTAAAAACTTGAATTTTTTAAGATTCTTCTAATAGTAAGGGTTGTTGAAAACACATTGTGTGCACCTATGAAATCAGCGTTTTGTATGGAGAATTTTAAAGAAGTTGCATTTTTCATATTAACATTTTCTTAATTTATTTAACAACTATGAACACTAATTTTTTAAAACTTATATGCAATAATGTTTAAAAACTAAGATAACGTATGCCACTTAGATTAAGCAACAGAAATAAGTTTTGGCTAAGTTGAAACAAATAGTGGTCATTTCTGCTAACAAAAAGAGGAGTCATTTTTAAGGTATTTTTAACAGACTTCCAAAAGAAGGAGGTTCTCAATTCGTCTTTATGTTTTTTTTTTTTTTTTTGTTATGTATGTTACGCGATTTCTCTGCCACTTGTGAATAGATTTTGATGATTCATTTTTTGTTTGGTAGGTCATACATCAGGTGGTCAGAGGTGGTCCCATAGAAATTTTATCGAAATTGATTAAGCGCTTTTTGAGAAACTGAACAAAAACAGAAAATATGTATACCTTGATGACGTTTTGGTGTTCTCCAAATGTTTAAATTCCACGTTCCATGTTATTGACGGAAGACAGGGTGTTGTGGCGCAGCCTGGGAGAGGCTTATGTCCAGCAGTGGACTGCGATAGGCTGAGTTGATGTTAGTGGGGTTTTTAGTTCTGGGGTATAACAACTAAAAAGTGCAAAATAAAAAACTTTTTTTACAAAAAAAACAACTGACTTCCAAAAAAAAAATACACTAAAAATTAAAAAATAACTTTAATTTCGGAAGTCGGTGTCAAACGACGAAGAAGTAAAATACAAACAGACTTCCAAAATTAAAGTTATTTTTTTAATTTTTAGTGTATTTTTTTTTTGGAAGTCGGTTGTTTTTTTTGTAAAAGAGTTTTTTATTTATTTATTAATTAAACCTTATTACTTATAATAAGGTTTTTTTCAGCTAATAAAAGGTTAAGTGTCAGCTAGTAAAAAGTGTCAGCAAATTTCTAAACAGCCAAAAGTTTTGTCGTAACACTCGTAACACTTTAAAATTAGTAGTGAGTACTTAAAATAATGAGAGTATTACAAAATTAAACACACTTGTCAAAATACCCCACAATGTTGAAAAAAATAACCACATTTTTTGGTGTTCCCTAATTGTGCCGGTGCGTGTAGTTAAGAATTACAAAGTAATATATTGACAAGCTGGAAAAACAAATTTTTTGTAACTTTTGGCAAATCTGCTTTAGTCCACCCTCAAAAACTTGCCTGTGTCTTAAAAGAAAACTCTATTCCCAGAAAACATTGTGGACATCAAAGAAGAGAGACTGGACGAGGAGTTCTTAGAAGAGTACAAACTGGACAGTGAAGAGGACACCGCTGACACCACATTCGTGTTTACCGAGTACATTACGGATACCGCTGACACTATGGACACCGCTGTTACCGCTGACACTATGACTAGTGCCAAAGATGAGACGGAGTACGAGGAGGTTGAGTATTTGGAAGAAGAGGACGCTGGCGTGGCTAATGATGCTGTTGATACTGGTAAGTTTTATACTTAACTCGCAAGTGCGACAGCTGAGAGTGTAGTCTCGGGTTCCATTCCCAGGACTGGCAAAAGTGGGCCCGCTAGAGCTGATGCCTACCAGGGTTGCGGGCTTGCAGGGTTACCTCGGCCTTAGAACGCATAGGGTAACTGATGGAACATGGGTGGGTTTTAGTCAGTAACAGTATGACACTCCTTCCCGCTCAACCCAGAGTGGGAAAAGTCAGTTGATGATTTGCCACCCCTCCCATCTCCTCCTCACCCAAAAAATAAAAAAAACTGGCAACACTGGTATTGGGTTTTTCCACCTTCGTTAGATAAAACATCTATACTAGTTTTGGTAGTACTTCTACAATGGTTTACGTTGTAGGCATAGTGGTGTGGCGAGTTGCCACCACTCTGCAAGTTGGATGGGGGTGGTATCGCGACGTGTGTGCCTTGCTCTGACTTGCGAGTCGAGTGTGTAACCGGCTTTTTACGGGGCCATAGGCAATCTGAGAAAGCAGCAACCATAGATAATTCAGTGTGTGTCTAACGCCGCGAGGCACAGCGCGCATCTCACCGCAGACTAAATTAATGTCTTTACTTAAATTAATATCGTCCCCGCAAATACGCTAAAATCCCGAGTAAATCCCGTAAACGTTGGGGATCCTCCGGGAATAATAAATAACCCATATTTACCGCGTCCGTTAACTACTGAACAAGAATAATCAGGAGTGTTGGTGTGAAGAGAACGAGTGGCCACTCGACAAGTCGACGTGCAACCATCGAGAACAGCCCGGAAAGTCAGGTACCACTTGTTTTGCAAATTGTGAGTAGGGCCACATTCGCCGACTGCTGCCGACCACTCCTAACTTGAAGTTATACAGACAAATATAGGCAATTTTGGGCCAGCATTCCCTCCAAGTGCTTGGCCGTACTTACTGTTCTTCATCCGCAGAGTCCCACGGCTATTTACACGCCTGGGCAACTCCATTAGATGGTCCTTCGAGCCGGATGAAGAACCACCACCATACGGACCGGACCGGACGGTCCGGTTCGGTGTGGTCCGGTTGTTGTGGTGGAGTCGTGAGTCGTGACTGTTCCACATAGGTACAGACATTCTGCCAAGGGTGTCGGCCGAAACGATAGAACTTCACCTGATATGATCCTTGTATAATCAATTTACCTTTTTTTTTGTGTATCCCACCGCTGGGCAAAGGTCTCGCCATAGCTTTCCAGTTTTCCCGGTATGTTGTGCCTTTTCTGCCATTCTGCCAGAATAGGATAGGACTCATATTTAAGGTACCTCAAAAAGAAAAAATTATATCTTATCATTTTGATGTTCTTCTGTCAAGTGTTTCTCAGGAACGCGTGGAGGTATCAAGATGAAATTAATATCAAATACTCAGGTCTGCAATCCCTTGGACTAGATAAAAAAATCAAACTTCTAAGTCAAAGCAATCAAAAGATACGGCGTTTAAAAGCCGCATATTTTGACACTCAAGGAAATAAAAACCTATAAGGTACTTCCCGTTGACCTAGGATCATCAATGCCAAGGAATCTTCTAAGCCAAGCCAAGAAGCATTGGCATAGAGCAGAAGTAAAGGAAAAAAATCGAAAACGTAAATTAAATTTACGTCATAAAAAAAAAATATATTATAATATCTAATTAAAATAGCTAATTAAACTAATAAATAACTTAATAAATAAAATATGTACAAGAGGCATAAAAAATCCGGTAGTGGTAAAGCTCATTGGGCATCAAAAAATTCGTCCACCTCGCTGTCAATGGGAAAAGTGCCCAGAACGCTGGCAGCATTGCCACGTTGAATGGCAATGCTGATTCGTTGGCCGAAAAAAAGGCCAGCCCTCTGGTCACGTGAAGAGTCGACTAAAAGTTTGCTGATGTCATGGAAAACTCGATGAGCACTCGGACCCCATGGCCCTAGTGTTTCAACCCCAAACGGCTCAAACATATAACTCCCAATAAGGTTGTTATATTTGCGCCGTTTGAGGTTTTCTGCACCTGTAGCAGCCGCCCCAGCACAGCCCGCCGTGCTAAGAAGATGAGATGGCGCAAGGGTGTCGACACATGTTGCATCCCACACCAAAGGCCTACCCATCTTCCAAGGCATTATTGTCATCCCGTCGGGCCTCTTTCCATCGTCACGTGCCAGGCCATGAGGTTCTAAAACGGCTGACACACCGGCGGTGACAAGAGCCCGACGGATGATGTCGTTAATGCTGGCGTGCCGTGCCATACGACCCGCGCTCCTACTGCAGGATAGGCCATGGTGTCCGAGATGGTCGACTGCTTCACCACATTGGCAGCGATGTGGAGCTCCGCAAGGAGCACCCAGACGCAGACATGTAGCGATCCGGAAGGTGGTGTCACTCAGCATAGTACCTATGTTGGGTGACGGCAGTGCCTGTAGCCAGAGGCCCGACTCCCATTCACCCACAGCCAGCAGGCGGGCACGCTCAGCAGTATTGGTTGACGTATTTAAGAGATTATTCCGTACCAAACTACAGAGCGGCTCGTCCCACTGCCTCTGGGAGAAAGGGTTCTCGGGCAACGCCGTGTCCGGGCAAGCCATTTTCCAAGTGTTCATTGCGTCGGTCAAGCACGGCACTTCACAGTTAACCAGTGATGAAGTCAAAATTCTTTTGGTTAACTTTTCAGTGCTGTGGACCGAGGACAGGAACGCCGGTAGGCTTATACTAGAAATTTTGCGGATGCCGAGCCCACCAAAACGAATAGGTAGTGTGGTTTGCAGCCACGCTCGGTCATCCAAGGCCACATTTAAAATGGTTGTAAGAGTGCATCGAATGATTTCATCAATTTTGTCCAGGAGATGTGAATGCTTCCATAAAGGGGAAGAGCGGAGAAAATATATAAAATTTGGTCCAAAACAGCAATATCTAATTAGGGTGAATGCCGAATGTAAATTTATTTTTGTGAGTCTGTCCGAAATATCATTAAAATGATTAATTTTTCCGTCAATGAATGGAGAAAAACTTTCTTCCAAAATAGGGGAACCTAGGAGGTGTAGTGAACTTTTTTCTAAAATTTTGATTTCTGGTGCAATTGTATTGAATTTATGAAGGGTCGATTGTCTTTCGGTATTGTCACAAAGAAAAATTTCACACTTCGAGTGGTTAAGGTCAAGTCCGATGGATTGAAAATGAGTCTTCAGGAATTGAAAGTCTTTTAATACGGTATCGACGTCACCTCCTAATGTTCCATCATCCAAATACCATACGTTAAATTTTGAATTTAGTTGTTGAATGACTGGATGAATAGCCAAACTGAAAATGACTGGCCCGAGAGGGTCACCTTGCTGGCATCCAACTGCAGATTCTAAAAGCTGTTCTTTATATAATAATTTAGAAGGGTGCCTGTAACATTGCCAAATAAAACCGAAAATTTCGGGTAGTTCTTTTTTTGCCTCGGCCAACAAAGTGTCCCTGTTGACAGAGTTGAAAGCGTTCTTAATGTCAACCTTGAGAATGACGAAAAAAAAATTGATTACAAACTTATTTGCTTTTGGTAATTATTAATATTTATTTTTTTGGGGTGGGACATCATCCAATGACATCTCCCGCTCTAGAGTGAAGCGGGAGGGCGTGTCAGACTCTTACTGACTAAAACCCACCCCGTTCCTTCCCTGCCCTGAATGCCCAGGGGCGAGGTAACTTTGTTTCGAATTTATCTTCAACCCCTGGGCAGTGCTGTTGGTAAACTGACCGCGACATAATTATGTCGACATATGGGGAAAACAGTTTTCCAACGGCAAAGTTAAGTTTGTGCGTGATTCGATTTCCGTGATGGTTAAAACTATTTACATACCTACACAAGTTGGTACGGAACCCTCGGTGCGCAACTCCGACTCGCACTTGGCCGGTTTTTTTTAAAAGTAACTTTATACAAAATTAAGTAAATCGTCAGGACCCGCGTGCCCCACATCGGGTACGCAACATTGTGTCTGTTATTCCGGGGCCTAACATATTAAAAATTTTCAAATCCGTTGGAAGGGGAAACTGTCAAGTAACAGAAAAAAAACTTTTTTTGACACCGACTTCCGAAATTAAAGTTATTTTTTTAATTTTTAGTGTATTTTTTTTTTGGAAGTCGGTTGTTTTTTTTGTAAAAAAGTTTTTTATTTTTCACTTTTTAGTTGTTATACCACAGAACTAAAAACCCCAATACCATGGAACGTGGAATTTAAACATTTGGAGAACACCAATACGTCATCGAGGTATACATATTTTTCGATTTTATTCAGTTTCTCAAAAAGCGCTGAAGCAATTTCGATAAAATTTATATGGGACCAACTTGAGAGTATATTCTTTCAGATAAAAAAAGAATTTTGAAAATCGGTTCACAACTGACGGAGAAATCGGCGGACATACATAACATAGAACCTCCTCCTTTTTCGAAAGTCGGTTAAAAAGGATACACAATTACACATACTGACGTAGGACGTCACCTCCATTAGGTTATACAAAAGAGATAGCGAGATGTCCCCACCACGTCCCCACTCTTCCTTATCAGCTCACCGCAGCTTCATTTAATATCAATTTTGATGCCATTATCAGAAAAAGATTTATTTTTAGTCTTACACGAGATGTCCACGCCACGCCCCTACTATTCCTTATACACATTCATATTTGAAATGATCATTGCAGCTTCATTTAATACCAATTTTGATGCCATTTTCAGAAAAAAAAATATTTTTAGTCTTTTTCTTATTAAATATTGTACAAAAATAAACACAGGCGGATACCCTTTTGCTTCTTATGTCTGTCACTACGGCGATTTCTTGGTTGTGTGATATAATGTGAAGGCCCCTTTTATTTTATTTTTTGGGGGTGGGGGAAACCTTCCTATGACTTCACTCGCTCTGAGTGGAGCGGGAGGGCGTGTCAGACTCTTACTGACTAAAACCCACCCCTGTTCCTTCGCTGCCTGAGTGCCCAGGGGAGCGGTAACTCTGTTTCGAATTTATCCACGACCCCTGGGCAGAATGTGAAAACCCCTGTGCCCCAAAACATGCAGCACAAGTAACCTCTGCGCTGCCACTGACGAAGCCATACAAATGACAAAGTTTTGTGCCAAAAAAAAAGTACAGTGTGAAGTTTTTCTTCAAATTGCTATTTTTCTCATTCCAGACTCCTCACAAGTAACAGACCAGTCTAAAAAGGTTAGAAGTCGGAGAAAACAACCTCGTCAACCAGACCCTGATGAGAAAGAAGCACCAAAACGTAAATGGCCCAAAAAGCTGCCCAAATCTGAACGTCAGAAGACCTACAAACAGTACTCCGAAATTGATCTAAGGGAGTGTTTGGAAGAAGTCAGGAATAATGTACTGACTGCTGGGGAAGCCTCGCTGAAGTATGGTGTCCCTAAGAAGACTATTTGTGCGAAGATTAAAGTGGATCCAACCGGTGAGTGGAAGCTTTATCATTTTATTCATGCATGCAGCCTTATGTTTCCGAAGCTGAAAGCCACATATTCTACCCATTATTTGGATAATTTTTTTCCACAAGACCATACCTGGAAAACCACTGGTTCTGGAGATATTGAAGGTCATTATCATTTATCCCGCAATGAATATCAAACGTATCCAACAAGTACCTACGTGGCTTAGAGCGAAGGGGTAGGGTTTAACTCCACTTGCCTGTGTTCGCGTTACATTACGCGGAATGAAAAATAGTTTTATTTTTCATACCTCAAAATAAAAGTCGTTTCCCAGGCATAATTTTTGCGCAACAATACTTTGTTAGACGTACAGTATGCGTAGTTAACGGCTCTGTGATGTGTCTTTTTACACCTGTATATTGCTTGCACATTAAAAAAAAAAACAGGATATAGCAACATATTTATTATGATCAGTTTTTATTGTTTTTTACTTCTTAACTTCCTATGGTTTTTCTATAACATAATGTTGTGTCATTAAGGTTGAAATTTTGGTCACGTAAAAATCGTAGAATTTAGTGACTTTCTCAGTTCAGTTTGTAAAAATAATAATTAATTACAGAAGCATTCGTTTAAATTAAGAAATATCCATGTTGTGGAGGTCAGGTAGGCTGTCGGCGGTCCATGTAAAATACTGGTATTCAGCTGCATCCAGTCAGACTGGAAGCTCGACCTCAACGGAGTTGTGAAAAAGCCAGGCAGATTTATTGTTTTTCTTTTAATTACAAATCTACCTGACCATGGAAAAACGCTAGGCTAAAGATCTCTGAGACCATTTACCCTGTCTAGTTGTTCTATATTGTTACGAGCTGGGTATGGGATAAATTATTTTACACCAATTAATTAACCAAATATTCTTTATTAACTCAACAACTTATTTATCGCTAATAATCACTATTCTCTTCGTAATCGCTTGTATTCGCTTCCGTTCCCATCCGTAGTCGAAAACAGGCCGACTTACTCGCCCGCCGTCCGACCTATTTATACAGTCATGGAAGTTTCCAGAACATTGTCGAACTATCCTACAGTGGAATATTCTAGAAACATCTATGAACTTCTACACAGTACCACAATGGAATGTTCTCGAACCTAGTGGAAACTTCTGGAAACTTCTACTACATTCTCGAACGTTCCAGTGTAATACGGTCGACGTAACAATATCACCAAGGCGGATTGGTCTTGAATGTATAATTATTTAGGTTCACTTACACATATTTTTCGGTGTGCGTAAGCTCGGAGTGCTCGGTGTCATAGACATTAGCTTACACACACAGAAACAATGTGCACGTGAATCTAAACACAGAACCAGCCCGCCTTCGTGAGATCGAACAACTATAACGTTTGCTACTTTTTTTTTGGTTGTGGGGTGGGAAATCATCCAATGACTTCTCCCGCTCTGGGTGGAGCGATAGGGCATGTCAGACTCTTACTGACTAAAACCCACCCCTGTTCCTCCCTGCCCTCGATGCCCAGGACTTGTTTATAAGCCGTGAGCTCCTTCATTATAAACCTAGAAATAAAAAAATCGGACTAGTCTCTAAGTCGTGATTAGCAGTATAAAATTACTCTATTACTGTATTATCGTGTCAGGTATGTCCTCTCGAACATTCCACAGAGTATTCGACTTTTGACTTGATTTTTGCACGTATAGATCTAATATTTCAGACCAATTTATACCTTAAAAAGTCATTATCATTGGTTCGTTGTCTGTCTAGACTTAGAATACTGCCTTTTTTTGTGGTGTGGGAATTCATCCAATGACTTCTCCCGTTCTGGGTGAAGCGGGAGGACGTATCGCACTTTAACTGACTAAAACCCACCCCTGTTCCTTCCTTGCCTGAGTGCCCAGGGGCGCGGTATCTCTGTTTCGAATTTATCCGCGGCCCCTGGGTATGTATCGGCCATGACGGGTCCCGTCAAGTATTTCTGACATCTCTTTGAGGTGCGCGTGGAACACTACGCGCCGTCGACTCTCGGGAACAGAATACTGCCTTGAGGCACCCCGAATTGCTAAGCACTGAAATCTCTTGAAGTTCTTATAAATAAGTTGTGCTGTTGGTTATGACATAAAAATATAAGTTTAATTACTCGCTAGAACTGTAAATCAATAGCAATGAGCGTTATTTTCTCAGTAAAATCTAGAGGAATACTGTGTCGAAAGCTTGAGACTGATCGAGAAACATATATTCATAACTTGCTTCTGCCAGCGACTTTGCCCGCGTGGAATTTTATTAGCCTAAGTTACTCGTTATTTAGTCAGCTACCTGCCAGTAAAATCTTATCAGAATCGGTCCAGTCGTTTCGAAGATTAGCCGGAACAAATAGACAGACGGACAAAAACTAAAAAAAAAAATTTAGGCATAGGTATCGTGCAAATAACTGTATGAGCTTCAATTTTATGTATTTGTATTGATTCGCTCACATACTTTCGTAATGTTTGATAATACAGTTCTTTACCGGCAAAACGTTAGCGTGCTCTCCGATTTCTAAAATCAACATTATACTATATTTAGGTTAAATGCACAAAATCTAAAATAAGGAAACAAACAAAAAAGGGCACATAAATTCAAACTCCCGCAATGAATTCTATAGCACTTCCTTAATGGTCATTGTCACTTCAATATAGAAAACGCCGGTTCAACCCAAGCATACATAAAAATAAAGAAATTATATTGTTTGTAGATGTCCGGACAGACATCCAGAACTCTACAAACAACACAACTCCTCGCGAAACTGTGACACCGAGTCCCATGAAGGCACACATAATAATAAACGACGGAACATATCAAACGGACACAGAGGAAATACCAAACAAGTACCTAATGCTTAAACATAAGAACAATCTCAAGTGTATACTTAAATATTCCAACGCAACGATGATAAAAGCAAGTTCATCAGCTGGATACTCTTGCTGCTTCTGCGACAAAATTTTTTGCGCTGAAGATCTTAAAAAACACAACTTGGAACACGGAGATGTTTACGATGATGCCATAAAAGTCAAATACGTTTCGGCTTTGATTATTAAACTTGATATTACTGGACTTAAATGTAAATTATGTGATGAAGAAATCGACAGTCTTGAAGGATTGACAAGTCATTTGCAGGAAGATCATTTCAAAACTATACATACAGACGTTAAGAACCATTTTATACCTTTTAAGTTTGATACGGAGGAGTTACGGTGCGCAATTTGTGCCTTAGACTTCAAAAATTTCAAGCTACTCTCAGAACATATGTGTGAACATTACAGCAACTACAAATGCCCGGAATGCGACCGTGTCTTTATAAACAAACAATCAATGCAAACACATAGCTACAGACATATGAAAGGCGAATACAAATGTTCACAATGCCCAAAAATTTTCGACAGTCCTTTAAAAATACGCGAGCACGAATATGTAACTCACAAACTATCGAATAAAAAGAGGAAATGTGGGTTCTGTGACGAGAAGTTTTCGTCAGCAGATTTGGTAAAGAATCACGAAGCTATGGAACATGGTGTTGCCCTTACTAACATTACTTGTGAAGCTTGCGACAGGCCTTTCGCGAACCAGAAAAGTCTGGCAGTACATAAGAAAAGACACCATCTACTAATGCGTCCTTTTGACTGCGATACTTGTGGGCGAGGGTTTTTCACGAGACAAGAACTGGACTGGCACACTGTAACGCATACTAAGACTAAAAACTTTCATTGCAATCGATGTGAAAACTCCTTTGCCACTAAACCGGGATTAAGACAGCATTTGAAGGCACATATAGGCTATAGGAAGTATAAATGTGATTATTGCAAAATGGCGTTCGTTCATATGAGTACTTGGAAAAGGCATGTCTTTTCGATACATAGGGAACAAGATGGGAGATGAAATAGATTTAAGTAGTGCTTGACAACCACTTAAGAGTCACAAAGTTTTTCGCTATATGCCTTTCATTTTGTTAAGAAATCTTTGAGTCTCTTTAACCCAAAGGTTGACTGGTAGAGAACGTGTTGAGTTAAGTGCGCCTACCACATGTTGCGCGGCTAACTGACCTAAGATGGACCACAGAAGTAACATTCTGGAACGGCCCACTAGGCAAAAGAACAAGAGGGAGACAGACCTATTACAAGATGGGAAGACGATATTAAAACAATAGTGGGTCCACACTGGAGACAAGTAGCACGAGACAGAGTCAAATGGGCATCACTGCAGGAAGCCTTTACCCATTCTGGGGTTCCGATAGATTTAAAAAATAATTATAATAGACAAATAAAAATATCACAAATAGTAAAAAAAAATTGTTGTTAAATAAACCTACATACAAATAGTTTAGATAAATTTATATTTAAAAAATAACATTATAAACTAATGCGTGCATAGTGTTGAAGGTTGGAAGATGGCTAAATGATACTGCTGCTTATAAAACCAAATTAAGTATATTATCCGGACCAAAGGTTTAGTGATATAAAGGTGCGAGGGAGTACACGCGATGACCGCTAATCGTGTACTGAATGCTCGACTAGTATCAATTAGTGAAATTAAGTAAAAATGCACGAATAAGCATTAGAGCATTATTAGTGTATGGTTTCACCGTACACATAGATTGTAAGAAATGTAAAACAGGCAATAAAAGGCTTTTTTATTTTATGTACCACAACATTTTGAAATAATATTTTCTTATCTGCCTAACCGATGGGCGCACTGACTACCCCTTCAAACACATATCGGGTGTAAAAAGACAGTTTCCGAAGCCGAAAGCCATATATTCTACCCATTATTTGGATCATTTTTTTTCCACTAGACCATACCTGAGAAACCACTGGTTCTGGAGATATTGAAGATCAAAGTCGCAATTTTTTGTTTACTTTTTTACGAAAATGAATTCTAAGTGTTATTACTTATTACTAAACTTTTTTCCAAACAAACATTACCTGAATTTTCAATTATTTTTTCGAAATTACGAATTTGCTGTTACGAAAACGCAATGAATATCAAACGTATCCAACAAGTACCTACGTGGCTCAGAGCGAAGGGGCGGGGTTTAACTCCACTTGCCTGTGTTCACGTTACATTGCGCGATATAAAAAATAGTTTTATTTTTCGCACCTAAAAATAAAAGTCGTTTCTCAGCAATAATTTTTACGTAAAACTACTTTGTTAGACGTAGTTAACGGCTCTGTGATGTCTTTTTACACCCTGTATAGGCTTTATTAATAATCGCTCGTCGATCGCTCGGTAGTGAGACAGTCGCCACGCCTTAGAAATGTTGTAGTTTTAAAATAATCTGAGCTAATGAGTTTTACCTGACTGCCCCAGAAAGAGTATAATGTTTTGAATGTTTAACCAACATACAGAAATCAACATTTGATTTTATTGTTGTAGATGTCCTGATTGACAATACAACGAAATCCAAGAATGGAAAGAATTTAAGGAAAAAACCCATTGCGTCTGAGATCAAAACCAAAGTTATGGAAACAAAAATAGATCTAAATAGAAACGCGAAGAAAAACAACGAAGAACAAGTCGAAAATCCAGATGATCAACGATTTATGTACAAACACAGAGCCAATTTAAAAGCTATATTGTTACATTCTAATGCAACACTCATAAAAGCATACGCCAGAGATGGATTTTCATGCAATTTCTGCGATTTTCAAACCGAAATTCCGTTTGAACTGAAGCGACATAACCTAAAAAAACACAACAACATAGGAGACGCAAAAGAAGCTATCAAAACAACATATGTAACAGATTTAATCATTAAATTAGATATTTCATATTTTAAATGCAAGCTTTGCAAAGAACCTATGAATACTTTAGAAGAGTTTATGGGGCACCTAAGTGAAATGCACTCCAAAATTATTTATACGGACGTCAAAAATTATATAATCCCTTTTAAATTCGAATCCGACGATTTCCAATGCTTCATGTGTGAAAAAAAATTCAAATATTTCAAGATTCTTTCAGAGCATATGCCTGAACATTATCGGAATTTCGAATGTACAGTTTGCGATCGTAGTTTTATAAACAAACAGGCGATGCAGACGCATATGCATAGGCATAAGAAAGGGGTTTTCAACTGTTCTTACTGCTCCAAAGAGTTTGACTCTCGACCGAAAAAAGTTGACCATGAAAGGGTGGTACATATAATACCGGGGCAATATAGAAAGTGTGCATACTGCAGTCTTAGGTTCTCGTCATGGGATGCCGTACGCGACCACGAGTCCAAGGCCCATGGGGTTGAGAAACCTACATACACATGTGAAGACTGCCCAAAGACTTTTACGTCACAAAGTGGGTTGTCAATGCATAAAAATCGATGTCACCTTTTCAAAAAACCTCATAAATGTTCGTCTTGTGACATGACCTTCTGCACAAAAACGGAGTTGAGCTATCATACCAACACTCATACAAAAACTAGGGATCATATCTGTAAGATTTGTAACAAATCGTTCGGCACGCCAATCACTTTGTACTCTCATATGCGGATTCATGTCGGTGAGAAAAAATTCCATTGTGATTACTGTGATCGCAGGTTCTTGCATAGAACTCCTTTTAGGAGGCATATGAGAAATCAACATGGCGAAATTGTTTGATTTTATGAAGGAATATCGAACGTTGCGGCGTTACTTGGATCGCTAGGAAAGCAAAGCTAGCTAAAGTTGGGCCGCAATGTCGGTGTGCACAATACGACAATAGGGATGCTTGCTGGGAACAAACAAAAATATATTTCGTTTGTAAGTTAGATTATCAAAAATATTGGTTACGGATTATTTGTTTTACCAAACTAATAAAAAACAAGAAAACTAAATGCAAATTTTCGAAACACCCGACTGATAAAAAACAACTAAAAAGTTCCTTTATTTCCAACATTTTTGTGAGTTACATTTTTGGAATCGTCTCCTCGAGCTATTTAATTTGACACCCCACATGACCAGGTCACAAAAAATACGACTACAATAACCTAAACTCTTAACCTAATTGCGGCCGCCATTTTGTTTTTTCCAGAATTCATGTAGCCTATGTTACTTCGGCGGTCAAGACCAATCTAATAACACCTTGTTAAAATCCATCAAGCTACAGCGCGTGCCAAAGAAATAGACATACAAACATATACACATACATACTCTCAACAGGATCAACTCAGGATAGATGAAATGGCGACAGGTCACTGGAACAACTTGCGACCGACGGATGTCTCTTAAGTTAAAAGGGAAAATCTATAAGTCCGTGATTAGACCTGTCGTACTGTATGGATCAGAATGATGGGCTGTGAAAAATACTGATGATAAAGATTGCATGTGTGGAGTAACGAGAATTGATGAAGTGAGAAATGAGTCCATTAGAGGTAGTTTAAAAGTGGCGCCAGTCACAGAAAAGTTAAAAGGGAACCGCTTATCTGCCCAGGGGTTGAGGATAAATCGAAAGAGTTACCTCGCCCCTGGGCATTCAGGGCAGGGAAGGAACAGGGGTGGGTTTCAGTCGTAACTACGGGTTTTCGACTTGCATAAGAAACTCTTGTTCTTCGTTTGGGCCCGTCCTCTACACCTCGCCAGATGGTGTTAGCAGCGATGGCTTGCAAATTAATGAATTTACATAAAGTCTTACCAATATTTTCTCACACAATAACAGTTTAACTGTTTCAAAACGTGTCGCTATACAAATTTTAAAGAGGCGAATGGATAAACTCTAAAACTTCAAACAGCGCCATCTATTGGTACAAGAAATATAAATGCCTAAGGATTCGTTCTTATAAACATTTAAATTTGAATTAAAAGCCAATTATTCCACAATTTTATGTTTAGGGTAGTTTATTACATAAGAAAATACAGTTTTTACCATAAATTTTTTTTTCAAAATATTAATGTTACATAACTTCAATAAGAAATCGATGCATATTATCTATTGAAATTTATTTGAACTAAATTTTCTTTCTTCGAGATGAGACCCCGTGGTATGGTCATGTGAAGAGGAGGGATGAAACACATGTAACTAAAAGATTTATGAATATAAATGTGGCTGGATGGAGAGGAAGTTAGGCCAAAGAAAAGATGGATGGATTGTGTGTGGAGTTATATCAAAGATAAGGGAGTTAGTGATAGCGTGACGGCTGACAGGACTGAATGGAAGAAAAAAACGTGTTGCGCCGACCCCAAGTAATATGGGATAAGGGCAAGAAGAAGAAGATATACATACATACTCTCGAAAAGCATTACCCTCCTTCTAGGGCAGTCGTGTAATTACAAAGATAAAATGCACTAAAGTTCCGAAATTGGGGCTTCTTACGTCACTTCTAGGTAAAATCTGGTACATTTTTAACGTAGGTTTGATGTTACGCGAAATTTTAACGCACTGCGTCGTCCTCATTGTTTGTTTACGTGACAAACGAAAAAAGACGTGTCCAATATTTTTTGGCTATCTAACTGACAGACCAAATAGAGTCAAATCTATCTTATTGTTATTTCCTTCATATTATGCTTTATACTTATTATTATTTTGGTAGGCTGTTTAACGTAATTTCCACGGATCTTGTGTTAGAAATAGTTCGTCTCAAACCCAGATTTTGAATTGAGAATTTGAAGTTGAATATTTCTCAAACTCTAAATTTTAACAATATTTTTGAATTTTCAACTCACAAATCTGAAACCAATGATTCATGGCGTAAGCAAAGACCAATTTGTTTATTATTTCTTGATTAAGTTTTTAATATTTAAGCAAAACTTCGTTTTACTGTTAGGTTTGTTCTTATTACTATGTCATGTTTTCAAGTAGTGACTTTTTGTTTTGCTAGTACTGTAAGTTTTTTGTAAAAAAATAATATACAATACATTTTAAGTCAAGTGTTTTAAACGAACCATTTTTTGCAATAAAGTGCAGCAAATTAATGCTCTCGCAAAAACAACAAAAACATCTGCAAACACCACACACACACACACATCACACACACATCACACACACATCACACACACACCACACATCACACACCACACCTGCATCACACCACATCACACTCACCACATCACACTCACCACACACACACACACACACACACGGTGTCATCACATCTGCATCTGCATCTTAAAAATCTTAGTCGTCGTCCTAATACAAAGCGATTATCGTGCGAACAAGCGATCGTCAAATTTATTTGTATAACAACACCAGAAACTCACTCAATCATCATTTAGCTTTGGTTGCATTGAAGCTAATGACACCAGTAAACATGAAACATTTGTAGATATTAATAACCAGTGAAAACAAAAAAAAAAACTTGAAAATTATAGAAAACATGTTTATTTGTAAAAGTATTGTTTTATTAGTATTCCTCCACGGTGTCATGGCCGACATAATTTGCAATTCTAATGATAATTTATCAAGAATATCCTATAATAAAACTTACAGACGAAGTTTTCTGGAACGAAGAAGTTTTCTGTCAATTCATTGATTTTAAATAAAACCTGATACAAAATCTTAAGTCTGTAGTGCAAATGGAGAAGAAAATAAAATAATTTAATTCTAATCATAAGTGTAATCAAGATGTGGAAATGAATAAATGAATTTCTTGTTGTAGATGTCCTGATTGACAATACAACGAAATCCAAATTGGAAAGATCTAAAAAGAAACCGAGGACAAAACCCACCATCTTTAAAACTAAAGCGTCATCTATGGATGGAAAAACTGAAAAACTAATCGAGTTGAATAAATTAAAAGCAAAAAACTTAGCAAAAGAAGTCGTAACAACAATAAAAGACGATGAAATTGATACGGGAGCGAAAGTAATTGCAATTGAAATTACTATGGAGCCTAAGATAGAAGAAATGGACGTTCCAGTGAATGCCGACCAAGTCAGGACGCGATATAAGGCTATAGTCAACCACAAATTCAAGAAAGAAAACAAGTTAGAACCCGAGAAACTCGAAATTAACGAAATGAATAAACACAAAAACAATATAAAGACTATATTACAAAATTCTAACGCGACCATCATCAAAGGATTCTGGGGAACCGGTTACTCTTGTAACTTTTGCGACGAGCAGAGAGAAATACCTTCAGAATTGAAACTCCATAACTTAGAAGCTCATAGCAATGTTGGAGACGAAGCTATCAAAGTGAAATATGTATCTCACTTAGTTATAAGACTTGATATTACCGATCTCAAATGCAAACTATGCAACGCTAGTATAAATTCTTTAGAAGGTATAACGGATCATTTAACTAAAATTCATTCACAATTTATACATACAGATATTAAAAACCATATTATTCCTTTCAAGTTCAACACAGAAAACCTACAATGCGCCATCTGTAAGAAAGATTTCAAATATTTCAAGCTACTTTCCGAGCACATGAGCGACCATTACAGAAACTACGAGTGCGTAGTTTG
The DNA here is from genome assembly GCA_951329385.1 of Polia nebulosa. Classification (NCBI taxonomy): domain Eukaryota; kingdom Metazoa; phylum Arthropoda; class Insecta; order Lepidoptera; family Noctuidae; genus Polia; species Polia nebulosa. Next base: position 10,019,153 of record OX589615.1, read on the forward strand.
CGCACGTGCGTTCATAAATAAAAAATCGATACAAACACACAGTTACAGACACAATAAAGGTGCCTTCAAATGTTCACATTGTCCTAAAGTTTTCGACTCACGACCGAAGAGAAGTGTTCACGAGCGAATAGTTCATGCTTTGTCGAATAAAACGCGGAAATGCTCGTTCTGCAGCGAGAGGTTCGCGACGAAAGACCTCGTACAGACCCATGAGGTCAAAGCTCACGGGGTTAAACCCACAGTTTTTTCCTGTCAAGCCTGTAATAAATCTTATCACAGTCAGAGTTCGCTGACAACTCATAGGAAGCGCTACCATTTAATGTTACGTCCTCATAAATGTTCGTTCTGCGACATGGCGTTTCTCTCTAAAATCGAGTTGCGTTCCCACACGGTAACTCATACGAAGTCAAGGGATTTCAAATGTGACATGTGTACAAAGTCGTTCGGGACGAGGTGTAGTCTTAATCAACACGTAAGGGGGCATTTGGATGAGAGAAGGTTTAAATGTGATAATTGCGAAAGAACTTTCGTGCATCGAACCGCCTGGAAAGTTCATATGAGGAATAAGCATAGTAGAATAGTTTAGAGAAGTAAATCTCGAAAGAAATTAGGTATGGTCAGGAAAATAATGAGAATGGCCACATCAGTCTTTTGAACTCTTGTGGAATATTCAACAGTAGACTAAATGAGAAGCGGAAACATACACTTGCAATAGCAATACACACAATTAGTGAATGTATAATAGCTGATGTTAAATAGACGGAACTTTAAAATAGAAGATATACCACGACAAAAAAAAAACATCGTGTCATAGGTTCAAAGCCAGGCCAAGCCCTCTACTGTAATTTATTTAATCATAACTGCTCACAAAACGGTGAAGGAAAACATCGTGAAGAACCAGAAATTAGAAGACATGGTGTCATCCGACTGGACCCACTACCTCTCAGAGAGTGCAGGTTTATGTCCCAGCAGTGAAAATATTATAGGCTGATTATGATCACAGCTACTTTTAGCAAAACTTAAGCTAATTTGAAGGCTTCAACTAAGCAAGATGCACGTCTTTGCTTGTAAGCCTGTAAGTTTTAACGGTACTTAATGTAAATATATCAACTTTAATCAATGTTACGGGCCAAGACTGGTTTCAGAGTGGTAACTTCCGCGTGTGCTAGGTGGGCGCAAAGTATAAAAAAAATGAAACCGCCTTCTTCGGCTGAAGGAACTGTGGCGGACATTTAACGCGATATGACGAAGCGACATCGCTGGCTGGCGAGCGATTGTGTGTTGATATAACCTCAGAAAACACGCATTTTTTTAACTTCTGTGGAAATCACAACAGCCACCGTGTAATTTTACTCCGCCCCGAGAATGGCGCAGTAAAATTACACCGTGTTCTGCAGCTAAGTTTAGCGACCGGGGCGCTGGAGGGCCGATTTCACCATTCGCTCTATAAGCTAAGCTTAGCGTAAAAAATAAAAACCATAAAGAAGATTATAGTGAGTTAACCTTAAAAGATACTCGTAGACATGTGCTGTCGCGAACTTTTTTTTAGAACTTAGGAGAACAGTTCCGTCATACATAATTTTTTGCGTAACTTTAACCGTTTGCGCAGCGCACGCAACTGAAACTCAAAAGGATTTTTTTTTTCCGTTTTTGCCACATTTTTCATTGATGCTTCCTGTTCGTTCATGTTCTTCCTCCCCGCAGCGTGATGTTATATAGCCTTCCTCGATAAATGGACTATTCAACTCAAAAATATTTTTTCAATTCGATCCAGTAGTTCCTGAGATTAGCGCGTTCAACCAAACTCTTCAGCTTTATGACAGCGGCAAAACGCGTTTAAGCGAGCTTAAACGTCAAAAACTGGGCGTTTAGAATTAGTGAAATCGGCCCTTAGTCACCGCGTCTTCACTAGGTCTAAGATTGCATGACAAGTTTATAGTCATATTCTCATTCTTTTTCCGTGCCTTCTACTGCAACTCTCAACGGCTCGTACTTTGTAAATACAAGTACTTTGTAAATACAACGATAATGCTTTTTCCGTCCCTTCTATTGCAACTCTCAACGGCTCGTACTTTGTAAATACAACGATACTTACATTTTTACATGTTCTATATAAAAACAGTCTGAAAAATATTTGAATAAATAATTTTGGATCGCAAAAAACGTTTTTTAATCTACCTCTATATACCTAAGTAGGTAATGCTTATTTTCTATACAAGACAAGATCTATTGTCAAAAATATTCTTATATAATAAGGCCATTGGTCGTCCCATGGTGAAGAATATAATTAATTTAAAACAGGCATTCACACTAACCGTTTCCAAACGCCTTTCATAATGCGTACATCAAAGGAGTGGAATTCTACCTGCATCTGTGTTTCCGAACACACACAACTCTAATCTCTTCAAAGTCAGAGTGAACACTTGAACAGGCTTCTTCTGGGTAAGCTCGCTCCATCGTCGACTCTGTCTGTCACCTCTGACCTAGACTATAGTCTAGAGCAAACCCATCTCAAATAAAAAATGGCATGTCTGGATCAAAAATACGGAGATATGTGACATCGATGGCTACGAACACACTCCCTCTCACATAAAGAATGCCTGAATCTCTGTAATGGGAATTTTAGAGACTGATTACGTTTTTGTATGAAAAAGGGTTGTGTCGTGAATAGGATACTTCTAGGCAAGCGTGCTCCATCGTCAAACACATCATCGCTTACAACCAGGAGAGATAGTGGGCAAAAGCGAGCCAAGACAATAATATAAAAGTGTTAACCTTATCTTACAAGTCTACGATACAAGCCCCTGAGCTTAGCGCTGAAATAATGTACAAAAACTATTCAGAAAAATTAATTAGGTCGTCTAGGAACATATTTTAATGTGATCCGTGAATATATGACGTCAATATATGACGGAGTTATGCCCGAACATACATAAAAAAAAAAAATACAAACATCCGAATTGATAACCTCCTCCTTTTTCAAAGTCGGTTAAAAATACGACTACACTAACCTAAACTCTTAACCTAATTGCGGCCGCCATTTTTTTTTTTTATATTCATATAGCCTATGTTGCTTCGGTGGTCAAGACCAATCTAATAATATCTCATTTGTTAAAATCCATCAAGCTACAGCGCGTGCCAAAGAAATAGACATACAAACATACACACATAAAACATACGTATATACATATATACTCTCAACAGGATCAACTCAGGATGGATGAAATGGCGACAGGTCACTAGAACAACTTGCGACCGACGGATGTCTCTTAAGTTAAAAGGGAAAATCTATAAGTCCGTGATTAGACCTGTCGTACTGTATTGATCAGAATGTTGGGCTGTGAAAAATACTGATGAAAAACGATTGCATGTGTGGAGTAACGAGAATGGATAAAGTGAGAAATGAGTCCATTAGAGGTAGTTTAAAAGTGGCGCCAGTCACAGAAAAGTTAAAAGGGAACCGCTTATCTGCCCAGGGGTTGAGGATAAATTCGAAAGAGTTACCTAGCCCCTGGGCATTTAGGGCAGGGAAGAAACAGGGGTGGATTTTAGTCGTAACTACGGGTTTTCGACTTGCATAAGCAACTCTTGTTCTTCGTTCGGGCCCGTCCTCTACACCTCGCCAGATGGTGTTAGCAGCGACGGCTTGCAATTGAATGAATTTACATAGTCTTACCAATATTTTCTCACACATTGAGGAATTACTTTGTAGTATTTTTGGCACTTAAAACAGTTTTACTGTTTCAAAACGTGTCACTATACAAATTTTAAAGAGGCGAATGGATAAACTCTAAAACTTCAAACAGCGCCATCTATTGGTACAAGAAATATAAATGCCTAAGGATTCGTTCTTATAAACATTTAAATTTGAATTAAAAGCCAATTATTCCACAATTTTATGTTTAGGGTAGTTTATTACATAAGAAAATACAGTTTTTACCATATTCTTTTTTTCAAAATATTAATGTTACATTAACTTCAATAAGAAATCGATGCATATTATCTATTGAGATTTATTTGAACTAAATTTTCTTTCTTCGAGATGAGACCCCGTGGTATGGTCATGTGAAGAGGAGGGATGAAACACATGTAACTAAAAGATTTATGAATATAAATGTGGCTGGATGGAGAGGAAGTTAGGCCAAAGAAAAGATGGATGGATTGTGTGTGGAGATATATCAAAGATAAGGGAGTTAGTGACGGCTGACAGCACTGAATGGAAGAAAAAAACGTGTAGCGCCGACCCCAAGTAATATGGGATAAGGGCAAGAAGAAGATATACATACATATTCTCGAAAAGTATTACCCTCCTTCTAGGGCAGTCGTGTAATTACAAAGATAAAATGCACTAAAGTGCCGAAGTGGGGGCTTCTTACGTCACTTCTAGGTAAAATCTGGTACATTTTTAACGTAGGTTTGATGTTACGCGAAATTTTAACGCACTGCGTTGTCCTCATTGTTTGTTTACGTGACAAACGAAAAAAGACGTGTCCAATATTTTTTGGCTATCTAACTGACAGACCAAATAGAGTCAAATCTATCTTATTGTTATTTCCTTCATATTATGCTTTATACTTATTATTGTTTTTATTTTGGTAGGCTGTTTAACGTAATTTCCACGGATCTTGTGCTAAAAATAGTTCGTCTCAAACTCAGATTTTGAATTGAGAATATGAAGTTAAATATTTCTCAAACTCTAAATTTTAACAATATTTTTGAATTTTCAACTCTCAATTCTGATTCATGGCGTAAGCAAAGACCAATTTGTTTATTATTTCTTGATTAAGTTTTTGTGTATGTATGTCATGTTTTCAAGTAGTGACTTTGTGTTTTGCTAGTACTGTAAGTTTTTTGTAATAAAGTGCAGCAAATTAATGCTCTCGCAAAAACAACAAAAACATCTGCAAACACCACACACACACACCACACACACATACACATCACACACCACACCTGCATCACACCACATCACACCCACCACGCACACACACACACACCACACACACACACCACACACACACACCACACACACCCACCACACACACACACAGTGTCATCACGTCTGCATCTGCATCTTAAAAATCTTAGTCGTCGTCCTAATACAAAGCGATTATCGTGCGAACAAGCGATCGTCAAATTTATTTGTATAACAACATCAGAAACTCAATCATCATTTAGCTTTGTTTTCATTGAAGCTAATGACACCATTGAACATGAAACATTTGTAGATAATAATAACCAGTGAAAACAAAAAAAAAAAAACTTGAAAATTATAGAAAACATGTTTATTTGTAAAAGTATTGTTTTATTAGTATTCCTCCACGGTGTCATGGCCGACATAATTTCTAAATCTAATGATAATTTAACAAGAATATCCTATAATAAAACTTACCGACGAAGTTTTCTGGAAGGAAGAAGTTTTCTGTCAATTCATTGATTTTAAATAAAACCTGATACAAAATCTTAAGTCTGTAGTGCAAATGGAAAAGAAAATAAAATAATTTAATTCTAATCATAAGTGTAATCAAGATGTGGAAATGAATAAATGAATTTCTTGTTGTAGATGTCCTGATTGACAATACAACGAAATCCAAATTGGAAAGATCTAAAAAGAAACCGAGGACAAAACCCACCATCTTTAAAACTAAAGCGTCATCTATGGATGGAAAAACTAAAAAACTAATCGAGTTGAATAAATTAAAAGCAAAAAACTTAGCAAAAGAAGTCGTAACAACAATAAAGGACGATGAAATTGATACGGGAGCGAAAGTAATTGCAATTGAAATTACTATGGAGCCTAAGATAGAAGAAATGGACGTTCCTGTGAATGCCGACCAAGTCAGGACGCGATATAAGGCTATAGTCAACCACAAATTCAAGAAAGAAACCAAGTTAGAACCCGAGAAACTCGAAATTAACGAAATGAATAAACACAAAGACAATATAAAGACTATATTACAAAATTCTAACGCGACCATCATCAAAGGATTCTGGGGAACCGGTTACTCTTGTAACTTCTGCGACGAGCAGAGAGAAATACCTTCAGAATTGAAACTCCATAACTTAGAAGCTCATAGCAACGTTGGAGACGAAGCTATCAAAGTGAAATATGTATCCGACTTAGTTATAAGACTTGATATTACCGATCTCAAATGCAAACTATGTAACGCTAGTATAAATTCTTTAGAAGGTTTAACGGATCATTTAACTAAAATTCATTCACAATTTATACATACAGATATTAAAAACCATATTATTCCTTTCAAGTTCAACACAGAAAACCTACAATGCGCCATCTGTAAGAAAGATTTCAAATATTTCAAGCTACTTTCCGAGCACATGAGCGACCATTACAGAAACTACGAGTGCTTAGTTTGCGAACGTGCGTTCATAAATAAACAATCGATGCAAACACACAGTTACAGACACAATAAAGGTGCCTTCAAATGCTCACATTGTCCTAAAGTTTTCGACTCACGACCGAAGAGAAGTGTTCACGAGCGAGTAGTTCATGCTTTGTCGAATAAAACGCGGAAATGCTCGTTCTGCAGCGAGAGGTTCGCGACGAAAGACCTCGTACAGACCCATGAGGTCAAAGCTCACGGGGTTAAACCCACAGTATTTTCCTGTCAAGCCTGTAATAAATCTTATCACAGTCAGAGTTCGCTGACAACTCATAGGAAACGCTACCATTTAATGTTACGTCCTCATAAATGTTCGTACTGCGATATGGCGTTTTTCTCTAAAATCGAGTTGCGTTCCCACACGGTAACTCATACGAAGTCAAGGGATTTCAAATGTGACATGTGTACAAAGTCGTTCGGGACGAGGTGTAGTCTTAATCAACACGTAAGGGGGCATTTGGATGAGAGAAGGTTTAAATGTGATAATTGCGAAAGAACTTTCGTGCATCGAACCGCCTGGAAAGTTCATATGAGGAATAAGCATAGTAGAATAGTTTAGAGAAGTAAATCTCGAAAGAAATTAGGTATGGTCAGGAAAATAATGAGAATGGCCACATCAGTCTTTTGAACTCTTGTGGAATATTCAACAGTAGACTAAATGAGAAGCGAAAACATACACTTGCAATAGCACACACAATTAGTGAATGCTGATGTTAAATAGACGGAACTTTAAAACATTAGAAGATATACCACGACAAAAAAAAACATCGTGTCGTAGGTTCAAAGCCAGGCCAAGCCCTTTACTGTAATTTATTTAATCATAACTGCTCACAAAACGGTGAAGGAAAACATCGTGAAGAACCAGAAATTAGAAGACATGGTGTCATCCGACTGGACCCACTACCTCTCAGAGAGAGCAGGTTTATGTCCCAACAGTGAAAATATTATAGGCTGATTATGGTCACAGCTACTTTTAGCAAAACTTAAGCTAATTTGAAAGCTTCAACTAAGCAAGATGCACGTCTTTGCTTGTAAGTCTGTAAGTTTTAACGGTACTTAATGTAAATATATCAACTTTAATCAATGTTACGGGCCAAGACTGGTTTCAGAGTGATAAACTTCCGCGTGTGCTAGGTGAGCGCAAAGTATAAAAAAAATGAAACCGCCTTCTTCGGCTGAAGGAACTGTCGCGGACATTTAACGCGATATGACGAAGCGACATCGCTGGCTGGCGAGCGATTGTGTGTTGATATAACCTCAGAAAACACGCATTTTTTTTAACTTCTGTGGAAATCACAACAGCCACCGTGTAATTTTACTCCGCCCCGAGAATGGCGCAGTAAAATTACACCGTGTTCTGCAGCTAAGTTTGGCGACCGGGGCGCTGGAGGGCCGATTTCACCATTCGCTCTATAAGTTAAGCTTAGCGTAAAAAATAAAAACCATAAAGAAGATTATAGTGAGTTAACCTTAAAAGATAGACATGTGCTGTCGCGAACTTTTTTTTAGAACTTAGGAGAACAGTTCCGTCATACATAATTTTTTGCGTAACTTTAACCGTTTGCGCAGCGCACGCAACTGAAACAGGATTTTTTTTCCGTTTTTGCCACATTTTTCATTGATGCTTCCTGTTCGTTCGTGTTCTTCCTCCCCGCAGCGTGATGTTATATAGCCTTCCTCGATAAATGGACTATTCAACTCAAAAATATTTTTTCAATTCGATCCAGTAGTTCCTGAGATTAGCGCGTTCAACCAAACTCTTCAGCTTTATGACAGCGGCAAAACGCGTTTAAGCGAGCTTAAACGTCAAAAACTGGGCGTTTAGAATTAGTGAAATCGGCCCTTAGTCACCGCGTCTTCACTAGGTCTAAGATTGCATGACAAGTTTATAGTCATATTCTCATTCTTTTTCCGTGCCTTCTACTGCAACTCTCAACGGCTCGTACTTTGTAAATATAACGATACTTACATTTTTACATGTTCTATATAAAAACAGTCTGAAAAATATTTAAATAAATAATTTTGGATCGCAAAAAACGTTTTTTAATCTACCTCTATATACCTAAGAAGGTAATGCTTATTTTCTATACAAGACAAGATCTATTGTCGAAAATATTCTTATATATTAAGACCATTGGTCGTCCCATGGTGAAGAAAATAATTAATTTAAAACAGGCATTCACACTAACCGTTTCCAAACGCCTTTCATAATGCGTACATCAAAGGAGTGGAACTCTACCTGAATCTGTGTTTCTGAACACATACAACTCTAATCTCTTCAAAGTCAGAGTGAACACTTGAACAGGCTTCTTCTGGGTAAGCTCGCTCCATCGTCGACTCTGTCTCTGTCACCTCTGACCTAGACTAGAGTCTAGAGCAAACCCATCTCAAATAAAAAATGGCATGTCTTTGGATCAAAAATACGAAGATATGTGACATCGATGGCTTTATAGCCATCGATGTCACATATTTTCGTATTTACACACTCCCTCTCACATAAAGAATGCCTGAATCTCTAGGAATTTTAGAGACTGATTACGTTTTTGTATGAAAAAGGATTGTGTCGTGAATAGGTTACTTCTAGGCAAGCGTGCTCCATCGTCGAACACATCATTGCTTACCACCAGGAGAGATAGTGGGCAAAAGCGAGCAAGACAATAATAAAAAAGTGTTGACCTTATCTCACAAGTCTGCGATACAAGCCCCTGAGCTTAGCGCTGAAATTTTAATGTACAAAAACTATTCAGAAAAATTAATTAACTGTAGGTCGTCTAGGAACATATTTAAATGTGATCCGTGAAAAAGTATAAACTGAATATGAACTGCAATTATTAAAGAAGCAACTCCTTGTTGTAGATGCCCAGTGGATTAAAAACAAACTGGATATCAAAGGTAACAAAAATAAATTACAGCAAATCGATGCGCAGTGGAGTAAACACACTTTGGAAATCGAAGATGATAAAGATCTGAGTAACGTACAGAGGAACAGGAATCTTTTAGCAAAATTTAAAGAGAACGTACGGACTATACTAAGATGCACGAACGCTACACCAGTCAGAGGTCATTGGGGCATTGGATACGCTTGCATATACTGCAAATACCAAACCCCTGAGCCTTCAAAACTTAAAAACCACACGCTGACAACACATTCCAAAAATGTTGACGAACTCGATAACGTAAAATACGTATCAGACATGATCATAAAACTAGATATAACAGATCTCAAATGCAAGATATGTGACAGAAATTCTGATACTCTTGAAGAAATCATGAACCATATAAAGTACATACATAAAGAACCCTTGTATTTAGACATTACCAGTCATATCGTCCCGTTTAACTTCGGAAAGGAGAACTTAACGTGCGCTCTTTGCGATAAACAGTTTAATTATTTCAAGCATTTATATGAACATATGAACAAGCATTTTCCAAACTATAAATGTAAGAATTGTGATCGGTATTTCATTAACCAGCGGTCTTTAAGAACGCATGCAATAAGACATCAAATAGGCACATTCGTCTGCTCGATTTGCTCCAAAATCTTCGACACAAGAATAAAAATGAAGGAACACGAAAGAGTTTTACACCTAAGAGGTTCAAAAACTCGCAAATGTGGCTATTGCGATGAGATGTTCGTGGATGTTTTAAAAAAGAGTGAACATGAAGTGAAAGAACATGGAGCACCGGTTCAAAAGTTTACTTGCAAAGCATGTGGGAAGTGTTTCGAAAGTCAACGTTCTATCAATAACCATATGAATCAATTTCATCTGCAGATGCGACCTCATAAATGCCCGGAATGCGATAAAGGATTCTATAACAAAAACGAGTTAAAGCGGCACAGGGTGAAACATACTAAGATAAAGGAATTTCAGTGTACTATTTGCTCAAAATTCTACGCCTCTAAAAGTTCTCTTATGAGTCATATCAAAATACATGACAGTGGCAAGTGTTTTACGTGTGAGAGATGCGCTGCCGTGTCACGCACAGATCTGCTATCTCAAAAAACAACGTTTTGAGAAAAACGGCTAAGAAGTTTTAAATAAACATTTACTTGTATCTTATTACTTGAACGTACAATACACTTTAAAATCTTTAATAAAGTTTCCAAAAAGTTTCTAGAACATATTGTCATAATTTATTTATCTATATCTGATAAAATAAACTTTTAAATCGAGCTAAACGAGTTACGCATAACCATCGTTTCATACAAACGTGGTTACGCGTCGTGTCCTAATTTTAGTTAGAAGAGTTGGGTGCAATCACAAACATGCGAAGGATGGAGAGCCTATCTATGATATCTAATAGTTGTATGAGATGTGTTTGATAAGTGTTACTTATATGCAAGCTTTGTCACGACGGATCGATATGGAAGAACTTAAAAAAAACTCAAAAAATCATCAATTGTTTTATTAAAGTTTTCAATTAAAAAACAAAGAAGTCCAATTCTAAAATTATGACTATTATTCTTAAATTATGAATTATCATGCACGGTGTCTAAATCACAAACGTTTTCATTTACAACAAGGTCTACGAAAAAGGCTTGCCGTGTCAGTGGCATTGATTTGCACAATTCCATCAATTCCTTTTTTTTTATTTCACTTACACCTCGACAATGTTCTTCTTTAGGAATTTCACTGATAAAATCAAAATTATTATCATTTAATTTTAAGCAGTTTTTCTTCATCACATTCATTTCTTTAAAATCTTCAGTAACATAAGAATTTTTAGCAAATAAACTTGTTGAACCTCGACGAAATTCTACAATTTTTAGTGCCATTATATTGTAGTCTTTTGGAAATTTCTTTACCAATTGATCTTGAAACAAAATCATCTCACTGTGTGTTATTTTTTGGACGCTCATATTTTTTCGTGACTTATTCATTTTTTCCGTAAAGTCTGATAAATCATACATCTCTTTCACTTTATTAAATTTGTTGGCTATGCTTGCGTGAACTGTATCGGCTGCCATAAATGTATGGCCTGGTTCAAAGTACACAAATTTAATTTTTTCTGTACTTACTAACGCCTGTGAGTTAACTAATCTTATCATGGCGGTGAACAGGATTTTGTTTTTATTCTGAGCAGAGCAGTTATCACAGTAGAAAACTATTTCTTTATAGTCACGTGCATTATTTACTATAAAATGTGTGTATGCTGATGCAATGTTGTGTGCTTTACGACCACTTTCTCCTTCGTGCCAAACGATACAGTACGCATGTTCGTTTTTCCCTGGCGAAACAAAAGTTTCATTGAACAGCACCAACTTTCTGGAAAAGTAATAGTCTTTAATAGTTAGTTTAGGCATGCAAATTGCCTTTTGCATGTCAACTGTAAATGTTTTCTTAGTTGTACAGTCATTTTTTAAATCATTCTCAAGACATTTTCTGGATTCAGTATAATTCAGCTGATGTGTAGGAAATTCTGCGCATACATCACAATCGCATTCAGAACATCTATGGTTCTCATCGTCATGTATGTCTTTATGTTTTTGGCACGTTGTACACAAGTCTTGCCTTGGATTTGCTGTGGATAAATTCATCTCTTTCACTATATTGAAAAAATATGCCCAACTGCATTTCTTGTTATTGGTCTCGTCGCAATGTGAAATATAAGCTTTGAACAAATCACGGAAAGATACTCCACAAGGCAGATATCGTCTGTTCGGTGCATGTTTAAGATTGTAATGTGATACTGTAGGTTTCACATTTTCTATAAATTCTTTTACCCCTTGCTTATACCCCTCTGGGAAAGTGTTCCAAGGCTTTTTAGTCCCTCGTTGTTCTGGCGCTGCCTCTTGAGTGTATACATCTGTTACTCCCATTTTATAATTAGCTTTTAGTACTGTCATAACCGTTTGTGCATTGAAGAACCCCAAAGTATTTAAAAAAAAAGTTTTGCATACTTTATGATTGCGTAAAGTCCACGTCAAAGTATTGTGTCGCTTTGAATTTTCCGTTGTTATATATTTCTTGCGATGTCTAATGACATTTCTGGTAATGAAATTTCTTTGATTTTGTTTAGTCAAATTCCTAAAATTTGACCAAATTTGATGTCTATCTTCCTCTGAAAACTTATCCCGACATTTTTTTCTACAAGTCTGTCCACATATTGGTTTTATTGTATACTTTTCTTTTTCTGCTTCCAACCGTTTTTTAGCATTTCTTTCTCTTCTTTTCTTGTTACAATTTACAGATTTATTCATATCTGAGGCATTAGATGTATCTCTCAACGACTGATCCTGCTCTTCATTTGTCAACTGTTTGGTATTTTCTTCTGTTTCTAAATTTTCTTGACTTTTTGACAAGCTGTTGGTCTTTTTCCGTTTTTCTTTAGGCTCTTTAGTGTTTTCAGATTGAAGACTTTCTCGACTTTTCGACAAACTGTCAATCTTCTTTCGTTTCCCTTTAAATTTGTTGTTTTTTTCAGTTTCCAGACTTTCCAGACTTTTTGACATGCTGTTACTCTTCTTCCGTTTCTCGTTAGGCTTATTAGTGTTTTCAGATTCCAGACTATCTCGACTTTTGGACAAACTATCATTCTTTTTTTGTTTCCCTTGAGATTTATTGTTTTTTTCAGTTTCCAGACTTTCCAGACTTTTTGACATGCTGTTACTCTTCTTCCCTTTCTTGTTAGGCTTATAAGTATTTTCTGATTCTAGACTTTTTGAAAAACTGTCACTCATCTTTTTTTTTCCTTTTGATTTGTTACAATTCTCAATATTCAGACTTTCTAGACTTTTTGACATGCTGTTACTCTTATTTCGTTTCTTTTCAGGGCTACCATTCTTTTCAATTTCTAAACTCTCTTGACTTGTCGAAAAACTATCTCTCTTCTTTTGTTTTCTCACACACTTCTTAGCTTTCTCAGTTTCCGAACAGTCTTGACTTATTGACACACTGCTATCACTGTTGTCTTTAGGGTTTTGAATATTTTTTTTCTCTTGACTTTTTGACAAACTGTTGCTCTTCCATTGCTCTTCTTTATTAGTTACGTCATTTTTTAAAATTTTATTTTTAGTTTTAACAGAAACAGGGCTTTTATATAACGTGCGGACAACTTGAACTGGCTCGTTACATTTATTTGTCACTTCATCAAATCTATTGTTTTCAGCACATGATTTTCGTTTATGAACAGTCAAGTCCAATAGTATATTCTCATTCACGGAATCCAAATCATTAAGGTCAATATCTTCATACAACGTACCATCTAACTCAATCAGGTCTTCCTTGCGTAGTTCTGGAATGGGCGTGGACGTCAATATGGTTAATGGCACTGGCTGAAGGTCACAAATAGTAATTGGTGAAGAGAAATTCTGACGATTGGAATGTAACACTGTTTCATTCAAAGATAACGGTTGAAGTGCACTGCAATTAACCATTGAATATGAGTTGTGGTGGTCAAACTGCATATCTGTTTCATTTCGTGAATGGATCACTGAGTGGTCTTCTCTGGAACTGGCTTTTTGGAGAATTTGAGAATAATTTGTTAGAGAACCCTCATTTTCAATCACTTTTCTGTCATTACTTAAACTTAATAAAGTCTTTCCTCTAATATTATGCATGTTGATAACTTAAAAATCACTCTTTGATACACGGAAGCTAAAACAATTAGCACGACTGCACTTTCCGCCAATTAATACACGTAATGACATAAATTTAGTAAACAAACAAAAACGGGATGCCGCGGGGCGGGAAGGGCTGTGAACTGACACGCGCGCAGCGCTCTGTCTCTCTTTCGCACACTATGACTCCATAGTGTGCGAAAGAGAGACAGAGCGCTGCGCTGTTAACTTAAAGTTAGAATAGATACGCGTAGCCACTCGGCTACGCGTATCTATTCTAACTTTAAGTTAACAGATTTAGATTGAGGTGCAGAATTGACTGATAGATAATGCTCAACTGTAATAACTTAAGTTGAATGAGTTAGGTATGACTCAGCCGTTAAAAAGTGAAGTTAAACGAATTTGCCATATAAGTTTCTGGGTCAGGAACAAATATTTTTTTGAAATTGTCTTTAGTGCCATATAGACCATACTATTTAAGACTATTTCGCAGTGGTTAGGCGCAACTCGTCTATTTTAAAATAGCATACTTGTGTGTGACAGGGCAGTGCGGAGAAACATTTATTCAGAAGAATGTTTGGGCGAATCATATGACGAATCATGCGGAAGCACTGAACGTAGAAATAGATGAAACCCAAGAAATCGCTAATAATGCTTAGCATTAAAAATAACTATGTGTGGTCTATAGAGATGTACATTAAAAATAATCTAGGTACATTTTACTGGTTTTTGAACCCAAAAACCGTGATTAAACCCACCTCTAGTTTTTTTTGTGTAAAAGTTGTATATACCTATTTAAACCTAATAGAAAAAGCTGAACATACTTAGCATTATTAAATAGCTATTTAAAGAGCAGTGGTGGCCTAGTGGTATTGGCCGCGACTTAGACAAGTTGTAGGTCGTGAGTTCAAACCCAGGCAGGCGCTTTACTTTGTGTAAATTATTTCATCACCACTGCTCTCAAAACTGTGAAGGAAAACATCGTGAGGAAACCGGCGTGTCCTAGAACCAAAAATTCGAAGACATGTGACATCCACCAACCCGCACTGGGCCCGCGTAGTGGATTACGGCCCACACCCTCTTACAGAGAGGAGGCCTGTGCCCCAGCAGTGGGGACATTAAAAGGCTGATGATGATATATAAGTATGTAGATTAGGAATTCCCAATAATCTGTTCGTCTATTTAAAACTAAAACGCTGAAAATATTAGTTAGCGTAATAGGATAACTTGATTAAGTGTAAGTATTTATTAAATAAATGTATGTATCAAGGAACAGAAAACTCTATTGTTTTTTTTTTTGGTGTAATGTCAGTAATGCACAGGTGCCAATTTTTTTTTATTGGGTGGGAAATAATCTAATAACTTCGCCCGCTACTTCTCAGACTCTTACTGACTACAACCCACCCAAGTTCTTTCAGTTGTCTGTGCTAGGGCTGCAGTCACTCCTTGGATCACTCCCGGGTCCTTAGCAGGAAACATCAGTATGTCTAAGAATGTTTTCTTGTTTTTAACCGACTTCGAAAAAGGAGGAGGTTCTATGTTGGACTTATGTTTTTTTTTATATGTATGTCCTCCGATTTCTCGGTCCGTTGTGGACCGATTTTCAAATTTCTTTTTTTATACGAAAGAATATACTCCCAAGGTGGTCCCAAATAAATTTTATCGAAATTGCGTCAGCGCTTTTTGAAAAACTGAACAAAAACGAAAAATACGTATAGTTTGATGACGTTTTGGTTTTCTCAAATTACGGGTATATTTAAATTCCACGTTCCATTTTATTGGGGATTTTAGTTCTTAGGGTATAACAACTGAAAAGTGAAAAATAAAAACTTTTATACAAAAAAAAAAAAACTACTTCCAAAAAAGAAAATACACTAAAAGTAAGTGTATTTTCTTTTTTGGAAGTCGGTTCTTTTTTTTGTAAAATAAGTTTTTACTAAAACACACACATACACACACACAACACATACAGACACACACACACACACACACACAACACAGACAGACACACACACAGACGGTGGTACATTACTGTGTCGTGACACGGGATACACCAATGAAATAACTCTGTTCAAACCTACGTAATATCACAACGAGTTTTATAGGCAATCAACTGCGTCGAAGACGCCACGACGCGACACAATAATGTGAACTTGGCTTTATTTCAGACGGCGATTTTATTTTTGATGGGATTTAGATTTTACACTTACTTTTATTTAAATTATTTTGGGGTTGTATTTTATAAGAAAGTGTGTAGTGCCGCTTTACGACTTGTTTATGTTTTAATTAATTTATTACGTAAAGGTAATATACTCTAAAGTATTGAGACAGAACGCCCATTCTCCTTGCATTAGATTTCGGAATTTGAAAGGATTCTTCTAGGATCTTGTGACTAAATTACTAACTCCCCGAAAAATACGTGCTAATAACAATATAAAAATATACGCAATCATCGAATGAATGAAAGCAGAGCAGGGGGCAATATTTATATTTTTGGAATGTGATAATTAAGCCTTTTCATTATGCCTAGGGGTTTTTTTTTTTTTTTTTGGGGGGTGGGAAATCATCTTATGACTCCTTCCGCTCTAGGGTGGAGCGGAAGGGCGTGTCAGACTCTTACTGACTAAAACCCACCCCTGTTCCTCCCTGCCCTACGCGCCCGGGGGCGAGGTAACTCTTTCGAATTTATCCTCCACCCCCGGGCAGTATCCTCCACCCCCGGGCGGGGTAGCGGATAAATTCGTAACAGAGTTACCGCTCCCCTGGGCACTCAGGCAGGGAAGAAACAAGGGTGGGTTTTAGTCAGTAAGAGTCTGACACGCTCTCCCGCTCCACCCAGAGCGGGAGATGTCATTGGATGACTTCCCACCCCACAAAAAAAAAAGCCTTTTCATTACCTTTTTCGTTCATGAATATCCTCTAGAGGGTGCCATATTCAATTAGCGATACCTCATTCATCAAAATCGGTTCAGTACTTTAATTACTACATTGGAACATACGTACATACATACATGGACTGCTAAAATCATTACGCTTTCTTTTGACTTTGCCGTAGTCGGGTATTAAATGACTGTGGGATGGATTAGTAAATTCTTTAGGTACTCACAACTTTAACGACAAATAGAACAGTAAGCTATAGTTCGGCATAGTATTTTCTCAACTATGTTAGTTCGGCTTCCAATCTAACCGGATACAGCTGAATACCAGTATTTCACATGGAGCGACTGCCTATCTGACCTGCACAACCCAGTTACTGGGTAATATGATACCCATTGGTAAGACTGGTTGTCATACTTTCGGGCTTCTGAAGACCCGTAACGACTGTCAAAGATCGACGATTGACAGCCGGGACCAACGGCTTAACGTGCTTTCCGAGGCACGGAGGAGTCTCGGTATGTAAAGATGGTCACACACCCATGGACCAACCCCGGCAAGCGTAGCTTAACCTGATGGATCGACCAGTTTTTATTTTTTGGGGGTGGGAAATCATCCTATGACTTCTCCCGCTCTGGGTGGAGCGGGCGGGCGTGTCAGACTCTTACTGGCTAAACCCCACCCCTGTTCCTTCCCTGTCCTGAGTAACTCTAAATCTAAGTGAAATACTATTGGTATTTCACTTAGATCTATCTGACCTCCACAACCTGGTAACATGATACTGCTGGTAAGTCTAGTTCTTCGTCGGACATTCGGGCTACTTACAACCGGTAACGACTATCAAAGATCTTCGAACCATAGCGATTTCACTTCACAAGACAAAGTGTTTCATTCGAATTTGGACCTTAACATTTGCACATAATGTTCAAGTTATAAGCTTATGCGATCAAGCGTTACCTAAATACTAATATTTGCAAAAGCTTAAGGTTCATATTCATGGACAACGATTAAATGGCAAATTATTCTAAAGTAACATAAAAATAAATCGAATTCAAATTGTTTTCAGGCGTCGAGGAAGACTCAAACCGAGAGAAGATGTACAAACTCATCAAAGAAATCAAAGCTATCCTATCATTCACGAACGCGACCCCTTACAAGTCCAAGAACATTCGCTATTATTGCGCTTACTGCTCCACCGACGGACCTCATTTCGAGGATCCCGACGAGCTTCGGACACACACGAGGATGGAACACGGCGAGCATAGAACTGAAAAAATCGAATACGCCATGCGACCATACTGGACGAACGAGGTAATCAAACTTGATATAGAAAACCTCCTCTGTACCGTTTGCTGTGTAGTCATAAACAATTGGAACGAAATGTTTAAACATTTAAAAGATAAACATAATGTTATCTTAGACCAAGCTTACACTAGAGCCATTCCGTATGTCTTAAAAAATGATCTTCAATGCGCGTTGTGTAAAGAATCGTTCTCAAACTACCTCCATTTAGATGGTCATATGAATGCGCATTACAACAACTATGTCTGTGACGATTGCGGAGACACATTTTTAGCCCAAAACCGATTAAAACAGCACGTACAAATACACAACACCGGTAAGTTCAACTGCAGATTCTGCGACAAAGTGTTCACCCTGCAGAAGTATAGGCGAAAACATGAAGACTTAGTTCACGAGCAACGAACAACGCATAAATGTCACTACTGCCCTGAAAGATTCTGTGGAGAGTACCTGAGACATTTGCATTGCTTAGAAGCGCACCCAGAAACAGTTAAAACTATAACTTGCGAGTTTTGCGGTGCGACTTTCACTTGGAAACAATACTATTTGAGCCATATCAGGAAGAAACATCAAAATAGGAAACGGTATGAATGTGAGAAGTGTAATAAGAAATTCTTTGGGAACTATGAACTGAAAGAACATATGCTGAGACATTTGGGTGTTAAGAATTATGAATGTCCTGTTTGTCATAAAAGATATGTTTCCATGAATTCTTTGAAACAGCATGCGAGACAGCATAAGAAAAAGAAGGAAACATAAAGATAGAAGATTTTCTGATTATTTGTTAAATTAGTGGCTTGGCTTAAAAAGAGCGTGAGCAGATTTTTATGATATTGTATAATGTCTGCAGTCATAAAGTAGAAATTAACCTAATCAAGCGAAAAATATGCTCGACCAGCCGGTAAAAGATGCCTGCGATGTCTGAACAACTTTGCACTGGATCTCACTAAAAAAGGGCCTTATTTATAAAAAAATAACCATGTGATTTTTTTTTTCTTTGAAAAGAAACGTTGCCCCACACTAGGAATTATTCCTGTATCGTGGGTGCGTTCACAAACATGTAAACTCACATACACAAGACACCCAGACCCGGAACAACTATCTGTAGGCCATACAAATATTTGTTCCGTGCGGGGATCGAACCCGCGACACGCAGCGCAGCAGCCGAGTCATTTTTTAGTATAAAAAATGACGGCAGTAAATTAATTTATACACTGAATTTGTCCTTACAGGCTGTCTCAGAATGGGGCGATGCCAATCTGGTCAGATTCAATGCTGCCAAGACCCAGGCGTGTCTATTTTCCGCTAAAAGGAGCCAATTTCACCTGGCTCTATCTTTCCGCGGTGTAACCGTGCCAATAACCGACCAACTTGA
This sequence comes from Polia nebulosa, assembly GCA_951329385.1. Lineage (NCBI taxonomy): Eukaryota > Metazoa > Arthropoda > Insecta > Lepidoptera > Noctuidae > Polia > Polia nebulosa. The sequence goes on from OX589615.1 coordinate 10,038,669, forward strand.
TCTTCTTGGTGTTACGTTGACATCTACCCTAAATTTTGGTCCCTTCATAGAGGCAAAGGCTCAAGTGGCTGCCAAAAAGTTGGGATCCTCGCAAAGGTGAGACGGTACTTCACGCTGGAACAGCTGCTCAAACTTTATCAAGCGCCAGTTCGATCGTGTATGGAGTACTGCTCGCATCTTTGGGACGGATCTGCCAGATACCAGGTTGATGCCCTTGAGTCAATTGAGAAACAAGCTAAGAGGATCATCGACAATGATAGGCTCGTTGAGTTGAAGCTCCAAAGTCTTGAGCCGAGTTGCTAGCCTGTCGGTTTTCTATCGCTTACATTTTGGGGAGTGTGTGACGGAATTGCATAATTTGATTCCGCCAAGCCCGTTCCACCAACGTACAAGACGTACGGCGATGTGCCACCGGTACATGGTGAACATCCCATCCATATGCACAAAACGTTTTAGGAACACATTCATTGTCCGTACAGCTAGGGAGTGGAATTCCCTGCCGGAGTCCGTTTCCTGATAGCTGCAACCTGGGTGTCATTAAGTCAAGAGTGAATAGGTTACTTCTAGGTAAGCGTGCTCCATCTTCGACCACATCATCGCTTACCATCAGGTGAGATAGTGGTCAAACGCGTGCCTATCAACAATAAAAAAAAAGCAACTGATTTGCAGTTTCGTGTTTCAACGTTATTTTTACCCGAAAGAAGGATAGATGTTAATAGTATATATGTTAATACTATAGAGAATAAGCATACGGTTAGTGAGTTTTATATATCAGGTTGAAAGTATATTATCCAATGTCAAAAAAAAAAATCTTTCCTTCTCTTTGGCTTAGAGCCATAAATACCACTGAAGGTAGTAACACTTTCTTCAAGGGTTAACGGTTTGATTTGCCTTTAGAACCTTATTAAACCCTTTCTTACCTCTTTTATATAAAATGTTATTGTGACTAAATCAGCGGCACTGTATGATGGCACAATTTTTTGGGACAAGCCCGACACATTATCCCAACCATTTCACACCAGAGATACGACGAGTAAAAAAGAAAGAAAGAAAGAAAATACATTTATTGGAGTCAATGAAGCTCGGCGAAACTATTCAACTGTCTTGCATCCCGCGAAGAAATTAATTAGAAAAGAGTACATTTAAGGAATGGAATCCTTTGCCGGAGTCAGAGTTTCCTGATAGCTACATCCTGGGGGTTTTTAAAAGAGAGTGATTATGTTACTTCTAGGCAAGCGTGCTCTATCGTCGACCACATCATCGCTAACCATCAGGTGAGATAGTGGTCAACCGTGGGCCTCTAATATGATAAAAAAAAAATGTGCAGAACTCATCCGCTTCTGCGAGCCTGTTAAGACAAAGAACTATTCGTCGTTCGATTGTCTTGTCTCTCACAGTTTTCTGCGCATATTCCCTTCATACGTGGATACCCAACACTCATCTTTTTCTGTATTCCTATGGGTAATATTAAAGGAAATTCTTTAAAAAAAAATTACAGTTAGAACATAAAACACGCTTTTTCGTATCTTCTCAGTTAGTCAGTTTCTTTTTAATTTTCCCGCTTCTTCATTTTATACCCATATCATGGGAATGCCTAGCTAACTATGCATTTAGCTAGGTGACGTCATTATAAAAAAAGAAGCTAATTATGCATTGTCATCCAAAGTAAAAATGTATGCAAAACTTCACAATCAGAAACCGGAAAGTAGGTCAAAAACTACTACTTAAGTTTTTTTTACAGTTGAAGCTATTAATCCGTCAGGCCCCTCGCGTCAGGTTTTTAATTGTGTCTACTAATGAGGGGCTTGACGGGAAGCGTATTGAAAAAGACATGCAAAGGTCCATCACGCAGTGCCTCAATTTTAAATGTAACTTAGAAATAAGTTCATAGTTTATTTTGTTAATTAATTTAATTTTAGGCCGGATTTCTGCATTCAGAATTTGGAGTTGGAATCTGTCAAACTCTACTTAAATGCCAAAGTTTGATAAGTTTTCAAGTTTTTTTTTTATATATATTCTATAGTAGAATTTTACAAAAACTCAAATTCTTAACTTAGAAATCGGGGGTTACATTGTTATTTGTAATAAAGATATTCTATATCACGAAGGCGCGTTGGTTTTGAATGTGTGTGTAGATGTGATTCTACGTGCAAACTAATTATTTGTGCGTAACCTATTTTCTATGACACCTAAGGAATGGAGTTAGTGTTTCCTGATATCTAGAACCTGGGGCTCTTAAAGTCAAGAATGAATAGGTTACTTCTAATCAAGCTTGCTCCATCTTCGAACACATTATCGCTTATTAGCAGGTGAGATAGTGGTCAAACGCGAACCTGTCAATAATTAAAAAAAGTGTGTGATACTTATGTACGCACGTAAGAAGTTATACTTCTTTGGCGTGACAAGATAAAAAACCAAACTTTCAGAAAGTTTACAAAAGGAAAACAATCATTCTTCATGAACCACAGACTAAAGCTACCTTCAGGGTGTCGGTTCGAGCTAACTTCAGGCTGTAGGTTTTTTTGTGACGGTGTGCGCGCGCATCGTAAAAATTTACTCTCATCATTTTTCCCTAACGCGCCAAAAAGAAGTATAACTTCAAAAAAAAAAACACCGAGCGCTCCGAGCTTATGCACACAGACGAAAAAGTGTATGTGAACCCTATGCACATCCTAGACCAACCCGCCTTGGTGAGATACAACAACTATACCTTGGAAGTGTTAAATCCACGGAATAGAAAAAAAACCGGTTGAGAACTACCCACGCAGCTATCACAACGTGCAACGTGTAACATAACGTGTCACAATTATGCGGAAAAAAGTGAGTGTATACTTAAGTACGCACGTAAGGAGTTATACTTCTCTGGCGTAACAAGATAAAAAACCAAACTGTCAAAGTTTACAGAAGGAAAACAATCATTCTTCATGAACCACAGACCATAGCTAACTTCAGGGTGTCGGTTCTAGCTAACTTCAACCTGTGAATTTTGTGTGATAGTGACACACGCATCTTAAAATTTCACTCTCATCATTTTTTCATAATGCGCCTAAAGAAGTATAACTTCAAAAATCTAAAATTATAACAACCTATCTCTATTACTGATAAGTCCTACCCTTTGGTCCTTTCTGGATCTGGATAGACTGTCAAATTAGCACTAAAATGTTATGCGAACAATAATTGTACATAAGTTTATATGATTGTTTTGTATCGTTATATTTTAATAGTTACAATATGTTTTCAATATCCAGTGACAACAATAGTTTACCAATTCTTTTAGCGTTAGATAAAAATAAAACCTTGTTATCGTTATCACAGGCTAATTGTAAAAATAGTTTTTTCGCTATAATGCTAGTATTTTTGTTGTACACTACCAAAGTATACTAAGGGTAATATTAAATTGTCGAATATTGGTATAATGATCATCTTCAGCCTGTCCCCACTGCTGAGGCACAGGCCTCCTCTCTGATTGGTATAATGTAAATATATAAATAAATACACATGAGCTTGTTTATAATGTCGTTTTATTTTATATTTCATAGATTATTTTAAATACCATAGACACTGATTTCCGATTTTCCATTACTAATTAGCTACAATTTTAAATTTCGAGCAGATGATATATCATCTGATAAACATCAAACAGACAAAAGTCAATAACAATAATATTATTTTATATATTCCTCCTCACAAGAATAGAAAATACATAATAAACAGTTTCAACACAGAGTATACTTGTGTATCTGCGGCGCTTTCGCGTGAATAAGTAGTTCTTCTCTTTCTTTCCCCTCGTCCTTGTCACAGCTGGTCACATTAATTTATGAGGCTTGTTTACTATTATTATTACTTTCTTAGTGTGATGTCACTTAATCAGGTCTGCTGGAAGAAATATCTTTTGAAATAAGCAGCACCTTTGTACTATTCTTTCTGTAATTATTCTTTTTTTTTTCTCTTGCAAGTGTTTTGTGTGTAGGTACATAAATATTTTTCAATTTTACCTACATTTAGAAATGATTTACCAATTTGACACTACATTTACAATGTTGCTGACATCAAAGATAGAGTTAGAAATACATATTTTTTTTGTCATAATTTTTGTTAAAAACGGATAGAATTTGAACTGTATCATGTATGACATAGGTAGAGTTTGTTCATCCAACATTTGATAACTACGAGTATCTCAAATTCTGAACTAAAATATAGACGTTGCCGGCGCAGTTTCCTTGTTCTGTAATACAATATTACCTTAAAGGGGTAACCAGTTCTCACTCGAAACCAAATTTCAGTCTATCTGCGTTAGGGTAAAACCGGGATAGTTGCCCCGATTTTAATTACTGCAGTTTCGCGAATGAGTCGCATGCTAATTAATTAATTGATTAGAAATCATTAATCTATCGAATCTACAAAAAAATGCGATCAAAGTTTTTGCGGGATAGATAGCCTTTTTCTCGGCGGGGCAATATCTATCCTAAACGTAATTTATATGGATTAGGAACTATCCATTATATGAGATAGATGTCCCAAAATATAGAGATCCGCAAAAATCGCTAATACTCTGTAAATATTAAAGATAATGTTTTTTATTTTTCATAGATTTGTAGATAAAAAAACAATTTTTACAAATAAAGTATTTTGTTTTTTGTAGTGAGTTTATAAGTAGCACTAATTCCAAAAAGTGTGTCAACTATCCCGGATTTACTCTATACCTACACATCATTTTACTCCCCTAATCCCACATGTCTTTCTTACTTCTCTATTAGTCGTCGTCCTCTTTCTAGACAGGGACTTATTTATACAGGGTGGAAACTGACGAACGGTCGTATCGTTCAATACGACCCCGTATTGAACGATACGACCGTTCGTCAGTTTAACGGAAAGGTTTTTTTTTTCGTGTAACGGAAAGGTGTGGTCATATTTTAAGAACCGGTTCTGCCCATGGAAATGAACAACTTTCTCTAAGAAAAAATTCAAAATTCCCAAAACAAAAATTGGACTTTCCATACAAAGTTATCATTAGCTGATCAATATTTGTATGAGGTATTTTTTTTTTTAAGAATTTCCTCAGGTTTTCTTGAATAGTGTTGTTCATATCGATGGGCAGATGCAATTCTTAAAATATGACTACACCTATTTGTTACACCCTGTATAAATTTTTGATTGTATTAGTAACAGTATAGATAGGATAAAAAAATATAAGATGGCTATTTTCTTGCTAACCGTACATTGTTTTCTAAATCTGTGAATCAAAATTTTACGATAAAATATGGATAGTCTTCTAAGACCCTTGTCGTTTTTTTTTTTTTTTTTTTTGGGGGGTTGGAAATCATGATCTTATGACTCTTTCCGCTCTGGGGTGGAGCGGAAGGGCGTGTCAGACTCTTACTGACTAAAACCCACCCCTGTTCCTCCCTGCCCTACGCGCCCGGGGGCGAGGCCTACGCGCCCGGGGGTCGTGTAGCAGTAATGATTAAGGGCCTACCTCCGCCTAAGTGGCGCCCTCATTGAATAAAAAATCGTATCTTTGCAAGGAAAATAAAGATGAAAGAATCCTATGTTGCGTTTGTTACAAAGAAGATAAGGTATTTTTAACAAAAGCAACATAGGATTCTTTCATCTTTATTTTCTACGCTTTGCTACGATTTTTTAATCAATGAGGGCGCCACTTGGCGGCTATATACGCCTAAGGTAGTTCCCCTTACTGCCCCGCTGATAGTTTCCACCCTGTATAATTATCGACGCTATTTAGCGAGTGATTAGCAAGTTAACCCTATATAAGGTGACTGGTAATTAGTGTCCGATACTTAAACACGTGATTGTACTCATGATTATAAACAACTTTCCCAAAGAATCTTTTTTTTTATACTTATTCACTTTTATCACAATAACAACAGTTTGAAATACGCGCGCGCGCGAGGGCAGTGACCGCCGCAATCAGCTATTAGACGCGGTCTCGTATCGTACAGAGCACGGCTCGCAACGCAAGCCCGCTTGGCCGGGCACCACGTGCCGTTTTCGGTGTACCTAATCAGTGTTAGGTACCTAGAATGTTTCGGTTGTTGGTAAATTAAAAAAGTATTTTCAAAGACAGCGTGTTTGACTAAAACTTTTAAGATGCAACGTATGTCCGCATAACTACAAAATATCTAAGAACGCGCGCGCCGTAACATTAAAAGTAGGCACGATCTATTAGCTGATAGTCTGAACTCGGGAAAGGGCAAATGTACTAGTAGTAGCGTCTCACGCTTCCCCGCCGCCCGCACCGCTCCCTTTGCCTCAGTGCTAACAGCTGATCGCGGCGGTCACTGCCCTCACGCGCGCGCGAATTTCAAACTGTTGTTATTGTGAAAAAAGTGAATACGTATAAAAAAAAGTTTCTTTGGCAAAGTTGTTTATAATTATGAGTACAATCACGTGTTTAAGTATCGGTCACTAATTGCCAGTCACCTTATATAGAAAACTCGCTAACTATATGCTTATTTTAATTACTGAAGCAGATTCTAAATTCAAGATAATATACTTTTTATCAGTCAAATCCAGCTATCGGGACAAAAGACACCAGGGGCATCCGGTGCCGCGAGACGATCTCCTGTCACCCGGGCCTGCGGACGGCGAGTAGTGGGTAGCTCGCCGTCCGATCAGCACCAGGCCCGAGATCGACTCTCGCCTGGGGCGCGTAGTGTTCCACGCGCGCCTCAAAGAGTTGTCAGCAAACCATGACGGGGCCCGTCATGGCCGATGCCTGCCCAGGGGTTGAGGATCAATTCGAAACAGAGTTACCTCGCCCTGGGCACTCAGGGCAGGGAAGGAACAGGGGTGGATTTTAGTCAGTAAGATTCTGACCCGCCCTCCCGCTCCACCCTAGAGCGGGAGATGTCATTGGATGATTTCCAATCCCAAAAAAAAAAAAAAAAGCTGTCCATGGGATAAAACCTCCTTCAAATGGTTAGTCAGTACTTAACTACCCACATATAACTTCCGAGTAGAAAATGTTGAAATAAGAACCTGCGAGTGTTTAAGGTGAAAGCTCCAGAGTAGCCCGCGAAATTCAAATTTTCTTACAGTTTTTGCAATTTGCAGGTCAGTTTCAGGTTATATGTTGATCAAAATACGATTCGCGGCCGTAGCAAGTAAGTACTTACAGAACTGTAATCATTAAAATCATCAATAAAACTCTCTTTTAGTATTAATGTCAAATGTCATGATTTCGAAATACTACATTAATTCTAACAGAGGAGGACGTCGTGGCTAAAGTAATAACCGCACGGGTCGATCCATCAGGTTAAGCTACGCTTGCCGGGGTTGGTCCATGAATGGGTGACCGTCTTTACATAGCGAGACTTCCGTGCCTCGGAAAGCACGTTAAGCCGTTGGTCCCGGCTGTCAATCGTGGATCTTTGAAAGTCGTTACCGAGTCGTCAGATGCCCGAAAGTCTGACATCCAGTCTTACCAAGGGGTATCGTATTACCCAGTAACTGGTTGTGGAGGTCAGATAGGCAGTCGCTCCATGTAAAATACTGGTATTCAGCTGCATCCGGTTAGCCTGGAAGCCGACCCCAAGATAGTTGAGAACAGGCTAAGCAGATTGATTGATTGACATTAATACTAACAGAGTTGTATTGATGGAATGGATGGAAACGGCTGGACCGATTCTGATAATATTTTACTGCCAGGTAGCTGATTATATAAGGAGTAAGTTAGGCTAATAAAATTCCAGGCGGGCGAAGCCGCTGGCGAAACTAGTTTAAAATAAGCATATGGTTAGCGATATTTATAAATAAAGCTATCAGTGTTTAATGTATTCACATTGTTAACTTTTTTATAAAAAGCCCCAAATTGTTTACAGATATGTTTCTAACAGTCCATCGTTTCGTTAGCCTTTTTCTACTCCTATAGCTATTCACATTCATACCATAAACTTTTCTTACGACATTCTCCTTATTCCTCTGCATCATATGCCCATACCAAGACACCCGATTTCCACACAATTTTTCAGTCGCCGGTGCCACTTTTTTATGTTTACAGCCTAATAGAATAAGATACCAGAGTCTTGAGACAAAATACTTTTCTGTTAACGTTAACGCTTCGTGCAAAATGTATGACAACGACATTACTCTAGGCGTGAGTCACGTGACAGTTATCTGCGCAACCCCCCTAGCCATATTACATTTCTATTATCGTTTACGCTAACGCTTAGAACAAAATGTATGGCAATGACATTACCTGCGTAGATAAGTGTCACGTGACTTATCGCAGGTAATGTCATTGCCATACATTTTGTTCTAAGCGTTAGCGTAAACGATAATAGAAATGTAATATGGCTAGGGGGGCAGGTAATGTCGTAGCCATACATTTTGCACAAAGCGTTAGCGTTAACGCTATTATAAAAGTTATTTGGCTAAGGGGGCAGGGCCGCCAGACATTAGTTATTATCTGATTAAACAACATTGAGTAGTCTTTAGCTTTATTTTGAACGTACGCACACCTGCTAGTTTGAACCGACGCCGAGGGCCACGGACGGTTTTTTTTGAAAAACCAGACAAGGTGTTTAGCAACTATACAGGTATATCTAACTATATAGGTATATCTAAAATTGTAATGACCTGTTTACCTAATTGACATACCTACTTACTTTAAATTGATTATTCTATTAAATGTGATTCTATTGACATGCCACTTTCATTGTAATTGTTTACCTAATTGACATATTTTAATTGAATCGTTTTTCTATTTTTTATATTGTAATCTTTTATTTTTAATTGATATACCATCTTAATTGAAATTGTTTGTTTATATTGATTTTGTACGCCATATATTGGCAAAACATAGTGCACATATTTTTGACCATATACTATCTGTAACCATACCTATGTTTTACAAGAAAAAGAAAAAAAAAAAAAAAAAACTTCCTAAATCATCGCTATGTATGGCGGCTCTGGGGCCTTAGACTATAATATGGTGATGTAACAGACATGCGTAGTTAAATTTCAAATGTTGCTTCAGACTATATAAATGAACTTTGTTCAAGAAATTGAATGGTAGAAAATGCCTGAAGCATTAAGGTGGAAGCGGCAGGGTAGTCCGCTAAATTCCAATTTTCTTAAGAGGCCTCTTACAGTCCACTAGCGCCGCCAATCGAAAAAATGTCATAACTCGTAAATAGAATCAAAAATACAAAATATGTTCTATTATTAGTGTGGAAAAGGCAATAACGTAATTTTATAACACATTGTCAACACTTGAAATATAGCTGTTTAGCTAAATCGTGCATTCAAAACATAAACGGCCGTTTTTGTTACAAATGCACGATTTAGCTAAACAGCTATATTTCAAGTGCTGACAATGTGTTATAAAATTACGTTATTGCCTTTTCTACACTAATAATAGACCACATTTTGTATTTTTGATTCTATTTACGAGTTATGACATTTTTTCGATTGGCGGCGCTAGTGGACTGTAAAAGGCCCCTTAAGTTTTTTGCAATTTGCAGGTCAGTGTCAGGTTGTATCTTGGTCAAAATTTGAGTCGCGGCCGTAGCAAGTATGTATTTATATAATCATTAAAATCATCAATACAACTCTTTCAGTTAGAATTGATGCCAAATGTCTTGATTTCAATGAAATACTTACATTTTTCATCAATCCTAGAGTTGTATTGACGAATTGGTTTGTTGTTGTTGTTTTAAGTATAAAACAACAACAACAAACCTAAGCTACGGCCGCGAATCAAATTTTGACCAACATAAAACCCGATAGGTACTGACCTGCAAATTGCAAAAAACGTAAGAAAATTTGAATTTCGCGGACTACCCTGGAGCTTTCATTTAAATCCGCCTCTGTACTTGTATGTGCATAAGGGCCTTTTTCCTGTCATGCAGTTAGCCGCCCGCGTGCGGGCTGCCGGCATCCTATAATTTCATACATGTTTTTCCTATCACGCGGGCAGCATATGCGCGCGGAATGCAGATTGGCTGCGGGCACCCGTGCCCGTGCCACCCGCATGCGGGCGCGTTTTCTTCTTCCGCCAGTGTAGTTTTTACTGTCGTGCAGGTCCCATGCAGGGTCACAGTACAGTATGCATAGTGCAACACGATCGACACTGCAGCGGCAAACGAAATTTTTGTCCTGCGTGTGGTCGTCACCTTGCTATAACCCGCATGCCAACCGGAGGGGTTAGACAAAATACTTTTCTGTTAACGCTAACGCTTCGTGCAAAATGTATGACAACGACATTACTGCGTGAGTCACGTGACAGTTCTCTCCGCAAGTAACGTCCTTGCCATACATTTTGCACGAAGCGTTAGCGCTATTATAAAAGTTATTTGGCTAGAGGGGCGGATCCGCGAGCGGGTGAAAATACGCATGACAGAAGAAAGGGCCTTAAATTGTTAATAAATAAGTTAAACGGAAATTCTGAAAAAAAAGTTAGACCTCCCATAATAATTATTTTATTACTTGTAATGTAATTTTTTTTGGGATTGTCTGTTTATTCCTTTAAGTTGTTCATTTATATGAGTGAAGCTGTATTTAAAATTTGACCATGTGTTTTCGTTACCTACACCCTGTAGAATAATAACACTTATTATCTACTATCGGCTCAGTTTCTGAGCTGAATCTATTCGTTAATAAATAACGGTTAGATTCGACGCATTAAATACTTGACAAATATGCAAACAATTAAAATGCAAGACGGTGCTTCATACAGTGTAACCTGGATAAGTGGGTCTTGAATGTGTTAACCTCTATACATATTATAAAGTGTCCGCGTTTGTCTGTCTGTTTGCAATAAAAACAAAAACTACTGAATGGATTGTCATGCGATTTTCACCAATAAACAGAGTGATTCATGAGGAAGATTTAGCTGTATAATTTGTATCCGTGCGAAGCTGGGGCGGATCACTACTATTAATTACAATGAGATCACGATATTTTTGTATTTTGAACTTTTCTATGTTTACTTACCTCTGTATTTAGTTTTTTTTTAGCTCAGCTGTCTATAACTAAGAAAATTATTGTCTGATTTATAATTTTTATTATAGGTAAAAAACACACGTTTGTTTTCAAATATTTGGAGCTCATCGCGTCATGAAACCTGGATCTGCAGTCTCGACATAGCGGGTAGCGAAAACCGTAAACATACATAGTTCGATATTTTCAAAGAAAATTACCTACTTAAAAACAGTCGATTAAAGAACTCCTTGAATGTAAGTGAAATTTTGTAAACCATACTTCAAAAGTTAATTGATTTTCTTGAAATACGTACAGAGGTGGCGTAAATCTTATCTTGTAAATTTTTCATGGAAGCTTATGAACGTCTTTTACCGATTGTAAGAATTAAATTAACTAGTCAAAATATTTAAGGAAATAAAAGTTTGCCTCCTTGCAACATTTTTATCATATTTTACGCATCGTTTGAGTTTTTGGCGGGATTTTCTCGAGTGAAGTTCTGTGGCTGTTTTAATTATTCGCTTATTGAATCCTAGTGGATATTGTGATGTAAAATTGGTGTAGTTTTGTCTCCAGTGTCTACGCAACTGGACAATATCTGGAATCATTGAAACAGGCGCGATCTCGGTAAAATGGAGCAGAGAATTTTATTGTAGTACCTAAAGACTACCTCAAAAAAGTTTGCCGAGAAGGCTGACTCGACACATTTGTTGCGAAATACTGCAAAATACATACATCTGTATTCTAATGGGAAAAAAGAAAAAGTGATGGTGATCAAATTAAGACTTGGCTTAAAGGTCTTGTAACCAAGCCACTCGCATAGCCACAACTGTAAAAAAAAAAACGCATCGTTTACTATAACTATAAGGCTGCAGGCCTTGGCTATTTTGGAAACTAGATAAATGCTAGGTCCTTTCAGATCTCAGGTTACACTGTATAAATAAAGTTTCCTAAAAAAATCTTATTGGTCCGTCAGTTAGATTACCAAAAAACATTGGATACGTAATTTTTCTTTTGTCGTTCGCGTGTCGTCACGCCGTGCTACACTTCTTACCACGAAGTGATGTAGGTAACAAGCTCCCACTCCTGAACTCTGACGCGTTTTATCTTTGTCATTTTTTATTGGTTTGGTAAATACGGGTCCAATATTTTTTTGTTAATCTAACTTACGGTTACAGAATTATTAATTTTTTGCCCAGGAAACCGTATTCTTATAACTATTGACTAGAACACATTTAGAATTAGTATATAAGAAGGTACAAGTAGCTTACACACTATCAATAAATTATCACATTGGGACATTTAAGCGTATCACATAGAATCCTAGGTACTAGTTTTATATACATTATATAATAGTTTTAAAACACTACTAACAAACAGTGGACAAATTTTGGCTCGCGTTTTTTTTCTTCATATTATTTAGTCTCACTTATTTCTTAAAAATTCAGTTCGAATTAAACAAGTTTTTTTTTTTGGGACAAGGCCACCACTATTCCCATCCACGATAACTCCTGAAAGCCAGAAGCAACAGTGGCAACCACTAATGAAGCTCGACAAGTCCCGGCGAAACGATTAAACTCTCTTGGGTCCCGCAACGTTTATCAGAAAAGAACAGCGGAGGAGTAGGAAGGAAAATAATTTCCACTTCCCTCCTATGCCATTAGGAATAAAGGGACATTTACAAACTGGGGTTAGTCCAGTTGCCAAGCACCACCAATTAAAACACTAATATAAATGGGTCCTAAATTGTGTGCTGTTACATTTGATTCCAATAATAGGTAGGTATGGCAAAAATGTTTGAACGTACGAAAATTTGTTCTAGTTAAGGGCCTACCTACCCGTAAGTGGCGCCCTCGTTGAATAAAAATTCGTATCTTAGCATAGAAAATAAAGATTAAAGAATCCTACTTTGGATACGAAACACTTTCGAGTCCTATTTCAATAACATAAAAATACCTTAAGCTCTTTGTAACAAACGCAACATAGAATTTTTTAATCTTTATTTTCTACGCTTTGCTACGACTTTTTATTCAATGAGGGCGCCACTTGGCGACTATATACGTCTTAAATTAAAACAGCTAACGGAATTCGCACATTTAAGGTTCCGTACCAAATATATTTTCGACTATTTGTATGGCTTTGGGTCAACAAGATGCTTAATACTATGAAGACTGTAGCTCCAACCGTTAGGCCGTAAAATCTGTGACAGACGAGGCACAGACAGACGGACACGTGAGTGACAGCAATAGGGCTCCGTTTTGACCCTTCGGGTACGGAACCCTAAATATATATTTCATATAAATTCAATTCTAAATATTTGGCCCGTACCAAATAATTTAAAAAAATATTAATTTTCAATTGTATCGAGGAAATATCCCCCCGCTAGATACCTACTGCCTTATTTATACAACTCGCTAATCTTATGCTTAATGATTCTAAATTCAAGATAAACGATTGTTCAATGATATAACAGAGGATTTAAAGAAATGTGATAGTATAAACATATTTTAAAAAATAAATAAAAAACATGTATGTACCCTGTAATGTCGCCAACACCCTAGAGGCAATTTTTAGATGTAAGAGCTTTGTACCTCATTTTAAAAAAACCCACCACTTTTCTATTTAGAAAGAAAGAATTTATTGAGAAAGAATTTATTCCTCATAAGAACTTAAGTTAAACCTAAGATAATATAATTATATCTCTTCTTCACAAAGAGCTGTCTTTAGGACAGAACCTCCTTCATCATTAGTCAGTACCACGGAATAGAAAAAAACAAGTGGAAGTGCCCACGCAGCTATCCAGCGTGTGTCCCAATTATGCGCTAGAATATGTAAAATAATAGCAACCTTCGTCAGTTGTAATAAGTCTTTTTGAATGAACAATAAATTTAATTTTGGATGGAGAGGGAGAGAGAGGCCAAAGAAAAGATGGATGGATTTTGTGAGGAGTGATATGAAAGAAAAGGAAGTTAGTGATAGCGTGACAGCTGACAGGACTGAATGGAAGAAAAAACGTGTTGCGCCGACCCCAAGTAACATGGGATAAGGGCAGGAAGACGATGAATAAATTTAATTTTGACGAAAAGCTTATTTGTTGTTTATACAAAATTAAGACTAAATACAACTGACGAAGGTTGTTATAGTTTTACATTATTTCGGCATAATTGTGACACGCGCCGGATAGCTGGGAGGGGGGGGCACTTCCACTTTTATTTCTATGCCATGGTCAGTACTTTATCACCCACATCTATCCTTGTTTCTGGTATAAAATTTTGAATGAAGAACCTACTAGTCAGTGTTTAAACTATCACAAGGTTATTTTTTTTATAAATAAGACCCCTAGACGTCAGTCCATCCTCCAAACCCCTGATATAAATCAATTTTAAAACGCAGCCCTATTGCTGTCACTCACGTGTCCGTCGTCTGTCACAAAATTTTGATCCGAAGAATTTTTTAACATCCCATTGACCTATCAACTTGAAATTTAGTGATAATGATGCGGATTCTGTTCTGCACAAACTAAACTTAATTTAGGCTATTCCTATCTTTTTCTCTCTAATATAACAAGAAAGGGCATAAATTAGAACTGCCAAATTTAGTTGAACTAATATTTCCATACAAATTAAGGGTACACGTAAAAACATGTCGATTAAAAACACGGTGAAGCGCAAGGCGTAAACTAGTTTGACATCTCTAACTTAGTTCATAGCTATAGCCGTCCTTTTCTCGCACTGCCTTTTAGTAAAAGATAGCGATTCTCTAATTTTAGTTAGTTATTAGAGAATCGGCACCAATGTTTATTATTACGTATATTTTACTAAAAAAATATCAATGAACAGATTTTTTTTTCTTTAAAATTCCCTTATTGTACGAAGTCCGACACACACTTGGCCGGTTTATGTATTCTCAAATGCATAGCTCTAGACCTTTTACTCCCGTACCACGCTTTACAAATGGGGCATTCAAATATCTGATTACAGACATGCTTGGTCTTATGATCCTCCAAATCGTACTTTGTATGACAACTGTATGAGCAATGCTCACATTTTTGCTCTGTATGACAATTTTTCACATGTTTAGACAAACTGAATTTAGTAACGAAATCTTTTTCACAGAAACGACATTTGTAGATTATTGGCTTCGCTTGCTCATGCACGTCAGCCAAATGCTTCTGTCTTCTATAATAAGTGATGAACTTTTCAGGACATTTCGTACATACGTATTTCAACATATTTTGGTGATTTATTTCAAAATGGATACGATACTTCATTTTAGAGTCGAAACTTTTCTTGCACACTTTGCATTGATAATTACACTTCTCATTTTTATGAGAAGTGTATTTATGAACAAACAAACAATGCTTGGTTATAAAAATGTCGCCACAATGTTCACACGTGAAACTACCAAAATGACTGTTCATATGTTTTGCCACCGCTGTAAATTTTACAAACTTCTCTCCGCATACCTGACAGTCAAATTCACCCTCTTTTAACTTAAAAGGGATAATTCTGTCGACGGTAGCGTACATCTTTTTTGAATGCTGTCCAGTCAAATGACTCCTTAGTTCGATGAGATTTTTGACGTCTTTTTTACATATCGTGCATTTCAGGTCTGTTATATCGGCGTAGATCACAAATTCAGCTGCGCTATATTTGCTCAGAGATTTATAAATGCTTTTCCTACCGTGGCTTTCTTGGTGTTCTCTTAATTTGTCGTGGCTGCAGACCGTGCGACAGTAAAAGCAAGTGTAGTGCTCGTTTCTCATCTTAGCTTTGAAGGCAGATGCGTTACTGCATTCGAAGATTGTCGCCGCGTTTGAGGCGAGAGCTTGCTCATCTGTCATTAATGGCTCTTTCTTAAGACCTGGTATCTGGAAGAACCATTCTATCTTTGGTTTCACTATTTTATCTGGAGTTATTGAGCGACGATTATCTGCAAATACATTGTGTTGTTGATAAACTTGTTAGTTTTCGGGTTTTACTAAGATTAGCAACATCAAAATTCTAAAAATATATCAGAGCAAAACAGTATTAAACATATTCAATATACCCCAAAATATATACAACAAATACGTGTCCCTAGACCTCAATATACTTAGAGTAAAGCAAGAAATAAGCCAACATAGCCTAAGATATCAGAAAAGACTTGCAAAACACACAAATGAGCTAGCACTAGAATTGAGTGGAATAGGAGGACTACAGCACATGAGGCTGAAGAGATGTGACATCTCCAGTCTCTGCGCTAGATTCGCATAGAGAGATGAGAGATAACTTAAACAAGTGGAAGCTCTCTCATTTAAATAAATAACACTAACAAACTAGAAGTTGGTCTACAAAGTGGCCAAAGTCAAAGTCAAAACGTTTATTGCGAACTAAGTGTACAATGTTGGTGTTATATTTTTTTCGCCATGATGCAGAAAAGAAACAAAAAAACCAAGATTATAGCCAGTTTATTGGTAGAAGATAGGCCGACTAGACGACTAGTTGGCGCTCAAATTGCCGACTACCCCTCAACCCCCGCGGCCAAATCCGGGTTGTCAAATTGAACCCCGACGACAACCCGGGTCCAGCCGATTTTTTTTTTTATTTCTCTTTAATTTTTTTTTTTGTCCGACTCACCAGTGAGTCGCGGGGCTTCACAGGTGTGGCCGGATGTCTTCCGACTAGTTCATATTTATTTGATAATACGAATTGTTGTGTAAGACTGATTTAATACTTAAAAAAGTAAGGTCATTTATTATAATAATAACCATATGATTAGTATAAACACTTGATAAAAACTCTATCTTACGACCGGTCGAAAGCTCTCGAACTTTTGAATCTGGATTTGTGATGGACGGGTCGAAGACTTCATCAGTCGAAACATTTCCAACTTGATATTTAGATTCAATGTGCCTCTTAGGTACCATGCGGTGATCACTTCCGGTTTTCACCGCATTGATCACAGAGACATCGTTGAATATTTGCTTCTTCGTCGACATGAAGAAGTCAACTTCATTTTAAGTTGCACCATCGGTGCCCTGCTAGGTCCAGTTCCCGTGCTCACGCTTTCTGAAGAAGGAGTTCATCATATAGAGGCCCTCCTTCTCTATAAAACTGGCCGGTTGGTCTCCCTGGTGGTTCCGACGTCTAAATCTAAATTGCCCCAGTCGCAGCTCGTCACCGTCTCGAATGCCCAGTTTCTAAAGTCTCCATGACCACGGTGAAGTGAGTTTTATAACCATGCATGGCTCTGGATATATCCTCATACATGGTCTCTACTTCGACGTCGGAGTGTGTTGAGGTCGGGGCGTAAACCTGTATAACCTTCAACGAATATCTTGACGATATTCTGAGTATAAGGTACGCCACCCTGGTCGACACACTCCCGATCCTCACCACATTGTTCACAAGGGACCTGTGGACGATAAACCCGACACCATCCTGGGACTGCTGCTTACCATCCCGGAAATAGCGCAGGTTACCGGATTTGAGAATTATTGTATCCTCCCCCTCTCTTCGGACTTCAGATAATCCTGTAGTACTCCATTTCAACGTGCTTAATTCTTCCTCAAGTTCGATGAAATTCTCGTTCTGAGTGTTCTCGTGTTCAGTGTTGCCAGGTACTACAGTCGTCGGTTTTTGTTGGGGTACCCGGCTCCACTCCAATCAATTCTTAGCACAATGTTGTGATGGAGACCCAAAATCTGATTGTCTCGTTTGTCTATGTGTGTAATCATCGTTTCACTAACTTTACTAGTATTTTATCAAAGCTAAGGCTGAATTTATAATGATTGATAACTTTTTAAAGTCAAAACTTTTAATTTTTCTGTTACCAGGTAAGTTCCGGTTTCGACCGAAACTGTAATTGGAGCCGGATATTCCGTTACGGTATCGCCTAACAATCGTATTTCGGTCGGACACTAAATATTACAGAACATAACGTCAGGACAACAGGTTACAATACTTTAATTTCATAGGTTACATTAATTTACCTATTAGCTTCAAACTGTATTTGACGCAAATGGGCAAACTTTTTTATAACAGCCGTGGCGGAATACACGTTCGAGCCGAAAACGAGGTCGTTTTAGAGCCGAGAAACTACAATGACAATTGTCCACTTAAACGACGCTTTTCAACACACTTACTCGAAAATAATAAGTGACGTTGAATAAACACAATATTAATTAACAAAATAATTGTGAGAAAAAATCCGCAAGCCATATGTGCTAACGAAACGTGGTCGCTCACAATGGTCCTCATCAGAAGGCTTACAGTCACCCAAAGGGAAATGGAGAGGGCAATGCTCGGAGTTTCCTTGCGTGATATAATCAGAAATGATGATATCCGCAAGAGAACTAAGGTTACCGACATAGCCCGAAGAATCGCCAAACTGAACCAGCAGTGGGCAATGCAAATTGGTCGCAGAACAGATGATCGATTGGGCCGAAAAGTTCTGGAATGGAATGGCCTCCCACAAGGTGGACCGATGACCTGGTGAGGGTCGCGGGTAGCCGATGGATGCGAGACGCACAGAACCAATAATTGTGGCGACACTTAGGGGAGGCCTATGTGCAGCAGTCTTTAGGCTGAAATGATAATGATGTTGACGATATGTGCTAACTAGTCGGAATCTTTTACCAATTAATCAGTAACTAGTCGACAACTAAAACCGTGGCCATATTATATATAACTATAACCGTCACCTCTCCCGACTAGTCGGTCCAGCTCTAGTTTCTAAATAGTATAAAACACAGACGCTATCTTGTCTGTCTGTTTCTCTGCTTACTTCTAAACCACGCAACGGATTTTGATTCAGTTTTCAGTAATAGAAAAGCGATAAACGAGGAAGGTCTCTCTCAGTCTCAGTCTGAATTGATGCCAAATGTCATGATTCCATGACAAAAACTGAGAGAGTTGTATTGATGATTTTAATGATTAGTTTTGTAAGTACGTACTTGCTACGGCCGCGAATCAAATTTTGACCAAGATACAATCTGACACTGACGTGCAAATTGCAAAAAACGTAAGAAAATTTGAATTTCGCGGGCTACCCTGGAGCTTCCACCTTAAGCTTACAACATTTGAGATGAACAAACATTGCAAGTTAAATAAAAGCTTGTAAAATCACCTTCAAGTTTCTCCAAGTGCTCATCATATTGGGGATAGACCCTCTGAGGTTCACTCCGATTAGGTGACGGTGGCACAGGTGAAGTGAAGCGAGCCAACAGCTCTGGTTCTTCTTTTACGACTTGCCATGGCTCGTCATCTTGGAAACTAGTCGCACTTAGCGGGGCACTGCGGCAGGAACCCTCTGAAATACATACATTAGTGTCCGACCGAATGTTCGATTACGGCCAAAAAAACTGGTTTCGGCTAGAGTAGAGAGAAAGTATCAAAAACTAACTGTCTCGTTCGTCTATGTGTGTGATCATCGTTTTACTAACTCATCTAGTATTTTATGAAAGCTAAGCCTGAATTTTCAATTATTAGTAACTTTTTCAAGTAAAAATTTTCAACATTTTTTTTTGTTACTACGTGAGTTTCGGTTCCGACCAAAACTGGAATTGGAGCCGGATATTCCATTACGGTTTCGCCTAACAATCGTATTTCGGTCGGACATTAAATATTACATAACATAACGTCAGGACAACAGGTTACAATAATTTAACATCATAGGTTACAGTAATTTACCTATTTGCATCAAACTGTATTTGACGCAAATGGGCAAACTTTTTTTATTACAGCCGAGGCGGAATACACGTCCAAGCTGAAAGCGAGGTCGTTTTGAAGCCGAGAAACTACAATGACAATCTTTCACTTAAACGACGCTTTTCAACACACTAACTCGAAAATAATAAGTAACATTAAATAAACACAATATTAATTAAAAAAATAATTGTGAGAAAAAATCCGCCATCCATATGTGCTAACGAAACATGGTCGCTCACAATGGGCCTCAGAAGGCTTACAGTCACCCAAAGGGCAATGCTCGGAGTTTCCTTGCGTGATAGAATCAGAAATGATCATATTCACAAGAGAACTAAGGTTACCGACATGGCCCGAGGAATCGCCAAATTGAAGTGGCAGTGGGCGTTGACATTGCTCACAGAACAGATGGTCGATGGGGCCGAAAAGTTCTGGAGTGGCGACTGGGTACCGGAAGACGCAGCGTTGGAAGGCCTCCCACAAGGTGGACCGATGGAGGGAGGCCTATGTCCAGCAGTGGACGTCTTTCGGCTGGAATGATGATGATGATATGTGCTAACTAGTTGGAATCCTTTACCAACTAATCAACAACTAGTCGCCAACTAAAATCGTGGCCAGATATAACTATAACCGTCACCTCTCCCGACTAGTCGGTCCAGCTCTAGTTTCTAAATAGTATAAAACACAGACGCTATCTTGTCTGTCTGTTTCTCTGCTTACTTCTAAACCACGCAACGGATTTTGATCCAGTTTTCAGTAATAGAAAAGCGATAAACGAGGAAGGTCTCTCAGTCTGAATTGATGCCAAATGACATGATTCCATGAAAAAAACTGAGAGAATTGTATTGATGATTTTAATGATTACAGTTTTGTAAGTACGTACTTGCTACGGCCGCGAATCAAATTTTGACCAAGATACAATCTGACACTGACCTGCAAATTGCAAAAAACGTAAGAAAATTTGAATTTCGCGGGCTACCCTGGAGCTTCCACCTTAAGCTTACAAGATTTGAGATGAACAAACATTGCAAGTTAAATAAAAGCTTGTAAAATCACCTTCAAGTTTCTCCAAGTGCTCATCAAATTGCGGATAGACCCTCTGAGGTTCACTCCGCTTAGGTGACGGTGGCACAGGTGAAGTGAAGCGAGCCAACAGCTCTGGTTCTTCTTTTACGACTTGCCATGGCTCGTCATCTTGGAAACTAGTCGCACTTAGCGGGGCACTGCGGCAGGAACCCTCTGAAATACATACATTAGTGTCCGACCGAATGTTCGATTACGGCCAAAAAAACTGGTTTCGGCTAGAGTAGAGAGAAAGTATCAAAAACTAACTGTCTCGTTCGTCTATGTGTGTGATCATCGTTTTACTAACTTATCTAGTATTTTATGAAAGCTAAGCCTGAATTTTTAATTATTGGTAACATTTTCAAGTAAAATTTTCAATATTTTTTTCTGTTACCACGTGAGTTTCGGTTTCGGCCGAAACTGGAATTGGAGCCGGATATTTCGACACGGTTTCGGTTCCGCCTAACGACCGTATTTCGGTCGGACTCTAAATACAAAACGTAACGTCAGTAGCCACTACCTTCAGTTTATCTATCTACATTAAAGGAAAAACCGGCCAAGTGCGTCTCAGACTTCGCACGTTTAGGGATCCGTCCAAATGTATTTTTGACTATTTGTATGGCTTTATATGTATGGTCAACAACATGCTATACTGATATATTGCGAAAATTTGAAGACTGTACCTCAAACCGTTTGGCTGTAAAATCTATGTTACAGACGGACACGTGAGTGACAGCAATAGGAAAAAACGGCAACATTTTTTTCAAAATAATGTGCCTCACTCAATCCTGATGAATACCGTTTTTTTTTTGGGGGGGTTTTTTTTTTTTTTTTTGGGGGTGGGAAATCATCTCATGACTTCTTCCGCTCTAGGGTGGAGCGGAAGGGCGTGTCAGACTCTTACTGACTAAAACCCACCCCTGTTCCTCCCTGCCCTACGTGCCCGGGGGCGAGGTAACTCTTTCGAATTTATCCTCCACCCGGAAATGATCAAATGACTTCTCCCGCTCTGGGTGGAGCGGGAGGGCGTGTCAGACTCTTACTGACTAAAACCCACCCCTGTTCCTTCCCTGCCTGAGTGCCCAGGGGTGCGGTAACTCAATTTTAAAATTTATCCGCTACCCCTAGGCATTAATGAATACCGTGAAAAAAGGCGATTTAAAAAAAAAAACTTTTTTAGTGTTCCGTACCCGAAGGGTCCAAACGGACCTATTGCTATCACTCACGTGTCCGTCTGTCCGTCGTTCTATCACACAAGTTTTACAGCCAAACGGTTAATCGGTCGGAGCTAGTCTTCAAATTTTCACAGTATAATCATCTTGTTTACCCAAAGCTACACAAATTGTCAAAAATTGGTACGGAACCCTAAATTTGCGAAGTCCGACCGGATAAGTTGTTTATTCAGCTTCAATTTGTTTTTTGCAGACCTTGATTTGACCACTTCTCGCTGAGATATCGGACTTTGAATGGAAAAGGATGGTTTTGTCTTTGATCATCTATATCTCAGCATCCAATGATTGCAAAGAAAATTGAAGGTGGATTTTGAAAACATGAATAAATTTTATACAAGGATTGGCCATTGATTTCTTTAAAAAAAAACTTGAGAGGTGTCAAGGGACACCCGGATGGAACGAAGTTCCTTTCGATTAATTAGTGAAGGAATTGTAATATAATTTTATTTTTTTTTATTTATAATATTTTTTTTATTATTAACTACGCACACACGCACGCACGTAAGAAGTTATACTTCATCATCTCATCTCATCTCATCGCAGCTCAGCTCAGCTCAGCTCAGATCAGCTCAGCTCAACTCAACTCAACTCTTTAGCAATAACAACAACTATAACAAAAGTAATTGTAATACAATTTTATTTTTTTTACTATAGCAAAGTGTCGTGACAACTTTTCGTAAGAATTTTTTCCGTCTAGCCCCCTTTCACAACGCGCGATAAGGAACTTCGTTCCAAAAAAAATTTTTCCATTCTTTACATGAATTTGAAAAAGCAAAAAAAAAAAAGAACTTTTGGTGGTTTTTTGAAAAATCAAACGCTATATCAAAAATATCGAGAAAACCACTAATGTTAACTGAAAAAGGTTTCACAAAAATATGACTACTTGCCATTCTCAAAATCACCATCATATTCAACATCCTCGTCGATCACGAGCTTATCTTCGGTCCAGTCATCGTCATCCTCACGATCATTCATCTCCAAATTCTCAGAATGATGGGACGTTGAGTACATGTTCTCCAGATTAGAGTCCTGCAGGATATCGGGCTCGTCATCGACTATGTGGCCGGTTCCACTTTCTATCTTCACTTCATTTGTTAACTGTTGTATGACTGGAACAGAATGGTTTTACTTTATTTATCTACACTAAGGGCTCATTTATAAAAGAATAAGCGTCCAGCCCTATCTTTGCACGGGTACAATTATACACCTAAACCTTCCGCATGAATCACTCAATTGGTGAAAATCGCATGCAAAGCCGTTCATTATTTTTTGAGTTTATCGCAAACAAACAGACAGACGGGGTGGGGGACTTTGCTGCGGATTCCGTTGTGCACAAACTAAACTTAATTTAGGCTATTCCTATCTTTTTCTCTCTAATAAAACAAGAAACAGACGGACGTAAATTAGAGCTGTCAAATTTAATTGAGCTAATATTTCCATACAAAAAGGCTACATGTAAAAACATGTCGATTAAAAACACGGTGACCCGCAAGGCGTAAACTAGTTTGACATCTCTAACTTAGTTCATAGCTATAGCCTTCCTTTTCTCGCACTGCCTTTTAGTAAAAGATAGCGATTCTCTAATTTTAGTTAAGTTATTGAACAAGAGAATCGGCATCTTTGTTTCATAATAATTATAATTGCGTTCATACTACGTACATTACTTAAAAATCATTCTCAAATGCAGTTTGACGCTAAGCTACTCAAAGACAACCGACGAAAGAGTAGGGTATGTCCCACGGCTCAATACAAATCCACACTCCCTAAAAGATTATATTGCTTTCTTGGGCATTGTCTTTATAATAAATTTAATATATTCCTAAAACTATATTCCAAAACTCGATCAAGCTGTTTAAAGAAATAAAAAAATACTTAAAAACCCTAGACTATCATAAAACTGAGAATCTTTTGACCGGTCTGAATTAAAACTAATTTTGGCCAACCCCACCCACACAAATAACTGTTCCTCACCTCCTTGAACAACAACTCTTGCCGCACTCACTGCACAAAAGTCACCTTCACTCACTCACTGCTCATCTGAATTACTCACATACATCTCCTACTAGTCTAACACTTCGCACAAGGTAAACACTCACTCACACATCGTCTCATAACATTACTTAAAACTTCTGCAAAACTATAGGTAGGTATTTTTTTTATTGTTTTCTATTGTTACTACTTTTTTGTTTGTTTGTGTAAGCATGCAAAAACCCTAGACTATCATAAAACTGAGAATATTTTGACCGTTCTGAATTAAAACTAATCTTGACCAACCCCACACACATACATAACTGTTCCTCACTTCCTTGAAAAACAACTCTCGCTGCACTCACTGCACAAAAGTCACCTTCACTCACATACTGCTCATCTGAATTACTCACATACCTACTAGTCTAACACAAGGCTGTAAAATTTTAATGAGGCCATAGTTGAATACTGTGCCAAAATAAATCTTCCCGAATAATGTAAGTAACTTTCTAGCTATCAAAGATCAGATAAGTGCTCCTAAACCTTCTATAAGCTAACAATGTTCTACATCTTTTTATGGTTCCGAACGTCAAAATGAAAAAACGGAAACCTTATACGATAACTTGCGTGTCTGCCTGTCTGTACGTCTGTCGCAACCAATTTGTTCCAAATCTACTGGACCGATTGAATTGGGTACGTACGATCTGTCCGTACACACGGACGAGTAACGTAAATGAATGAATTAGGTAGGAATAATGGGGTCACTTTTGGAGTGAAATCCAATAAGCTAAAAGTTAAAGTTTTTGCAACTGTATCGTGCGACATAATGAGGGTCTCAAATATATGTTTGTCATAATTTTAAATACTTATATACGTTTCTGTTATTTAAGAAAATAGATGAAAATTGACCATTGGGGAATGTCAATTTTCATCTATCTTTCCCTTATCTCCGAAACAACTGTTTAGGTACTCACCTATAGATTACAGGAAAACTTATTAGTCTATGGTTAAAAAAAAAAACAATGAATATGACCCGTTCGGGACCCTTTGCACGCGAATTGGACTCGCACTTGGCCGGTTTTTTCATAAGTATCATGTTAGAAGAAGTACACAAGATACAAGTAGACATACCACCAACAGATTCAGTACTTTGTATATTGTCCGGATAAAACATAAGCAGCTGATCTTCTATGGCAACCACCATCATACGGATGCTGGTGGCATCACGGAGACGGAGATCGCAGTTCTCACATATTAGAAGACTTATACTATTGTGAGGAGACAACTGGAAAGTGCTACTGGGCAGGAATGGCAAACCAACCAACCAAGTAATTTGGACAATACTTAAAAACTATTCAAGTGCTGCAACACCTACAGATAACCACAATATTGAAATATAAATAATATGAAATATTAAAAAAAATATTCACAAAAATTGCTTAGCAGTGGCTCCTTCCAAACCTGTGGTCCACGGACCACTGGTGGTCTGCAAGAGTGAAGATATTATGATCTGCGAAATATTTAAGTTTCTAACTTTTGAAATCAGAAATAGCATTGATTCAAATTGATTTTAAGTTTTTATCAGAAATAATTATTGTTATGAAAATGCTTCGTCTATAATTTATGATTACTGTTTGTTTTAGATTTTAATATTAAAATTTTCTTCTGAACTTCTGAGCCTTTAGACAAAATATTTTTCTGTTAACGTTAACGCTAACGCTTCGTGCAAAATGTATGGCAACGACATTACTGGGCGTGAGTCACGTGACAGTTCTCTCCGCTGGTAATGTCCTTGCCATACATTTTGCACGAAGCGTTAGCGTTAGCGCTATTATGAAAGTTATTTGTCTAAGGGGGCTGGCCTGCTAACAACAAAGAATCCAAAGTGGTCTTAGGTCAAAAAAGGTTGGGAACCACTTAACGCTTGAAGTAACAAAGTAGGTATGGGCGTCTATAAGATATTTAGCAACAGCAGAAATCACTCCAAGTCCACAAGTCACGCAGACCACTACATCCAAGTTAATTTGCTGGCTCACCATAGCCTGGTTAGAATTCATTTTTATTAAAAATGTCACAAACTTTAAAAAAGGTTAGAAGAAGATATTGCTTTGTTTAAAGGGCCGGTGACGGGCACAGCTATGAATTAAAAATTTTCAAAAATAGAAATTGACACGCAGAGCCATTGTTAAAAGTTCAAACGCTAACCATATGGGCATGTAGGGTAATTACCAGAGGTCGGAATTAGGTATATTTATCTTAGTACTTGCATCGAAATGTTGATATTAAATATGGATCTTCCCGGGATTTTTAATGGACAATCCCGTGAGGCCAACAATATTACAAATAAGTAATAATAAAAACATCTAGTTTTCTTTTGTTCTCACAAGCTATGTTGTGTGAACTACAAATGTGGCAACATCGCGCGTGTGCGCATTGTAATTTTGCAACTTCGGACATCCGATGTCGTTGATGTAAAGAACATCGGCCAAATACGACCTGAGCGAAATATGAAACGGACACCAATGAGTGATACGTCAAAAAATAGTGACTTAAGTGTATATTAAATTACGGGGCTCAACTTACTTTATTGGAGCCGGAAAAAATATTTAGCTTTGTCATAAAAAATCTCATTTCCTTACTAAGGTTTTGAACGCATCGAAACCCGTCCTGTTATTATCTGTGGTACACGTTTCGTCTCAACACTACACTTTACATTTACTTTTTTTAAATACTAGATTATAATGAAGAATTTTTATTAATTTTTATGGTGTATATCAATAACATCATTTTTAGATGAGGAGCGGTGGCGTAGTGGCACGACGCTTGCCGTTCTCGTCAAGGCATTCAAGTCGATTTTGTTGTCAAGTTGCGCCAATAGATGTTTCACATCAAAAATTGATAATTTTATTCAAATTTTAGGATTAAGTATTCCGAAATGAGTTGCAAATGATAGGTTTACAGTAATATAGAATGCATAACACGGAACGTACGTACATGAGAGCTGTGAAAGCGTTTTTTTTTTTATTATTATCCCCGAAGGGAAGGCGAAAGTCTTTTGACCATATTGCCTGGTCTTACGTAGTGTATTTATGCTTTTTTTTCATTATAATGCAGATGTAACACATTCCAATGTTTTTTGCAGTATTTGGCAACAAATTTGTCGAGTCAGCCTTCTCGGCAAACTTCGCTGAGGTAGTCAATACTACAATAAAATTCTCAGCTCCATTTTCCCGAGATCGCGCCTGTTTCAATGATTCCACATATTGTCCATTTGCGTTGACACTTGAGATACAAAACTACACCAATTTTACATCACAATATCCACTAGGAATCAATAAACGAATAATTAAAACAGCCACTGAACATTACTCGACAAAATCCCGCCAAAAACTCCCTGTCAATGCGCTTACCGGCTACTGCGCAGTCCCCTCTATATTCTATTACTCTTTGGCGCAGTCCTTCGTTCGTTGCTCTTGCGTTGTTGTATATTGTGCGATTTTTTAGGTATTCATTTTGTGGATTGAAACTAAGGATAAAGTCATGGCTGTAGACTTCGGTATTACATCATAACCTCAAAAGTTACGAAATAATTTATGTTAAGATTTAAGATCCTCGGCTTTTAAAAAATATTTTTTCAATTTAGGATTAATGACTGTGCTTAAAGGAACGAATTAATCCATACACTATTCATGTCCGCGATATTTTATAGTCAGGTCGCACGATGTATGGGCAGTGACTGACCTTCTTTGCCAAAGTCGCGCATGCAGCGGTTTAAAATGTGTAAAATAAACAGTTTTTTTATTCAATAAATCACGGGAGTTTTCTGCTCTTTAAAATTAATCTCGGGACTTTGAGCCATATCCACTTTATTCTTTCGCTGTATTAAATCAGTGTAAGTACATAAATAACTCTACCTAATTCCGACCTCTGCTAATTACGCACCACACAAATTAACACATTCGATCGCAATGCCTTTAGTTTTTTTCAATTCAACAGTACCTATTTTTATAACCTTTTGGGAACACATTAATTGTGCATGCAGATAAGGAGTGGAACTACTTGCCAGAGTCTGTGTTTCCTGATAACTACAACCTGGGAGTCTTTAAGTCAAGAGTGAACAGGTTATTTCTAGGCAAGCTTGCTCCATCGTCGACCACATCGTCGCTTACCATCAGGTGGACAGTGGACAACTACGAGCCTATCAATGAAAATAAAAAAATCAGAAAGAACTGCGGGAACGCAATTAGGTTGCTGGATTTGACACCATGTTGGGCAAGTGTGAAGGTATTCTCCAAAAGGAATTTCTGGTCACAGCCAAGGGTTTGGAATTTTGCCCAGTTGAGTGGAAACTGGTCAAATGTGGGCGTGCTCTAAACATTACATAACTAACATCATAACAATAGGTTACAATAATTTAATTCAATTTGATCATTACAGCCGAGGCGGAATACACGCCCGAGCCGAAGGCGAGGTCGTTTTGGAGCCGAGAAACTGCAATGACAATTGCCCACTTGTATCAATAGCCGTTTTTCAACACAATAGAAAATAATATGTAAAAATTTAATAAACACTATACAGACTGTAAGGAACAAGATACCGCAAACTTCGCGAAAAGGTTACACCTAATGTCAGTAACAAAATTATGATAGTCATTAATCTCGGTAATGATCGGTTACAGAAATTGACATTATCAAGCACGTAATGTATTGTGAACAATGCGATCTTAACGCTTCGTAATGAATGTTGGCGCGCGCGAGAGCGTAGTACGTGGTAGTACGTACTCGTAGTTACCTACCACGTCTTATACACACAGACACAGGTGGTTGCGCTGCTACGCGCTTGTACCTAAATACATTTTCTACTTTATGATAAAAATACATTTACGTCGATGTTTCCGATTGATGTGATGAATAACTAGATCAGATACTTAATACTCATTAGCGCATACCTGCGTAAAACGTTTAAAACGACAAATGCTGCGAATGCCACACATCGAATCGTTCCGTGGCACCTTTATCTGTTTACTCTAATGACGACAACATTGATATCACATACTAATCCCTCAAGACCTACATTGCGCTCCAGGAATGTAGGTATAAAGCGCCTGCTACACGGTCGCCAATCGCGTCCCTACAGAAGTGACCTTGGTGGTTTACAACCGTGTACTTAACTAATGAACCAACTCACCTTAAAGTTCGTTCATTTCTTACGAGTGAGGCGCCTACGTGCTTCATGCATGAGCATTTTCCTGGGCACTGAGTTATTGTTTCAAAACCACTAAACAAGCAAAACACACATACACTAACAAACACAGAAAATAACTTATGTTTTTGATAACTTTACGATAACAACCTAAATTCGCGACCAACTGCACATCCGTTTGCGATGAACGTAAACACGGAACTAACAAAAATTCGTCGTCGGCGAAATGTTAAAGAAATGAAATTTTATTAATAGCGTAGGTATGCTTTTGAATGTGCCGACATGCTCCTAGACCGCATAGATCAATAAAATTGACAGACTGCACAATCGCATTATGTTGTACCTACTAACTACTCACTCAGTAATTATTTTGATGTAGGTATACGAAATGTAGGAATGTGGTTTTAACGAAATGAGTAAGTAACGTTGTTTATCGTATTACTTAACTTAACTTTGTTGATAACAAAAATGTATAGAAGAAATATGTCGTTATCAGTAAACTGTAACACATTTTTTTTAGATCTTCTTTACTCATTTCGATGAAGGTTTATAAAAATAAACTCCCTTCAAAATAAGTTCAAATAAAAGTAGTCAATGGGATATCAATTTTTATAGACACTTAAAATGCCTAACGTGTCGCGTCTGTTAGATTCATAGGTCTGTATGAGCATTAACGTCGGCGGTCTTTGGCCGATGTTTTTTTTCTTCAAAAATTAGGAAAAAACCGACGAAAAATTCCAACGCTAGGGGGTCCAGAATCATGTACTGAATCACTGGTACACGTATGTGCGTTTATGTATCTTACACCTTGTATTTAATTAACGAAATGTGAGAAAATCCGCAAGTCATATCCAATCAACTAGTCAGAATCTTTTGCCGACTCAAAATCAAAATTCACTTTGGACTTTTGCATTCTGACCAAAAAACTAAAAGCTGTGGGTATTAAGGGGAACTTGCTTAGATGGATAGAATCTTACCTGAGAAATCGGCGGCAGGCGGTAATTATCGGTAGCTACCGATCTGATTATGTCGAAGTTACTTCCGGGGTGCCCCAGGGCTCCATGTTATCCCCCTTACTTTATAATATTTATTTATTTGACATAACGCAATGTTTTCTTCATTCTGAGCACCTTCTATATGCCGACGACAAAAAAATATATTTGAAAATAAATAACTCCAATGACTGTCAATTGATTCAATCTGACTTAGATAGACTTAGTGACTACTATAACTTGAACAATATAAAGGTAAACACAAAGAAATGTCAAATAATAACCTTTTCAAGGAAACGCAACACTATACATTACAATTACACTATCAGTAATGATATTATTCCGCGAGCATCACAGGTCAAGGATTTAGGTGTGATTCTGGACGACAAATTCACATTCGAGGCCCACATTGCTCATATCACCAGTAAAGCATACAAGTCCCTAGGATTCGTTACACGTAACAGCAAGCAATTTAATACTCCACTATGTTTAAAAACTTTGTACTACTGCTATGTAAGGAGCATATTAGAATCCGCAAGCGTTATATGGCGTCCATTTTATAAGAAATATATTGAGCTTATCGAGTCTATACAACGGAAATTTATCAAGCATTTAAATTACAAGGCTAAAGCTGGCATCTTAAATTACCCGGACTCCTGTCGATACCACAAATTAAATACTCTGGAAGAGAGACGACAGATAAATGACATGATGTTAATATACGACGTACTTAATAATAAATTTGACTGCCCACAATTGCTCTGCAAAGTTAACTTTAACGTCCCACTTAAACGTACTAGACATACAAATCTGTTAGCTGTTCCTTCGGCTGCCACTAATTATATGAAGATGTCACCTTTCTTGCGACTACCAGCATTATATAATGACAAGTTTCCAACACTGGACCTCTTCAATATCACTCGGAACCGTCTTAAAAAAGAGATCACCCTTATGTTAGACCAAACACGAGAGGCCCAGTTACGCCTGTAGTGCCAGTTAGTCATACATACACACATCATCACACACATCCACAGAAACCCACACCGTACAAATACACACACGCACAACCTATACATACTTCATGTCACTCTCTTCTATGCTTATTGTTTTATCTGTGTACTTCGTAATTGGCGTATTGTTTTGAATTATCCAATTTATGTTTACTTATTGTCAGCTGTGAAGCTACCTTCTATAAATAAATAAATAAATTTATTCAGACTTTTTGAACGTCAAAGTTCTACATAAAGACAGTCCCCCAAAAACGCCCGCCCGTCACCACTTCCTAATGTTTTAGCTGTGAAGAAGAAGTGGCTAACAAACTCCCCAGCAACACATCTGTCTGTTAAGCTTGAAGAACTTAAATCTATATAACTATATGCAACAATCTTAGCATATTTGTGTGTAACGTATGTAAAACAGAAAAATAAAGATATATCGTCTAAAATATAATCAGAAAATTTAATTATCCGCTACTTGTTAGCTAGCACACTCAATTATGCCATTAAAAACGAACTGAAGCATAAACACTAATGCCTAGGGGTAGCGGATAAATTCTTAACATGAGTTACCGCACCCCTGGGCACTCAGGCAGGGAAGGAACAGGGGTGGGTTTTAGTCAGTTAGAGTCTGACACGTCCTCCCGCTCCACCCAGAGCGGGAGATGTCATTGAATGAATTCCCACATCACAAAAAAAAGGCATAAACACTAAACCAAATTAAATAAGCCTCCATACATAACTGGTGTGCCTACTTACACGTGCAACAATAGAATCTATCAAAGGGCTGTGATTCGAAGCTACAAGTGATAAACTAGGGCTAATCAACAACTAGTCGTACACTAAAAACGTGGCTAGATATGAGTATAACCATCGCCTCTCCCGACTAGTCAGTCCAGCTCTAGGTTCTAAATAGTATAAAACAAAGTCGCTGTATGCGTCTGTCTGCTTCTCCGCTTACTTCTTCTAAACCACGCAACTGATTTTGATACGGTTTTCACTAATAGAACAGCGATAAACGAGGAAGGTTTGTGTATACAGCATATTACAAAAACCCTGTCCGATTCAATAAAGGCGTATTCCTGGTTTAACATACGTACTTCCACTGGCCCGGAAAGCAACACGTATGAACGACTCATCAAGAACAATCGATCTCCGATCTCCGGAGGGGAGTGATATAGCGACATCTATGACTCTACATACGAACTAAAACAGCAAATTCCTACATCGCGCAAGCAGAGTTTGCGAATTGAACATAATTATACGAGGGCGAGTCAATAAGTCCGCGACTTTTTGAATTTCTGACCTCTTTACTGAAAAAGCAACACTACTCCTGTCAACAGGCATCTGTCAGTTGACTCCTGTCAAAATTTGAACTTGCTGCGTCAGTTAGTTTGTGTTTGACAGCTATCTTTATCAGACTACCCAGTAATTTGAGGAAAAAATGGAAAAAAGTGAATTTCGTGTGCTTAAAAGCATTATTTTTTGCGAAAAAAAACCATTACCGAGACCAAGGCTAAGCTTGATAAATACTATGGGGACTCTGCACCATCGATTTCAATGGTAAAAAAGTGGTTTACTGAATTTCGTTGTGGCCGTACAAGCACTGAAGATGCCGAACGTCCTGGACGCCCAGTTGAGGTCTCTTCACCCGAAACAATCGAAAAAATTCACGATATGGTGTTGGCCGACCGAAGATTGAAAGTGCAAGAGATTGTGGAAGCCGTCGCTCAGGGGGCGAGCGAGACACAGTGCCTACAGCGCGGCTAGCGCAGGGCGGTATCGTTTGAAATAAAAATAGGTAAAAATGAAAAGATTTCGCCGGCCGGTGGAGTGTTGTCAACTTATGAAAATTTGCCATATTTAGTGTTTTGGAAAGGGTGGATCCTCCGACCAGACGGGTGTTGTGTCTGGTCCGGGCAACTGCCCAATAGTTGATTTCGGGCTGTTGTACGAGGGCGGGTCAATAAGTCCGTGACTTTTGGAATAAAACACAGATTTTTTGATAAATAAATGATTTTATTTTTCAACGTAGTCTCCCTTGAGCTCTATACACTTTGTCCAACGCTTCTCCAATTTTTTTATCCCTTCCAAAAAATATGATTTGTCGAGGTCCTCAAAATAGGCCTTTGTTTGCGAGATGACTTCATCATTGGAGTCAAATCTTTTTTCACCAAGCCATTTCTTCAGGTTTGGGAACAAGAAGTAGTCACTCGGAGCCAAATCTGGAGAATAGGGCGGATGAGGGAGCAATTCATAGCCCAATTCATGGATTTTTGCCATGTCAACTGCACATGTGTGCACCCTTGCATTGTCTTGGTGGAAAAGAACTTTTTTCTTGGCCAAATGAGGTCGGTTTTTTTTCAAATCGTCATTGAATCGGTCCAATAAGTTCGCATAATATTCCCCATTGATTGTTCTTCCCTTTTGAAGGTAGTCAATGTGGATTATCCCGCGTGCATCCCAAAAAACAGTCGCCATAACTTTATTGGCTGACAAACCCACCTTGGCCTTCTTTGGCGCCGATTCACCCTTAGAAACCCACTGTTTTGACTGTTGTTTGGTCTCTGGTGTGTTGTGATGGATCCATGTTTCGTCCACGGTTACAAAACGGCGCAAAAACTCCTCCATATTGCGATTAAACAACGCCAAACCTTCCTGTGAAGTTGTTACACGATTGCGTTTGTGGTCGACTGTGAGCAAACGCGGCACCCATCTTGCGGAAAGCTTTCTCATGCCCAAGTGATCATTCAAAATTGAAACCACTGAGCCATGCGAGATCCCTACGGCTTCCACAATCTCTTGCACTTTCAATCTTCGGTCGGCCAACACCATATCGTGAATTTTTTCGATTGTTTCGGGTGAAGAGACCTCAACTGGGCGTCCAGGACGTTCGGCATCTTCAGTGCTTGTACGGCCACAACGAAATTCAGTGAACCACTTTTTTACCATTGAAATCGATGGTGCAGAGTCCCCATAGTATTTATCAAGCTTAGCCTTGGTCTCGGTAATGGTTTTCGGTGGCGACACGGTGTAACGTGAATCATCCTTTAAGCTCTGGTCATGTAAGACAGAGATTGCCGTTCAAAAATTTGATAATAATTATCTCGAACTAGCTGACCCGACAGACGTCATCCTGTCTTAGCTATGAACTGTCAAACGCACGAAGTTTAAATAGTCGTCAAGTTTTCTGAAATTTTCTAATTTTCCGCGCAACTTTCTTATTTTTTTCTTTCATAGGAAAGGTTCCTATGAAAGAAACCTCCTGACAATAACAAACACAAAAAAAAAGGTGTGTGTGCGATTCACACACGATAGAAGTGAAACTTCATGTGGGCAAAGATGAGCAAAGGTGGCCAAAGGTAAGCAAAAAGGTGGCCAAAGGTGAGCAAAAGTTGGTCAAAGGTTTGCAATTGATGGTCAAAGGTGAGCAATAGGTGGTCAAAGGTGAGCGAAAGGTGAGCAATCGGTGGTCAAAGGTGGTCAAAGGTGGGCAAAGATGGGCAAATGTGGGCAATGATGGGCAAAGATGGTCAAAAGGTGGCCAAAGGTGAGCTAAAGTTGGTCAAAGGTTTGCAATTGGTGGTCAAAGGTGAGCAATAGGTGGTCAAAGGTGAGCGAAAGGTGAGCAATCGGAAGTCAAAGGTAGTCAAAGGTGGGAAAAGATTGTCAAAAGGTGGCCAAAGGTGAGCAATAGTTGTCTAAAGTTGATGATCGGTAGCGAAGTGACGGGACCCCAGGCCCCGCGTCGCGCGCGCCCTCTCCTCTTGCCGTCATCTGCTCTCTCGCTCTTTTGTATTTGTGTCTCTTACCTGTCGTTTTTTCCGTTGCATCCGGTTTGAAATCACAACGATTCTAAAGAAGTTTCACTTCAAAAGAATTAGTGAAATCGGTCCAAGCGTTCGCGCGTGATGTCGTGACCAAGGGAAATAGGGATTCATTTTTATATATAGATATATTCTAAATATAAATATAGCTATGTTAGCTAAAAAGACTTCACAAAAATATGTATGACTACTTGCCATTCTCATATTTAACATCTTCGTCGATCACAAGGTCATCTATAATGCAATCATCGTCATCATTAGGACCATCCTCACTATCATTCATCTCCAAGTTCTCAGAATGTTGGGACGTTGAAGACATGTTCTCCAGAATAGAGTGGATATCCTGCAGGATTTCGGGCTCGTCATCGTCAATGTTGTCGAATTCACTTTGTATGATTATTTCCGTTTTTAAATGTTGTACGACTGGAACTAAATGTTTTTAAGTTTTAATCCTTTATTGTACACCACATCATAACATACCTACATATAAGACACATACACAGTCATTGAACAATTCATATACAAAGGCGAGCTTAACTCAAAGTTAGTTTTCTCCCAGCAAACCTTTGAGTGATACAGAGAGAACACATTCGAGGGTAGCATCGTGTACAATATAAACCCTTAGACTATGAAAGATTATAGACGGAGTGTCAAAATACAGCAATCTGAAGTACCAGAATGAGAAGTCGGCTTGTATCTGTACACGCGAAATAAGCTCACATAGACAAAATGAGAAGCCGATACATCATCGTTACGTTCGTCAAGGTCACTCACACATTTTAACGACCCTGCTTCATTTAATGTCCAATGACGTTCCGTCTATAACCTTTCATAATCTAAATATAACCCTATATAAATAAGTCTAATCACTTGCGTCTGTCTGTCCATCTGTCACATCCAATTTGTTCCGAATCTACATGACCGATTGAATTGAAGTTTAGTACACACATGATCTGTGACCCACACAGGGACGAGTAGTTTTTGTAAGTAGGTTTTAACAACACTTTTATACGTCAACATTTTTTTTTTAGCTATAACACCGAAACAAACTCAGAGGTCTAAGTCTCTTTTAAAGTGCTCAAATCCATACAATATGTACTGGTCAAATCATATGAGAACCATGTATGTTTATGTCTGGGATGAGCTTTTGAGGAAAGCAACACACAAATTCGAGTGGACCTGTCCAGACAGTGCAAGCATTTGTCAGTCATCGTGAAACTCAACTCAGAACTTTGAAGAGCTCAAAGAACCGACGAACAATACCAAAGTAAGGACATTTGAGTAGGCCGCAAAAATACTCAAACTGCCAGACAATCATAAAATCTACATGAATATAACGACATACATAGTTTTCGCATTCACATTATGCTATATGAGGACCATGCAGCTTAGTGTCTGTAAAGGTCTTTTGAAGAAAGAACCACACAAATTTGAGTGGACCTGTCCAGTCATTGCAAGCATTTGTCAATGCTCAACTTAAAAACCACTAAGGAGCTCAATGACTTGACTAACAATACCAAAGAAAGAATATTTGAGCTAAGTTTTTTGGACAGTTTATCTATATGGGGACTAAGAACACTGTGGAATCCTCGGGTTTCAACTCTTCACCCTTTATTGACACACTAGTGTTCACTTGTGTTACATTGGGTAATATGGACTTTATGCATTTTGTTTTTTTCTCGTTAAGGAGAAGATCATTGATATTAAACCATTTACATCATCAACAACCACCTGCTGACGTTTGAGTTTAAATAAAAGTGAAGTGTCATCTGCAAACAGCACTATATCATGTTTATCCTTTATGAGGTAAGGCAAGCCGTTGATATAGATTAGAAACAAAAAAGGACCCAAAATTGAACCTTGAGGAACCTCTATTCTGACTACAGATCCGGGAGACCTTTTGCCGGTCACATCAACTCTCCCAATCCTATTACTCAAGTAAGAAGCTCCAGAGAGGCGCCACGGACTCCGTAGTAGTGCAGCTTCCTGATCAATATATCATAGAGAACGCAATCGAAAGCCTTAGACAAATCACAAAAAATGCCCAACGCATCGCATTTATCTTCCCATGCATTATGAATGTGTCCCAAAAATTCAACACCAGCATCAGTTGTTGAACGACCCTTTGTGAAACCAAACTGTTTGTTATGTAATAATTTGTGTTTATTAAAATATCCTTGAATTTGATCTAAAATAAATTTCTCAAAAATTTTACTAAAAGTAGGTAGCACTGATATAATTAGTAGGGTCTGATATCCTACCCTATTTAAACAATGGTATTATTGTATTGAATTAGGAGTGTAAATAAATGAATTAGAAGTATGGGGTCACTTTTGGGGTATAAATCAAAAAGTTAAGTTTTTCCGACTGTATCATGCGACATAACAAATGAAAGGGTTTATTATGAGGGTCTCAAATGTATGTTTGTCAGAATTTTAAAATAGATAGTTCTAAAGTTATAGAAAATATATGAAAATTTACCATTCGTGGAATGGTATCTTTTCCTTATCTCCGAAACAACTTAGTCTAAAATTTTGAAATAAATAAAAAATGTAGTTCTTTACTTTAGGAAAACATGTCTGTGGTTTAAAAAAAAAACAATAAATATGACTCGTTCGGAATCATTTGCACACGAATTAGACTCGCATTTGGCAGGTTTTTTTATAGGTATCATGTTAGAAGAAGTACAGTTACAAATAGACATACCACCAACAGATTCAGTACATTGTACATTGTCCGGATCACTCTTAAATAGAGCATTAAGTAGCTGATCTTCTGTTGCAATCACCATCTTACGGAAGCTGGAGGCATCACGGAGACAAAGCACGCAGTTCTCGCATATTAGCAGACTTATACTATTGTGAGGAGACAACTGGAAAAAGAAATGCTACTGGGCAGGAATGGCAAACCAACCAACCAAGTAATTTGGACATTGCTTAAAAACTATTCAAGTGCTGCAACACTTACAGACAAGCAGTATTGAAATGTAAAGCTTATGAAATATTAAACATTGTAAAAAAAAAATTAAAAATATACAAAAACATGGAAATAATAGTAATAATTATGTACCTTTAAAAATAGCAAATAAAAAAAAATACACATTTAATCATTGTCAGACTGAGACTGCTTTAAACAGAATGCTGGCTGAAATGAAGTCACCATTTCAGCCAGCATTCTGTTTAAAGCAGTGTGTCCCAACCTGTGGGCCACGGACCACAGGTGGTCAGCAAGAGTGAAGATATGGTCTGCAAAAGATTTGAATTTCTAATTTTCTGTTGCTGTATATCACGCGATAGGCACGAGGGTTGAGGATCGGTGCTGACCAGCGTATGTTGCCTTGCGGCACAGTCGGGATGAGTGAGCAGGCGGGGTGTAAATGCAGATAAAATGACACAGTTATGATGTAAAAACATGTATATTGACACAGAAGTTAAAATAGTAAAAACACAAAAGTCATTTATACAGAATTAAAAAGTCAGTTATTAAAAAAAAAGTTCGGAGTACCAATATTTCCACTTATGGACACACAATTAAGGACACATACTATAAAACATAGGACAAAACATAAAAACAATAGAGAGACTTGCTGACTTCTTCTTGTTGCTATTACTATAGCTTACCGCGGACTGCTGAGGACTGAATTTATTTGCCCGGGGCACCCATATTTATCCCCGGAACACTATGTCTCAAGTAGTGTGGGATTACTCTTTGATATTTCCCTTGTCAGCAAATACATTTTTAGAACTTTACATTTGACCTTGAACGGTCTGGTTCACCGAAAGTTGACCAATCAAAGGCTTTACATTTTTTTACTGTTGACCAATTAGAGGCTCTACATTTTGCTCGCTTATATGAAGAACACCTGCATATTTACCAGCGCGTATGAATTTATATATTAACAACAAACACTATATATTTAAACAATTGACAATATGCTTGGCTTATGTACTTCTTATTTACATTATACATTCTAGTCAGAATCTAGTTTGTTATGTAAACAAACCCTAAAACTGCAATCAAAACAAATAACAATTTTATGTAAGTATATAAATGGTATATAAGCCTTATATTGGCTTACATACAGACACAAAAAAACCTATGAAAATTTACTTATACTGGGTGGCGCAAAAGTAAAGACCCTATTTGGTTCAGCTATAACATTTTTTCTAAATTAGAAAACTAGATTTAGATTTTTTTAAATGTATATTTGTGCCATTAAATTTCGTACCATTAGGATTTAAAGATGATGTCTTTTAAATGGTGACCTCCAGAGTTGATACACATTTGAGCCCTATTTATGACATTTTGCATAACTTGCCGTAACACTTCCTGCGATATGTTCGTTATTTCTTGACGAATGTTTTCTTTTAGAGCTGCGAGAGTCTGTGGCTTGTTCACATACACCCGAGATTTCAAAAAACCCCAAAGAAAGAAGTCTGGACTGGTCAGATCGGGTGATCTTGCAGGCCAAGGCAAATCGCCAAAACGAGAGATAACTCGGCCTGGAAAAGCGTCCCTCACTAAGTCCATAGTGTCGCGCGCTGTGTGTGCCGTAGCGCCGTCTTGTTGAAACCAGATGTGCTCCAGCCCCAATTCGTCCAAACTGGGTATCAAAAACTCACGTAACATGGTTCTGTAGCGTTCTCCAGTGACAGTAATCGCATTGCCTCCAGCGTCTTCGAAAAAATACTTAGGTCTATCCAATGTTGAGCCAGTTGCTTCAAGGCGTGTGGCAAAGCGTCGAATTGTGCGACCAATCGGTGCCGGACGGTGGGGAAATCGTCGACGAAATTCACGTTGTGTTCTTATCACTGATGAATTATTCCGTAAGAACATTGACACAATTATTCCACGTTCTTGGGGAGTAAAACGGTCCATGTTTATTTTCAGTGTATTTTACATTTGTTCACTACACAATTTTCAACAACAGAATGACAGAAAATGTCATATAAAAAAAAAAAAGGTATTTTCTTTAGTGCCACTACTTTTGCGCCACCCGGTATATTTGCACTAATATATAACAAAATATGTCATTAAGTGACTTACACAATTCCAACATCTGACTTTACAAAATTCCAACTATTGACTAACAAGATTGGTCAGTTTGAATGCGCACTCATTCACTGCCTGCGCTGTAGTGGAATCATACTTTAGTAAAATTCTCTATATTTTACAAGACAATGATCAAACATTTACGATTAATTCAAACATATCAAACATTACAAATTATACCTACTACGTGATTTCAGAGTACATATGGATATGAGTGATGGCGCTTCCTCTACATTTTTCAAATCAGAAATAACATAGATTCAAACTAATTTGAAGTTTTTATAATTATGATGGTTCTCCTTGACCAGAAGCTCCGTAGTGGCGGTCAGGCGGGCGAACTCCGCCCGCAATTTAGACGTCTCGTCCGCAGACGGAGGCGCGCCGAAGCTCGCCTCCACCGCCGCCACAATGAAGGCCGTGGCCGCGCATGTGGCCCTGCTCCTGGATGAAGGCAGTCTCTTCTGGACCACATCTTTGATCGCGGACTCCACGATCCCCGCAAGCCTGGCCGCTCGCTCCGAGTTGGAGCTGACAGCGTCTGGCTCTCCGACCGAAGACCCCGAGATGGAGACCCGGGACCCTACATCAGCGGGATGGCGCCCCTCCGCGGTGAGCCTCGCGGTTCTCCTGCCGGCCTTGATGGCCTTGTTAGATCTCCTCGCCGCTTCCCCTCCCCTCCGACCGGTGGGGATCTTGGGAGGCGGGGCCATCACCTCCACATCGGAGGATGACTCCCCGCCATCCCCCGACTTGGAGCGCTTCTGGTTCCGGAAGAATCGCGAGCACTCACTCACGGCTCCTACGGAAGCCCTCCCCTCCTCGCGCTCCGGACTCCCAGAGCCCAGAGCGGTGAGGAGTGGTGATGCGCCGGACTCTGACGCCGCACCACCCCCCACCTTTTTGCCGACTTTGTTCGGGCCTTCATCGCCCGACCACGGCTTGTCGGGCGTCTTCAGGCCAAAATTGAACATCTCCTCGAACGTACGAGATGATCGGGAGCCTCCTCGGCTCTTGTTGCCGTTGTTTTCGGCAAGTGGCGTGAGACTTTGATCGAACCCCCAGAATACGAATGGGGGCATGACGCTCCCGATGGGAGCCTGGTTGATTCTCCAGATGCGGTGCATCTGGTACCTCCCTGGGCAGTGTTATCCACTGTCTGTTTCTTCATGATGTTCCTTTTTAAGGGTACTGTCCCTCTCTTATCTCCTCTTTCGTCCCCTTTACGGGCTCCCCCTGTGTTTCGTGTCGCTACTCTAACGGTCACATCTGATGAGCAGATGCGTACCAGAGAGCAGCGACGTAAAAATCCCCCCAGGCACCAAGCCGCTAGGAAACTCGAACAACCTGCTTAAGTCTCCCAGCGGCGCGGCACTCTTGTGAGGCGCTAACGACTGGAGTCCCTCCAGCCATTCATCCGATCGGCGCACCTCCAAACTTGGGATTAGGTGGTTGATCGCATCCACTGTCAATCGACGATGATCGACTGACAATGGATGCGACCCCCGGTGTGTTCCTCTTGGTCAGGTCTCTCCCCTGGACCCCTCCGGCACAAGTGAGTCACTCATGCCGAAAGTCCTAAGATCAAGGAGACCCACCACGACGGCAACGTGGAAACACTCGTTGGGGGTAAAGCTTATGAAATATTAAAAATCGTAAAAAGATAAATTTAAAAGAAAAAAAAATATTCAAAAACATGAAAATAATCAAAATAATTATGTACCTCAAAAATAGCAAATTAAAAAAAATTACACATTTAATAATTGTTAGATGACTCCATTCAGCCAGCATTCTGTTTAAAGCAGTGTCTCCCAACCTGTCGGCCACGGACCACTGGCGGTCAGCAAGAGTGAAGATATAGTCTGCAAAAGATTTAAATTTCTAATTTTCCAAATCAGAAACAACATAGATTCAAACTAATTTGAAGTTTTTATAAGAAATATTGCTATGACAATGCTCAGTTTTGAATTTATGATTTAAGTTTGTTTTAGATTTACATATTAAATGAAGAAGGCTCAAAAATGCCCCACGTCTAACAGCAAAGAGAAGTATCTCAAAAAATCGCTAAGAATTAATAAAAAAGAAATATCTACTTCCGGTCAATTCTTACTGGCTAACATACAAAAAAATTGCTCTGAATATTCGTTCAGTGGTAGTATATAATTTAGTCAAATCTGGTGATTTTAGTTTTAGAACAGCAGGTGTCTTACTGACATTTCACGTACGTCCTCGAAGCTATTGCTCGCACACGATACATTAATGTTCTCCATAATGAAACCCAAATCACAAGGCTTAATCAGGTTTGAAGTAATACAAGCACAATTTAGTAAAAATATCCAATAAAAACAAAACGGAATCACTAGGTAAGTACTCAAGTATATTTTTTGTTTTTTTTTTTAAACGTTGCCCCCACACTAGGAATTACTTCCTGTATCGCGGGAGCGTTCACAAACATGAAAACTCACATACACAAGACACCCAGACCCGGAACAACTATCTGTAGGGCACATAAATATTTGTTCATGAATAATCAGAGCAATTTTTTCGTATGTTAGCCAGTAAGGATTGAAACCGGAATGATGTATTTCTTTTTTATTCATTTCTTGCGATTTTTTGAGATACTTCTCTTTGCTGTCAGACGTGGGGTAATTTTCTATAGGAGATGAGACTTCTCCTTTTGCTTCTGGATGCTTATACTTTCTTACATAAGCCAGTGGTTCCCAACCTTTTCTGATCTGGGACCATAAACAAACAAACCGTGGTGGTCCCAGGTCAAAAAATGTTGAGAACCACTGGCTTATAGTAACAAAGTATAAGGGTCTATAAGATATTTAGCAACAGCAAAAATCACTTTCTTTTTAGGGTTCCGTACCCGAAGAGTCTAAA
Source organism: Polia nebulosa (assembly GCA_951329385.1). NCBI lineage: Eukaryota > Metazoa > Arthropoda > Insecta > Lepidoptera > Noctuidae > Polia > Polia nebulosa. The sequence continues at coordinate 10,081,513 of OX589615.1, forward strand.
CGGAGCCCTATTACTGTCACTCACGTGTCCGTCTGTCTGTCCGTTGTCTATCACACAGCTTTTACAGCCAAACGATTGGAGCTAGAGTCTTCAAATTTTCACACTCACAGTATAAGCATCTTGTTGACCCAAACCCATACAAATAGCCAAAATACATGTCTACATCGTTTTAACAGATAAGAACAGTTTGAATGTAATAACGAAAAATGTGGTTTTTAAAGTGTTCTGTGCAATTTTCACAATTATTCTTTTCCTATGAACCTTCCTGAGACTTCAATGAATAGTTTAAGTTTATTCAAATAGGTCCAGTCATTCTCGAGTTACGCGCTTAACAACACATTTAGCCATTAATTTTTATTTATACATCTACATAAATAAAACAAACACACAATTAAAGGTGGATAGGATATTAGATTGTATATTGAGCCAGTATCCGGCACAGCTATGAATTAAAAAAATTACAAAAATAGAAATTGTCATGCAGATCTATTAAACTGTTATAAGTTCTAACACTAAGCACATAGACTAGAACTATAGGGTAATTACCCACCACACAAATTCACACATTCAATCGCAATGCCTTTAATTTTTTTCGATTCAACAGTACCTATTTTTACAACGTTTTGGGAATATATTCATTGTGCATGCAGCTAAGGAGTAGTATTCCTTGCCAAAGTCTGTGTTTCCTGATAGCTACAACGTGGGAGTCTTTAAGTAAAGAGTAAATAGTTTACTTCTAGGCAAGTGTGCTCTATCGTTGACCACATCATTGCTTACCATCAGCTGAGATAGTGGTTGAATGCGAGCAAATTCAAATTCAAAGCATTTATTTCAAATAAACCATTTACAGGCACTTTTGAATTGTCAAGTTGGTCAGTCAGAAAGATGAAGTTAATTACACATTCCAAGGCGTAGATCTCTGTGGAGAAGAATGTGCAAGAAACTCCATTTCTTGCAGAGTTTCAACGGACACTCTTTTAAACAATGTTATCTATTACAAAGAGCCTACCCAAGATAAATATATATAGATATTTAGAAGGAACTGTGCATACGCAAGTAGGTTGCTGGCTAAGAAACCATGTTGGGTAAAGTGTAAAGGGTTTCTCCAAAAGGAATTTTTGGTTGCAGCAAGGGTCGGGGGCTATGCCCAGTTGGTAAACTGGTCAAATGTGGGCGAACTCTAAACATCTGCTGATCCCTACGAGAATACTGGCCAGATATTATATTATTTTTAAAAATAGGTTTGCATTAAAAAAAGTCAAACTTAATTAATTTTACATCGCTTCTGGATTTCTCATTTTCAAAAAGTAAAACTATTGCTTCGCAAGCATATTATAAGTATTACGGTTTTTTTTCAAATATGAATAACACAAGCAATGAATACTTACCGATAAATTAAAACATTCCAAAAATAAGTCCCTGTAAACCTCCTTTAAATTGTTGTAATAATATTCCTTGTTAATATCTCTGTGTAGACCTTTAGCCAAACAGCAACGGCACTCCCCATACGTTGTATATGGTTCCAAATTTTGTATTTCCAAATTATTATTTGCAGAAAACATTTTGAGCAAAAAAAATTAAACACAAAAAAGCGAGCGAAAATTGATTTTTGTTTAGTTTGATCACAGAACAAAATTCTTCGTGGTTTTGAGTTTTAGACGGGAAAATCACAGAATACATATGAGGATTATGAGGGAAAACTAGAGCTGTTTCGATTCGATTTCCCAGATTTCTGCTGCGTATTTGCGTAACGTGTACCACACTACGGGTTTTTGGCGGGATTTTGTCGAGTGAAGTTCAGTGGCTGTTTTAATTATTCGTTTATTGATTCCTAGTGGATATTGTGATGTAAAATTGGTGTAGTTTTGTGTCTCAATTGTCAACGCAAATGGACAATATGTGAAATCATTGAAACAGGCGCGATCGCGGGAAAATGGAGCTGAGGCTGAGAATTTTATTGTAGTATTGACTACCTCAGCGAAGTTTGCCGAGAAGGCTGACTTGACACATTTGTTGCCAAATACTGCAAAAAACATTAGAATGTGTTACATCTGCATTCTAATGGAAAAAAAAGTATAAATACACTACGTAAGACTAGGTAATATGGTCAAAAGACTATAGCCTTCCCTTCGGGGATAATAAAAACAACAAAAGAAGTAACCACACTAGTGATGTCCTTTCTCGATATATGTCGGTTGGTAAACGTAAAAACTGTCGCAGCAAAATAAACCGTAATAATGTTAGTAAATCTACTCGTCGCTTTAGGGCAGTGACATAAAATTAATTTAGTCGAGGTCATATTCAACCTAGTTGAATATATATTGTAATTTAATAGTTGATGGGCAATGAGCGCTCCATAATACAGTAATTTATGTTTTTGTTATGGTCAAAATCACTACCTCTTTATCGTTTTTACTAGGGTTCTGTACTTTTTTGTTCATAATTATTAATGTGTAGATCTATTTATTATGTATTTATTGTATACATATATCTATTATGTATTTATTGTCTAAATTATTATAAATAGCACACTTAAGACTACCTACAGTAGGTACTGTCTTTCCTTTTTCTCTTTAAAATCCACCCACAGATTGTCTTGAACAGATCGCTTTTCATTTATATTTTCTGTAATTTATATGGTGTACATAATAAATAGTATTCTATTCTATTCTTTACATGTATTCGAGATACGGTGACCAGATGACCCATAGCACAGGTTTTACTTAGTGTGGGTTCCTGTCTCCCATCTTCAAACAGTTTCCTTCATGAACTGTACATCATTTGTTACTTCATCATCTTCCTGCCCTTATCCCATGTTACTTGGGGTTGGCGCAACACGTTTTTTTCTTCCATTCCCTTTTCTTTCATATCACTCCTCACACAATCCATCCATCCTTTCTTTAGCCTCCCTCTCCCTCTCCATCCATCAACATTTATATTCATAACTCTTTTAGTTACATGTGTTTCATCCCTCCTCTTTACATGACCATACCAAGATAAGCGGCTCCTTTTCAACTTTTCTGTGACTGGCGCCACTTTTAAACTACCACTAATGTACTCATTTCTCACTTTATCCATTCTCTTTACTCCACATCCCAGATTGCATGTGGCGATGATATCTCAAAATTCTCATCTCCGCCACATGCAATCTTTTTTCATCCGTCTTTTTCACAGCCCAACATTCTGACCCATACAGTACGACAGGTCTAATCACGGACTTATAGATTTTCCTCTTTAACTTAAGGGGCATCCATCGGTCGCAAGTTGTTCCAGTGACCTGTCGCCATTTCATCCATCCTGAGTTGATCCTGTGCGTTAGGTCTCGGTCTATATCGCCATCCCCCTGAACAAGCGACCCGAGGTATCGAAAGTCGGAGCAGATCGGTATAGGCGTTCCGTTGAGAGTTACAGGCATAGGACTGGAGAGATTGCCGAAATCGCAGAACAGATATTCCCCTTGCTTACATACTTGTGGGAGAAAATAAATGTTATAGATTAAACACCAAATCAATAACACAATTTTATTCAATAAAATAATCTATCTACTGCAAACTAAACTCCAAATGATGCGTCTTCAAATGCCCTTTCAAGCTACATTTCTGTACGAAGGCCTGCCCGCAAACAGCACAAGCAAACCTGCGGTCATTGTTATGTATCCGCATATGTTCTTTCAAAGTTTTCTTCCTGGCATACGACTTTTTACAAACCGAACATTCGAATATTCTCTCTCCGTTGTGCTTGATCATGTGTACTCTTAACTCGTTTTTTGTGAAGCATTTGTAAGAACATGTCTCACATTGGAAGTCACGTTCTTCTAAGTGGTCTCGTTTCATATGACGGGAGAGTGTATACCGTCGATCGAAGCTCTTGTCGCAAACGTTACATTTGTACTTTAGAGGTGCTACCCCATGGACTTGCACTAAATGTTTTTGCCGCCTAAAGTATTCAGCGAAGCGTTCTGGACATTTTGTACACTTAAAACGTTTTAATAATTTATGTACAGCATTGACATGGTTCGTTATTTTCTGTTGAGTTGTAAATACTTTACCGCATTGCTCACAAGGGAAACTGCCCATGTTATGCATGCTTTTCGAGTGAACTTTCAGTCTGTATTTCGTAGCGAATCCTGTACCACATTCTTTACAAACATAGTTTCTAAAATGGACGTTCATATGACGTTCTATTGAGCCGAAAGTTTCGAAGTTAAAGCCACAGATTTGGCACTCAAACGCGCCGTTCTGGGCCAATTTGAACGGAATAACTCTGTCAGTGTATTCCAAGTACAATTTCTTTTTATGTACATTTGTTAAGTGACTTTTCATCTCGTTCATATTTAATATCTTCTTATCACATATCGTGCATTTCAGATCTGTAACATCGACGTAAACTACTAAACATTCTGCTCCATAAGTCTTGAGAATATTCTTTATTTCAGATTTTTTATGTTGGTTTGTGTGTTCGCGTAGTTTGTCAAAGTTTTCGAAGATGTTTCGGCAGTAGAAGCATGGGAAGCCGGTGCGACTTCGGCCCCTGAACGGGGTGACGTTGGAACACTCTAGTATGGTGCCAGCGTTGACGATGTGTGCTAGCTTCTCTGATATGATGACTCGGCGCGGATTGGTCGAGAGGCGCCGGCTGTCTTGCTCTTCTATTAGTTTTAGGATCGTTTTTGGTAGTACTTTTATGTCTGGAAAATTAAAAAGTAGTTATTTTCTACAAGCTTTTATTTAACTTGCAATGTATGTATGTATTTAACTAAGTTTGTTCGGGAGGAATCTTACAACTAAAATTAGACCCACTTTCCTGTCTGATTGGACTCAACTTTGGTGTACTTATGTATCTTCGGTGACAATACAATGATATGGTACCATGAAGTTGGTCTGATCATGGAGATGGAAGAATATAGGAACTTCTGAACTAAACAAGATAAACCCATCGAGTCTGGACTCGATTGATTCGTCTTGAGGAGCATTTTACGCCTACACGACATCCAGGGTCTGATGATGAAGCTGGAAGGTGACCACGGCATCTCTGTGATAAAACAACATAACCTCACCGAGTTTTTAAGGTTTATAATAAATGGAAATACAATCGTAGTACAGCAGAGTCTCATAGTATCTGCCAGGGTCGCAGTGTTCCGGGCCTGCGGACGGCGAGTAATGGGTAGCTCGCCGTCCGATCAGCAACAGGCCCGAGAGTCGACGGCGCGTAGTGTTCCACGCGCGCCTCAAAGAGTTGTCAGCAAGAGACGGAGCCCGTCATGGCCGATGCCTGCCCGGGGGTTGAGGATAAATTCGAAACAGAGTTACCTCGCCCCTGGGCACTCAAAGGCAGGAAGGAACAGGGGTGGGTTTTAGTCAGTAAGAGTCTGACACGCCCTCCCGCTCCACCCAGAGCGGGAGAAGTCATAGGATGATTTCCCACCCCATAAAAAAAAAAAAAAGGGTCGCAGTGTGTTTGAAAGAGTCACCGCAGGCCCTGACGAGGTCCCACAACAAAAGAAAAGCTCTCATAGTACACTGTTAGTTCGTCTCATAGTACACTGTTATACCCTAAGGTAGATGAATAAAAAAATATATTTGGTCTGTCAGCTAAATTACCAAAAACTGTTGGACACGTATTTTTTCTTTTGCCACGTTAACATAAAACCGTGTGCAGAGTCGGACTCGCGCATGAAGGGTTCCGTACTACTATAAAAACGGCAAAAAAATCATGTTTGTTGTATGGGAGCCCCACTTAAATATTTTTTTATTCAGTTTTTCAATATTTGTTGTTATAGCGGCAACAGTATGTAGTAAATACATCATCTGTGAAAATTTCAACTGTCTAACTTTCACGGTTCATGGGATACAGCCTGGTGACAGGCGGACAGCGGAGTCTTAGTAATTAGTCCCGTTTTACCCTTTGGGTACGAAGCCCTAAAAATGAAACCGATACAGTGCGTTGAAATTTTGCGTTACGTCACACCTTCGTAAATAAAGTGAAAAATACGTGTCCTATATTTTTGATAAATCTAACTTACGGACTAAATAGAATTAAGTATTATTTTTGTACCCGAGAATCATCTCTACAATGCTTGGACGTGGCCAAGGCACTCCGCAGACCCTATAAATGCTGTAATTGTGGGCAAGCTTATTTCTATGAAGAAAGCACACATCCAAAATTTCACAGTAGCAACCCTGTGTCTGAAATTAAGGCCATCATAATGTACCCTGCTATCAATGAATCAGGGGAACCACCATGAAGTCTTAAAATCATAATTATTCCAGTGAGAGAGAGAGAGAGACAGAGCTATACAGAACGTATATCACTATCCCTTTCTCACACCGGAATCATGATGACTTTAAGATATCATGGGAGGGGCCTCTGCTTAGCCTTTTCGCCCCTTAGATTGGTGCGGCTTCCCTTCAAACCAGATGCTCTTACATTCAGCAACTACCTGTCCGATCTCTATACCAGTAACTGGGTAACACAACACCCCTATGCAAGACTGGTGTTCTGCCCGGGGGTGGAGGATAAATTCGAAAGAGTTACCTCGCCCCCGGGCACTCGAGGCAGGGAGGAACAGGGGTGGGTTTTAGTCAGTAAGAGTCTGACACACCCTTCCGCTCCACCCTAGAGCGGAAGAAGTCATAGGATGATTTCCCACCCCCCAAAAAAAAAAAAAAAAAAAAAAAAAAAAAAAAAAAAAAAAAAAAAAAAAAAAAAAAAAATGCAAGACTGGTGTTAGATTTTCTGCCTTCTGACTACCCCATAACCAACTGTCAAAGGGGGTCCATTCATTAAGTGAGGCGGGTATTGGCAAGTATCGTGTTATTTTTTTTTCCACAAGAAATAGTGAAAAATCCGAGAAAACGGATATATGAGTAAAACTTAACAAAAGTAACTAATTAAGAAAATTATATTTTAATTTTTAATACATCCAGCGTAATCAAGCATAGATTATCGTATTAACACAAAAAATATGCATTCTTAATTCGTGAGATTAGATAGGAGGCGGGGATCGAGCCAAATCTCACCACATCTCACTGGGGGGCGGGGGAAATAAAGTCGCCAAAATCACCTCTCGTAATTAATAGACGCCCCTAAAGATCTACAAATAACATCCCATCTGCTTACTCCTTCGGGAAAAACATGCGTGATAATTACCTTGAATCAAGTCCAGTTGTCGGCAATACTCGGGACATATATCCGGCAGTTGCCGGCGTGTGGGTAAGGGCGGTAGTTGGACGCGAGCGAACCGCCCCAGTAATGCAGCTTCCCCGTCTACTAGGTTATCTGAAGGGCCATCTGACACGACATCTAGAAAGGAGAACTTTTAATATTAATATAACACCACTAAAAATGGGCAATACATGGGTTTAACTAGTGAGGTACCGGCGATGCATGAGTGCATCGCGAACAATAGATTCTGTTTTGTGTCTGTCGTTGAGGTTAAACCCACTAATCGGGTTTACACCTGGTTTGAAAGAAAGAAAGAAAAGCCACACAACAAATAAGAACCGAAAAGGAACAAAAAAAAAATAAGTAAAAACGTTTTTAAAGTTAGTGTAATAAAAATAGAAGTAAGTGTAACTAAATAATTAACTAAGTGTGCCTCACAGATGCGCCAAATAGGTCCAGTTCAACATGAATGCCAGACAACTAGTGCCTGATGCTGGTTTTCAACTGTCGATTCACATGTCAATCATCCGATCCGGTTCAGTAGTTTAACTGCTACAGTGGAACATACAAACATACATAGACTGCTTCTTCTTCCTTTCTTGTCGTGGTACATGCAAATAGTTATACTGTTTGGGCCCAGTAAGTGGCCACGTTTATAGCGGCGTCGGAGCCCTGTCTCAACTGCTGAAGTGTCACCCAAATGTCTGCACCCTTGATGATTTCAACATAGACTGCGAAAATCATTACACTAACTTCCTTTTGGCTTTGCTGTAGTTGGGTATTTTTTTTTTTTGCTTGTCATTTTGACACAATAATTTAGCGATAATTTTCTTTGCAGAAACTGGGAACTTGTCTACAAAGCTACCCACACATTTTGTTAATCAGAAAATAAGTAAAGTATGGTGACTTTGGGATCATAGACTATTAGGGGACTCGCGAAGGAGGCGGCAACGCGAGAGATGGAGACGCCCTCACGCCCCTAGCAGCCGGCGCAGGAGACGCTCTGGGCGTCGGGAGTCGCAAGCCGATTCCCGACACCGTAGGCGCGGGCCTGCGGACGGCGAGTAATGGGTAGCTCGCCGTCTGATAACGACCAGGCCCGAGTCGACGGCGCGTTGTGTTCCACGCGCGCCTCAAAGAGATGTCAGCAGCAACTGACGGGGTTCGCTAGGGCCGATGCCTGCCGGCCCTTGGCACAAGCAACTGAAGGAAAAACGGTGGGTTTCAGTCCCTATTAGGGGACACTTGAGTACTTACCGCTGGGAATGTAGTCAGAGTCATAATCCACTACATCAATGTCCTCTTCATCAAATTCTTCCTTCACCTCAGTTTGTCTCTCAACCTTCACGTCTATTTGGCTGTCCAGCATATTCTCTTCAACATTTACTGAAATTGTATAAACATAGATATTCAGCCCTATTTATAAAACTAGCAAATGATATGCTTAGTTTAAACTAGCTTCTGTCAGCGGCTTGGCCTGCATGGTATTAGTAATTTCCCCCCAACAAAAATTATAGCTGTGTTATTCTGATGTCTAAGCAATATTACTGTAAAGTTTCATCAAAATGCGTTCAGTAGTTTTTGCATGAAAGAGTAAAAAACATAAATCTTCACAAACTTTCACATTTATAATATTAGTAGGATACTAATTAACGAACTCTAAATTTTAATTCATCATAGAAAATTTTGAACCAGTGATTAAAGTTATTATATGATAATTTTTTTTTAAACACCGCCCTTAATGTCATTTCTGACACCTGTCAAACGAAAAATGGGCAAAAAGAAATACCAAATTGATTGGCTCTCATTTAATGCCAGATGGTTTTGCCCAAGGTAAAGATGGCAGGTCTAACTGGACTCCTGCCGAAAAGACTGGCCTTAGTAAACGATACGCACACGCAAGACACACAAAAAGGAAAGGGAGGCCCCGTTGCCAGCAGTGTGACAATATAGTCTAGATATAAAAAAAATTACAGGCGCAGTGCTGACTGCCCTACAACAACACCTTAAACGCAGAACAAATTCACTTTTGGTCTGATGACAATTGCAAATAATGAAGGAAAAAAAGGTTTTGTGAGGTAATAGACAGCACTCCTCAATGAAATACAAACCACATATTTACTGAAACTACACCTAGAGTCTAAGCAGATACAACATCAAAGGCACATTGTATACATACCATTAACAAACACGGTATCCTTGTTTTCTCCAGCCATAGCTTGCAGCAGCTGCCGTTCTGTATTGACCACCATCATGCGGAAGCTGGTCGCGTCTCGGAGACGTTGTACACAAGTTGAACATATTAGAGTAGTTAATAGGACGTTTGTTGATAGCTGAAAAGTTTATAAATGAAAATTTGAATAAAGAGGAGGGTTATATGATAAAAAAAACTGGAGAAATGGCTTAAGAACGGGCAGCTGAGGGTTTAATCGGACAAAATAGAGTGGAAAAGCATTAAAAACCAGATATAACAGTGGATTTCATTACATACTGTTTAATACAACGAGTTTAATAGAACAACTAAATAGTATGGATAAAAGCTGCTTATAATAAATTTCCACAAGCGATAATTAACTAATTAAAAGATTGAAAGTCAAAACGTACATATAAACTAAAGCTTTCCATGAAAATGTCGAAATAAACTTCGCGTATGCCATTAAAATAGTGTTCTTTCATTAAATCTCTGTGGTAGCCCTTGGCTAAACAACAGCGGCACTCCCCATAGCTCGTATTACTTTTCTTTTTCTCCATAGCTATTTATTTTATGTATTTTGTTTATTTTAAAAATAAACAATCATTCCTGGAAATTGTGAACGTCGCAAACTGACGCAAGTCGCAAACATTGACGATTGACGGATTGACGTTCACGTTTGATTTTTTTTTGCCCCGAAGGGAAGGCTAAAGTCTTTTGACCATATTGCCTAGTCTTACGTGGTGTATTTTTACTTTTTTTCCATTAGAATGCAGATGTAACACATTTTAATGGATTTGGCAATAAATGTGTCAAGTCAGCCTTCTCGGCAAACTTCGCCGAGGTAGTCAATACTACAATAAAATTCTCAGCTCCGTTTTACCGAGATCGCGCCTGTTTCAATGATTCCACATATTGTTCATTTACGTTGACACCTGAAACACAAAACTACACCAATTTTACATCACAATATCCACTAGGAATCAATAAATGAATAAATAAAACAGCCACTGAACTTCACTCGAGAGAATCCCGCCAAAAACTCCCATTGACGTTTCGCTTTCGTATTTTGTTCCAAAATATATTTTTTATTTACCCCGAAGGGAAGGCTATAGTCTTTCGACCATATTGCCTAGTCTTACGTCGACCGTTTTTCTTTTTCCCATTAGAACACAGATGTAAAACATTCTAATGTATTTTGCAGTATTTGGCAACAAATGTGTCGAGTCAGCCTTCTCGGCAAATTTCACTGAGAAAGTCAACAATACAATAAAATTCTCAGCCCTATTTTACCGAGATCGCGCCTGTTTCAATGATTCCATGTAATGTCCAGTTGCGTAGACACTTGAGACACAAAACTACACCAATTTTACATCACAAAATTCAATAGGAGGAACTAGGAATCAATACGCGAATAATTATTTAAAACAGCCACTGAACTTCACTCGACAAAATCCCACCAAAAACTCCTGACGTTTCGTTTTTAACCGACTTCAAAAAAAGGAGGAGTTTCTCAATTCGACTGTATTTTTTTTTATGTGTGTAGCCTCATAACTTTTGACTACGTGAACCGATTTTCAAGATTTTTTTTTTGAAAGCTGTTGCTTCATTTGGTGAAGATCTGATAAAGAACTTCGGAGATACACAATGGAACTCTTCAATAAATGACAGCAAACCTTGCAGAATTGCTGCAATCGCATGTCTGTTTATTGTTTTCACCACTTCACAACACATTACATCACGCTGATACGCTCTGAAGGGGTATACAGATTTGCTTTTTGCTTTCATCCAACCCATATTTTTCGTCGAAATCTATGGTTAACGAACAAGAATATCGAGCTCCGTGGTGTGTATAACTCCAGCTGGTCGATTCTGTTAACAACGCATCGTGAAAACTGAGTGGAGTGAGCATGAAGTAAACTGTCATTCCACCTAGATTGTATGGATTAACAGCCGACTTCACGTTCACTTCACCTAAGTTTTCACGGTGAGATTTTAAAGAATAGGACTACAGCTTCCTCATATGTGACGGAATAATTCTACCAATGCCAATAAATAAGCGGTGGTGGGTATTACTTTAATTTTAAAAACGTGGGTCTTCAAACCCTACATAATAAAATAAAAAAATATTATAATGTTTTGTTAAATTTTTATTTATTTAAAAGTAAATTGTTCATTTTATTATCAATATATGTTATAAGAGGCGATTTAGCCTACTTACATGACTTGGATTATGTTTGTTTACATTTAGAATAAGATCTTTCTGTTAACTTTTTATACATTTCTGTTACTATAGACCTTTAAAAAATCAATCAATGTATACATATTAGTTACAACCAAAAAAAAAAAAAAAATTGAAAATGAAAATGTCGTGAGGAAAGTCTTGTGGATGTGAATGGCTATAGGAGTAGGGGAAGGCCAATGAAACGTTGGTTGGACTGTGTGAAAGAGGATATGGGTAAAAAGGGGGTGACTGTAGAGATGACCACTAATATAGGAGTGTGGAAGAAAAATACATATTGCGCCGACCCCAAATAAATTGTGATAAGGGAAGGATAATGATGATGAGCTACAATCCAGCAGCTAAATCAAGACTGGGAACTTTCCCAGTCTTAATTTAGCTGCCACAAAAACTTAGTTAATATGAGTCGTTTAGTGTGTGTTAGCTGGAGTGACGTCACCCCAGCGGCTCATGTCATATCTGCCAAACGAAATAAGATATGGTTATATAGTAGAGCTCAAAAAATAAGGGATAATAGCTGCCATTAGCAGCAAAATGTTCAAATCTCTGGTCCAAATACTCTATGAGATATTAAACCGATAAATATGTGTAAGCCGGAGTGACGCCACCCCAGCTGCTCATGTCATATATGCCGAACGAAAGAAGATATGAATATGTATTATAGCTCAAAAGTTAAGGCATAATAGCTGCCATTGGCAGCAAAATTTTCAAAACTCTAGACCTTGTAGTTTCCACGTAATAAACAAAAAACAGTTTCTGCGCCAAAAATTCAAATGATTGCTTCGGAGTAGGTTAAGAGCAGCGTTATAACAACCAATTTGCACCAGTTTGTACTTAGTAGGCATTCTATTAGAAGTAATTACTTGCGCTCAAAATAGTTTTAATTTTTAACCGACGAAAAAAAAGGAGGAGGTTCCCAATTCAGTCGTATACATCATGTAACATAAACCCTGTTCGATCCAATAAAGGCGTATTCCTGGTTTAACATACGTACTAGAAAAAAATGTAAAAAAAAAAATGTAACCTAGAAACCAAAAGTTAAGTTGACGGCACGCGTCGTATTAGTAGCTGATTCCCCCATTAGAAATTGTATCCTTTGTGCTATTCCAGACTATTACCTATCTCTGTGCCAAACTTCATCCAGATCCGTTCAGCCGTTCTGGCGTGATTGAGTTACAAACATCCATCCATTTTAACTTTGACATTTATAATATTAAGTAAATTTTAATCATGTGCTTAGTTTAAACACTGATTATCAGGCTCATATAGTAACTTATTATACCCGGTTGTCGGGTAGATGTGGGTGGTAAAGTGCTGACTAGTCATTTGAAGGAGGTTTTGTCCTGTAAGCAGCTGAATGTGATGAGTAATCTTGAATATACAGCACGTAACAAAAACCCTGTCCGATCCAATAAAGGCGTATGCCTGGTTTAACATACGTATTAGAAAAAGTTGTAAAAAAAATGTAACTCATAAAAGCCAAAAGTTACAGATTTTTTAACCGACTTCAAAAAGGAGGAGGTTATCAATTCGGATGTTTGTATTTTATTTTATGTATGTTCGGGCATAACTTCGTCATTTATAGACGGATTTCTAAAATTCACTTCGCGTCCACGCACAGTCCGCAAGGCGCCGAGTGTACTGGTGGTCTGCAGAAATTGCAGAGCTGCGTGTCGCATGTGTGGCTGCTAGACGCCCGTACACGCGGTACCGGAGGAGAAGTCGACGGGATCCCGAGGAGGAAGCCGCGCTCTATGAGGCATACCCTTTGGCAAGGAAGGCTCTGTGGCTGGCCATCAGTGAGTCGAAGACGCGATCCAGAGAAGAACTGTTGGCAAACCTAGATGTGGACCCGTGGGGGCGCCCATACCCCACGGTCCGAGGGAAACTTCGGCCCTGGGCACCCCCGCTAACGGAGAGTCTAGAACCGCAGCTGCTAGAGGTCGTGGTCTCAGCTCTCTTCCCTATGAGAGCAGAGCACGAGCCACCACTGATGACTTTGCCCACAGCTGCAGAGTCTGAAGAAGAGAGCGCTAGCGTCCCAGAAGTGACACAGCAGGCGATGATGCGGTGATGCGGGTCCGGGCTAAAAACACTGCTCCGGGGCCCGATAATGTTCCTGGCCGTGCTCTTGTTCTTGCTCTGAAAGAACTAGAGCCGGGGGGGCTCTCTCAGCGTGTCTTGAACGAGGCCAGTTTCCCACTCAGTGGAAAACGGGTCGGCTGGTTCTGCTCAGGAAGTCGGGGCGCCCTGCCGACTCACCGTCCGCCTATCGGCCCATAGTGCTGCTAGACGAGGTGGACAAGCTGTTCGAACGGATAATCGCGGACCGCCTCGTCAGCCACTTATGCAGTGAGGGACCGAACCTGGACGACAACCAGTTCCGGTTTCGACATGGGCGCTCTACCATTGACGCATTAATGAGAGTGAGAGTCCTGGCAGAGGAAGCGGTGTCCCGGGGCGAGGTGGTGCTGGCGGTGTCTTTGGACATCTCCAACGCGTTTAACACCTTGCCCTGGAGTTGCATACGGGAGGCTTTATGCTACCATCGGGTGCCTCCCTACCTCTGCCATATTGTGGGGGCCTATTTGTCCGGAAGGTGTGTCACTTTCATGGGACGTGACGGCAGAGGACGGTGCGAGATATCGTGCGGTGTTCCGCAGGGTTTGGTTCTGGGCCCACCCCTGTGGAACATCGGATACGATTGGGTGTTGAGAGAAGAGCTCCCACCGGGGGTGAACCTTACGTGTTATGCGGACGACACGCTAGTCACGGCCCGGGGGAGTACATATAGAGAGGCAGCGTCGCTGGCTACGGATGCGGTGTCGCAGGTTGTGAGTCGCATACGACGCTTGGGCCTAGAGGTGGCCCTCATCAAGTCAGAGGCCATCGCCTTCCGTGGCCCCCGACGGGCGCCGCCGCCGGGATCACATATTGTGGTCGAGGGTACCAGAATCGCTGTCGAGTCAACCATGAAGTACCTAGGATTGGTGCTCGACAGCCGATGGGACTTTGGTCCCCACTTCCAGCGGTTGGTGCCGAAGTTGATGGGCGCGGCGGGTGCGCTATCAACGCTGCTTCCGAATTTAGGGGGTCCGAGTACCGCCTGCAGGCGGTTATACGTGGGGATCGTGCGATCGATGGCCCTTTATGGAGCTCCAGTGTGGGCTGCTGACCTGACGGCCCGCCACATCGCAATACTGCGTAAACCACAGAGAGCGATTGCCGTCAGAGTCAGCAGAGGATATCGCACGATCTCCTACGAGGCGGCCTGCGTACTGGCCGGATCCCCGCCCCGGGACCTGGAGGCAAAAGCACTCGCAACACTACACCGGTGGCGCGAGGAGGTGCGCACGCGGGGCGGTGAACCGATGCAGCGCGAGATCGAGCTGCGTCGGTCGCAGCTCCGCGAAGTCTTGGTGGCGGAGAAGGCTCTTGCATCCTACCGCTGGCCTCGTTACAATCGAGGCGGGCAGGCCGGTACTTGACCGCTGGCTCGGGAGGAAATACGGCTCCCTGACGTTTCGGGCGACGCAGGTGCTTTCGGGGCATGGCTGCTTCGGGAAGTACCTGTGTCGTCTGAACAGGGAGCCAAATGCTCGGTGCTATCCCTGCACCCACTGTCCGGAGGACACGGCGTGGCATACGCTGGCCGAGTGTGTTGCATGGGAGGAGCCGCGTCGTGGCCTCATTTCGGAAGTCGGAGGCGACCTGTCGCTGCCGGCCGTGGTTTGTTCCATGGTCGGCAGTGCAGTCTTGGGATGCGGTGATCTCCTTCTGTGAGAATGTCATCTCGCAGAAGAAGGCTGCGGAAAGGGATATGACTAGTGCACTCCCTTCCCGAACCAGGCGCACCGGGCGTCGAAGAAGGGTGGACAACGCCCTCTTCTAGCCCCCCTAAAAAGGGTCTAGGGCCGACGGATTCGGGGACGTCCGTTGGCCCATCAACCGAGACCCGAGATGGCGGCGCGTAGTGTTCCACGCGCGCCTCTCTTAGACGTGAAGGGGAGTTAAGATCTTACTCCTCACCACGGGATGAGGCCCGCAGACAGCGGGCCGGTACTAGTCCGGGGTAGCGGAAGTCCCATTCGCACCCGCAGCCCCGGAGTCAAGTATATGAGGGAACACCGGGGTGGTTTTTAGTCAGTAAGAGTCTGACAGGCCCCTTCGCCCGCCCCAGGCGAAGGACATCCATGAGGATTTTCCAGCCCGGCAACAAAAAAAAAAAAGGGAATGGAGTACTACATTCCATTCTCTGACGTAACAATATCTGGCGAAGCTCGGCCATGGTTTGGTGCTGAGTGCAAACGCGCTGATGCGCTTAAACACGCGGCCTACCTGGCATGGGTCGACGCTCGGACGTTTGCGCGTCCGAGCGTCGACCCATGCCAGGTAGGCCGCGTGCAAATGACGTGAGTCAGAAGAAGAGAGCCTTCAACAGGACTGCCAAGTCCTGCAAGAAGGTGTTGTTGAGGTCTCGGTTTGACCACATTAGCCGAATTGGGAACAACCTTGCTTCTTACGCAGCTGGTAGTAAGGCGTTTTGGTCCCTGGCTAAGTCGGTTGAATCCAACTTCTGCCGCCCCTCACTACCTCCACTGCTGAAACCCGACGGGTCGCTGGCCCACTTGTTTGCCTCTCTGTTTGCGGAATGTTCGCGTCTAGATCCTGGTAGCCCGAGGCCCCCTGGTACTCTTGGTGGATGCGAGTCGATTATGTCGGACATTCGCATTCATCAGAAGGATGTCCGAAGGGTACTGCGTAACCTAGACGTGAACAAGGCTAGTGGCCCCCCGACGGGATAACGGCAATCGTACTGAGGTCTTGTGCGCCTGAGTTGTCTGCAATCTTCACACGCCTATTTCATCTTTCATTTGAGACTGGAAAAGTAGCGATGGCTTGGAAGCAAGCTAACGTGCAACCCGTGCCCAAGAAATAGTCGAGCTGACCCAGCAAATTATAGGCCCATCTCGGTAACTTCCGTACTCTGTAAGAGTATGGAACGTACGAGTATACTGAATGGCAAGCTCCTGGCATACCTAGAAGCTAACGATATCCTCAGTGACCGACAATCGGCTTTCGCCGAAATCAGTCACTGGGGATCTTATTTATTTATTAAAACTTCATGCAACACAAATGTACAAAGGCGGACTTAATGCCTTAGGCATTCTCTACCAGTCAACCAAGGGTGGTGGAGAGATAACATGGCAGGTGCATAAACTAAAAAAATAAAATAATTCTAAGACGAAAATAATTACAAAAGTATATATAAATATAGTTAAAATAAACATACATATATATTTAATATAATATACCTACGTATATAATAATAATATATAAAGTTAGAGATAAGGATTTTGAGACGACTCCTTTACATGTTAAGAAGGTAATTCCGCTACTTTCGCTTAAATGCATACTGACTGGATCTTCTAGCGTATGCCATTCACATTTGGAGTGAGGCCATCGAGAAACAAGAGGAAGCCCTTGCGGTCTCCCTTGACATCTCGAAGGCCTTCGACAGGGTCTGGCACGATAGCCTAATTGCCAAGCTCCCTTCCTTCGATCTGCCCGCTGCTTTGTGTGATTGGATTGCAGATTTCCTGAGGGATCAGACTATCCGAGTGGTCATAGATGGCTGCTCATCCGGACTGCTAGCTATTAATGCCGGTGTTCCTCAGGGGTCGGTGCTCTCGGCAACATTGTTTTTTGCTGCATATTAACGATCTGCTAAAACCCGGTACTTTTGGGTATGCAGACATCAAAGGCTTCTGTGGTTTGTAGCATATATAATTATGTAATATTCGGATATATATATTTTGATCACTAATAAACAAAAACTGTCGATGTACAAAATATAAGTATCTCATTTATTTTCTACTAGCTGTGCCCGCGACTTCGTTCGCGTGGTTGTCGAGAACAAAACAACGTCGTTTAGATAAGAGTATATCACCTTTTTGATGATTTAGATAAGAGTCCTGACTTTGGTATAGTTGATTACGTTAATGCTTCTCTATATACTATGTTAGCGGTGGAATTACCCGGAGCATATACAAAAAGGTTGTTTGGGTTGCTAACACGTGATAGAGAAACATAGAGTTGGCCGTGTGAAAAACAATCAAAAGTAAGGTCTACACCCGCAACGGATAACGTCTGGCCTTGGGCTTTATTAATAGTCATAGCGTAACAGAGGCTTACAGGAAATTGCACACGTTTGAAAGTAAACGGAAAATTATTGGGGATAATGGGTATCCTGGGAATGAAAACAACATCACCGGAGCCGCAACCTGTTAAGATTTCGGCTTCGATGACATTTCGTTGGAGATTTGTTACTCTCAACCGAGTTCCATTGCATAGTTTTGGTGGGCTTAAATTTCTGAGTAGAATGATTGGTACTCCGACTTTTAAATAAATTTTGTGTGCTGGAAGACCTGGTGTATTTAGAGAGTCTAAAAACTCTACTGGATAGTGGGTGGCATCTCCTTCTTCTAAAACCGTGTTAATAGATAAATATTCCCTACTTTCTCCAGAAACATGTACCAATATTTGAGAATTTATTGCTGCTGCTTGGTCGTTGCGAGGTGCCAAAATAGCTCGTTGGCATAGCCAAGCAGCGTCATGGTTCGAGATCTCTGATGGATCTCCGTATACAGAGGAAATGAGTTCCTGCTGTGAGGCAACAGAAGAACACAGGCTTTCGACTAAAGTTACTTTACCTCCTTCTTGAGTCGGGTATGTGCCGTTACCAATTTGAAGTAGTAAATTTGAGAAAACCTGCGCGTTTGCGTCACCTCCCAAATATGCTCGCATATTAAAGCTCAAATTAGTTAATATGACACTACGCCATAAAATAGAGCTCTTTAAACAGGCACCTATTTCATCGGCCCTCGTTCCTCTGGGTATTATAGGGAGTGTCTGCCTGAAGTCTCCACAGAATAGCACCGTTAAGCCTCCCATCGGTCGGTCATTTTGTCTTATATCTCGCAACGTTCTATCTACAGCTTCCACAGCTTTACGATTTGCCATCGTATACTCGTCCCAAACGATAAGGGCGCAATCGCGTAAAACCCTTGCTTTATCACTATTGCGAGACACGTTGCAAACAGGGTTTTCTGTGCGGTCCAAGTCGATTGGTATTTTAAATGTTGTATGTGCAGTTTTTCCTCCTGGTAATAAAGTGGCAGCTATTCCTGAGGAAGCGACGGCAAGGGCAATTTTGTTTTGGCTCCTTATTTGAGCCAAGATAACTTTAGTGAGGAAAGTTTTACCTGTTCCACCAGGTGCATCTAAAAACAGCATTTCTCCTAATGAATGTTCTACACTACAGCATACTCTATCAAAGATTTGACGTTGTTCTGTCGTCAAATTTGAACAGCCATTTCGCAATATTTCTGCTAACTCTTCGGGGTTGTAATTTATTTCAGATGTATACTCCCTATTAATTCGTTCCCCACCAACTGTCGGTGTCGGCAAGCCGTATTGACTGAGGGGGTTCCCTCCTATACTTGTAACTATATCTTGTATAGCCAGCAAAGCCCTATTATGGCAGCTTTCACGTACTTGGTCAGAAGTTTCACTATTTATATTTTGCTGTCTCAAAAAATCTTCGGCAAACGCGTCTTTATATTTTTGCCACAACTGCCCAGCGTCCGATAGGCCACAAAATGTCAACAAAATGGCAAATAAATGGCGCAAACGATGTGGACTATCACTGACGCATGCTTCGGCTAAAGCATCATCCCAATGCTGATCGCCATCTAATAAATGCCGTGCGCGGCAAGCAGCTTGAAATGTGGGATATTCTATATCGTCCACTTTGCGGAGCTCAGCAAAAGAAGTAGGTCCTCGCACTGTGTGAAGAAGAAGGCGTAAATAATAACACTGCATTATTTGGGTGCACCGTGTATACTCTTCCAATCACGTGTTCTTTAAAAATGCCGGACTCGCCTTCTACAGCAGTTCCACGTCTCCTGCGATTAAAAACACCTTGCTGCTTGTTATAAGTATAATAATGTGGCACTTCATTGTACAACAGAGACTTAGCGAAATTGTCTCTTTCGCAAAGGCGAAAGAATGCGAGCAAGGTGGTTTGTCTTGGGTTGTTCATTCTTTCTGCCACATTTTCTGGCTGAAAGTAAACTCGCTGCCCGCCTTCCAGGTGCACGTCAAGATGGATGACTGGCGGATACCTTTCATGAATAGGGAAACTCAAAATGCGCCAAACTGCCTCCGAAGAGCTTATGTATCGGCCAGATTGATACCTTGTCACTTCATCAAATTGGTTGTTATTTCTTAGTGCTATCATGGCTTGATCACTACCTTTATTAACATATTTACATATATATTTTATAGATTCGACGCTATTACAAATTTCAACATTAATGTGTGCTTGAAAAGCGTTTGACAAAACTGGAGAATACGGTACCACCCAACTATTATTTAGAATTATTTCTTGTCCACGGAATCTGACAGTAGCTGTGAAACCACCTTGTGACGGTGATCTTCGCCGGTATTGCGGATACCCATTTTCCCCAGCCATAGTTAGTTCTTTCAGTGCTCTGGGGTATTTTTTTGAGCATTGACCATCTTTCATGCACGGTGATTCCCTGTTTAAGAGGCCACATGGCCCGTGAACCATATGTGTTTTTACTATGTCATGCAAAATCGGATCTGCATTATAGTCCGGAAATTCTGCACTTATGACACTGTCTATAGCATCGGGACGAATTTTTTCTTCCAGCCACAGAAGAATGTGCGCGTGGGGTAAACCACGCTTTTGCCACTCGACGCTATACATAAAACAAAGAGTTGAACCGAAAACTTTCTCCTTTGTAAGTAGATTAATCAAGACTTTGAGTTTTAAATGAAAAATCCTAGCAATAATGTCATGTCTGTCGTATGACGCCTGTCCTGTGAGAAGTGCCTGGCAAATCTCCGTCCACTTTGGATTTGTTGTAAATGTTATAAAAAGGTCCGGCCGGCCGTATTTACGGACGTAACAAAAAGCATCTTGCGTTCGTTCGTGCATATACCGCGGACCGCCTGTGAAACTGGATGGCAAAATAACCAATCGACCCAAGTTTTCGACGTTATTATCTGATTGCATGGCGTCCCGCAAGTGCACGTATTCTTCAGCGCGTAACCGTCGCTGGTTAGTGCGAATATACACTAAACGTTCAGTTTCTATTTTTGCGTACATGTCCACAATAAATTGGCTGAACAAACCACGAAATCGTTGCAAATATACGAAACTGTTTTGCCTTATTTGTAAAAGGTAGGAATAGTATTGTTGAGCAGATATTTTTTTTTGATAATTAGTGACTCTCGTAGTAGGGTTCACTTGGTACAGCCCAAAATTGTACCCATCTTCACCATGACAATAAATTAGTGGATATTGCAGGGCGTCGTAAGCTCGGTGGGTTTCCAAAATGCGTTGAAGGCGATCGTCGCGTGTACGCAACACGATATCACGTCTCTCACACTCCTGGTCGACTAAAACAACTGCAACTTCATCTGCGACGGGTGCATTGTGTCTTCCACGGTGTTCACCCACAGGACGTCTATCGGCACTTATAACAATTTTGAAATCATTGCTGCCTTGTGGAATTGACTCCAATGCAGCTTTGAATTCACGAACGTACTGGTTAACGTGATGCAGCAATTCTTGAAGTTGACCCAAAAGCTCAGCATTGAGCTGGGGAAAATTGTGATTTCTAACATTGAGCTGTTGCGTGTAATCGGATACAAAATAAATTTGGAGAAATTTGGGTTCATTTTCTGGCAGCAAAGATCCAATAAGGTGATAAACTTGACCTTGTACTTTGAAGGTTGGTGTTCAGGTTAAAAAAGAGCAAACGGAATCATAGCGATCAATAATAATTTAATACCGGGTAATTACCCACTAGCTCGATAGATGGCGTTGTCGTCGAATTAGAAGTCGCTATGGTTTCGTTACCGCTCGTAGTATAAGGTCTAAGATAACTTTTTTGTTTTTTGTGAGCCTCATAAAGTCAAAGTATTTTAATACACGTATTGAACCGATAGTAGTGCGATATTATTTAATCCTCTCTAATATCACGCGGAGTTACGGACCCTCGGGAATTATACATGGTCCTTCGAGAACCGGATTTGGTCGGGAGTGCTTTTGGTGGTCTCCGGTGGTGGTAGAGATTACCACCCTTCGCGTCTATACTGGGCAGTGGATCGCTGTTCAGAGCATCCCCTTCAAGTGGGGACACCAGGTGAGAGGTGTCAGGAGCTGGAGGTGGATCCGGTTGGAGCTGGGAGCAGCCAGTGGAGCGTGGTGCAGCATTACTGGTGGCAGCTACAACTGGAGGAACGACGCAAGGGAGGAAAAGACGGCAGACCGTGGACAAGCAGAGGGCGCCGGGCGGGGGCTTGCGGTGCAGTACAGCGCGCCGCTATTGTGGTGCAGTACAGCAGTATCAGCAGTGTGCTAGTGAGTGAAATAATTGGTGAAACCGTGAGTACATTTTGCATCATAATCAGGACGAATTCAATATTAATTTTAAAATCTCAATAAAAAGTGCAACATTTTGAAGAAACAGAAATATAACTTTTTCTTAGTAGAAACTTAAAGACTTGTAAAAATTATATGTGAAAAGTGGTTCTGACGGGGAATCCATGCCCGATTTTTGACCCAAGTGACTTAGTGTATGGACTTGTGAAATTTTAGAAACTTTTAGAAAAAATTAATAAGACATATATTCTATTTTTCTATTTGTTTTGGTAAAAACGGTATAAAATAATTGTTTCAAAAATGGAGTCTTTTCTTACTATACAGGAGGATATTAGTACAAAATGGAAAAAGCAAAGTCCAATCTAAAGAAAGCTCCTAAAGAGCGATTAACTTATGCTTATTTAGAGACTCGTCTTGAAAATTTGGAACAATTATGGCATACATTCACGGCCACTCATAAAGAAATGTTGAGTACGATAAAAAGGGTTGAATTGTCTAACTCTAGTTATGTTAAAAATGGTCTTTATGATGAAGTTGAGGAATTTTATGTGGAATTTAAAAGCGAATTAAAGGAATTGTTGTATAAGGGAAATTCAACGACGTTATGTGTGGATTCTAAGCCTATTGGTCAGAACGAAAATAGTGTCAGTAGAGTAAAGTTACCAGAAATAAAAATACCCTCATTTTCGGGAAAGTACTCTGAGTGGCAAACATTTAGAGACCTATTTGTAGGATTGGTGCACGAGAATTCGTCGCTAGACGATGCACAGAGATTTTATTATTTAAAAGGACATTTAAGTGGGGAGGCTGAGCAATTATTAAGAAACATTAAGGTTACATCTGACAACTATAAAATTGCGTGGTCAAAATTAGATAAAATGTACAATAACAAAAAGTTTCTAGCTAATGGGATAATAAAAAGATTACTCAATCAAAAGACTTTGTCCTGTGAATCGGCTGGCGAAATAAAAAGGCTTATAACTACTACTTCAGAATGTTTGGAGTCTATTGGTAACTTGGGGGTGGATGTCTCTTCCTGGGACCTTATTATTATACATATAATCAGTGGAAAATTAGACAAAGAGACCAGGAAAGTTTGGGAACTCAAAATAGCATCGGATTCAAGTGATGATTTACCTACGTTTATACAGTTTTCGGAATTTTTAAATAGTCGCTTTAGAGGTTTGGAGAATTTAGACAAGACAGATAACAGGGAAAGATATCCACACCCAAAAGGAACTCAATCGTTTCATGTATTAAAAGATAAAAAGACAGTGTCATGTGCATTTTGCTCAGCCGATCATAGGATTACATCTTGTCCGAAATTTGGAAAAGAGTCAAATGAAGCTAGGCGTAATTTCGTCCAGGAACATAATTTGTGTTTTGTTTGCCTATACAGTAACCACTCTGCCAAACATTGCAAAACCACTCTTAAGTGCCAGGTGTGTAAACGCCGCCACCATTCTTTGTTGCACCCAACAGGTGTTTCTGGGTCTGTAATTAGTGAAAACGGTAGTGGGGCTCACGAGGAAATCTCATCAGCAGTTGTTAAGGTGATGAAGGAGGCTAATAAAAATAGTAACACTGATGTAGCCGCGCAAGCGGAGGGGTCAAGCAAGCCACTAGTCTCTTGTTTCTCGACTGGAAGTGGTCGCAAAACCGTTTTATTAACGACTGCGTTAATTAAGGCGGAGTCGAAAGACGGGACCTATCGAGTAGTCAGGGCTTTGCTTGATCAAGGATCCCAAGGTTCGTTCGTTACGGAATCTACGGTCCAATTTTTGGGATTAAATAAAACGCCATCCAGGCAAACTGTGATAGGAGTAGGCGGGGACAAAAGTGCGACGGCTAAGTCAACCGTTGTGCTTAAAGTGAGGTCTAGAATAGATCCAACTATCCAAATACATGTAAACGCTTTCGTCCTGAAGTCAGTCACTGCGCTTCTCCCAGCTACTAAAGTAACCAGGGTAGAATGGGTTGACTTGACTGATGATGACTTGGCTGATCCAGAATACTACAGGCCTAATAAAATTGATGTTTTATTAGGTGCTGAAGTTTACAGTCAAGTCATCCAGGAGGGAATTAAAAGGAATGTTGCTGGAACTCTTTTAGCGCAAGACACCACGTTAGGTTGGATATTGTCAGGGACCTTTGAAGTGGATCGTACTAGTAACCCCTCACTTATCACCGTGATGCATTCAAGCCTGGAAACGGATGATTTGCTCAAAAAGTTTTGGGAGCTGGAAGCGGAACCATCTAGAAAAAATATGCTAACGGAGGAAGAAAATAAATGCGAAAAATTATATGCAGCTACTACGGAACGTGACGAGAGTGGCCGATATATAGTAAGGCTGCCATTACGTGATGTAGACCCGGTCAGCAAGGTTGGTGAATCGAAGGGCATCGCTGAAAAAAGATTAAGATCGTTAGAGAGTAAATTCAGCAAAAATAGCAAATTCAAAGAAGATTATACGAGAGTTCTCGAAGAATATTTAGAGCTGAAACACATGAGAAAGGTAGCAGAAAAAGAAGAAAAGAATATTCAAAAAGCGATCTACTTACCTCACCATGCTGTTATCCGGGAGGATAAGGAAACGTCGAAGGTCCGCGTCGTTTTTGATGCGTCCTGCAAGGGAACGAATGGGATGTCACTTAACGACAATTTGTTAGTTGGTCCTACCTTGCAGCCGGAACTCCGGCACACTATTATGCGATGGAGAACACATCGGATATGTCTCGTAGCGGACATAATCAAAATGTACCGGCAAGTTTTAGTAAATAGGAAGGACGTAATATTACAACGAATCCTCTGGAGAGACAGTCCTAAAAAAGAAATAGAAGAATATGAATTAGACACAGTTACGTTCGGCACGGCGTCGGCACCATATCTAGCTGTAAGGTCGCTACAACAGTTAGTAAACGATGAGTGCCTAGATCAACCAGAAATTGCGAGGATCATTTTAAAGGATTTTTATATGGACGATGTAATGACCGGAGCTGAAAATGAAGAAACTTGTTTTAATATATACACAGAGTTAACCAAAGTGTTATCCAGAGGAGGATTTCCATTACAAAAATGGAGGAGTAATAGTAAAAAATTACTAAATAAAATAAGGGATGAGAAAGAAACAACGGATGAAAGGTTAAATATAAAAATGGATAGTGTTACGAAGATACTGGGACTTGCCTGGAACTCGAACGAGGACTTCTTTCAGTACTCGGTGGAACTCCAGCCGTTGACGCCACCTGTAACAAAAAGAAAAATTATTTCCGAGATTTCAAGGTTATTTGATCCGTTGGGTTGGTTGGCACCAAGTATTATCTTAGCCAAAATATTTATTCAGAAATTGTGGCTAGCAGGGTTAAAATGGGATCAAGAAATTCCAAACAATTTAATACAAGAATGGATTACTTACCACCGTAACTTAGTTTTTTTGGTCAATATTAAAATCCCACGATGGTTACACCAACATTCAAACAACGTGAAAACTGAACTGCACGGGTTCTCAGATGCTTCCAAAATGGCGTATTCAGCAGTCATTTACATTAGGGTTGTGGATCAGAAAGGTAATATTTATGTTGATTTAGTCACTTCAAAAACGAAAGTGGCCCCCATTAGACAAGTTTCTATTCCACGATTAGAACTTTGTGGTGCAGTTCTCCTTGCCAAATTGATGGTGGAAGTTGGCGAAGTGCTGAACATACCAAAGACCGATTGGCATGCATGGACCGACAGTGAAGTGGTGCTAGCTTGGCTCAACGGCCACCCGAGCCGCTGGAAAACTTTTGTGGCTAATCGTGTTTCAGATATTTTGAACATATTAGACACACATTACTGGTCTCACGTGTCATCTAAACAGAATCCCGCAGACTGTGCTTCGCGTGGAGTGTCCCCTGCTGAACTTGAATCCACTACTATATGGTGGAAGGGTCCGGATTATTTAAGACAGCAGGAGGTTAAGTACAAAAGGCCGAAACATCTGGTTACACACTTAGAAGAAGTGAAAGTACATACGATTACATTTGACATTGCCTTTTGGAATAAGTTTTCATCGCTTTCGAAATTGATTCGAGTTTTAGCTTATTGCCGTAGATTTTTGAACCTAAGAAAAAACCTGAAGACTAGGAGTGGTACAGGGTCACGACATTTATCTAAACAAGAGCTAGAAGACTCAACAGAGATATGTATAAGGATATGTCAAGAAGAAGGATTCACAAATGAGTTGGAAGAGCTGAAAAACAACAAGGTAGAAAATAATAATGGAAAGTTAAAATCATTAAACATATTTCTGGATTCTAAGGGAATCATCAGAGTTGGAGGACGGCTTGAAATGTCGCAGCTAAATTATGAAAGAGTACATCCTATACTGATACCAAATAACTCATTTTTAACCAATCTTTTGATAGCAGACGCACATGATAAAACCATGCATGGGGGCCCTCAACTGATGATTACCTACTTACGGGCAAAGTATTGGATAATGGGAGTGAAGTTGCTGGCAAGAAAGTATGTAAGGGGCTGCGTGAGGTGTATCCGATATACAGCCAAAACGCGTACACAACTTATGGGACAGTTACCACATTCTCGTCTAACGCCAAATAAACCTTTTCTATGTAGTGGAATAGATTACGCTGGCCCTATAAACATCAGAGTATCTAAAGGTCGCGGTAACAAGTCATACAAAGGCTACATCGCCTTGTTTATATGCATGGCCACCAGGGCAGTGCATTTGGAGGCAGTAAGTGAGTTAAGCACTAAGGGTTTCCTGACTGCTTTCAAACGGTTTGTGGCTAGGCGTGGTCGTTGTGCTGATATTCACAGCGACAATGGGACTAATTTTGTGGGTGCTGCACGAGAACTGCTTTACTTGTTTAATGAGGAAAGGTCAGGCTGTAATACAGAATTAGCAGAGGAGCTCGCGAACAATGGCACACAGTGGCATTTTATACCTCCTCACTCACCAAATTTTGGGGGTCTTTGGGAGGCAGGTATAAAGTCTACCAAGTATCACCTCAAGCGGGTGATTGGAAACTCAACGCTGACATTTGAAGAAATCACCACGGTGTTAGCTCAAATTGAAGCATGCCTCAATTCAAGGCCATTGTCTTATGTGGAAGATCAGGACAAATTAGTGATCTTAACTCCAGGTCATTTCCTGGTGGGGGAGCCATTAGTGCTACCGCCTGACCACAATTATGAAAGGGCTAACGTTAATAGTCTCCAACGATGGCAACTTCATCAGAGGATGATGCAAGATTTCTGGCGTCGATGGTCGCACGATTACCTTCACCAGTTCTTACAGCGTCATAAATGGAACTATAGAAGTCCAGAACCATCTGTTGGTGAAGTGGTATTAATCAAGGAGGACGGTATGCCCCCTGGCAAGTGGTTGCTGGGTAGGATCGAACAAAAACATCCAGGGCCTGATGGTATTACTCGGGTTGTTTCGGTACGCACCCAATCGTCTACTATAAAGAGACCAACCTCTAAACTTTGTATATTACCTGTAACCAATTAGTGTAGAAGATTTTGTATATTTTTTTTGTATTCGAACATGGTTGTATGTTTTAGAGAAAGATTGTTTTTTTATTGTTGTTTGCAATTTAAGGTGTTAGAACTTAAGTGTTTATTGTGTTTATTTGTAGTTTTCCCACCAACGACAAGGCACCAAATTTGTACTAAGCTGGCTGATAAAGAAGGACATTTTGCCAATATGTCCTTGGTGGGCAGTATGTTCAGGTTAAAAAAGAGCAAACGGAATCATAGCGATCAATAATAATTTAATACCGGGTAATTACCCACTAGCTCGATAGATGGCGTTGTCGTCGAATTAGAAGTCGCTATGGTTTCGTTACCGCTCGTAGTATAAGGTCTAAGATAACTTTTTTGTTTTTTGTGAGCCTCATAAAGTCAAAGTATTTTTAATACACGTATTGAACCGATAGTAGTGCGATATTATTTAATCCTCTCTAATATCACGCGGAGTTACGGACCCTCGGGAATATACAGTTGGCATGAACGGTCCTTCCGTTATTTGTTTTGCCCCAAAGGAAGTCATTTGGAAAGCACTGTTATATAAACGAATATTATCCAAAAAACGGTTCGACTGGGGATGATCGCCATTCAGGAGACTTTTAAGTAAGTGTGGTGGATCTTGGAAATTTGGAAGAACAATTTTTCCATTTGAGCAGCACATTCCATCTGTCTCTTTCCTCCATTTCAAAGCATGACAAAAATTACAAATTTCTCTCATGTCACCCACGAAAGTAAAGCCAGCATAATTAATTCTAGACGAATATGTGAACCCTGATTTTTCCCTATTGTCCCAAGGTAATAAAATATTTGCATCGTCATTTTCCATGGACTCATCAGCTCCGCTATTTGTTTCTCTATTCATATGGTATCGAGCTCGTTCTATTTCTAGGCGAGATTGACGTTGTTCTGCTGTTTCTGCTCGTCTTAGTTCATCTATTCTTTCCCTTTCAGATGCAAGATAACTTTCATTGTTTCTTTGTACACCTACATAGTTATGTCTAGCTATTTGTAATCGTTCTTCTCTTTGGGAGAGAGATTCAGACTCGCGCGAGAGAGCGTGTCGCTCTCGGTCAGATGACAGACGTGCTTGGCGTTCCTCGATACTCTCTTGAGAACGCAAAGTCGCGGTCCGAGTTCTTTGCGAACTTAAGCGCGACTCCCTTTCTGTGAAAGTCTCTGACTCGCGTGAGAGAGACTGGCGCTCCCGATCAGCAGACAGCCGAACTTCGCGTTCCTGGATATTCTCTTGAGAACGCAAAGTCGCGGTCCGAGTTCTTTGCGAACTTAAGCGCGACTCCCTTTCTGTGAAAGTCTCTGACTCGCGTGAGAGAGACTGGCGCTCCCGATCAGCAGACAGCCGAACTTCGCGTTCCTGGATATTCTCTTGAGAACGCAAAGTCGCGGTCCGAGTTCTTTGCGAACTTAAGCGCGACTCCCTTTCTGTGAATGTCTCTGACTCACGTGAGAGAGAGTGGCGCTCCCGATCAGCAGACAGCCGGTCTTCGCGTTCCTGGATACTCTCTTGAGACCGCAAAGTCGCGGTCCGTGTTCTTTGTGAACTTAAACGTGACTCCCTTTCGGTGAACGTTTCCGATTCACGTGAAAGAGCGATGTGCTCTCGGTTAGCAGATAACCGTGCTTCACGATCTTCTTCCGATTCCTGAGACCTACAAAGTCTCATCCTTTTCGCATTTCGGCTACGCAGCGAAAGGTTAGTTTTTTTTCTTTGAGGCATTTTCAAGGAAAATTAAAGCAATAAACAAAACTAACAACACTTATGACTGAATAGCCTACAAACTTAAAAGATCGGTGCGTCGAACAGTCTAGTGTGACAACGTATCGTCTGTTCGTGGTCGTGACTCAACGAATTGGCAACACTAACTTACTGTATAACGATTGGCACTATTGGATTCAAACTACGAAGTAAATCAAATACAATCTTTACTTCGTACTTCAAACCAATGACCAAAGTTGACCAAACGAAACCAATAAGATAAGCAAATACTTTTTTTTCGACCAATTTAGAAAATCGATAAACCAAGCAACCAAAGAACTTTTACGACACACGCAAGAACTTTTAAGACACCTAACGAAACCCAATTTGCCTAGTAAACACGGTGGACGTCATCCTCGCGCGGAAAATCTTAACACCGCGATTCAGAAAATGACGTCATTTGCACAACGCCATCTATCGGATTTAGATTTCAACTATCAACATTAGTTCTATTTTTAGTCTTAAGATGTCGTTGCAAGTACTATACTTAATTGCGTAACGTAATATTTTACTTCTTGAACTCACTAAATTAATCATATCTTTTGATAGAGTGAACCGATTTCGATGAAACAAAAACTAAGTTAATCCTCAAGTTGCGTATAATTTTTGTATATAAACATTGTCAGCATTGAATTCGTAGATTTTACGTGATGTGCGCACAAACAAACAGACAAACAGACAAACAGACAAAAATTTCAAAAATGATGGAAATGGGTTCTGTTACTTATCTTTTCACACGCTGGCTATTTTTTGTTTCAATTTCTTCAATGTACAAAAATGACTTTTCTACAGATTTATTATATGTATAGATATGTACAAAATAATGTCTTTATGAAAAGACATTATGTTACCTGTTGATAAATCTCGTTGGGGCCTGCCAGATAGACTCACACGTGTGCACTAACTTTCAAGTCTTAGGTACTTACTTATTTAGGAGAAAATAAAAAGAAAATTATTATTTATTTATTTTATTTATTACATACATACCTACACCTATCATTACAGTTACCCAATGCGATAGTTTAGACAAAAATAATAATAACAAATACATTTCAGTTCATAGATACAATTCAATTAACATTAATAATACAAAAACAATACAATAAATTAATCAATTTAATACGATTATTATTTCAATAAAAATCACAACACAACACAACCAAATCCAATGCGATAAATGTGCTTATCCTAACTTATACTAACATCTATAACTAATTATAAATAATGCATTCCTTGTGAATTCACCCAGAATACAACAAAAGTCCGACTCATTGGCAATCAGGTTGAGCGTTCGAAGTGCACGCGTCAGCGGCGCCTCCCCTTAAGGCCGGGACTCCACCAAAGCGGAGATGTGTGCGGTGTGCTGTGTGCTGTGCGAGAACAACCAATAGAATTGTGTTATCCACACATCTCTCCGGTCAGCTTCTTCTATTGGTTGTTCTCGCACAGCACACAACACACCGCACACATCTCCGCTTTGGTGGAGTCCCGGCCTAAAAGGTTGGTCCGACCACGCGGCTCCACCAGCAGGGTCGGTCGCCGTCGTCGCCACACGTACCTGTCGGGAACACACAGGCTTACCTGCCCTAAAATAATTGCATTATGCAACTTCCCTCTCAATATTTTGAATACATGTGAGGTGAGTGCCAAATCCCTCCTAACCCTTATCTCATTGTATCCCACCATACCCAAAAAAATAAGGTGGGATACATCAACGGATAAAAGGGATAGACACCTTAGTACCTCATAAATATCTAATAAATTTATTTTGTACTTTCCCCAATGCGGAGAACAGATGAATGTGTTGCATTCTAGCAGGCTCCTAACCAATGCGTTATACAATGCAATGATAGCTTCCACATTCGTGAACCCGCGAACCGTACGATGCATGAAACCTAAATTTCTAAGAACCTTTCTGAAGCAACGCGTGATGTGATCATGAAAAGTCAAGCTGGTGTTGAAACTTACCCCCAAGTCCTTGATTTCTGTGACTCGTACCATTGGCCATCCGTCAATATGGTAGCTGCACACGATGGTATTGTATGCACGAGAAAAAGTTATTGACACACACTTCGAGCTATTGAACTGCAGGAAATTTTCTTGGCTCCAGCTCACAATCACAACCCTGTCAATGTCTCTGTAACTGACGCAGTCATCATCGCTTTCTATTGCGAAAGATAATTTAAGGTCGTTGGCAAACAACAAACAGTTAGCATCTTGGACTACTTCTGGTAAGTCGTTTACCACCAAGAGGAAACCCAAAGGTCCAAGATTACTACCCTGACTAACTCCCGATCTTGTGAAATACGGATCTGACACATGTCCCGCATATTCCACATATTGTCGCCAATCCCTCAAATAGCTGGCAAAAACTGAAGTGAAAAGTGAAACCTACATTATCTAATTTAACATTATTTGAAACAAAGTTATGGAATTGTTTACTTTAAATCTTCAGCAAAGTTTCAACTTGCAAAACACTCAATTAAATCTTAATTTTAATCAGGAATTTTGAAGAATTTTCACAGAAAAAAAAGTACAAAGCAAGCAAGAAATGAACACCTTGGAAACAGCTCGGAGCATTTTTACATGCGAGAGGTAAACAACCATGTGGTTGTCACACCCACTTGATAGTAAGTGGTCACCATAATCGGCCAAGCCCATAGAAATATAAAAAATCGTCTTTGTTATTTCTATGGTCTAACCTTCCTTTTCCCACCCATGTTGTAGTCGGTTTCCAGTGTAACTGGATACAACTGAATACCATTGCTGGAGCATGGCCTATGATTCCTGAAGTGGCACTTACTCTCTTCAATTATCATTGTTTTCATTTCTTTTTCAAAAACTTTTGTTGAGAAAACATGTAGGAGTCTAAACTAGAAACAGACAGCTAAAAATTTTCTTCACATCACTGATCATTTTCATTTACTATTAAAAAAGTTTATAAAAGCTCAATTATATTCATAATCCAATATGTCAGCATAGTGATTGTCAATAAGATCTTCATGATTAACTCCAATCATGGATTGTAATTCCCAAGCAATAGTCTGGCCATCGTATGTGGACTGTTCCCCCTCGAGCATCACTTCTAACTCCATGATGTGTCCTAGATCTTCAACAGTGTCAATGTGAATGCGGATTTGGCCTATCACGAACACTTTACTGAAAAAAAATATAATAGGGTTTTTGCAGGTAGGTCAATAAAAAAATGGAACCACTGTACTTTACCGTCGGTCACATTTTTATAGTAGGTATTTTTTTTGGGTAGAGAATACCCTTTTTAGTGTAAATTTGAAAACCCCAAAGTGCGGAAAAACATGGTTTTTTTTTAATGAATTTTTAAAAATATCATTTTGAGGTTATGTTTTAACTTTTTGGGTAAAAATTTCACTAAAAATTGCTCAAAACACAAAAGTTGCTTCTGCAACGTCTCCGGCGCTGCGGGAAGTGCAACCCCTTTGCCCTTGCGTAACAAAGGATAGGCACCCAGGCTCACCTCCGCAGCTTCGGCTTGCTGGTCGCCGGCCGACATGGCTCGCACGGGTGCCTATGCTATGTTACAGCGGACGGGGGTTGCTCTCCCTTCGCGCCTCCGGTTTTTATATACACTCTAGGGGTAGCAGCCGTAGTCCTTTGGCTGCTACCCCTAGAGTGTATCACCGGTTCTAGCGTAGTCCTTTGGCTGCTACCCCTAGAGTGTATCACCGGTTCTAGTGGAGCAGTATTTTTTGAATAAAGTTGATTAAATAAGGAAGGTTTATGTTTATTGTTTTTAGGGTTCCGAAAGTCCGAATGAAAAACGGAACCCTTATAGGGTCACTCCTATGTATGTCTGTCTGTCAGTTTGTCACAGCCAATTTGCTCAGAATCTGCTGGACCGATAGAGTTGAAATTTGGTACACACTGTAACGTATTTCCTTTGTAAACGTCACATGTACAATATTTATTTCGATTTATTGCCATTTTCTGGACATATTTGTTGGAGTTGAAGTCAAAATTCGCTTCTGGCAACATTCAAAATTCATAGATTGCGTCTTAGTACGTTAGTTTGGTTACAACACTACGTGATTTTTTTATCTGTGGTGACAGGAAACGTCAAAGTTGGGAAGATCACTTTTCGACTGGCAGGTTTTGAAGTCACATTGCTTTTTTTGCAATATTTTTTAACCCATGTAAATCATGAGTTATTAGTGCCCAGTTATATTCCTGGCGGCTGGAGCCCTATTTTTGAATGGACAATGTGTTCCAGCAATGATTTCGGTGGAATAATTAATTTAAACCTGATTATGGAGAGACACATGGTGTGTCTAACATAATTTTTTTTTTCCTTTGTTAAAAGCGGTAAGTTATTTGATTGTTGCCTCTTAAAGAGCTCAGTAGTGTTCGAAAGAAGGATGGCCAAATCGTACCCGACAACGAAACGATGGCCTCCCAATACGCCATATTTATGAAAAATACCCTTATTTTTTAAGGTCATAGAAAACACAAGAAATATCTCAATAAGTAGCCACAAAAAAAAGTTATCCAATTTTTTTGTTTTTGTAACTTTTTCTAAATTATTTAGTATAATAGTTTCAGAACGCACCTCTTGACGATTCATTTCGCGTTTGAAATGACTTGGTATTCAAAGACTGTAATTATTCACGTTTTTCTGAAAAGTTTTAACTGTAATTCTATTCAATTAGTTTAGAGGCATCAAATCAACGAATATGCTGATATTATGTATTGGATTCTTGTCATAAAAAATAATTATGTTGGTATAGTAAGTAGTTTTGTTCAAATGCGTACAACGGAACGTCATTTGTCATTGACAAGTTACTTAATCTGTCTGTGGTCATCGTTCATCGACCCGCGCCATTTATATGGCAATATACTACGACAATATCAGAGCCAGCAGCATTCCTCGATGGTGTAGTGATAAGAGAGGATGATGAATAAAAAGTATTTTTGTCAAGCTTATTTCTTTCATTTAAGTACTCTACCAATTATACTTCATTTACTCCTGTTAACAACCATTTCTCAATTTGTCAATATCTATGCAACTTGAGCATTGAAGACTGAAAGGCAGTAGGTATCTAGTGACTAACTCTTCAGCCAGAATTGAAGTGGTCAAACCACAAAAAAGGCTTGGAAGTCTTTCAAGAACCACTTCACGTGTGATGTTATACCAGCTTTGTTGTCTACACTATACATTGTGCAAGTTAGAGCAATATAGGTGTAGTTTTCATTGAATGATCGATGGACAAACAAAGAGTTGGTGCGCTTTGCTACAAGTCCTATTTTTTGGGTAATTCTCTGAGAGAAATCGAAATAAATAGAAACGAGATCGCTAATTACCCTTCTCGCTTATCGCTAACTAGACTCATAAGCTACGCCGCAGTCGGGCAGAAGGTAGTTGTAGATTCTAACCTCAAAAGTATTGTTGACGTTATTATAAAAAATCGTGGTTATTTAGAAATAATTTTCAAACGGGATAGTGTTTACAACATAAAAACAAACCAATCTACCTATAGTTTATTTTGGGACATGAAAAATAATAGTCGAGTCCAGCTCCTATAGAAATTTGGCCATTCTTCTTTGAAGTTCGCATTCCCTAACGTGAAATTTGTTCTTTTCAGCTGTAATCCAGCGCTTTTTTTTTTAAATTGATAGTTTAAATTTAAATTTGGAGTTTGGATGCACCCCTATCTTGGAAAGTGGACAATTCCAGACAGATGTTTCTTACAGGAAGATTTGGTTTATTTTTTCCTTATTATTATTTAGCATACAATAACAGGGTATGTAATTAAAACCTTTTTATTTTCACAATGAACACGTACAGTGCATTATTGAACAAAATTATTGACCTAACCAATAGACCAAACTTGTAAATAAGTAACCTAAATATTTGTTGAATACACAGGAGAAATAATCTAAAATGTTGTAGTTTGAATTCTCTCTGTTATCACCTTCCCTAAGATTAAAAGCCATTTTTGCCGCTGTCTTCTATCCAGGTAATTTCTGTGTTAATCTATTTATTGACGCCTGGCGCCCGAGGTTTTTTTTTTATATTATTATTTTGGCGTTCAATAACCTAATTTTGTTAAACACAGGTGAAATTTCAATTTTGTTGCACACATAAGTGGTAAATTACACATTCACATGACAACACACGAATATCTATGACCCAAACATGGACGTGTACCCTAAATAAATTAATTTGGAATATGGGGGTCACTTTTGGGGTAAAAATCGGAAAATTAAAATCAAAGTTTTTCAAACTGTGTCGTGGGACATATCAAATGAAAGGACACATTATGAGGATCTCGAATTATGTTTTTCATAAGTTTAGAATATTAAATTTTGAAATTATTTAAGGGAATAGATGAAAAATGACCAGTCCCCCTTATCTCCGAAACCACAGTGCCTAAAATTTTCAAGAAAATAGTTCACACAGAAAGTAGTTCTTTACTTATAGATTAGGTACAGGAAAACCTATAAGGTGGAGACACTAAACAAAACCTAAAAAAAAAATATGATTTGTTCGGAACCCTTTGCGCGCGAGTCCGACTCGCTCTTGGCCGCTGCGGCAATTGATACAAAGAAACTGATTTTTCAGATATTAATCACAACTGGGACAATGTAGTGGAACTATGGAAAATTTAACAAACATCTGCCTTTATATGAAAGAGCTTTTAAATATCTAACTGTGCCTGCAACTTCAGTTAAATCAGAAAGAGTATTCTCAGCAACAGGTTACATTCTCAACCTCAGGAGAGTTCTTGTGCAATGACGCTGTCGAAATGTTATGTTTTTTTTAAATTAAAACCATCATTTATTATATTTTACTGGAGTCAACTTATGATTTTTATGTTTGTATACCATTTTTATCTAATTAAAAATTAATGAAAACTCTATTTTTTTTATAAGTAAACCCATTTATCAAACAATATTCATTTTTATCATAGGGTCATAATTCTAACGCAACAACCGGAGATCACCGGTAAATCACCGGAGATCGCCCAATCATTGGTGAATTTCACCGGTACTCAAAATTCCGCACCGGTGCAAACCTCTAATTGCTGCAAAAAAAATTGCGTTTCGTTTCACCTTTAGCAGATACCACAAGAATAAAAAAAATAACTTTAAATTGTCAATAAATCAAAATTATCGTAGTTATTCACCCAAAAAACACAAATGACTGAGAAATGAGTAACAAATTTACAATAGTTACACTAAAAACCATTAAAAATTCACTGTTGTTTTGTCTAAATATAAAACGAAACAACCTAGGAATGAAATTCGTACATTATCTATGGTATCTACCATATGGCAAAAAGTCAATTTTAGTGAAACTTTCTGAAACTTTAGGATTTTTTTTCTCAACGATACGTTTCCGCAGTATAATATTTTACGAAAGTATTTAACTTAGATACATGTACAAGCTGCAAAATAGTGAAGCCTCGAACGAACCGACGCTAAAATACAGTGGAGCCAAAAAAATTTGTTTAGTCTGTTTTATTTTGTTTTTTGAACCATCATAGTTAACTCACCGTTCTTTTACGACTCGACCAGGAATACCCAAACACTTCTTCAGCATTTCGTGTAATAGTTTAGATTTATCGCTTTCTTTGGCGGAGAAATCCAATAACTCGTAGTTGCTAAGCTTAGGGCCTCCTTCGTCGGCTCGACCGTACCTCACTAGCGTGGCTGAGGAATCTGCGTTAAATTTCATCTTCAACCAGCCTTCATTGACTTTGTAAAATATATCCTCTTGATTTATTATTGTCGGAGGACCACACAACTCTTCTAACCGTCGGCAGACGTTTTCATAGTCATTAATTTTCGCTTTGATTTCTACGTTGGGCATGGTTGTATTGTAAGGTGCAGAAAGTAAGCTTCCAATTGAATGCAATTTATTACTTAGTAATAATAATCAAAAAAACACTTGACACAATAAACAATCGACAAGTCCACCAAGAAGAAACGTATTATTATTATACTCTTTGCAACAACAACAAGTATTTCAAGCAAAGCAAGTCGAATCCGCACTAGTATCAAAGAGAATAAGGACTGCTAGTATCTAATCACAGATTACTAATATGCAGGGGGTGTCAACTTTGTATGGGCCGATGTAGAAGAGGTACCCGGGGCAGAAATATCACATTGCCAACCTTAAAAATATTATTAAGGACCCAAAAAATTAGGTCTTTCATAATACTATGTACTTATTTTCAAGTTGTAACACAGGCTCATTGTATATTGTGTGACTGTTTAAAATTTTTCTTTCTGAATGGTAGTTTTTGCTAGAATCACAGCACTAATATAATACTGCTTGAATTAATTCCAACGATATATAAATATTTATTAGATAATTATATTTTTTGTGTTTGATTGAAGTTACGCGGATTTTTTAATTTATATATAATAGCTAAGTATTGTCTAAAACTCAGTTTTATTGAAGTTCAGTTAGAATTGATGCCAAATGTAAGAATTTCATGAAATCATGACATTTGGCATCAATTCTAACTGAAAGAGTTGTATTGATGATTTTAGTGATTATGATTCTATAAATAAACACTTGCTACGTTCGCGAATCAAATTTCTACCAAGATACAACCTGACACTGACCTGCAAATTGCAAAAAACGGAAGAAAATTTGAATTTCGCGGGCTCTGGTGAAGTTTTAACCTTAAGGACGTAAAACTAGGCAATATGGTCAAGCGACTATAGCCTTCCCTTCGGGGTAAATAAAAAAAAAAAACAAAAAATTGTTTTGATGTTTTTTTTTCAAGTTTCGCGTGAAAATATGACTTACTGCAGAATAATTCGTTTTTTTTCTGTATTTCTGCCCTTGTACCTACGGCCTATAACGAAACTGTGAAATAGATGAAAATAAAAGGAAATCTTATAAGTGTGGTTGTTCATCAACCGAACATAACGTAAAATAGTTCCGCTGTAACCTAAACCCGGAGTTCGAAACATTGTTCGGTAAGTAATACACGTAAATGCAACGTAAATTATAAACAGTAGATTAGTTCTCATAAATAACTTAACAGCAGTGATCGCCTAGTGGCAGTGATACTGTAACGTTGCACTCTAAAACTGTAATTAGCTTCTTACGTGAAACCGGTGTCTCGATAACAAAACAATAGATTTCCTATTCTGTCTGTTTCTCTGGTTGAAATAGAGTTACCGCGGTCCTTGGCACACAAGCAACTGAATGAACAAGGGTCGGTTTTAGTCTGACATAAAGACCAGGAAAAGTCATTTTCCACCCTCCAAAAAAAGGGATACACATGGCTGTGTATCCCTTTTTTTTTTCATCATGGCACAAGCCGTCACTACTTACAATGTTGCTATTGTAATTCCAAGTCACTATTTTGAGCAAAATAATACCCAATCATTTTAAAAGGCAATTGTGGTTTTAGCGTGCAATTTTACATTACGCTAGGTACTTTCTTCATCTACGGTTAATTTTGATTGAGTGCTCAAGTGTTATGAAAATAGGCCATCCTTTTTCATTAGTTTTGTATGTACTTATGTACCTACTCATCTTGATATTATTGCATATAATTATTTCAGCAGTTTGCCAGAACTATTGATGAACATGTTATTATTTTCACTTTCAGTTGCATGCTGTGGCCAAAGTACATTTTTCCAGAAGGGCAGTATTCTTTGCAAAATTAGACAAAATTATACAATGATCACAGAATGCTGTGTGAAAAGCATAAAGGCAGACATCACAAAGGCAAAGTTACTTCGAATTGCTATTCCATGTGATGTAAGTGAATATTTTAATAACTGATACAATAATTGTCACTAAAATTGTGTTGATATAAAAAATCAGATGTCCCCTACATAATTATAATTATGTTCTTGTAACTCGTCAAAGTGTTGGGAAAAGCTGAATCTTTTTCGCGATTTCAGGTTTGGTCCCCTAGTAAAAGTTGTTCTTATACCAAAATTTAGTTAATGGTCTAATCTAATTGTATGCATTAACTTAATAATATTATTAAAATACTTTATCATTTTTATTTCAGGTGTTAAATCAGTGCTTCATTGCTGAAATAAATATAGCTGCCATTATCTGCAACATGGATGGAGTGAATCGTAGAACTCTAACAACCTTAGGAGCTAGTAGTCAGCATACGTTCATCACGGTTCATAATAATGAAGTACTGTCTATCTTGAATACACCTCATTTGTTACAATGTTTTAGAAACAATTTTATGAAATATGACATTGAGTATCCAACAAATATTTCATCTGATGGCAAGACAGAGGTAAGCTTAAGTTTCATAATTGTATTATTAAAAAAATCTGTGGTGGTTTACTTAAGTTAAAAAAACTTACTTAAGTTAAAAAAATGGTTTACTTAAGTTAAAAGGTTTACTTAAGTTACTAACATTTTTAATGTGTGTGGTTACAGGTTTTGCTAATTGGTCCTACATAAAGGAGTTTTATGAGATGGACAATGGAAACCCAAATTTTGTGTATGCTACTTCTCTGAAAAAAGAACATTTAAAATCCAACTCAAAACAAAAAATGAGAGTAAAACTGCTGCACAAGTTTTAAGCCACTCTGTTGCAGGAGGAATGTACACCAAAATATCAGCAGGTGAATGGAATGATGCTTATACACACTTATTATTTAATTCCCAGAAATAAATTAAGGCCAAATATTATTGAGTAGAACATTTCCATAAAAAAAGAACTGGGTCTTTATGAAATAGGCAATATATATAATATGTTAAACACAGTAAAATTTATTTATTTTCAGGAGAGCTTTCTGCAGATGCCATTGTGACTGCAGACATAATTAACACAATGGATAAATTATTCGACAGTGTCAACAGTCATTGTTCATGTTGTATTTACGAAGAGGAAAGCTTCATGCTACAAATTTACAGTCAACCAGCCCTCAGTTTACAAGGAACAACTTTACAAGGAAACGATATATTTTTTAAGAGTTATGATTATGTCTGAAGAGCATGTACGCCACCATTAACAGAAGGGTGGATATGAACAATTAATGGGATAGTTCAGTTGTGGAGAAAATTGACAACATACAATATAAAAAGGCTCTCTACACAAAAGCTGCAGCAAGAACCTTCAGAAAATCTTTTTGGGTGCATTAGTGGTAACTGTGCTTCAAATATTAAACCAATATGTGGGTAATTTGTGGCAGGTATTAAAACTGCAATTATATCAAAGTTAGGCCATAATAAGGGCTAAATTTGATTATCTTTTCAATATTATTGGAACAGGGGGGAATTGTGAAGAAGATCAAAATTAAATTATTATTAATAGCTTCAATACATTTTTGTCTTTGTCACAACCCATATGCATAGGCACAGAGCCTGGCAATGAAACTGCATCGGAAACCATTCAATTACCACATAAAATTGAAGAGTTTGTAAATGAAGACAGTGCAGAGATACAGGCATGTGCGTATGTGTGTGGGTTTTTACTGAACCGATTTAAAAATATCTTTCAAAAATGTTCGTGTCAGATAATACTCTGAAGTAAAAAAAATCATTGAACTATGTCACTAAATAAATGGTTACATGCATTGAATTTTGCGCTTCTGTAATCAATCAACGCTTGAACGAAAAAAGTCATGTCACTGATCTCAAGAGAGATATTTTAGAAAATGTTAAAAACATTGTTAATTTTAATTTTCTTCACAATTTTGTTATTCACAAAGAACAAAACATTAATATAATAGAAAATGTTTTTATTATAAAAGATTCTGTGTTTTAAAAAATAGATTGTTCGCTGACGAAGCGTCAGCTGCAGTACTGAAACGCAAAATGAATACCACATAAATAAAAAGATGTGGTACTGCCTATCAAACCAAAAAAACAACAATTGTCTAAAATTAAATTAGTAAAACTAATACTGTATTTAAATTTAGTCATGTTTGTTTAACATAAGTCTTTGTAACTGTAAGTACTTGCACGTCAATGAATAACAGTTGTATGCCATTATACCTGGTGGAACTTTGGCTCCTAAAACACAGGCTTCTGGCCTAGTTTTAGGAGCCATCAGTTCGCCCTTTAATGTGACTCTAATCTATATATATATAAAAATGAATCCCTATTTCCTTGGTCACGGCATCACGCGTGAACGGTTGGACAGATTTCGCTAATTCTTTGTTTGTTGTATTTGTTATTGTCATGATGGTTCTTATGATAGAAAAAATTAAGAAAGTTGCGCGGAAAGTTAGAAAATTTCAGATAACATTACGACAATTTAGGGCCAGCTAGTATACAATACTTCCCAATCTTTGTGTACTTATGTATGTTTTTCTATGCGTACCAATAAACATTTTATTATTTTGAACCTACATGAACATAGAAACTGTTGGAATAAATATGAAACTATTTACATTATTTATTGTTTTATTTC
Source organism: Polia nebulosa (assembly GCA_951329385.1). Classification (NCBI taxonomy): domain Eukaryota; kingdom Metazoa; phylum Arthropoda; class Insecta; order Lepidoptera; family Noctuidae; genus Polia; species Polia nebulosa. The sequence goes on from OX589615.1 coordinate 10,123,286, forward strand.
GCCATATTCACTGTAGGTTTTTTGGTAGGTACATTCTCTTGTAAGAAACTCAATTTGAGTTTCTTACAAGAGAATGTACCTACCAAAAAACATTTTTTTTAAATTTTCTGGGGATGCTATACTTGTGAATTTACCGCCATACGAAAGTATTTTGGGGCTAAGTATAGATGGCGCTTGCGGCAACCGTTCTACGAAATATTGTATGGAGTTGGCATTCTTCTCCGTTAGGAGTATATGTATTCTGTGCTAATATGTCTGTGATCCGCACCACAGACCGAAATTACAGAAATTATATTCTCTTTGCCACAGATTCGCACGCCAGTCAAGTCAATTATTGATTTTTTATTTTATTATCCCCGAAAGGAACGCGAAAGTCTTTTTACCATAATGCCTAGTCTTACGTAGTATATTTATACTTTTTTTGCACCAGAATGCAGATGTTTTTTGCAGTATTTGGCAACAAATGTGTCGAATCAGCCTTCTCGGTAAACTTCGCTGAGGTAGTCAATACTACAATAAAATTTTAAGCTCCATTTTCCCGAGATCGCGCCTGTTTCAGTGATTCCACATATTGTCCATTTGCGTTGACACCTTGAGACACAAAACTACACCAATTTTACATCACAATATCCACTAGGAATCAATAAACGAATAATTAAAACAGACACTGAACTGCACTCCAGAAAATACCGCCAAAAACTCCCAAAGAGTAATATAATATTGTGACGACCTTATGTTGGCGACCTTATGGTGGAGACTGGCACGTTGGAAGTTTGGAACGCCGATTGAAAATTAAGAAGAATAAGAAAGATTTTTGTTTTTGACGAGACTTCTCCTAGCCCGCTCGAAGAGGGCACATGTATTATTTTATTATTCAATATAACGTATTAGTTCGTGATCGCTCTTTTCTTTATCACACAACACACATAAGCAGTCACTCTCGTACACCACACTCTCGCACTGCCAGCGAGTAGAGTATGACAACCCCCAGGAACGTATAGAAATCTCCAGGGACCAGCACTTAGAGAAGCTGCTCCAGGTCCCTATAAGTGGTGGAGGCGCCGGGTACGAGCGCCGTATGTAAGAGTGACGGCAACGGTATGCGGTGGACAAACGGAGGACTGATGCAGTGACAGCCACCAGGATAAGAGGAGTATAGTCCAAGCTGAGTGGTTCCATTTTTATTAAGTGTTAAATCAAATATAATGCAAAATGCGATACTTTTCGGGACACACGTATGAAGTGTGCCTCGAAGAATTTATCGACGAGTTTGTGTCGATGGCCATTGCCAAGGGGTGGCGAAAGAGCGATTATTCGTTAATTCTTGGTGTTTGGTTAAAAGGAGCTGCGCATTATTTTTTTAAATATACGTTCCAGTATGAGATGGAATTTGACACGCTGTGCGCGGAGCTTAGGAGAGAATTCCCATGCAAGTGTGTGTCTTGCAAGCAGAGAATCAATAAGTGTTTTTATAATCTTGAGAGGCCGGACGTTGTGTCCGAGGCGGATGAACAGTCCGAGGATAATGTGAGCGAAGATAATCACGTAATATTATTTTCTAGCTCAACAATTAAAGCAAAGGAGGAGGACGATGATGACCAGAGCTGCGCTGATGCCGGCCTAGTCAATGATGTCCAGGAATGTGAAGACTGCGGTCTAGGCGATGATGACCGAAGCTGTGATAATGAAGATGCAGAATCGGGTCGGTTATTTACAATTATTCCTAGTAATAATATTTCAGAGAAACAAGAGTCAATTGTAGTAAACGAAACATTTGGCGAGCACGAGTCGAATGAAAATTTTATTTGTTTGCGAGTTGTTTTGGCTGATGTCGTCGGCATGGAAAGCTGTGAGGTGGAAGTTCCGTCGGAGACACATGGTTCTTGTGACGATGATTTTGTTCAGGTTGAGTATGTTTCTGCTGATGTTTGTGAGCAGGAGAGCTTCGAAATGGCAGTGGAGTCCAAAGAGCTGTGCGTAACAGTGGAAGTCATGCAAAATCCTGCTATTATTGTTCCAATAGGTGATGGTCCAGCGGATATCTATCGGGATGAAAACTGCATCATAAATATCACTTCACAACATCACAACATTTCACAGCAAGCGGAACGGCATTTTTCACTGAATATGCTGGAGGAGGAGATATGTGCCCTCCCGTATTATACAAAGAGGAATTATTTCCATTTCTTTGATAGACATAAAATTATTTTTGTATCAATGTTATTTATTCTAGCTGACGTGTATTGTCATAGCAACGTGACAAACAAGTTTTCGACCATAAATATAAGGTATGGACGTAGTAATTACGATGACCCAAATTCTTCGATAAAAATAAAAATATGCGAAAGAAGTCGGGAATTGCTTGTAAATTATTTATTAAAGCAGTATTCCGTAATTAAATATAAGTTTTGGAAAGAAGGATGGCCAAATCGTACCCGACAACGAAACGATAGCCTCCCAATACGCCATATTTATGAAAAATACCCTTATTTTTTAAGGTCATAGAAAACACAAGAAATATCTCAATAAGTAGCCACAAAAAAAAGTTATCCAATTTTTTTGTTTTTGTAACTTTTTCTAAATTATTTAGAATAATAGTTTCAGAACGCACCTCTTGACGATTCATTTCGCGTTTGAAATGACTTGGTATTCAAAGACTGTAATTATTCACGTTTTTCTGAAAAGTTTTAACTGTAATTCTATTCAATTAGTTTAAAGGAATCAAATCAACCGTGTTGATATTAATCGTGCTGATATTATGTATTGGATTCTTGTCATAAAAAATAATTATGTTGGTGTATAGTAAGTAGTTTTGTTCAAATGCGTACAACGGAACGTCATTTGTCATCGAAAAGTTATTTAATCTGTCTGTAGTCAATTAGTCATCGTTCATCGACCCGCGCCATTGATTGACACCCGGCAATGAAATTATATTCGCTTTGCACTTGTTGTGAATTGTGATAAGCACTTGTGCTATTTTGGATTTCCTTCTAATGTTTTGACCTTGGCATTGTTTTACGGACTGATAACTACCACTTGTGACGATTATACTGTGCTTTTGATTTCTGGACACCGATTTTGTTTCTTGGATATTTGTGAGAGAAATCATGCAGACGCCACAACTAGCCCTGCGATTGCTATGTGTTAATTGTAACATACGCATTGATACACTTCGCCGCCATCTCGTTTTTGATCTTGATACGAGAGTAATTTGTAAGATCTGCGAGAGGAATTCTTCAATAATAGTACGTATTTATACCTACTCATTTTAGTACATATATGTACCAACATAAACCATCACACAATCATACATCATATAACAACTCTAATTTTTATTTTAGATCACTGAAGAAGACTACATATTATGTGATGCCTGTAAACAATTGGCAATGCAGCATGTCAACTCCGAATTAAGTAATGAACCTGGTGCCTCATCTTCCCGTGGCCACATGCATGTTTGCATACTTTGTGGAAGTTCTCTGCGGAACCGTAAACGTGACCTTATTGTGAGAGAGAATCCATCTCAGTTGCTACAAGCAATACACATTGAACTTGAAAATAGAATTGCCCCACGGCAGGTAATTATGATCTTTTTTATTGTTGTCCTATGTTATAATGAATTCGTCACTGCAATCTAATATTGTTTTGTAACAATGTTTTTATTACTTTATGTTTAATAAATAATGAGCCCAAAGATTTATAATAAGACAATGCTGTATGGTTGTTTCAGGCAACTTCATCAGACCATTTTTGTCATCCCTGTTGGCTGAGACTCAATAGAGTTGCAATGCATAATATGTAGCAAAATATTGAGCAGCAGGCAGAGCCGGAGCCAGAGCCTGAGCCGGAGCCAGAGCCGAAGCCAGAGCCTGAGCCGGAGCCAGAGCCTGAGCCGGAGCCAGAGCCAGAGCCGGAACCAGAGCTGAAGCTAGAGCCTCAACCCCAAGGGTCGGTGTTTGGAGACACCGACCAGCAAGCTGAAGTACCCAGGGTGATTAGTTTCTCGCAGTATGGATGAGCGGCTAATACTGCAGCACATTGTGTTTTTCTGCACGCGTAGCATGACCACCGTAGAAACGGGTTTTGTCGACAGAAGAATAGACAAAATTACAGATTGTAGAAAGATTTCTACCGTCCTAAGCATGGCGATTTAAAACTGACGAGAAGAAATATTTCTATTCTTCAGTCGACAAAAGTCTACAATGCAAAGCATGACCACCAATTTTTCTCTACTTTTAACACTTTTTTTTTTAAGTGTTAGAATCATTTCTTCTCAACAAGTGTCAAATAGTCTACATCACATTGGACCTAGATAAGATATATAATGATATTAAAAACTCAATTCTGTGACTTATTCAATATATCAAAATTGTGGTGAATCTTCCACAAAAGCCTAATATTAATCAAGAGTTGAAGTCACATAGCATCATAGGTTGAACATTTCTAAAAAAAATGTTATTTGTTATGCAAGGCTGCAAAGTTGTTTTTTGGTGCGAGTACTTGTATTGAAGCCTGAGCAAGTAAAGGATTCTAGGATTGAACCGATGACCGAAGCGAGTGGTTCAAATGTAGAATCCTGAGTGTAGCGAGGGTTTCAAAGGTACGAGACGCAGACTTTCAACTTTGACGGACAGACGGACAGATGGCCAGACGGACAGACGGACAGATGGACAGACAGACAGATGGACAGACGGACAGACGTACCTACAGACGGACATACCGACAGACGGACAGATGGACAGACGTACAGATATACAGACGGACATACTGACAGACGGATAGACAGACAGACAGATGGACAGACGGACAGGCGGACGACCGACATACAGACAGACGGACAGACGCACAGACAAACAGAAAGACAGACAGACAGACGGACAGACGCACAGACAAAAGAAAGACAGACAGACAGACGGACAAATGGACAGACGGACAGACTTACAGACGTACCTACAGACGGACATACCGACAGACGGACAGATGGACAGACAGACAGATGGACAGACGGACAGACGTACAGATATACAGACGGACATACTGACAAACGGATAGACAGATGGACAGACGGACAGACGGACGACCGACATACAGACAGACGGGCAGACGCACAGACAAACAGAAAGACAGACAGACAGACGGGCAGACGGACAGACGCACAGACAAACAGAAAGACAGACAGACAGACGGACAAATGGACGAAGGACAGACGCACAAACGGACAGACAGATACGTAAGTGACAGCAATTGGGCTCCGATTAGTCGCACAAAATTTTGCGACAGACGATGGCCAGACGAAATTGACAAAATGAATATGTCTTTGTCTTCATAGAAACGCGAGTCTACGGGTCGCCCCGTGCTCGGGCAGAAGAAAACTCGAACTCGACATAGTTGGATAGAAAGAACTTGTATCCAACTATCTAGTCTATCCTTACTCACGGCGTAGCATGACCATTTCTATCTCTATGTAGAATAGAGATAGAAATGGTCATGCTACGCCGTGTTGGGGGTAGAAACATTTCTTCTCAACAGGGACAAATAGTCTACATCACATTAGATGTAGACAAGTTCTCTACTGATTTAAAAAAAAACTCGATTTTGTGACATAGTTGAAAATTGTGGTGAATCTTCCACAAAAGCCATTAAATTAAGAGTTGAAGTCACCATCTTCATCATTTTTTTTTTCTTTTTTTTTTGAACTTCGTTTTTAAAATGTTAGGTTTTTTAGAAAAGTTTTAATGTAGCCAACATTATACCTTTTTAAAAAATTGTTATTTGTCATGCAAGGCTGCAAAGTTGTTTGTTGGCGCGAGTACTTATATTGAAGCCTGAGCTAGCGAAGTATTCTAGGATTGAACCATGAGCGAACCGAGTGGTTCTAATGTAGAAACCTGAGCGTAGCGTCTCGAGGGTTTCAAAGGTACGAGACGCAGAATAACTTTGACGGACAGACAGACAGATGGAAAGACGGACAGACAGACAGACGGACAGACGAACAGACGCACAGACGGACAGACGGACAGATGGATAGATGGACAGACAGACAGACGGACACACGGACGACGGACAGACGGACGACGGACAACCAGACAGACGGACCGCTGGACAGATAACAGACGGACAGTTGGACGACGGACAGACGGACAGTCTCACAGACTGACAGACGGTCAGTCTCACAGACTGACAGACGGACAGTCTCACAGACTAACAGACGGACAGACGGACGATGGACAGATGGACAGACAGACAGACGGCCACACGGATGACGGACAGACGGACAGATGGACGGCGGACAGACAGACTGACAGCCGGACAGACGGAAGATGGACAGATCAGACTGACAGACGGACAGTCTCACTGACTGACAGACGGACAGTCTCACAGACTGATAAATGGACAGTCCCACAGACTGACAGACGGACAGTCACACAGACTGACAGACGGACAGTCTCACAGACTGACAGACGGACAGACGGACGATGGACAGATGGACAGACAACAGGCGGACACACGAACGACGGACAGACGGACGCCGGACAAACAGACAGACGGACATATGGACCGACGGACAGATGGACGGCGGACAGACAGACAGACGGAAGACGGACAGATCAGACTGACAGACGGACACACGGACGACGGACAGACGGACAGATGGACGGCGGACAGACAGACAGACGGACAGACGGAAGATGGACAGATCAGACTGACAGACGGACAGTCTCACTGACTGACAGATGGACAGTCTCACAGACTGATAGATGGACAGTCTCACAGACTGACAGACGGACAGTCACACAGACTGACAGACGGACAGTCTCACAGACTGACAGACGGACAGACGGACGATGGACAGATGGACAGACAACAGACGGACACACGGACGACGGACAGACGGACGCCGGACAAACAGACAGACGGACAGATGGCCCGACGGACAGACGGACAGATGAACGGCGGACAGACAGACAGACTGACAGACGAACAGACGGACAGGCGGAAGACGGACAGGTCAGACTGACAGACGGACGACGGACAGAGAGACAGACGGACAGCCGAAAAGATGTACAGATGGACAGACGGACGACAGACAAACGACAGACAGGCTCCAATTAGACGCAATAATTTTTTTTTCAGACGACGGACAGACAGACGGACAGACGGACAGACGATAAATAGTAATATATTTTAATAATTATTGAAAGAATGAATACAAATGTCTTTGTCTTCATAGAAACACCAGTCTACGGGTCGCCCGGCGCCCCATGCTCGGGCAGAAGACAAATCGAACTCGACAAAATTGGATAGAAAGAACTTTGTCTTTTCTTGGTAGAATAGAGATAGAAATGGTCATGCTACGGGGGCTGGTTGCCGAAACAGAGATTTGCATAGAATTTCTGACCCTCTAAGAGCAATAACTCTAAGCAAAAACAAATATTACTTGTCTATAAATGTTCATATTTGTGAAGAACATACATTTAGAACTGATTGTGATATGTTGTTCAATTCAAAAAATAGTTTAAGAACATTTACGGCTGAACAAGTGGAATATGCGCTTTTAATACATTTCTGGATTTCTCAAGTATGGACAATATACTACGACAATATCAGAGCCAGCAGCAACTTGATGGTGTAGTGATAAGAGAGGATGATGAATAAAAAGTATTTTTGTTAAGCCTATTTCTTTCATTTAAGTACTCTACCAATTATACTTCATTTACTCCTGTTAACAACCATTACTCAATTTGTCAATATCTATGCAACTTGAGCATTGAAGACTGAAAGGCAGTAGGTATCTAGTGACTAACTCTTCAGCCAGAATTGAAGTGGTCAAACCACAAAAAAGGCTGGGAAGTCTTTCAAGAACCACTTCACGTGTGATGTTATACCAGCTTTGTTGTCTACACTATACGTTGTGCAAGTTAGAGCAATATAAGTGTAGTTTTCATTGAATGATCGATGGACAAACAAAGAGTTGGTGCGCTTTGCTACAAGTCCTATTTTTTTGGGTAATTCTCTGAGAGAAATCGAAATAAATAGAAACGAGATCGCTAATTACCCTTCTCGCTTATCGCTAACTAGACTCATAAGCTACGCCGCGGTCGAGTAGAAGGTAGTTGTAGATTCTAACCTCAAAAGTATTTTTATTATATATTGTTGACGTTATTATAAAAAATCGTGGATATTTAGAAATAATTTTCAAACGGGATAGTGTTTACGACATAAAAACAAACGAATCTAGCTATAGTTTATTTTGGGACATGAAAAATAAAAGTCGAGTCCAGCTCCTATAGAAAGAAGGATGGACAAATCGTACCCGACAACGAAACGATGGCCTCCCAATACGCCATATTTATGAAAAATACTCTTATTTTTTAAGGTCTTAGAAAACACAAGAAATATCTCAATAAGTAGCCACAAAAAAAAGTTATCCAATTTTTTTGTTTTTGTAACTTTTTCTAAATTATTTTGAATAATGGTTTCAGAACGCACCTCTTGACGATTCATTTCGCGTTTGAAATGACTTGATATTCAAAGACTGTAATTATTCACGTTTTTCTGAAAAGTTTTAACTGTAATTCTATTCAATTAGTTTAAAGGCATCAAATCAACGAATATGCTGATATTATGTATTGGATTCCTGTCATAAAAAATAATTATGTTGGTGTCTATTAAGTAGTTTTGTTCAAATGCGTACAACGGAACGTCATTTGTCATCGACAAGTTACTTAATCTGTCTGTGGTCATCGTTCATCGACCCGCGCCATTGATTGAAATCCCGGCAATGAAATTATATTCTCTTTGCCGGCAATCATTCGTATTCGCATCCTATTCGATTTACTTGTTGTGAATTGTGGTAAGCACTTGTGCTATTTTGGATTTCCTTCTGTTGTTTTGACCTTGGCATTGTTTTACGGACTGATAACTACCACTTGTGACGATTATTCTGTGCTTTTGATTTCTGGACACCGATTTTGTTTCTTGGATATTTGTGAGAGAAATCATGCAGACGCCACAACTAGCCCTGCGATTGCTATGTGTTAATTGTAACATACGCATTGATACACTTCGCCGCCATCTCGTTTTTGATCTTGATACGAGAGTAATTTGTTAGATCTGCAAGAGGAATTCTTCAATAATAGTATGTATTTATACCTACTCATTTTAGTACATATACCAACATAAACCATCACACAATCATACATCATATAACAACTCTAATTTTTATTTTAGATCACTGAAGGACTACATATTATGTGATGCCTGTAAACAATTGGCAATGCAGCATGTCAACTCCGAATTAAGTAATGAACCTGGTGCCTCATCTTCCCGTGGCCACATGCATGTTTGCATACTTTGTGGAAGTTCTCTGCGGAACCGTAAACGTGACCTTATTGTGAGAGAGAATCCATCTCAGTGGCTACAAGCAATACACATTCAACTTGAAAATAGAATTGCCCCACGGCAGGTAATTATGATCTTTTTTATTGTTGTCCTATGTTATAGTGAATTCATCACTGCAATCTAATATTGTTTTGTAACAATGTTTTTATTTCCTTATGATTAATAAATAATGAGCCCAAAGATTTATAATAAGACAATGCTGTATGGTTGTTTCAGGCAACTTCATCAGACCATTTTTGTCATCCCTGTTGGCTGAGACTCAATAGAGTTGCAATGCATAATATGTAGCAAAATATTGAGCAGCAGGCAGAGCCGGAGCCAGAGCCGGAGCCAGAGCCTGAGTCGGAGTCAGAGCCGGAACCAGAGCTGAAGCTAGAGCCTCAACCCCTAGAGTCGGTGTTTGGAGACACCGACCAGCAAGCTGACGAAGTACCCAGGGTGATTAGTTTATCGCAGTATGGACGAGGGGCTAATACTGCAGCACATTGTGTTTTTCTGGTTGCCGAAACAGAGATTTGCATAGAATTTCTGACCCTCTAAGAGCAATAACTCTAAGCAAAAACAAATATTACTTGCCTATAAATGTTCGTATTTGTGAAGAATATACATTTACTACTGATTTGGATATATTGTTCAATTCAAAAAGTAGTTTAAGAACATTTACGGCTGAACAAGTGGAATATGCGCTTTCCTTTATTAACGCTTTTAATACATTTCTGGATTTCTCAAGTATGGACAATATACTACGACAATATCAGAGCCAGCAGCATTCCTCGATGGTGTAGTGATGAGAGGATGATGAATAAAAAGTATTTTTGTCAAGCCTATTTCTTTCATATAAGTACTCTACCAATTATACTTCATTTAGTCCTGTTAACAACCATTACTCAATTTGTCAATATCTATGCAACTTGAGCATTGAAGACTGAAAGGCAGTAGGTGTCTAGTGACTAAGTCTTCAGCCAGAATTGAAGTGGTCAAACCACAAAAAAGGCTTTGAAGTCTTTCAAGAACCATTTCACGTGTGATGTTATACCAGCTTTGTTGTCTACACTATATGTTGTGCAAGTTAGAGCAATATAGGTGTAGTTTTCATTGAATGATCGATGGACAAACAAAGAATTGGTGCGCTTTGCTACAAGTCCTATTTTTTGGGTAATTCTCTGAGAGAAATCGAAATAAATAGAAACGAGATCGCTAATTACCCTTCTCGCTTATCGCTAACTAGACTCGTAAGCTACGCCGCAGTCGGGTAGAAGGTAGTTGTAGATTCTAACCTCAAAAGTATTGTTGACGTTATTATAAAAAATCGTGGATATTTAGAAATAATTTTCAAACGGGATAGTGTTTACGACATAAAAACAAACGAATCTAGCTATAGTTTATTTTGGGACATGAAAAATAAAAGTCGAGTCCAGCTCCTATAGAAATTTGGCCATTCTTCTTTGTCCATTCTTCTTTTTCCATTCTTCTTTAAGAAAAAATTTGTTTGTTGAAATTTTTTTTTTTTTTTTAAATGATTTTTAGAGAATAGACAGTGGTGTCAGATGTCATTTGACATGACAAATAATTTTCAGATATCTGGTACGTCAACGTTAGTACGGTTGACAATATAGTAAAAGTTTAAATTTTAACCGACTTGAAAAGTAGGAGGTTCTCATTTGTTTTGTTTTTTATGTGTTATTAATCGTTGTGTTTTTGTGTGTTTCATGTAATCGATATGATGAGCTGCACGGACGTGACTGAAGACTGATGGGAGATGTGACTACATACCATGAGCAAGAAAAAAAATTGTTAGGCCGATTATTAGTGAGAAATAGGTATGAGTTTCTCCAGAGTGCGATTTTAATAAAGATGTTACTACGGTTAGGAGGTAGAGGGAATTGCGATCCTCTCTCCTAGGGAAAGATGTGTCTGGATTTTTTGTCGGTTTATACCAGCTTTGTTTATAGGGTATAATGCCTTCGCAAAGTAGGTTCGAGTTGATTCTGTATGGTGTGACCGAGCCCATGACAATTTTTATGTATTATTCATTTAGAGAGTATACTTCAAGTTATATTTATGGAGCACTCTGGGGAAGTTCAGGAACAGTGAGTAGGTGTTCAGAACAGTGGTCGTTTTTTCTCCTGGTCTTCATAAGCGTCCAATGGAGTTAAAATTATTATAGTTTTGAATTTTATTTTTTGTAATCCCCTTCTGGGTAGATGCTAACTAGAGCATCTTAGGTCAGAAAATTTAGCAGAGCAGTGTGGCTTTTTAGAGAGGTTTTACCTCACTGAAGCCATGTGCATTGCCGGGATATGTGGTGCGCCGAATGGCTTAATTAATAATAAGAAAGAAGACCACTTTACTCGGGGTTCATTTTTGGCTATCCATAGGTGGACTCTGCTGAGATGTGTACCTCTCAAAGGTAAGGCCTTCGCAGTAGGTTTAGGTAGGCCTCAATCGGCTTTTCAAATATTTAATTGAATAGAAGACTTACTAGCGTCTGCGCTTCTATTCGTAGGGGCGTAGCTCATGTGACGACCTTATGGTGGAGACTGGCACGTTGGAAGTTTGGGACGCCGATTGAAAATTAAGAAGAATAAGGAAGTTTTTTGTTTTTGACGAGACCTCCTAGCCCGCTCGAAGAGGGCACATGTATTATTTTATTATTCAATATAACGTATTAGTTCGTGATCGCTCTTTTCTTTATCACACAACACCTCCCCCCCCCCCCCCTCCTCCTTTTTCTTTGTCACTCTCGTACACCACACTCTCGCACTGCCAGCGAGTATGACAACCCCCAGGAACGTATAGAAATCTCCAGGGACCAGCACTAAGAGAAGCTGCTCCAGGTCCCTATAATATCATTGACATAGGTATATTAAATTATATAAATAAAACAATCACCACAACAAACAGAGAAACGATCTGGCCAGCGCACACTCACCCAGGCGGACGGTGAGCTCGATGCTCCAGTTGATGAGCGGCGGGTCACACACAAATAATACTTACACACAATACATACAAAACAAAGCTACAACACTATATTTGTCACAATTAATTTGTCAGCCGACAACTGTACTGTACTGTCTGTTGTGTGTGTGAGATCGCTTTTAGTGATAAGGCCGCCCATTGTGTCACCCTATGTAATGTTTTCCTCATATTTTTATGTAATTTATATGGTGTACATAATAAAGAGTATTCTATTCTATTCTACTGTAGGTGACGTGCAGGTCACTGCAGCGTCTTATATAAATAAGGAATTAAAGACAGTCGAGCCTGTCAGCTATCATCATCAGTACGCTGTTGGAGTTGCCGCGCATCCTGCGCACCAGTGAGGCACTCCGCTTACGCATCATTGCATAAAAGCAGTCGACCCTAGCGCCGGCGAACATGCCCGAGGCACTAGTGTCGCGGCAGCCCCATCAGCGCTCTGAATGCGTTGTTATATTGGACGCAGAGGGCTTCGTATGCCTTTTGGGTGTGTGCTTGACCGCCTCGGAACAGCACGCAAACCTGCGAGCTATCATGTTACCAGCCAAAGCCCTCCGCTCGCTCTCGATATCAGCATCGTCTCTGAGAAGGGCTGTCACCAAATGTTTGAACTGGTCCACTTTGACCAAGGGAACCCCTTATTATAATAATTTATTTATAATAACTAAAGTAATAATTTATTTATAATAAATAAAGTTAAGAACCCATATTTATAATAAGCTTCTTGCTCTTACACAAATACACAAGGTTTTCATTTTTTTCCAAGCATGTGTGTACTTACTTACAAGTGTTACTTACATAATTAAGACAAAATAAAAAGAAAATTACTATCTATATTTAAAACAAAGTTTTGGAATTGTTTATTTTAAATCTTCAGCAAAGTTTCAGCTTACAAAACACTCAATTAAATCTTAATTTTAATCAGGAATTTTGAAGAATTTTCACAAAAAAAAACCAATGTACAAAGAAAGCAAGAAATGAACACCTTTTTTTTTTATTTGGGGGTTTGGGAAATCATCCAATGACTTCCTCCGCTCTAGGTTGGAGCGGAAGGGCGTGTCAGACTTACTGACTAAAACCCACCCTGTTCCTCCCTGCCCTGAATGCCCAGGGGCGAGGTAACTCCTTCGAATTTATCCTCAACCCCTAGGCAGGCATCAGCCATGATGGGGCCCGTCGGCGAGCTATCCATTACTCGCCGTCCGCAGGCCCGGGTAAGATATGAACATCTTGGAAAGAGCTCGGAGCATTTTTTTATGCGAGTGGTAAACAACCATGTGCTTGTCACACCCACTTGATAGTAAATGGTCACCATAATCAGCCAAGCCCGTGAAGTCAGTTTTCAGGAAGATAGCAAAACTAGAAACTGACACCTAAAAATTTTCTTATAAAAAATTTTTTTTTGTAAATTTAAAGACATTTACAAAAAAAAAAGTTTATATAAGCTCAATTATTTTTTTGATCCATTAAGTCAACATAAGCACAGTCAATAAGATCTTCATCATTAACTCCAAGCTTGGATTGTAAGTCCCTAGCAATGGTCTGGCCTTCGTGTAAGGACTGTTCCTCCTCGAGCACCACTTCTAACTCCATGAATTGTCCTAGATCTTCAACAGTGTCAATGTGAATGCGGGTTTGACCTACCATGAACACTTTACTGAAAAAAAAATAGAAAAGGGTTAAAGCAGAAAGATCAATAGCATTTGTTGTCTGTTTAATTTTGATTTTTGAATCATCATAGTTAACTCACCGTTTTTTTACGACTCGACCACGAATACCCAAACACTTCTTCAGCATTCCGTGTAATAGTTTAGCTTTATCGCTTTCGTTGACGGAGAAATCCAATAACTCGTAGTTGCTAAGCTTAGGGCCTCCTTCGTCGGGTCGATCGTACCTCACTAGTGTGGCTGAGGAATCTGCGTAAAATCTCATCTTCAACCGGCCTTCACTGACTTTGTAAAATGTATCCTCTTGATTAATTATTATCGGAGGACCACGGCTCAACTCTTCTGCCCGTTGGCAGATGTTTTCATAGTTGGTAATTTTCGCTTTGATTTCTACGTTGCGCATTGCTGTAAGGTGCAGAAAATAAGCTTACAATTGAATGTAATTTATTACTTAGTAGTAATAATCAGAAAAACACTTGACAATAAACGATCGAAAAGTCCACCAAGAAGAAACAACGAAACAACTGTCCTTATTTAGGTATAATCAAGATATGCATGATCGCAATGATCGCATCGCATCCAATCGAGAATACAAAGAGTATAATAATTCATAATACATACGCGTGAATCGATCCAATCGCATCATTTTTTTTTTATTATTATTTTCCCCGAAGGAAAGGCTATAGTCTTTCGACCTTATTGCCTGGTCTTACGTAGTATATTTTTATTCTTTTTTCCATTAGAATGCGGATGTTACACATTGTAATGTTTTTTGCAGTATTTGGCAACAAATGTGTTGGGTCAACCTTCTCGGCAAACTTCACTCGACAAAATCCCGCCAAAAACACGCGGGATTTCTTCGAGTGAAGTTCAGTGGCTGTTTTTTATTCGTTTATGTAGTTTGGTGTCTCAAGTGTCTACGCAACTGGACAATATGTGGAATCATTGAAATAGGCGCGATCTCGGTAAAATGGAGCTGAGAATTTTATTGTAGTATTGACTACCTCAGCGAAGTTTGCCGAGAAGGTTGACCCGACACATTTGTTGCCAAATACTGCAAAAAACATTAGAATGTGTAACATCCGCATTCTAATGGAAAAAAGAATAAAAATATACTACGTAAGACCAGGCAATATGGTCGAAAGACTATAGCCTTTCCTTCGGGGTCAAAAAAAAGATAAAAAAAAAATTGCTGTCAAATTGTCAATTCTTGTTAAACTGACTAAAGAAGAATGTATTGGAAAAATAAAATACAGTTTTTAAATTTCTTAAATTAAAACAATGGATGTGGAGAACGTTGAGAGCTGGGCATCGCAGCCCGACGTTTGCCGCTGCTGCCTGTCTGCAAGCGGGACGTGGGATGTCACCGCATCTTATATTACGGAGGCCGGAAGTAAAGAGGTTTATTCCGAAATGTTGCAAGAGTGCTATGGGATTTCGGTACGTTAAAATATTAAAAGTTTTTACAATACTACTCTTAAGATGACCCTCCGACCGAAACTTCACAATACATCAAGCATTTGATAACTGCCTGAATAAAACAAATTACAACTTACTCTGCAGAATGAGAGCAATGATTCCCATGGTGGAGATGGGTTTAAACCCATTAGTCGAGTTCAAGCGTTGTTGTCTCTCTTTATAGATGGGTTTAAACTTAGAATTTGAACTAGGTTGATTGCTTGTCTCTACTCCTAACTGGTAGGTACAGTCAACCTAAGAGATAAGTCACAACTCCTATTTATCACCTAACAATTTTTTCTTGACCATTTGTTTTACATTTTAAACAGAGGAAACATGATTTGTTAATCTCCTAAACAATGGACTTTATAAGAGCTTACAGACTATTGAGTTGGTTTCAACATTTCTTCTCAGGTATAGTAAATAGGAATTGTCGGTTCCATTTAGCTTTAAAAAAACCATGACTTGTATTTTGATATCCTATTTATTCCACTATACATGTATTCTTTTTCCATACTTCTCCATTAGTTGTCATTTGAATTTTCATCACATTTTTGGCCATGCATATCTTTCCCCGAATATACTTACATTAAGAAAATTAAAGAAAAAAACTGGTTTACTATCTATTCCTTGACAGTTGTCATATCTCATGGAGTGGGGTCCAAGTAGGATGGTGTGTGCTCTCTGTGTGGCCCACCTGAGGAACGCATGCAGCTTCCGGAGACAAGTGGAGGATGCAGAGAGGCACTTTCTTACTTATTGTGGTAGCAAGAAAGGTAATGTTTGAACCTGCATCTTTTTTATTTAAGGGTTCCGTACCCATAGGGTCCAAATAGAGCCTTATTGTTGTCACTCACGTGTCTGTCTGACCGTCCGTCCGTCCATCGTTTGTCACAAAATTTTGTTACAAAGAATTTTTTAACTTCCCATTGATCTATGAACTTGAAAGGAAATGCTGTTTTTTTTTGTGAAGAACTGTGAAGTTTTTTTTTCTCTCATATGCATTCTCATTTCATTCTCAGCTTTCCCATGAATGCTGAGAAAATGAGGTAATTGTATTTTGGTTTATTTTCGTTATACTTCACAAAATGTTATAAGTAGTTACGTTCAAATTAATTATTACAAATATTATTAACCATGGTGTGGCGAGTTGCCGCCACTCTGCAAGTTGGATGGGGTGTGGTATCACGACGTGTGTGTCCTGCTTTAGCTTGTGAGGCAGGTGTGTAGCTGGCTTTACGGGAACCATAGGCAATCTAAAATGCAGCAATCGACGTCACTTCAGTGCGCCTTCCGCTGCGAAGCCGAGCGCATCTCACCGCAGACTAAATTAATGTCTTATTAACATCGTCCCCGCAAATACACTAAAATCCCGAGTAATATCCCGTAAACGTTGGGGATTCTCCGGGAATAATAAATAACCCATATTTACCGCGTCCGTGTAACTAGTGAACAAGAATAACCAGGAGTGTTGGTGTGAAGAGAATCGACTGGCCACTCGTCGGAATTCTGCGAGGCTGCCAAAGGAAAAGTCAGGTACCGCTTGTTCTTACTAGCTTAGAGTTGGGCCACATGCGCCGTCTACTGCCAACCACTCCTAACTTGAAGTTATACAGACAAATATAGGCAATTTTGGGCCAGCATTCACTCCAAGTGTTTGGCCGTAATTAATGTCCTGCATCCTGCCGAGAACCACAGCTATTTGCACGCTTGGGCAACTCCATTAGATGGTCCTTCGAGCCGGATAGGCATCGGTAAAATTCAGTACAAATTAAGTACAAGTCATTACAGTAGGCACATAACTTTATTAGTGCCCCAAAATGGCGTCCCGCAAGCAAGAAGCTAAATTGGCTCAGCTTACCGCTAAAAAACAAATGATTTTCGAGCGAGTTAATCGCATATATAATGATTCCAGAAACATCTCGAACTTTGATTCACGTTCAAATGAGACATTCTTAGCGCAGTCGGAAACAATTACTGAGCAATACAACAAATTTGAGGAAATAGTAGAACAAATGAATGAATTGCAATTCGAAATTGACCAAACCGCACCAGACTATTCGAGTCTATATTCTATTGAAGACTTATATTCTAATATTAAATATAAACGTAATCTCATACTTTCGAAAAACGAAACATCGGAACACAAAGTGGGTACTCGGATAAAATTACCGCCCATAGATTTGCCATCGTTTGATGGTAAAGCGGAAAACTGGCCCATATTTTACGAAATGTTACGCAGCAATGTTCATTTAAATACCGATCTGGTTGACTCGCAGCGTGTCCAGTACTTGATCAGTAAATTGACTCATGATGCCTTAAAACTAACCGCAGGCATTGTTCCTACAGGTGATACATACAACGTTATGTGGAACAGTCTCGTTAAAAGGTATCAAGATAAGCGTAGTTTAGGGATTCATTATCTCAATAATATACTGGACATTAAACAATGCGCCGGAAATGCCGCGAGCCTCAATACTTTTGTGGAACGATATTCTGCGTCCGTCGCAGCCTAGAAGCAGTTAGACATTCCAGACTTACTGGATTTTGTTTTATTACACTGTGGTTTAAGAAAGGTTGACGCGCAAACTGTGTGTGTGCAGTTTGAATCCCGTGTGAGTGAGAAAGAATTACCTTCCTATGCGGAGTTTATAACATTCATGCAAGAATATGTTAAAGTACTACAACGCTCATACGGTAATAATTTACAGACGGAACCGCGCGCTAAGTCTAGTTCAGTTAATCATCAAACAAAAAATAACACCGCTAAGTCGTTCGTGTCGCGTAATGAACCGGTTTCAAATAGCAAATGTACGCTATGCGATAAGGATGACGTACAACATCAGCTGTTCTATTGCCCGCAGTTTAAAAATATTAGAACACCGCTTGCACGTTTTGAATTTATTAAAGCTAAACGTGGCTGTATAAACTGTTTAAGTCTATCCCATTATTTGGTTAAATGTAAGTCACGTAACGTTTGTAAAATTTGTAAAAAGACCCATCATTCTCTCTTACATTTCCGAGAAAAAGATGAGTCATTATCGCCCGAGCCACAAGTGCCTACTAAGGATACATCTGTTTCGCTCACTACAGCTGTTAAAACTGGGTCAACCATTTTGCTAGCGACCGCGCAGTTATTTGCATACTATAGCGACATCAGAAATAAGGAGGTGGTTCGGTGCCTACTAGATAACGGATCGCAAAATAATGTTACGAGCTGGGTATGGGATAAATTATTTTACACCAATTAATTAACCAAATATCCTTTATTAACTCAACAACTTATTTAAACAAACACTAATTCACTAATAATCACTATTCTCTTGGTAATCGCTTGTATTCGCATCCGTTCGCATCCGTAGTCGAAAACAGACTGACTCACTCGCCCGCCGTCCGGCCTATTTATACGGTCATGGAAGTTTCCAGAACATTGTCGAACTATCCTATACTGGAATATTCTAGAAACATCTATGAACTTCTATACAGTACCACAATGGAATGTTCTCGAACCTAGTGGAAACTTCTGGAAACTTCGACCACATTCTCGAACGTTCCAGAGTAATACGGTCGACGTAACACTGCCCCCTCCTTAGACATGCTCGTCCCGAGCATCATTAGTCCCGTAGTATCGCGCCAAACGGTCTACATGGACAATCTTAGGCGCACCTCGTGGACCCTTCTGTATTCTGTAGGTGACATCGTTGATCCTGGTCACGATTCGGTATGGTCCATCCCATTTTGCTTGCAATTTGGGAGACTTCCCTTTGCTGCGCACTGGGTTATGCAACCACACCAGTGAACCTTCGTCAAAACCTCTATGGTTTGCCTTCCGGTCGTATCGGGTCTTCATCTTATCAGACATTTGTTGGCCGGATTGTCTGATATGCTCATATACATCATTCAACTTGTTACGCAAGTCACTCGCATAATCGGTTACACTGCGTGGGGCATCAGGGGGGGGGTTCCGGTGATTAAATCTGCAGGCAACCGTAATTCCCTTCCAAAGTTCGCGAAGGCTGGTGTCACAGTCGTACTTTCGTGAACTGCACTACGGTAGGACAGAAGAAATGGCTGTATGTGCTTGTCCCAATCCCTTTGCCTGCTTTCCACAACTTTTGCCAGATATCTCTCCAACGTTTGGTTGAAACGTTCTACCATTCCATCAGATTGCGGATGGTAAGAAGTGGTTCTGGTCTTGTGAGTACCCATCAGTCGACAAGTCTCCTGGAAAACTTGTGATTCAAAATTCCTCCCTTGGTCGCTGTGAATTTCCAAGGGTACTCCAAAACGACAGAACACTTCCTGAACCAATTTATCTGCGACTGTTATTGCTTCCTGGTTGGGAATGGCGAAGACTTCTGGCCACTTTGTGAAGTAATCCATGACAACCATGAAGTACTTGTTTCCGTTTTCACTTTCCGGAAATGGTCCTGCAACGTCTAGTGCTATCCGTTCCCAGGGGGCTCCCACGTTGTATAATTGTAAAGCACCTCTGCTGCGTGTCTGGGGTCCTTTCACAGCCGCACAACTGGTACATTTGCGGCACCAGTCCTCAACATCCTCTCGACAGTGAATCCAGTAAAACCGCTCTCGTATCTTCAGTAGAGTTTTTTTTACCCCCATATGTCCTCCTGAACATCCATCATGGTAGAGCCGTAAAACATCCGGTACTTTGGCTTTGGGGACAACAATTTGTAGATGACAGTTGTCTCCTCGGGCGTTTTCCCATTTACGGCACAAGACTTCATCCTGGATAACCAAGCTGTTCCATTGTGCCCAATAGCTCCTTGTGATGGAACTTAACGCCGCAACATCACTCCACTTGGGCTTCGGAGCACCAGCTTTAATCCACTCAAAGATCGGTTTGAGGTCCGTGTCATTTTGCTGAGCAAGCTGTAGGGTTTCCTTCCATTCATTGCTGAGATCCATTCTTAGCATCCTCACGGGAACTACTTCCTTAGTCTCTTGCTTGGTACAATGCTTACAGTCTTCAGGGCAAGGTCTTCTAGACAGTGCATCTGCGTTACCGTGAGTTCTCCCACTACGATGTTCCGTTACGAAGTCAAACTCTTGTAGTAGTTCGATCCATCTTGCCACTTGTCCCTCTGGATTCTTGAACTGCAATAGCCACTTTAATGCAGCGTGGTCAGTTCGCAATTGGAATTTTCGTCCCAGCAAATATTTACTGAAGTGTTGCAATGTCCTTACTACTGCGAGTAGCTCCCGTCTCGTGACGCAGTAATTTCTTTCTGGTTTGGATAAAGATTTGCTGTAGTAAGCTATAACAACTTCCTGGTTTCCTTTCCGTTGAGACAACACGCCTCCAATTCCAGTATTACTTGCGTCTGTGTCAACTATGAAGTCATTTTCAGTGTCAGGATATCCCAGAATAGGTGTATTGCACAGACGTTTCTTTAATTCCCGAAATGCGATGTCACAATTCTCGTCCCAACAGAACTGTTGCTTCTCCTCAGTGAGTTTGTGTAAAGGTTGTGCAATGTCGGCAAAATTCTTGACAAACCGCCGATAGTAGGAGCACAAACCCAGAAATGCTCTGACCTGCGTCTTGTCTTTCGGAACTGGCCAATCCTTGACGGCGACGATTTTCTCCGGATCTGTCTGAACACCTTCCTCCGAAACTATGTTTCCTAAAAAGTTCACTTGTCGTCTGAAAAATGAGCACTTTTTCGGACTTAATTTAAGATTTGCCGTCCGGATTTTTGACAGCACTCGATTGAGATTTTGAAGGTGATCTTCAAACGTACGGCCCACGATAATAATGTCGTCTAAATAGACAAGACATGCGTCTCCGATCAACCCGGCAAGTATTTGCTCCATTAGCCTTTCAAACGTCGCAGGAGCATTGCACAATCCGAATGGCATAACTTTAAACTGCCATAGCCCCTTTCCTGTTGAAAATGCAGTTTTCTCCTTATCCTTAGGGTCTATTTCCACTTGCCAGTAGCCACTTTTCAAGTCTAGCGTGGTAAACCACCTCATTCCAGTCAGTGTATCCAATGTGTCGTCGATCCTAGGCAGTGGGTAACTGTCCTTTTTCGTGACGTCGTTCAATCGTCGATAGTCCACACAAAAGCGCGTGTTGCCGTCCTTTTTCTTCACCAGGACCACAGGAGAACACCATGGACTCGATGAAGGCTCTATAACACCATCCTTGACCATACCCTCAATCATCATTTCCACTTCCTTTTCACGTGCAACCGGCAGTCTTCTTGGTCGTTGACGGATTGGTAACTCGTTGCCAGTATTAATTTTGTGCTGAACCAGTCCTGTTCTTCCTATGTCAGCATCATTTGTAGAGAAAGAGTCGGCGTACTGAAGTAACATCTTCTTAGCCTTATCCATTTCTACTTCCGTTAAATCGCAGTTTTCCAAAAGTGTTGACACGTCAAATTTCAAACGGAACACTTTTCCTGATGTTACACCTTCCATGAAGATTTCCTCTGTACCACACTTCAATACTCCTTGATCAACGTCGATCTCACAAAGATGTTTCCGCATGAAGTCTAAACCCAGGATGCAATCGTCCACTATGTCAGCCACGATGACATTATGCCGATAAATTTTGTTACCTAATTTTAACTCCACCTCCTTCCTGCCTCGGACGATTATGTGCTGACCGGTAGCTGTCAGTAATTGTATACGGTCGTGGTTATTGAAGAAGTCCCCAAGGAACCGACTTGCTAAGTGAGAATTGACGACCGTGTGAGAAGCTCCAGTATCTAACGTCAATTTGCACGGTTTTCCGTTGACTTCGCCTTTGATGATCAGACTATTTCCGTCATGGGCCTGTGAGATCGAGATCCTCGGGGCTCTTTCAATACCAGCCAGCACCCGCCCCCCAGTCCTGGCGTTTACTCGTTTCCCTGCTGTTGCTGGGCAGTCGTATCAGTCGCCCTTTCTTGCTGGGATTGATCTTCTCTCAGCGTGCTTCGCTTTGGACAGCTTGACCGAAGATGACCCCTTTCTCCACAAGAATAACACCTAGGGCTATAACCTTGCGGACGATCGCGTACAGGTGATGCCACAACCTCCCTGATACGGTGTGTTCGATGGTCTTGCCTCACTGCCTCTACTTCCAAGGCATGGGCCAAGGCGTCCTTCAGTGTCTCATGATGCCCAAGTCTTACAGCGGCTCTAACTTCCAAGTCACGTATTCCGTCGATGAACGCCTGTACCAGATTGCCATTGATGAGTGCAGGGGCAGACTGGTATGCCTTCCGAACCAACTTTTCAACTTCCAAGGCCCACTGCTGTAGGTTCTCGGCACTACGTTGCACACGATCTCTTAACTTAGCGCGAAATACGTGCTCCAAGTGCGCGTCACCATATCTGGATTCTAAGGTTTCCAGCAGCTCCTCATAGGTCACATCCTTGCCAAGAGCCTCAAGTATGGTTAGGGCCTGGTCTCGGAGGCCTAAGGTGAGCGCGGTCATGGCTTGCTCTTTGGTCCACCCATTCGCCTTCATAACGGCTTCAAATTGAATTTTGTAGGCCGACCATGAAGATGTTCCGTCGAATGGCGGCACCTTAAATCCACGTGCCGAAGGTGCAGCAACCACTGAAGGCACAACCCCATCTCCAGCTCTAAGTTCACCTAAAGCCTTCTTTACCCCAGCAATCTGAACTTCAGCTTCTGAGATACGATTCTCATGCTGGTGAACCTGCTCCTTCATCACCTGGAGCTCCTTGCCCAGTGTTGAGTGAAGGTCTTTTATGAGGAGCATCTGCTCTTCTTGGCGGCGAGCCTGCTCTTCTTTATCTTGTTGAAGCTTCTCTTCCATCCGACGGGCCTGTTCTTCTTGGCGGCGGGCCTGCTCCTCTTGACGACGAGCCTGTTCCTCTTGACGACGAGCCTGTTCCTCTTGACGACGAGCCTGTTCCTGCAACAGCACCATTAGCGCAGACAAGTCTGGCACCGCTGGTCCTGAAGAAATTCCACATGGGCCAGCGACTGGCTCTGTCACAGGCTGAGTACCACCCGGCGTCTGTATCGGGGAATCTCCAAACCGCCTCTGATTCATGTCTTGCTGCCGTTGACTCCTTGTACGAATACCGTCCGTGTCGTCCTTTGGTAAAATTGGCATAATTTGTCCCTCACTTCTGACACCAATTTGTTACGAGCTGGGTATGGGATAAATTATTTTACACCAATTAATTAACCAAATATCCTTTATTAACTCAACAACTTATTTAAACAAACACTAATTCACTAATAATCACTATTCTCTTGGTAATCGCTTGTATTCGCATCCGTTCGCATCCGTAGTCGAAAACAGACTGACTCACTCGCCCGCCGTCCGGCCTATTTATACGGTCATGGAAGTTTCCAGAACATTGTCGAACTATCCTATACTGGAATATTCTAGAAACATCTATGAACTTCTATACAGTACCACAATGGAATGTTCTCGAACCTAGTGGAAACTTCTGGAAACTTCGACCACATTCTCGAACGTTCCAGAGTAATACGGTCGACGTAACAATAATTTAATTACTGTGGACTGTTGTAAACGTTTGAATTTACCCATAATTAAATTACGCAATTCATCTTTACAAGGTGTTGGAATGACATCGAAACCAGTACACGGTTTTATTCATCTCAACATAGAATCTCGGTTTGATCCTCATACGAAGTTTTCGATACAAGCGTTAGTTGTTGATTGTATTACAGATAGACTTCCCGCGAAATTTATTAGATTACATAACAATGATAACATGTCATACTTAAATAACTTGCCGCTGGCCGATCCCACCTGGAATGTTCCGGGCGGAATAGATCTTGTGCTTGGAGCACAATTGTTCCCCTTTATTTACCTGGGAGACAGGGTCGACTCAGGCACCCGCGCGCCCCCTGCTATACTGACTAGCTTCGGTTATGTACTTATGGGTGATATTGATTGTTGTAGTAGTGATGTGACACACATTGCATCTTCGTTTACCGCGCAGGCCGACATTGAAGTCGAGTCAAATTTACATAAGTTTTTTGAGCTAGAGGAAATTCCATCTCAACGTTTTATTAGTCCGGACGAATTAGAGTGTGAAAATAATTTTAATTCTTCAGTCTTATTTGAAGACGGCAGATATTTTGTCGATCTACCTTTTGCGCGCTCACCCAGCGAGCTAGGTAGCTCGCGCGGTTACGCCCATCGGCGCTTACTTGCGCTCGAGCGTAAGTTTACGTTAATGCCGACCCTACGCGAGAATTATAATAAAACTATCGCGGATTATATAACTCAGGGGTATTTAGTGGAAGTGCCCGACTCTGAATTGACAGAGGAGGGTTATTATATACCGCATCATGCCGTCATTAGACCGGACAAGGACAGCATTCGAGTGGTTTTGGACGCTAGCGCCAAAACTCACTCGGGGTTGTCGCTCAATGACATTTTGCATGTCGGACCTAATTTGCAAGCAGACTTGTTTTTGTTATTACTTGATTTTCGTACATTCCCTGTCGCGATGACAGCGGATATAAAACAAATGTTCTTACGTATCGGTGTAAAAGAGCACCACCGCAAATATTTACGAATCTTGTATCGTTTTAGCAAAGGTGAGCCTATTCGCACCTTTCATTTTAACCGCGTTCCCTTCGGACTAAAGCCTAGTCCTTATTTAGCTATGCGCACACTGCGTAACTTGGCGTGTGAGCAAAGCGACCGCTTTCCTGAGGCTTCTAAATTGGTAGAAACTCAGTTTTACATGGACGACTACGTCTACTCTGTTTCGGACGAACAGACAGCTAGGCGTCTAATCCCGCGATTTAATTGATTTAATGAAGGTAGGTTCCTTTGACTTAGTCAAATGGGCTACCAATTCACCCGCTTTATTAGAGATTCTCCCAGAGTCTCACCGCTTACCAGTTAATTTTTCTGGCATGGATAATGATGTCCATAATTTCAAAATCCTTGGATTAACCTGGGAACCCGCTGATGATTATTTTTCTTTGACAACAATCGCCGTGGATGATAAATGCACGAAGCGCGCGATTCTATCGCTAGTTGCCCGCTTGTTCAACGTACTGGGCCTTGTAGGACCCGTTGTGCTGTACGCGAAGGTATTAATTAAGGAACTTTGGTTAGCTAAAGTAGGATGGGATGAGGTTCCTCCGGAATCCATCACAAATCGGTTTGCCGCTTTTACGCGCGATTTTCCATCACTCTCTTCTCTAAAGGTTCCTCGCCACATTGGCGTCTTTAGAGAAGCTGTAGTGAACATCGTAGCCTTTTGCGACGCCAGCTTTACTGGTTATGGCTGTTGTATTTATTTACACATTACCAACCCTACAGGTGATATCACTGTCCGACTCTAATGTGCAAAGTCCAAAGTCTCCCCCGCTAAAATAACAACGCTAGCTCGATTAGAACTTGTCACCGCTTTACTTCTGTCTAAACTTGTTCGCGTAGTCAAGGAAAAACTTTCCGCTCGTGTACCTATTGCAGGTGTCCACGCTTTCTCGGACTCCACCATAGCTCTCTCGTGGATCCACTCATCTCCCCATAGATGGTCTATTTTTGTCAGCAACCGCATTGCTCAAATACAGGAAAACTTACCTGCCGCTTGTTTCCGTCACGTGTCCGGGAAAGAGAATCCTAGCGATTGTCTGTCTCGCGGCATGCTGCCGTCGGATTTAATAAGACACTCGTTGTGGTGGAACGGCCCCACATGGCTCCATCAGCCCATGAGCGAGTGGCCTTTAAAGTTCTCTCCTGCTCAATGTGAAACATTGCCGGAGTGTAAATCAAAGGTTTTTCTTGTAGAAACTTCGAATACTGAACCGCGTATCTTAGATACTATAGCTGACCGTGTTTGCTCATGGAATAAACTGTTACGTGTATTTATGTACATTCTTAAATTTACAAACAGACTACATAGTCATAGTTCTGTTAAAAACATTCAAACCGCCGAAAATTTCATTGTTCGAATAGTTCAAAGTTTACATTTTGCGAGCGATTTAAATTTAATTAAAGCAGGTGAACTTCCAGCTAAGAAGTTGCGCTGTTTATCTGTCTTCATTGATAGCTTCGGAATCTTACGTATTGGGGGCAGATTGTCTAAATCTGACTTACCGTATGAAGCCAAGCATCCCGCGCTTTTACCTAAACGCGACCGCGTAGTCGATCTAATTATCGATCACTATCGCAATACGTACTGCCATACGGGCCCAGGGTTATTGATGTCCATTATAAGGCAGCGGTTTTGGATATTGGGTGGCCGAACGGTTATACGTTCTCGTTGTCGGAAATGTAATAATTGTTTCCGTCTAAATCCTAAGCATCCAGTACCCAAAATGGCTGAACTTCCTGGATACCGCGTCCGTGATGCTAAAGCCTTTGTACACACCAGTGTAGATTTCGCCGGGCCGCTTGCTTACATACCTATTCGACGTAGAGGTCAACGTTCGCAGAAACTTTACATATGTTTGTTCGTATGCATGGTGACTAAAGCCATACATATCGAGCTTGTATCGGATCTCACATCTGAGGCTTTCCTATCCGCATTTAAGAGATTCATTTCCCGCCGCGGTCCAGTGTCTGTTATGTATTCAGACAATGGTACCAATTTTGTTGGCGCTAAGGCGCAATTGGATGATATTTATTCTTTTTTATTAAATTCAACTGTTCAAACGGATATTAAAAATGAGCTTCTTAAATCACGCATCGAGTGGACAAGAATACCGCCGCGAGCTCCACACTTCGGAGGTATTTGGGAGTCGAATATTAAGAGTGTTAAAACTCACTTGTTTAGAGTCGTAGGTAAACAACTTCTCACTTACGAGGAACTCTCGACCGTATTGGTGCAAATTGAGTGCCTTTTGAACTCTCGACCACTTAGTATCATTTCGTCAGACCCACATCCGGAGGTACTCACGCCCGCGCATTTTTTAATGTCCAGTCCACTCACGTATTTGCCTTCTTCTGAATTGACAGAAGAAAACATAAACCTAAACAACCGCAAAGGGCTCTTGGATCAACTTGTGTTATCCTACTGGAATAAATGGCGAATTGAGTACTTGCACACGCTGCAAGTTCGCCAGAAGTAGTGCACTCCCGATCGCCCTATAGAGATAGGTACTGTCGTTCTCTTGGGTCAAGATAACGTACCTCCATTGATTTGGCCATGGGGTATCATAGAGGAAGTTTTTCCGGGATCGGATGGTGTAATTCGAGTCGCTTCAATAAAAACCGCGTCAGGCACGTATAAACGTCCTGTCACTAAGTTGTATCCTTTGCCAACTCAATAGATTATTATTACTACGTAATTTAGTTTAATTTAGTTTAGGGTTCATAGTATACGTTCCAATGGTACGCCATTACATAGTTGTAATTTTGTTTATTCGACTTACCATAGTCAAGTCGAACCGCAATTCATTCTCAGGACACTGATAATTATTTTTCCCGAGCATTATATCAATGCGATGGTGTTTCGGACTGCTGCTTGGATTTCCCTCAAAGCTCTTCAACAAGTAAATGCTTACATATCATCACCGCTTCTTGAACCTCACTCGCGCCGCATAGATTAGCAGCTTTTGAAAGCTCCTGGACGTTTTAAGGCGGGGAGCATGGTGTGGCGAGTTGCCGCCACTCTGCAAGTTGGATGGGGTGTGGTATCACGACGTGTGTGTCCTGCTTTAGCTTGTGAGGCAGGTGTGTAGCCGGCTTTACGGGAACCATAGGCAATCTAAAATGCAGCAATCGACGTCACTTCAGTGCGCCTTCCGCTGCGAAGCCGAGCTCATCTCACCGCAGACTAAATTAATGTCTTATTAACATCGTCCCCGCAAATACACTAAAATCCCGAGTAATATCCCGTAAACGTTGGGGATTCTCCGGGAATAATAAATAACCCATATTTACCGCGTCCGTGTAACTAGTGAACAAGAATAACCAGGAGTGTTGGTGTGAAGAGAATCGACTGGCCACTCGTCGGAATTCTGCGAGGCTGCCAAAGGAAAAGTCAGGTACCGCTTGTTCTTACTAGCTTAGAGTTGGGCCACATGCGCCGTCTACTGCCAACCACTCCTAACTTGAAGTTATACAGACAAATATAGGCAATTTTGGGCCAGCATTCACTCCAAGTGTTTGGCCGTAATTAATGTCCTGCATCCTGCCGAGAACCACAGCTATTTACACGCTTGGGCAACTCCAAACCACCTCCAAAAAATTAGGTTCTGTATTCGACCCATATGTGTATGTATGTATGTATGTTTGTTTGTTTGTTCGCGATTTTCTCGAAAATAATGATCTATGATCTCTCTCGAAATCTATGATCCGATTTGGATGGGGTTTTCGCTATGCAAATGCATATTTTTCAAGGAAGGTTTTAGTATAATTATATTACATTAGGATCTGATGAATATCTTTAGAGATAGACAGTGGAACTCTTCTATAACAAACAGTAAATGTCTCGCGATTACTGCAGTCGTTTGTCTATGTATTGTTAAAAAGTAAAAAATAAAACTTGTAACAAAAATTAGAACTGACTTCCAAAAAAGAAAAACATATAAGTGCAAAATTACTTTAATTTGGGAAGCCGGTGTTTCTGGTTTTGTTTCTTCGTCATCGAACACCGACTTCTGAAATTAAAGTTATTTTGCACTTTTTTTTTTTTTTGTAAGTTGGTTCTATTTTTTGTTAAAACTATTTTATTAATAATTAAAATATCAATTAGGCCCGGTCACAGTAACATGTGACTGAGGCTGGCTGGACAAATCTTCAAAATAGCTCGCATTTAAGTAGGTCAATAGGGCACTTTATGTGACGGCTAAACACCCTTATTTCAGAATTTGTGACGCTACAGAATCTTAGATAATCGATCGAAAACGTGTCTTGCCAGCTTGAAAAACCACATTTCGCTGGTCTCTCAATCTCGGTAAATAAACGGAAGTGATTTTGACGACTTTTTGCATATCAACGGGCGTCACATAAATTTGTGACAGGCATCGAGCTAAAAGTTTTGTGATACGTACAGCGGTTTAGTAGAAAAGTGCAAAAATCTGTGTCCAGCCATCTTGAATTTTCGAACAAAACTTCTGGCTGGCACTTCCGAATCTCAATATCGGGAGCATTTTCGAATATGAACCATATTCGAAAATGCGCCCGATTTGAGATTTACTAACATTTAGTGACGCAATGTGTGACAGTAATAACGTTTGTTTTATGGCGTCACATGTAAGGGTTTACGAGATATCATTAAAAACCTAATGTCCAGCCAGCCTGAGTTGCTGGCTGGAAACATGTATTTCTGCTGTCTGATGATCTACGGCCTTCGAAATATGTTAAAAATTTTGTGACGGGATCGATAATGATAACCTAAATTAATGACGGAGAAACTTTGCGTAGTTTCAAAGATATTGATCATTAAAAATTTCCCATATAAACAATGCAGTAGGGTTACCAATATTGTAGGTTTTATGTAGGACTAAGTATATTTTAAGGTGTTTTCTTTAATGTAAGAAAACCCGTGTTTTGGTGATACAAATACGAACAACTGTAGGTATTTAAATCGATAGAAGACAAAAGTGTAGAAGTGAGGAAGGGAGGGGATTATTTACGTGCAGATACCTACTTTTTTTAGTAGGCAGGTATTGGTGTTTTTCATGGTAAGTACATAGGTAGATATTGTGTCAGGATAACTAATGCTCGAAGATATTTTTAAATGAAAAAATAATGTTTGCTGTAACTAAAATCACATTTATTTATTTGTACATATACAGCGTTTCAATGATAATGAACTAAACGCGAAATACAAGTAGGCTCTCTTTTGCAGCGCTGGTAGTCAATTATTATTTTGAATTAACACTTATTTTTTACTGTGGGAAAACCTTTTATACCCACGGGAAAATCAAATAAAAAGCTGGTGTAGCTGCTACCGACCGATTAGTCAATTATAAAGAAATTCATCGGTGTTGCCGGCAGCTGACCGGTCGTAGGTACTAGTTTGTCCACTCAGGCAAACCTTTCTCTTTCAAGGCTCACCACAACACATCCCGAAGTACCCTATCGTTTGCTTTCTCAAGATCAATGAACAAAGGTGGCGTCCATTGTCCATCGACCTGGCATAAACCCAAACTGGTTCGGGGTAATCACACTCTCCTCTCGCAATCTTTTCTCTATCACTTTCTCCCATACTTTCATAGTTTGTGACATGAGCTTTATCCCTCGATAGTTGTTGCAGTCCAGTATATCCCCTTTATTTTTGAAGATGGGTACTAGCGAACTATTGCAGCATTCTTGTGGGATCACTTCTTCATACAACAACTTATTGAAGAATAAAGTTAGCCACATACATCCATTCTATTTTAAACACTTCCATACTTTTACTGGTATTTCATCAGGGCCCATGGCCTTTCCATTTTTCATACATTGAACTGCCTTTCTTACTGCATCCATGCTAATTTCTCTCACCAAACCCATATTTACTTGTTCCTCTTTGAGCACACCATTCCTGTTGACGATTGCTTTTCGCGATAGGCGCGAGGGTTCAGGATTTGTGTGTCGGCCGGCGTATTGGAGTCTTGCGACACGTTCGTGAGATGAGTTCGAGCAAGTGGGTTAATAATTGATGACACAGTTCTTCATAAAAAGTTTGTATATTGTAAAAATGTAAACGGTAAAAGTCACAAATGGTACAGATTTAACAGTCAGTAAAACACACAGAATTAAATAGTTAGAGAAGCAGAATTATTTGCCCAATAGTGGACACACAACAAGACACAGTTTATACAAGAGCACAAGACATAAAATACAATAGAGCCGAGGAAGTCCGAGGACTACAGAGCTCACTGAGTCGCTGACGCTGAGTAACTGATTTTGACGACGTCTGACGTTCACTACACCCCCCTGAAGGGGGGGTGTGGTGGGCGTTATCAGGACTTGGCCCTCTAGAACGCGGTGGCTGATGCCACCCGCAAAAACGGGTGCTTCAGGGGGGTACCTATCATTGGTGTGGATGCCTTGGGTGACTGCCATAAGAGCCTACTAGGCAGGCGATGGAACTACACCTGCCGATGCTCTCACAGCAATCACCCATGTGTGATACTGCAGGCTCGAAACGTGTTTTCACGGCAGCTAGGCGGTCAGCCACCGCCGGGTGAGACCCATAGTTCCCTATGGGAGGCCCAGCGGATGGCGACCAGCTCACAGCCGCCAGCTTACAGTGAGCCTACAGTATTAAGTGAGTGGCCCCCGTCCGCCCGGTTTCTAGAGCTAGCCGGTTGCCGTCCGGACCGCAGGGCCGAAGGTGTATGTGTGGGCGGCATTGTATGTGTAACACCGCCCATGTATGCGCTGCATGTATATACAGCGCGTGAGTACACAATGTGTGTGGAGTCATGTGTGTCTGGCTGCGATACGCGACGTGCCTATATTAACTTAGAACACGTCGCGCACAGTGCATGTACTGTATGTAAAGTATTCTTGTTTGGGTAAGCCGCGTGTAGGTGTAAGCGACTTACTCGGCGTCAGTTGCTGCTGGCAGGCTGCTGGCGGCGGTCCCGCCCTGATATAGGGCCAGGATGGCCACCATGGCCTCCAGCACGGTGATAAGCGGGTCCTGGCCCCTTCATGATGGCCTTAATCAAGTCCAGCAGGAGGCCAGTGGCCCGCCTGTGGAGCTCCGGCTGCGTGATGGCGGCCACAGTGGCGCCTAGTGGCGCGTGGTGTGGACGCATGGCGGCAGTGTCGTGGCGAACGGCAGCAGTGGCGCCCTCTGGCACCTGTTGCGGATTTCGGGGGCACATGGTGCGAACCTTTACCGTAGGGACGACCTCTGTTACGGAGGCCGCCCCTGGCAGATTCGCACCCTGTGCGGAGTGTAGGGGTTGGGGTGGCTGGTTGTCGGTGTCGGTGGGGGGAGGGGGCTTCCTCTCACGTCTCCTCCTCTTCTTCCTGCGTCCTGGCAGGGGGGCAGCTGCTCCGCTCGGCTCTTTTGCGGCCGCCATCAAAGAGGCGCCGCAGGCCTCGTGGTCCTCTACGTTCGTGGCCCGGGCCGCTGTTGCGGCCGGGCGGGGTGCTGTACTCGTCAGCGCCACCGTGCCCGCTCGCCTGTTGGCGGTCTCCCGGCGGAAGACAGGGCACTCGCGGTGCGACGCGGGGTGCGGTCCGCCACAATTGGCGCACGTTGCCGGCTCCTCTCGGGGCCGGGGACATTCTCGGGCGACGTGCCCACCTCCGCATCGCACACAGGCGAGCAGGCGGTGGCACTGATGGCTCGAATGACGGAAGCGCTGGCAGCGGTGGCACTGGGCTGGCCCCCTCTTGCCACGCCACCCCTCCACCCTTACGCCTTCCATCAGCAGCAGTTGTGTGGTGTCGTAGATACGACGGACGTCCGGCTGGGGCTTCAGGACTGCATAATAAATGCAGCCCGGACGCCCGTCGCGAGCCTTGATGGCCCGCACGTACTCGGGCTCGAAACCGAGCCCGCGCAGGTCTTCCTCGATAGCGGCCGGCTCGGTATCCACCGGCAGGCCGCGTATGGCCACTTTGAAGCCACGCTCCGCCGGCAGGGAGTATGAGAACCATACCAGACCAGCATCCCTCTCCAGGTCGCACAGATAGCGCTGGATCACCCTAAATTCCTTCTCGTCTCCGGGAAGGAACCGAATGCCGCCCTGGTAAGGGCGGGCACTCGGAGGGCGACCCAGCATACCGCGCAAGACCCTGAAGTGGGTCTGCCAGTCCGGCAGCCTCTCCACTACCAGCAGCGGGTAGCGTGACTTCTTCGCTGGTGCACCCTTGGCGCTTCCGCTCTGGGCGGCGGCAGCCGAAGGGTGGGAGCTCTTCTGTTGCGGTGGGGAGCGGCTCGTGCCGCTCGTGGCGCCTGCGACGGAGGCGAATGACGACGCGTCAGCCCCGCTGCGCCTGCGCGGTGTGCGCTGCAGCTGGCGCCGCTTCGCCTCCTCCGCGTCTTCTTCTTCATCCGGGCTCCTCGGCCTCCGCTGCGGGCGAGCTACGGGCGGGGGCACGTGCTCCAGCCCCAGCGGAAGCGGCAGCGGGAATCGTGAGTGGGCCTCCTCCGCGTCGGACTCGCCCGACGATGCCGACATGTCCGACCACTCGCTCTCGCGAGGGGAAAAACACGCCGACACCGCCGGGGAATCCTGGCCGGCGACCCTTGGCGGTGAGGGTGACAGAGCGCCGCTACTCACCGCAGTGACGTGTGGCGTCAGCGGCGGCGGCGGTGGAGCTCGTGGTGGCGTCGGTGAAGGCGCCGACGGAAGACTCGGCGACGCAACCTCTATGCCCAGGGGCGTAGCGGTGCGTGGGCGCGACATGGGCGCAGTCGCGCTCGTCACGGGGGCCGAGCCGCGCTGTACTGGCGCGGTAGTGGGCGCGGTCCGCGCGGCGAGGCGCGGCTCCCGCGGCCCTATGTTAGGGCAGGATATGGCTGCTCGGGGCTCCGTGCGGGCGGGCCTAGCAGGCGGTACCTCAGCGCGCGCGGTCGGCGCGGTGGCGCGCGCCCCCGATGCGACGGCGGGGGGCCGTGTCGCGCCCGGGGCGCGCGGCCGACTTGCCAACGCAGCAGGCGGCGGCGCCTGCGTAGGCACGGGGCGGAAGGCCGGAGGACGAACCGGGACGGCCGGCTGCCGGCTCGACGACGGCGCCGGCGAAACGCGCGCAGTCGCTGATGACGTCGGCGGGCCTGTGGCGGCCGTTCTTGCGGTGGATGACGGCGGATGGTGCGGCCGGTGGTGCGCCGGGCGACGCCCTCCCTCTTGCAGGGGGCGGCGGCGTCCGGCCCGTCGCCGGACGGTCCGGCGGTGAGGGAGACGGCCCGGTACCGTGCTCCTGAGAGCGACGGCCACCGGACCTCCCCTTCGGCGGCATGTTTTAGACGTCGAGAAACAGGATAGAAACAGAAACTGAGTTGCCTCCGCGACCGCTACGGCGGGTTACCCCACCGAGTGGCAACGGGGCGGCTACCCCTGCGCACCCCCGCAAGCGCCGGCCGAGACCAGCACCTACGACAGCACACAGGGAGAACCGGTGGATGTGAGCGGGCCGAACGGAGGAGCAGCGTGCAGGCACGACTGCTCGTAGTGGCAACTGGCGGATCCCTGATTTTGACTGCCTGGGGCACCTATATTTATGACCAAAACACTAGGGGTCAAGTGGTGCGGCAAATGCAACCCAAACAGCCAATACATGTTGCTTATTTCAAGCTTACACTTTAACATTTTGACCGGCCAATCACAGGCTCTACATTTTACTTTTGTTCACCAATTAGAACCGCTACTTTAATTGTTTAGGTAATGAACACCTGCATATTTACTGGATACATATTTACTTCTGTATAAAACAACAAAACTAACATATTCAAAGAAAGTAAAATATGTATTACATGAGTAATCTAAATCTACGTTATATTTTCCATTTAGATTCTACTTTAACTTACACACAAACCCGTAATCGACAATAAAAACAAACCAAATTTACATAGGTATTTTACGGGTATATAAGCTTTACATTGGTCTATGTTTAGACACATAGCGGGCTTTAAAAACTTTCCACTGTATCTTGCACTAATACATGGAAAACATGACATTACGTAACCAATAGCGAGCTTGCCAGAATTCCAACTACTGGCTTTGTTCCAATTGGACAATTTTGATGTTGCGACATACACTACCTGCGCTGTAGTGTAAAGGTACTTTAGTAAACTTTAAACTTTAATACGACTTTTTTACCTTTACCTTTAGACAATTACAACAATGACATACAGGAAACATAATAAATGAAACTACGTTATCTACAGGTTTAATATGGACTAGAGTGATGGCGCTTCCTCTACAATTCCATTCATTCTCTTCGTTCATCAACTTTTCAAATAAACCTTCCATCGTTCTTTTATTTCGTCATCTTTCGACAAGACTTTACTGGCTTCATCTTTCATACATTTTATGTGGATTATATCTCTCGTTCTCCTTTCTCTTACTTTTGTAATCCGGTACAGCGCCTTCTGGCCTCTAGGGCTGTCCAGTAAGTCATATAACTTTTTTTTTCTATCATACGCCATCTGATTTTGGGTGGGGGCCGTTCTTTGTTCCTACTGGACGAGACCCTGACTGTTATGTCCATCATTATGAGCCTGTGTTGAGAGACTAAGTCTTCTCCTGGCAACATTTACAGTTATTGACTGTTTTGAGACTGTTTCGTTTCACTAAGAAAAAGTCAGTTTGGATCGCGTGCTGGATGGTGTTCGTCTTTCTTTTTGAACCAGGTGTTAGTTATTACCAGGTCGAAAACCGAACCAGCTTGTAGCAATGTCTCGCTATCAGTATTACGGTCTCCATACCCTCAACCACCATGCACTCTTTCATAACCATACTTCAGACTTCCTACATGCTCATTAAAATCTCCCCCACAAATACCTCTTCACTCTCCTGCACATTCATCATCACACAATCGAAGTCCTTCCAAAACTTTTCTTTTACACTATCCTCACATCCTGACTGGGGTGCATACGCACTAATAACATTTACTGTCATACTCTTCACAACCACTTTAACATCCACCATACATTCTTTTAACTCACTATCCAAAACTATGCCCACACCATTCCGTTGCCATCACTTCCACAGTAATAAAACAGTAGTAAAAGCCTAATTCTCTTGCTTTTGCTTCCTTCCATTTAGTTTCTTGCAGACACTCTCTTCCTTTTCCAGTCATAGTACCTACATTCCAGTTCGTACACCTCAATCTTAATTGTCTCACTCTCCGAGCTTGCGTCTTACGTCGCACCCGCCCGTCCTGGTGCGACAACCCTTGTCCATTTCCCACAGGAGCCGGGTGCTGCCCCTGCGCGTTGCCTGTGGGGTACGCCCTAGCCCTATCGCACATCAGATTTTGCCTAAACATTTTGCAAGAAGATTTGGCAGAAGTTTTACAGCCGGCGCCTGCCTGACGCCAACCTTCCTTGGGAATGCTGCTGTTGGTGGTTTACCCGCTACCGCGCGGGTGACCCACGGTGCTTTAGTGGTATGCACTAGGGCTCAAGCTCCCTTAATCGCCTCTTACGACACCCACGGGAAGTGATGGGATGGTGCTATTCTTTTACGTACGACACCATACGGAACATTATATATTTCTTACCACACTAACAAAATTCATTAAGATTAGTTTAACGAAAATTGTCTATGTATTTTGTTTCATTAATTAATTATTTTTCTGCATGTATTATTATCACTTAATAAAACAGTTGATTGTGAACATGTGGTTTTTAATTCCCTGAGTTCCCACTTATCCGATCAGTCAGTGGCAGTACAATTTGTATGGAGCTGTTCACATTATGACTGATCCGGGAAAAAAGACTGATCCGAGTTATTTGACGGACGTTTTGCCACTGCGACGATCAGTCTAAACGCCCGGATCGTATGAGTGTGAATGAACGTTGCGTCAAGACTGAAGACGAGACCCCCTCCGCCCCGTCCTTCCTCGCGTCGCTAGTCTCATTCGGCGTCGGTGCTCGTGCAAAATGGACGTGGACGCTTTCGCGTTAATATCGCTAGTCGAAAATAAACCCGTATTGTGGGATACAACGTTGGACGAGTACAAATTAACAAATCGACGATTAGAAGCGAGGCGGTAAATTTGCATAATATTAAATCCTGAGTTTGAGAAAGTGGACGAAAAAGAATGAAAAAAATTTGGTAAGTTAATATTTTATTCAATACTATGTAGCTAGTTTCATATAGCTGCTTCCTGCCAAGGTATTGAACCAAGATCAGACGAGAAGTATTCAGCAAATGCTCTTCGAATAATATTTGCAGTAGGACCACCTCTCCACGGTCGAGGATCTGGACGATGTGGGAACGGGCCCGTTTCTTCACTTGTTTCCATACTTATTGGGTTTTGTTGTAAATTAATACCGTATTTATCTCGGAAAAAGTTATGTAAAACCGTACAAGCTTTTATGACGTTAATTGCCGTTTCTATTTGAAGATCTATCGGCCGATGCAGGATTCTCCATTTTTTGGCTAGAATACCAAAGGCACACTCAACATAATTATCTTCTAGCTCGGCTCAAGCGATAGTTGAAGATTTTTTTTTTCATGACCATATGGTCTTAAGAGGTTCGGTGTTAAGCTAAAGCCTTCGTCCCCAATGAGTACATACGGCATTTCTTCATGTGTGGTTTCATGCACAGGCTTGGGGTTTGGTATATTTAATGAACCTTCATTAAACTTTTGGCAAAAGGTACTGTTCTTTAATATGGTAGAATCACACTCTTTCCCATATGAACCAACACAAGATGAATCGGTATTTTGATTCGACCACAGCAAGTAATACAAAAGAGAAATAATCTTTATAATTAAAGAACATAGAACCACTATGGCATGGTTTTATAATTCTGATGTGCTTTCCGTCTACAGCTCCAATACAACGAGGAAAGTTAGCTTTTGTTTCAAATCCATTTGCAATGGCTTCCCATTCTCTCTCGGTATCAGGCAATTTCATGAAATCTGTGCATAATCTCTTCCAAATAGTGACGCTGGTTTCTTTTATTATTTTACTAATAGTCGATATTCCTACCCTATATGAGTAGTGGAGTTCCTTGAACGAACACCCAGAAGCAAAATATCAAAACTTTATAATCTTATTATTTGTTTGCAGGAAAATCTGTATCGGATAAATGGAACAACATTCGAGACACATAGCGAAAATCAATGAAAAATAAGAAAGATGAAAAAAAATCTGGATCTGCTGCCAAAAAGTCTCGACGTTATGATGATCAGATGATGTTTTTAAAGAAGGTTTATGAGCCGAGATCAACCGAAGAGTCAATTCAAAACTGCGATGAAGGAAATGTACAAAGTGGTCCTACTAATGCAACTGAGTTTCGTAAACCTTCGATTCCCAAAAGCACGAAGAACACAATAGACGTCGATGAAAAGATGTCTAAATTCCTGGACTCTAGGATGACTCAAGAAAAACAAAACCCAAATTTAATATTTTCAAGGGTGTACTACCCGCCGTCGATTCTTTCACAATGGATGAAACTTAAGAGTTTCAAGCAGGAGTTTTAGCTCTTATACAAAAAATCAAAGGCCGAAATAGAGTTGGTTTCTAAAGATATGATTATCAAACTGAATGGCAAGATCAATATCATGGATACCATACACAATCTCTTCAGCAGCCGGCAGCGTTCGTACATTCACCATCACCAACCTCTCAGTCATCGTATCATTCTCAACCATCTCCTGCAGCGACAAGTGCATTACAATCTCTTCAGCAAACGGCAGTGTTCGTACATTCACCATCACCAACCTCTCAGTCATTGTATCATTCTCAACCATCTTCTGCAGCATCGAGTGTAATAGATTATGATTTTGAAGGAATTTAGTCACTATGACTAAATCAAGACGACAAAAACAAAAGCTCTCATGTGACTGTTTCCAATAAAAATATTTCAATAATTGCATATCTGTATTTTATTAAACTCCTAAAAATATATTCCAATCCAACTAGCCACCTTGGAAGAGCATTTCGTATATAAATATTTGAAGAGAAAAAAAAGGAAGTACCTTAAACATATGGACAGCCTTTGTTGTGGACAAATGCACTCTCTAAATCTTGTGTCTTGTAATTTTATGTCCATTGAAATTCTTCCCGTCGAAAGAGGAAAAAGACATTCGAAAGTAGTTAAAGAACTTCGTCTCATCATTCCTTAATTCACCCATCAATGTTTCAAATGTCCCTGTTGTAAAAAGTAGAAGTATAGGATGCACCCAATGTTGTCTTCGTTTTCTACTTCTTTTTCATCTCATTCGTCTCAAATACCACCACAATATAAGAACATCATCGTCGCCGTCCATCGCGTACGAAATACAAACGTAAACTGGCGGCGAGTCGTACCACCGACCTTCCGGCAAAACAGACTGATCGGATATAATGTGAACACCCACGTCCGGTTTCAGGGCAAAAAGACTGATCGGATAAGCGGGAACGTGCTGTTAGAAGCATGTAAATAAGAATACCATGCATGCATACAGCATGCAAACAAGCATACGCCATGCATGCAGCAATCATGAAATATGCAAACAAGCATACACCGTGCATGCAGCAAGTACGCATCAAGCATGCAGCAAGCAAGCAGCATACAGGCATGGTTTCTCTCACGGCTCCGGCGCTGCGGTGCTCTGGCGGTCCCAAGCGAAGCCGCCTCGACGCTCTGCGCCTACGCGGGCTTAAATTACACTCTAGGGGTAGGGCAGACAAGACTACGTGGAGTTGGTTTTACAGCGATTCGTTTCTGTAACTAACTTTTATATCACAACATATTGACTTTTTAAGACAAGATTTTATTTTTAATATAAAGGTTAAAAATGCTATTTTACAGAAATGGCAATATGCCTAATAAAATTATTCTTAATGAAATTCTGCCATCTTCATAGTATGTGTTCCAAGTGAACTTGTGCCAAATAATTGTTGCTCTAAATAAACGTTATGCCAAACAAATTTCGGCGCAACAAGATTTTTTCATTTAAATAACTTCGAGCTTTAGTTATCCTGACACAATATCTACCTCTTTACTTACCATGAAAAACACCAATACCTACCTACTAAAAAGAGTAGGTAAATAATCAATAACATTAAAAAATGACCCCCTCCCTGCCTCACTTCTACACTTTTGTCTTCTATCGATTTAAATACATACAGTTGTTCGTATTAGTATGACCAATACACGGATTTTCGTCCATTAAAGAAAACACCTTAAAATATACTTAGTCCTACATAAAACCTACAATATTGGTAACCCTACACTGCAGTGTTTGTATGGGAAATTTTAAGTGATCAATATCTTTGAAACTACTCAAAGTTTCTCCGTCACAAATTCAGAATAGCATTATCGTCCCCGTCACAAAATTTTGAACACACTTCGAAGGCCGTAGATCATCAGGCAGCGGAGATACATGTGTCCAGCCATCTTGAACTCAGGCTGGCAGGACATTAAGTTTTTATTGATTTCTCGAAAACCCTTACATGTGACGCCATAAATCATAGGTTATTACTGTCACAAATTGCGTCACTAAATATTAGTAAAGGAACTATATTCGAAAACGCTCCCGTTATTGAGATTTAAAAGTGCCAGCCAGAAGTTTTATACTTCAAGATGGCTGGACACAGATTTTTGCATTTTTTCTACTAAACCACTGTACGTATCACAAGACTTTTAGCTCGATGCCTGTCAC
Source organism: Polia nebulosa (assembly GCA_951329385.1). Taxonomy (NCBI): domain Eukaryota; kingdom Metazoa; phylum Arthropoda; class Insecta; order Lepidoptera; family Noctuidae; genus Polia; species Polia nebulosa. Next base: position 10,164,005 of record OX589615.1, read on the forward strand.
AAATTTATGTGACGCCCGTTGATATGAAAAAAGTCGTCAAAATCACTTCCGTTACCAAGTTTGAGAGACCAGCGAAAAGTGATTTTTCAAGATGGCTGGACACGTTTTCGATCGATTATCTAAGATTCTGTAGCGTCACAAATTCTGAAATAAGGGTGTAACCTACTTAAATGCGTGCTATTTTGAAGATTTGTCCAGCCATCTTGAGTCACATGAAAATTTGCAGCATAAACGGCTGTATCTTTTGATTGCCAGACAGACAGACTACAAAGTGATCCTATAGGGGTTCCGTTTTTTCGTTTTGTGGTACGGATCCCTAAAAAAAGTGTTCGAATCCTAGATATTGGGCTGCTACTAGGAAATTTCAGATGGAATAAACTTAATAAACTGCCTAACCTGGGAATTGACCTGATAGTAATCACTATTCCGTTAACCGTAAATATACGTATTTTCTTTCTTTTTCACCGACTTCGAAAAAGGACCACCTCCTTTTCCATGTTCGACTGTATGTAATTTTTTTTTATTTATGTCCACCGATTTCTCTGTCGTTCAGTCGAAACGCACCACCGGCCCGTCAAGACGAGCTCTTAGTCTTTTGTAATCCAATTAATTAATAATCAGTTGTCAATTCGTTTATTTTTACGCAAAACAAAAGTTTAGTGTAGTGTTAACCCCTAATAATTATTTTCGATTCTCCTAATAGTGCAAATAAACCAATTTAAAAACAACGAAAAACATTTTAAAAGTGCCAAATCATAGTGACTAACCCGCGAGTGCACGGGATCCTCACGGTTGTGTGAACTGTCTAACGGCGAAAGTGCTGTGAGTTTGTCGCTGTTCCGTTACTACTACCCACTACTTGCTGCAACGAAGTAGCGTTCCAGTAACGTATACAGTGCGACCAAGATTTAGAGAAGCTTTGAAACTGGTGGCGCCACCCCTAACATACTTTATTTTGTTTGATGTTCCTGTACTGTGCAGCGTGTGCCGATATAATAATCCAATAGTAAGTAAACAAGTACTACTATGCCTAGAGTCCAGCGCTCACCCCCTGCTACTCCTGCCTGTGAGACGGATAATCCACCTATTTTCTCAACTCCAGACAATTTTAAAAAATCAAATGAGCCCGAAATCTCAAATATTACCTCGCGATCCAAGCGCCTTAGACCAGATTACTCTCCAGAATGTGAATGGAAGAATCTCGAGGATAAAATAACGAAGTTATTTACCTCTTGGAAAACTGAGCAAGAGGTTCTGCTTGGCAAACTAACGTCGGAGTTGAGGGAAATTAAACAACAAAATGTGGAGATTCAAAAAACGAATGCTGAAACCCTAAAAACTGTGGAATTTCTAAGTCAAGATTACGATTCTATCAAGAAATCAATGCAGAAATTAGAAAGAGAAAACAGTGAACAGCGCAACTATATACTAAATCTGGAAAAAAAAGTAGAAGACATACAGCTGAGCTCGCGATCATCATGTCTCGAAATTAGAAATGTACCAGCAATTGAGAAGGAAACAACTAGTGACTTAACCTCGATCGTTTTAAAAACCTGTGAGACCCTTAAACCGGCGGCAAACCCTCCTCAACTACGTGACGTATATCGTATGCCCGGAAAAAAGGGCTCAAACAGACCGATAGTAGTGGAGTTTCTGACTGTCCCTTTGAAGAATCAAGTACTGGACGCCTGCCGTATTTTCAATAAGGGTCTACCATCAACTGAGAAACTAAACACGGGACACATTGGTGTTCCCGGTGAAGTCAAACCAGTCTATGTCGCCGATCACCTGTCTCGCACACAGCGACAACTTTTCTTCGAGGCTCGTTCTTTTGCTAAAACAAACAAATATAAATTTTGTTGGTCGCAAAATGGAAAAATTTTTCTTCGCGAACGTGAAGGAATGGACTCCGTTGTTATCAACTCAGCCTCTTGTCTTAAAAAACTGCTCACCCCTGCGTGAAGAACGCAAGACATCCTTTTTTTATTATTATTGCATGCTTTTAAAATTTTTTGGTGCCTTACAGTTTTATTTACAAGCACTACTAGCCTCTCACAAACCTGTTTTTTATTACTTTTTAAAATATACAACTTGTTACCTTTTTATGAAAATAGTATTAATGTTATCAACTTTATTTAATGTATACTGTTTAAATCAGACTTTGTATTACACATCGTACCTTTTTAGACCTTGTAAAAATTATAATAATCTGAAAATGTATTATCACAAACACACAACTCTTAACACGCCTCCAACTTACAAAACAGAATTATTAAATCTTGAAAAAACTAAATCACACATAATCCACCTCATATTTACGGGTGCAATCAATATACACATAACATCAAACATCAATATTCGATTCTGACACTTTAAAAGATATTGACTCTTTGGGTCTAGGTGATTCACATATCTGTGTACCGGAGTCATGCAGTCGTTTCATTAATAACAATAGTAAGTCACTTAATATAATGCACCTTAACATACGCAGTGTAAATTGTAACTTTGATAGTTTGCTTGTGCTCTTGGCAAGGATAAAAATCTCATGTGATGTTTTGATTTTATCGGAGTGCTGGTTGATGGTGTCAACAGTTCCACCACTGGAAGGGTATGTCTCATATCACACGACTAAACTTATCAACCAGAACGACGGTGTAATAATATATGTAAAATCAGAATTTCCCCATATCGTTACCGAACCTTCTATATCTGGTGCTAGCTGTTTAACCTGTAATTTGCAATCTCATAATATCTTACTCTTAGCGCTATATCGCTCTCCGTCCACACGAAATCTTGATAATTTTATTGATAATTTAGACACTGTACTTACTCAATCGCTAGTCCAAAAAAATTTAGTGATAATGGGTGACATCAACATTGACATCACTCCAAATGCTATTTCCCAACAAGCAAATCAGTACCTTAACCTTATTGCTTCTCATGGCCTCCTCCCTACACATCTATTCCCAACCCGTGTTAACTCTTGCATTGATCACGTAATGTTAAGATCTGATCTTAAAAATACTACTCTAGTTTTTGATACTTACGTTACTGATCATAGGCCTACCTTTATAAACATTCAACATGTAAAGCCACACCCTAACTCTGAAGTTAATCGCACAGTTGTTAATTATACAGCTGTAATTAGCGACATTTTATCAATGGACTTTAGTGGAATATTGACTATTGAAGATGCAAATAATGCCGCTGAGTCTCTGGTTTCCATAATTAGCTCTGTGATTGCTAATCACTCCAAATCGGTGCACATGTCTTCGAAACGCAGAATCCTAAAACCTTGGATTACCAATGGTCTGCTGCGTTGTATCCGAAATAGAGATAGCATGGCTCAAACCTTAAAGGCAGATCCTGAAAATTACATTCTCATGGTCACTTATAAACGATACCGTAATTTCTGTAACAAGCTTCTCAAAAATTTAAAACGTGCCTATGAAAGGCAGGAGTTTCAAATGGCGAAGAACAACCCTAAAGCCACTTGGAAGGTCATTAAAAAAATCACTGGAACTAGCCTTAGCGCGAAATCCCCTAACGAGCTACTAAGGATGTGTTCGGATGAAAAGTCTTCGGTAAACAAGGTTAACGAGTTTTTTGCCAATGTTGGCAAGAACTTGGCTGACAAATTCTCATCCACTTCGTATACCTCAGAGTATACTCTCGATGCGCCGCCTTCCAACTCGCTGGTACTTCTACCCACAGATGAAGTAGAGATCACAAATCTCATTATTGGGTTACGAACAGACGCTGCGGTGGGTTGGGATGGCATTTCATCGAGACTGTTAAAATCCTGTCTCCCCGCGATTGTCCCAGCCATCACTCACATCTGCAATCGCTCTATTTCCACCGGCTGTTTTCCCAGGGTTTTTAAAAGGGCTGTCGTTCATCCAATCTTCAAAAATGGGGACAGACACGGTGTAGATAATTATAGACCGATCTCAGTCTTGCCTGCCATCTCTAAAATATTAGAAAAGATACTCAATAACCGATTGGTAGACTATATTGAGTCACACAAATTATTGAGTAACAACCAGTATGGATTTAGAGGAGGTAGGTCAACTGAAAATGCTGTTGCTGCCTTGGTAGATCATGTAGTATCTAAACTAGATAGTAAAATGAAATGCTTGGCTATTTTCCTCGATCTTTCCAAGGCATTCGACACTGTGTCTGTTCCCCACCTCTTATCTAAGCTGGAAGCTACAGGGATACGCGGTCATACCTTGAAAATTTTCCAGGATTACCTGTGTGATAGAAGTCAATGCGTCAAAATAAACGACGTTATTAGTGATACTAAATCATTGAGTTTCGGCGTTCCTCAGGGCTCAATATTGGGTCCTACCCTGTTTCTTGTTTATATTAATAACTTATGCAAAATGACTCTAACTAACTGTTCAATTTACACTTACGCAGATGATACGGCCTTGCTTCTTCACGGTAGTGACTGGCCTGAAACAGTAAAATACGCGGAACTCGCTCTAAACTCAGTGATGAAATGGCTATCAAATAATATTCTAACCTTAAATCTTAAGAAAACAATATACTTACCCTTCTCCTTACTATCCACCAACCTCCCTCCACTAGATTCAATGGCGCTTAGAGCTCATACTTGCTCACTTGGTCTATCCTCTTCACAATGCGGCTGTCCACAACTCACAAGGTGTGAGTCTGTCAAGTATCTCGGAGTCTATGTGGATAGTTCTTTGAGCTGGAAACCTCACCTTAGCAATCTCATATCGCGAGTCCGCAAGTGTATATTTATTTTTAAAAAACTAAGGCACTCCGCGGACTACCGCACCATTAAAACTGTTTATTATGCCCTGTGTCAAAGCATAATCAACTACTGCATCACGGTATGGGGTGGGACTCACAAGACAACCCTACTGCCTCTCGAACGAGCACAGAGAGCTGTCCTCAAGGTTATGACATCGAAGCCTTTTAGATATCCCACCTCGGCTCTCTACACCGAATGTCAGGTCCTCACTGTGAGGCAGCTCTTTGTTCTTAGCATTATTCTGCGCAAACATCCCTCTGTGGTATACAAGCCGAATGCTGCTAAAAAGCGTAGATACTTCGAAGTATGCTCAACTCGCGGATGTAGAACGGCTCATGCTCAGCGTCATTATGATGTCCTGTCTAGCCATATATATAATAAAATAAATAAAATATGCACCATTGCTCCCATGTGCCTGAATGAATGTAAGACCAAGGTCACAAAGTGGCTATTGCCACTGAGTTACGATAAGACTGAAGATTTACTACGTGTATCGATCGCTTAACCTAAAGTAGCTAATAAATTCATATATTTATAATTATATTTAAACAGACATACATGTTTTCATACAAGTTTATTAATATTATTATTGTTATTTATCTCTCACCCAACACACACACATACCCTCACATAGGTACTTTAATAGGTCACATCATATTTGCGTTTACTATTACTTAATAATTTGTCATAATAGTAGTATACTGTGCTCGTCTTGCAACTATTGACATATTTTGTTCAAATTATAGGCGAGGACGCTGGCGCCCTAAACACAAGTTAAATCTTACATGGGGTGCCAGAGTTCATCGAAAACACTGTTTCTTTTATTAGTTGTAACGCTGCATAGTGTTTAGATAAGTGTTTATTGTTTAGATAAGTGTTTTTGTACAACTGAAGGTAATAAAAAAATTATTTATTTATAAAAATTATTTATTTATTTTATTTTATTTGTAGACCGATTTTCAAAAAATTTTTTTTTGCCGAAAGAATATACTCCCGAGGTGGTCCCATATCAATTTTATTGAAATTGTTGCAGCGCTTTTTGAAAAACTGAACAAAAACGAAAACCTTACCTAGATAACGTTTTGGTTTTCTCCAATTACGAGTAAGTATATTTAAATACCACGTTCCATGTTATTGGGATTTTTAGTTCTGGGTTTTCGTTTTTTTTGTTTTCTGTTCTTTTTACAACTAAAAAGTGAAAAATAAAAAACTTTACTTATAGCAAAAAAACTTTTTTACTTACTAAAAAATAGAACCCACTTGAAAATGTGCAAAATAACTTTACTTTCGGAAGTCGGTGTGTCTGGTTTTGTTTCTTCGTTTTTTGACACCAACTTCCGTCTTTCTTTTTTGGAAGTCGGTTCTATTTTTTTGTAAAAAAGTTTTTATTTTCACTTTGTAGTGGTGATTCCCCATCAAATTGTGTTAACAATGCATAATATGCGATAGCAGCAATCGCTGTTTATTTGCTGTCATTATTTGAAGAGTTCCGTTGTCTGTCTCCGAAACTCATCATCAGATCTATATGAAATTTAAATGGGACTATTTCGGTACAAACCCCTTTCGACCAAAAAAATAATTTTGAAAATCCGCTGTAAATGACGAAGTTATGCCCGAACATATTACATAAAAAAATACAAACATCCAAATTGATAACCTCCTTCTTTTTGAAGTCGATTAAAAAAATCAACCGACTTCCAAAAGAGAGAATACACTAAAAATTAAAAAATAACTATAATTTTGGAAGTCGGTGTCAAATAACGAAGAAATTAAATACATACACCTTCCGAAATTAAAGTTATTTTTTAATTATTAGTGTATTTTCTTTTTTGGAAGTTGGTTGTTTTTTTTGTAAAAAAGTTTTTTTCTTCTATCTTTCAATAGGCCAACGAAACAGTAAAAAATATGTTTTTCTCTATGTTTCAGATATATTAAACCCAGAGACTATTAAGGCTGAATTAGATCAAATACCAGATAATCTGGAAAGTACACATTGTTTTATGAATATTGGAGATGACAGTGAAGGTAGGTAAGGTTTTAAAAGTATCTAATTTTTCATAATAGGGTATCTGACTTCTATAAAAATCGTGCTTGATACGTATTCATATACGTATTTAAAAATATTTGTGAAATAGGGATAATTCTATTTAGTCCGTAAGTTAGATTATCAAAAAATATCGGAGAAATGTTTTTTGCTTTAAATAATCAATAAGAAATGGTACAGATAAAACGCATCAGAGTTCAGGCATGGGGGCTTGTTGCGTCACTTGGTGGTAAAAAGTGAAGCAAGGCATGACGTCACCTTGCTTCACTTCCTACTTCTACGAACGGTATCGTCCTCATTTTTTGTTTACGTTACTAAAGAAAAAATACGTAAGTTTCCAAAACTATCTTAATATAAATAAAATCGGTGCAAAATGGAAAAAATAAGTATACGCTTTTGAAGTTACTCATCTATACGTGTCATGCAAAACATCTTTTATACTCAATGGCGTGAAGTGACACTGGCGTGGCTTGTCACGTCATAATGATAGCACTAGCAATGCCATCTCTGTGGAGCATCACTACCTATTGTAAAAACAAAGTCCCCCTTGCGTCTGTCCGTCTTTATGTTCTCGATAAACTCAAAAACCTACTGAAAGGGTTTTCATGCGGTTTTCACCAATAGACAGAGTGATCCATGAAGAGGCTTTAGGTGTTTAATTTGTACCCGTAGCTAAGGGCGGGTCGTTAGTTAATTATAAATGTATCTTTTTGAGCGTTATTATGTTCAGTGGAATGCCATTTTTCAGTATTATAATCATACAAAAATGTAACCATAATGAATTCTAAAACATTTTCAGATGACAATAAGGATATTTTAGAAGAAGAATCAACATTTTTAGAAAAACCAAACAATCTTTTCTTAAAAAAATCAAATAATTTTCGTTTTACAACCAAGAGAAAAAGACAGAAAAGAATTCTAAAAGAAGAAAGAAAACATCAAAATGATGATTTGAAAGAAGACTTAGATTCAGATACTCCTATAGCAGAGTTGTCAAAGAAAAATATGTGTAAAGACGTACTCAGTAAGAATGAGAATGAATTAACAGACAGTTTGCTTGAAGAAAATTCAAACACAGGCCTTAAAGCCTCTGTTGTTGAAATAGGTATGTTAATTGATAATTTCCTGTTTTATTTAAAATTATGAAACAATTACTGTTAGTAAAATAAAATCAAGGACGTTAATTTTTTAAGGCTTGTGTTTAAACATCGCCCAAAAAAGTACCTATTTCGCAACCAAATAACGTTTCCTAAAATATTATGAAATAAATCCATTTTTTCCTATTATTGTCTGTCATAAAAATATATGGACGCCTTAAAAATACACTTTAGACTAAATATTATATATTGTCACTACTTAGCTGTTACCAATTATGTAATACCATGAGTTCTAATTTGGTAATTTTTACTAGGCTAAAAAAGCTAACGATCGCTAGAATATTTCCCAAATATTAATTAATATACTGGGGTTCCCAAACGTACGTCGCTTATTTATTGTTATATGAAATTCACTAAATATACTGGGGTTCCCACACAAACGTCACTTGTTTAGACATGGCGTATGAGTTGGATAGAATTTGGTGACCGTTGATCCATTTTAGGAACCAAAAATAATATTTGTGCAAGGTTTGTGATTTTTCTGATGTTATTTCATTTATTTTGGATGATAATATTATATAGTTTAGGGCCCTCATAATAAAGTCAATTGATTTTTTTTGGAGTTGTTTATTTTATTTGGTGCCTAGGCTTAGAATCTTAAAAATATTTTTGGTGGCCGTCTAAATTATACCCATTTTTTAATACATTTAAAAGAAAGAAATAATGTTTAAATTCCAAGTCATTTAATACTTCACTAAGGTTAAGATTCTGAAGATGTGTACAACTGGCATTCAACCTTATGGTGATAGCAATTGACCTCTTTGACTATGTCAAAAAAATATTTTCATCATTAAAAGTGAAAATAATCACAATTTTGTTTTAGGTTTCCAATACACGAGAGGCCAGAACGGAGTCAAGCAAGTGTCCGAACGCAAACGCGTCATGCTCACGTGTGACACTGTCCTTCGAGACACCACCGCTTGCCCCTTCAGGCACCACAAGAGCTGGTTCCAATGCTTCTTCTGCCCACAAGAATTCATGGAAATAAACCTCCTTAGAGATCACATGCTAAAAACCCATGCCGACATAGACGTGGAAATTAAAAAAATAAAACGCTACCCGCGCTCCCTCCAAATTGAAATTTCGAATCTCGAATGCCGGCAGTGTAATTTGAATTTGACCGATGTCATTTCGATGTGCCGCCATTTTGTTGAGGTGCACAAGAAGGTTATTTACAACGAGTGTATTGCTGATTATAAAGTGGATGCTAGTCCCTACTCTTGTCACTTATGTGACCAACAGTTCCATGTTTTCAGAACTTTAACAACACATTTGAACGAGCATTATGCGAACTGTATTTGTGACGTTTGCGGAAAGTCATTTTTAAACTCAAAACGTTTGAAAGTCCATAAAAGAACTCATGAAAACGGCAGTTTCCCTTGCGCAGAATGTGGAAAAATCCTCAAGACTAAAACTTCTAAAGCAAATCATATGGAGAGCGCTCATTCAAAACGCGTAATAAAATGTCAGATATGTTTCAAGCCGATGAAACATTATAATGACAGAATAAAGCACATGTCAGAGGCTCACAACATAACTCATAAATTCAAATGTCCTATTTGTGGGCGGGAGTATAATATAAAGCATTACTTAGCTACGCATATCCGTCAGACACATGGGCAAAAGAATAAGGATTGTTCCGAGTGTGGTATGGCGTTTATAACTAACCATGGCTTGAAGAAACATATGTTGAAACATAGTGGCTTGAAGCCTTTTAGTTGTAATGTATGTTGTAAGTCGTACGCAAGGAGTTATACGTTAAGGGAACATATGCGCGCTCATGAAAATGAGAAATGATTTGTAGACGCTGACTGAGAGAACGTTTCAATTTATTTTTCTTTTTTGTGATCATGTGAGGAAATCGGCATGCTCTAGAACCAAAAATTGGAAGACGTGTGGCATCAACCAACCCGCACTGGGTGCGCGTGGTGGATTACGAGACTTTCGGCCTAGTACCTCTCCTAGAAAAGAGGCCTACGTCCCAGCGGTGGGAACATTATAGGCTGATTATGTGCCGATGAGAAGTTGGCGGACGCCGTGGATGGCTTTCTGGCGCATTAGCGTAACGAAGCACAGTTCAGAGAGAAGTGGACGGAATGGGAGCAGGCCTTTGTTCAGGAGTGGGACAGACCAGGCAAACAAAAAAAAACTTTTTTACAAAAAAAAAACAACCGACTTCCAAAAAAGAAAATACACTCAAAATTAAAAAAATAACTTTAATTTCGGAAGCCGGTGTTTGTATTTTATTTCTACGCCGGCTTCCGAAGTTAAAGTAATTTTTCAATTTTTAGTGTATTTTCTTTTTTAATCGACTTCAAAAAGAAGGAGGTTATCAATTCGGATGTTTGTATTTTTTATTTATGTTCGGGCATAACTCCGTCCGTATTGCCGGATTTGTAAAATTCTTTTTTGTTCGAAAGAGGTTTGTTCCGAAATGGTCCCATTTAAATTTCATATAAGTAGATCTGATGATGGGTTTCGGAGACCGACAACGGAACTCTTCAAAAATTGACAGCAAATCAACCGCGATTGCTGCGATCGTATGTCTATTAACACAGTTTAATGAGGAACCACAACTAAAATAAATTATCTATAATATGTATGTATTTAGAAATATATAAGTAGGTATGTTTATCAGTTGTCTAGTACCCATAACACAAGCTCTGCTTAGCTTGGGACTAGATGGCGTTGTGTGATAGTTGTGGCATATTATTATTATTATTATAAAAAGTGAAAAATAATAAACCTTTTTACAAAAGCTTTTTACAAAAAGTGCAAAATAACTTTAATTTCCGCAGTCGGTGTCAAAAAACGAAGACAAAACCAGAAACACCGACCTCCGTAATTAAAGTTATTTTGCACTCTTTTAGGAAGCCGGTTCTATTTTTTTGTAAAAAAGTTTTTTATTGGAAGTCGGTTGTTTTTTTTTTTTGTAAAAAAAGTTTTTTTATTTTTCACTTTTTAGTAGTTATACCCCAGAACTAAAAACACCAATAGCATGAAACGTGGAATTTAAACATACTACTCGTAATTGGAGAAAACAAAAATGTCATCTATGTATACGTAATTTTCGTTTTTGTTCAGTTTCTCAAAAAGCGCTGATGCAATTTCGATAAAATTTATATGGGACCACCTCGGGAGTAAATTCTTTCGAATAAAAAAAGAATTTTGAAAATCGGTCTACAACTGACGGAGAAATCGGCGAACATACATACATACATACATACAGTCGAACATGGAACCTCCTCCTTTTTCAAAAGTTGGTTAAAAATGCTACTTATGCTTAAATTGTTGTGATCAGTAAAAAGTTCGCGGTCTCAGTATTGAAACTCATATACAAGGATATGATGACGTCTTTTATTATGTTAAATGTGAGATTTATAAAACAGAAATAATATTGTATCCTAGTCTCAATTAAGCCATGCATCGGTTTTGATCAAATTCTTGAAAAACTGGTCAAATTAGTATATTCTCTATTGTCTCCTTCTAGTCGAATTTATTTTATGATCTATTAGTATAAGATGTAGGCTCCGCACGGGTACAAATTATACACACAAACCTTCCTTGTTTATCGCTCTTTCTATTTGTGAAAACCTCATTAAAATCGGTTGCGTGGTTTAGGAGTTAGCGGAGAGACAGACAGACGCTGATAGCGACTTTGATTTAAGTATACTATGTAGAGATAGAGAAGAGAAGATGACTATTTTTTTTATCTACCAGTGTAGCGCTTAGGTAAAATAAATACTTAGAATTTTGTACTATAATCAGTTTTTTGTATTTTACAGCATGTAACAAAAACCCTGTCCGATCCAATAAAGGCGTATCCCTGGTTTAACATACGTACTAGAAAAAGTTGTAAAAAAAAAAATTAAGTACTTAACTCTTATAAACCAAAAGTTATAGATTTTTTATTTTTATAAAATATGCGAAATTTAACACTAAATATGGCAAATTTTCATAAATTGACAACACTCCACTGGCCAGCGAAATCTTTTCATTTTTAACCGACGAAAAAAAGGAGGAGGTTCTCAATTCGACCGTATACAGAGTGGTGATGACAATACGACATTAAATTAAACCTCGCATACCTCAAGACGTTCTCAGTCTACATACAAAAAATCATTTGAATATATCCAGTAGTTTAGTAACAGGAAATTATTTTCGATTTTTAACATTTGCTACATGATGTATCTGATAATAGGGAAACACTGTCAGGTTAACGACCCACATCGGTATAAACATCAAAACATTAAAGCCACGTTGCCAACTCGCTACTTTAACACTTTCGCCAAATTAGTATTTTCATCTGATTTAGTGAAAATTATACCTTAACTCTGAGTAATAAGAGTCATAAAGCGTGTCATCAGAGTTGGATAAGAAAGTAACGAATGCGGAAATTGCAATGCACTCATAATATTAATAAAAAAATTAGTGTGTGCGAAAGAGATAAATCTAGTTTCGTTTGTTACTTCGCTTTCTTGAAGAAATTTGCTACAACAAATTTATGTTAGTGTGTCGCCGGCCGCCGCGATCCTGTGACGAGTCACGCGTCCTCAGATGCCGCTAACTTTCGTTCGCGCCGCGCGCCCGCCTTGTTGAGGGACTTCCCCGCCGATCGTGTTTTTTGTAAATTCATTTACGACGGTATTAGTGCGAAATTGGACGCTTTATTTTGGTGACAGGACACGTAACGTTTTAATAGGTATTTAGTTAAACAGTGAGTGAATTGTGCGAAATTAGACGCTTAGTTTTTATTGTTTTCGTGTTTTTTTTTAACGCAACCCAACGTGTAGTTCAGGTGTTGACCATACAACTATTCTTAAATTTTAAAACGCGACAAACGGAAGCCGTATAAATACAAGAAATTGCATGCATTGTTACCTAGAGACAAACCAGTTAGGGAAAACTTCTGTCGCTGGATTGAAAATAAACATTTCGAGAATCCGGATTTCTTGTACAATGTGATGTGGACTGATGAAAGTACATTTACAAGGAACGGTTTATGGAACAGACAGAATATTCGTTACTGGAGCCGCGTGAATCCGCGTCTAGGACGGGAGACTTCGCACCAGTACAGATTTGCTGCCAATGTTTGGGCTGGCATTGGTTTGCAGCTGTGATTCTGTGCTAAATAATCTGTGATTTAGTGTAATTTTACTGAGCATTAATCCATAATTAAAAGCCAAAAAATCAAGTCACTACAGGACCGCGCGTTGTTGCCGCTCTTACGACAGGTTAGTGAACTCATATTTATAAGTGGTGTTCTATTTCGTTTCTAGTTTTATGCCATTTAGTTTGTTTGAAATTTTTATTTTTTTATTTTCGATGTTAGGATATTTTTGATAGCTTAAACTTATTCTTATAAACTAGTATTGTCCGTGTTTTCATTTATTGTCGTATTGTCTTCTCCACCCTGTATATATATATATTTTTTTTTTTTTTTTGTGTATGTTCAGCCCTCACTCCGTCATTTATGAACCGATTTTGATTATTCTTTTTTTATTAGATAGGGTATACCTCAAGGGTGGTCCCATGTCAAGGAAATCAGGATCTGACAGTGGAAACCTGATATAATTGAGAGAAAACCTTGAAAATTGTGGGCACGTTTAGCGTTTCTGTATGTATGTTCGGCCTTCACTTCGTTATTTATGAACCGATTTTGATTATTCTTCTTTTGTTAGATAGATATACCTCAAGGATGGTCCCATAATAAGGAAATCAGGATGTGACAATGGAATCCTGATAAAATTGAGAGAAAACCTCGAAAATTGTGGATACGTTTAGCGTTTCTGTACGTATGTTCGGCCCTCACTCCGTTATTTATGAACCGATTTTGATGATTCTTCTTTTCTTGGATAGGGTATACCTCAAGGGTGGTACCATGTCAAGGACATCAAGATCTGATCATGGGATCCTGAAAATATTGAGAAAGAACCTCGAAAATTGGGCACGAATATTGTTTCTGTTTACTTTTCATAACTTAATCAGGTATTTGCATTTAGGAACCATCACATCATGAAACTGAGCTGATGATGGAAACCATAGCTTTCCTAAACAATAGAAGTTAGATACAAAAACTAGTTTTAGTGACAAATACCACTTAATATGGTTTGAAGAAAAGACGTCTTTACAGTATTGGAGGTAACCTCAACTGGTCAATATCCTGGGAACTTCATGGAAGGATGGTTATTTCATCAGCTCAGTGGCAAGAGGAATGATGAAGAATTAGAAATTAGCCTCAGAGTGTTACAAGGTGATGCGAGCCACAAAAAATCATAAAATAAAAAACTTTTTAACAAAAAAATTAACCGACGAAAAAGAACTAAAAAGCAAAAAATAAATAAAACTTTTAAGTCTTGAGTAATGAGCATATTTACCTACATAAAATATCAAATTTTATATAAACTAATTTTGAGTCGGCTTTTTTTCGTCCGCTAACTGTCGCTAGAAGTGGACGTGTCGCATCCTGGTTCTTTGAAGTTTAAGCGATAATAGTGCTTAGTTGTTAGTAAATAGTAGTTATTGTTGTGTGAACTTTGTGCCAATTAAATTGAACAATTCCATAAACCAAAGTGAATAGTGGTGTATTGGTGTTTGACTGCAGCGTGTGCGGGGCCCGCGCACCTCACCGCTACGATAAGAGATAGTCGCCATAATTGCTGTCTCGGTCTAACATAGCGGCGCGTGTGATTGAGTTTCGCTCCGGTGCACTTGTACCTAATAATCGTCAATATGTTACCCTGTGTGGCTTGTAACACAGATATTACAAACAATAACTTTATAAAATGTGTTCGTTGTAATAAATGCTACCATATGCTTTGTATTAACTACTCGCATGCAGAGACACAGGGCCAAGAACGTCCCATTAACTGGGTATGCCCGCAATGTCTGAGTAAACAGCCAAAGAACGATAATTCTAATTTACCGGTGCGTCCATCTACGCCTACATCCATGGCGGACATGACTTTTAACATCACCCGTCGTAAGGTTACCCAAACCAGGCCAGAGACCCTGCAATCGTGTATAAGTCAATCTTCGGAATCCCTGCGCTCTGAGATAAGAGATATCATTCGTGACGAAATGCGTAATGCGCTGCAGGACACCATAGGCGAGTTCAAAGTATCAATATCTGCTAACCTAAAGGAAATCAGTGATCAAGTAACAGCTTTTAAGGATTCTATGAATTTCCTAAGTGATGAATTTGACAAATTAAAACTTGATAACGTTATATATCGAAATGAGATTAACCAATTGAGAAAGGACAATGAGATATTACACTGTGAATTGTCCGAGATTAAGGGAAAATTCATTCAAATTGATCAACTGTCACGGGCCTCTAACATTGAAATACAGTGTGTCCCAGAACATAAATCGGAAAATGTATTGAATATCGTTAAGCAAATTGGCCGGACGGTGAGCGTGTCGATTAACGACAATGATATACATTATTGTGCAAGAATTGCGAAATTGAATCCAGATAGCACCCGTCCACGGTCCATACTAGCCAAATTTAATTCGCCCCGTACCCGTGATTCATTTCTATCTGCTGTCCTGACATACAATAAAAAGAATATTCAAGATAAGTTAAACACCCATGACCTGGGATTCGGCACGAGTCAAAAATTTCCTGTGTTTGTCGTTGAGAACCTATCACCGGAAAATAAAAACCTACATGCTGCAACCCGCAAACGTGCAAAGGAGCTAAAATATAAATTTGTGTGGGTGCGTGGAGGTCGCATCTACGTGAGAAAGTCTGAAACTAGTGACACAATATTCATCCGTAACCTTGATATGTTACATAAAGTCACTTAAGTCCCCAATGATCTACCGTCCTTTGTTCAAACATGTTCTTATTGTTATTTATTATCGTAACATTTATGTGGTGCTATAGTTTATACGATATCTACGTCACAATGTGTCAATTTTGGTCAAAAGTAGACCCGTGCTTAGTTAATGTTTACAGATATAATAGTGCCGTGAAGTTGATTGTAATTATAAATATGAATTTTGTCCGATTTCATTTATTTTATCTTTCCTCTAGTTATACATTTTACATGCTTTCATTAATGAGTTATGGCGCAATGGTCATTAGTTTATGCTTTTTTGACATAGTTCTCACCACCTACCCACAATGCGAGTGCAATCGGCATAATTGTTACCTTTTGAGCCGATCTCAGCTGATCGTTTCACATGTTTCTATTGAAGTGACTATTGATATTTATTCCTCTCGGGCTAAGTTCACATTGCGTTTAAGCTATTGCCCCTCAAACCGATACCTTATCCAACGTCAAACTACCCACTTGTGTTTTATTTTTTTATTACTTTTTTTTTAAATTTTTTTTATTAGTGTTCTTTCCTATAATTACTTATGGCTAACACACAGTTAAGTTTTTACTACCAAAATGCTCGAGGGATGAGAACTAAGGTATTAGGTTTGTATAACAGTATTTTACGCTCTGGGTATGACATTTTAATCTTTACGGAAACATGGTTGCAGGATGACATTCTTGACACTGAATTATGTGATAAAAGATATCAGATATTCCGGCAAGATCGTGATCTTAATTCAACAGGTAAAGAGACTGGTGGTGGTGTTATGATGTGCGTCAATCGTAGATTTGACACTAGACGACGTCAGGACTTTCAGTGTCCAGGTATGGAGATTTTGCATGTTACACTCTCATCTCGTAGCGTTGGTACTCCGGAAGACTTGCATATTATCCTTGTTTATAGGCCCCCGATGTATCTAGTATCCCACTGCATCTAAATAACATTAGGCAAGCTATAACGAATATAATGGCTGTGAATGGCAATCATAATTTTATTCTTATCGGTGATTTCAATTTACCCTGTTTAATGTGGAATGCTGAAGGCTATTCTATTTTGAATAACTGTTCGCTACAAATAAGAACTGCTGCTGCTTCCTTTGCAGATGAAATTAGCATTCTCGGTTTATCTCAATATAGCCTTATCACAAATATAAATAACAGGGTTTTAGATCTATGCTTTTCAACTACACCCCTCCTTGTTAGTAGAAACGATGATCCCTTGCTCAAATTAGACTCTCATCATCCTGCTCTTGTCATAACGGCTACCGAATTATTCTTAACACCTCTACAGGAAGTGCACATGCCACGTCGTAATTACTATAGGGGCAATTATGAGGAACTGAATAAACATTTTAACGAGATAAATTGGGATGATAAATTGTCAGTTGGATCGGTTGATGTTGCTGTTGACTCGTTTTACTCAGAAGTTAAACTAGGCGTGGACCGCTTTATCCCTTTAGTTAATAAACCGAAAAGTCATAAATACCCTGTTTGGTACAGTCGTGCCCTTACTAAAATCATTCGTGAGAAAATTAAAGTACATAAAAGATGGAAAAAATATGGTAACCCCAGGGACTACTACGAGTTTGCATTGTTACGTTCTAGACAACACAAGGTTGAAGTATCCTCTTTTCAAAGCTATATAACTCAAACAGAAAAAGCGATTACTCATTCTCCGAAGACTTTCTGGACCTATGTTAAAAGTAAAAGAGGTGGTAGCCAATACCCAAAAACAATGATTTTAAATGAAGAGACATTTGAGTCCGGTCACGACATTTGTACGGCGTTTAATAAATACTTTCACAGTGTTTTCGTTAGCCCATCTACGCCCTCTGTTACAGCTACGAGTACTCCTGATGAAGTGATCGGTTCAGCTGATGTCCTATCTAACCTCTATATCACCAAAGACACCGTACTTAAAGCCTTGCGCGCGTTAGATACAACTAAGGGTCCCGGTAACGATGGATTACCTCCTATTTTCTTGCACAATTGCGCTGATAGTCTAGCACATCCTATAGCTTTATTATTTCAAAAATCTTTCGCCGAATGCGTCTGTCCCTCCCTGTGGAAAACTGCTCACATAGTGCCAGTGCATAAGAAGGGGCCCCAGATGGATATAAAAAACTATCGTCCAATATCTATTCTTAACACACTTAGCAAGGTTCTGGAGAAAATTATTTATACTAGTATATATCCAATTATCTCAAACGGTATAGGCCAGAGCCAACATGGATTCGTTAGGAGACGGTCCACAGCATCTAACTTGGCAACGTTTTGTAACTATGTCCTGCATAATATGGAAGCCGGTGGCCAGGTTGACGTGATCTACACGGATTTCGAAAAAGCATTCGATCGTGTGGATCACGTGATCTTGCTGGCAAAGCTACAAAGGCTTGGGATCCATGGAGATTTGCTGAGATGGGTTAAGTCATACTTATCGAACCGTTCGCAAGCTGTGGTTATGGGAGGTTTCAAGTCTGACTTCGTGGGTATCCCTTCCGGTGTTCCCCAGGGATCTTTATTGGGTCCTCTTTTTTACTGCGCATATCTGTATGACATTCAGTCGTGTTTCAAATTCGCGAAACATCTCATGTACGCAGATGACATGAAAATATACATGTGTGTAAAATCCAGACTTGATTGTGAACTGATACAGCGTGATCTTGATGCATTATTCAGGTATTATCAACATAACAATATCACTGTCAATGTCTCAAAATGCCAATGCATTAGCTTTAGCCGTTCCAAACACCCAACTAAGTATCCTTATGGATTTAATAATAATGCGATCGAAAGGGTTGATGTTGTCAGAGATCTTGGTATAATGTTAGATTCCAAATTGCTCTTTGACCAACATATTGATACCATCACCAATAGAGCCTCTCGTAACCTTGGTTTTGTAATGCGTACTTGTAAGCCTTTTAGAAATTGTCATAGTCTAAAGATCATATATTTTGCATATGTGCGTAGTATTTTGGAGTACTGTAGCCCAATTTGGTCACCCCAATACGAGGTATATACCAAAAGATTGGAAACTCTACAGAAAAAGTTCGTAAAATTTCTGAACTTCAAGTCCCGAAAACGTCATGATTCCTATGCCCGAGACTGCAAACACTATGATATGCTTCCCCTAGTAGATAGACGTAAGATGTTGGATATGCTTTTGTTATTTGATATCCTGCGTGGTCGTTTGGACAGCAGTGATCTGCTATCATGTATAGATTTCTGCATCCCAAAAAAACGCACCAGACATACAAAATTATTCAGGATCCCTCACTACTGCACTAATTACGGGAGAAATGCCGTTATGACCCGACTGCCTCGCATCTACTCTGAGAGTTTTGAGAGTGTCGATATATTTTGTTTATCCAAACAATCATACCGGAGACAAGTCAAGCAGATTTTGTTTGGTGGACAAGTTGTGCCGTGACTCATTCTCAATATGCTTATACTATTGAATAAATAAATATATAACTATATATTTATCAAATAAGGTAAAATAAAGTGAAGTGGAGTAATGTTTGTTATGTATCTCGACTGAGCACGTTCTAATTGCTGAGTTATATGTTCACAATTTTAGATTTCACAAAGTTTTGTTTTCGTTTTTGTTCAATTATTATTTACACACTTGCCTTATTATTTACAAACCTTGTAACTTTGATTTAATGTATCAACAATCCCACATTATTATTATTATTAGCTGCACTTGTTACAATATTACAAATTTTCTTTTTTGTTTCTTTTTTCTTCTCGCCACTTTCTAGTTAACATAGCTTTATCAATGCCGTGAAATTCTGTTATTGGCTTAAGAGATAATTGTCATCACCTCGCTAGCGGTGTGCAGTGTATGCAGACTTTAAGATGCTATTTTTTATTTTATTTTTTATTCTTTTTATTTCGACTGCATTGGGCTGTTCATTGATAGTGAGGTGAATATTCATAACTCATGTAAATTTAAAATAAGCTGTTGAGTTTCCAAATAAATAAATAAATAAATAAATAAATAAACATTTAACGATGAGTATTAAAAAAAATTATAAACTATGACCATCATTTGTTTCTTTCAATATTTACCTCAAAGTAATTATTAGACTTCCATTTATGGCCGTTTTGGCTATGAAAGTGCTGATTTAGCCCAGTTTCTACTTTGGGCGTATTATACGTCATCTCCGTCACTATGGACCACAAACGCCAATCACTTCCATATTTGGTAAATAATTAGTAGGTGCTCAATTGGTAGGTACTAAATAGTATTCGAACAACAGAATTGGTACCTACCCTATTAGTTTTCGAGAAAATCGACTTTGCAGGTGGTCCGGCGGTAGTCACACTCTGTTCAACAGGAGCACCATGAGCGCCGATAAAAGGGGCGTAAATCGTACCGTTTTTATGATAATTCACGAAAGCATCAAAGAGCACTTCCTTTCAAAGTAAGTTTAAGTGCCACCCGCGGCGAAAGGGCCTTACGGGAAGTGCGCCGTATTCCGTGTTTGCGGTCCGAAAGGGCCTTACGGTAGCTGACGGGCCACTAAGTACTATGTGAAGTTTTGGTGTAGGACAATAAAGAATCATTAAAAAAGCAGAAGCTCTAAACAGATAGATTATCATGAACAAGAGAATCGATTAAAATGCTTTTTAAAACCGATTTAAATTAATTGGACGTCTCTAAAAGTGCCGCATATCACATCACTGGTTATTTATGTTTTGTTTGTTCAGTCTGTTTCAGTTTTTGGCATTTAGCGTGATTGAATAAGATCCTTTTGGTTTAGCGTTGAATTATTGTGTTCGTGTCACCAAACGCACTATGGATTCTAAGGCAGGTCTGTCGATCGAAACGGACATTTTATCGCCGTCAAAAAAGAGACGCCGAACTGCTATCACTGTATCTGAGAAGGTCATGATAATCAATACCTACCAGCACTTGTTCTACAATTGGCCTAAAGGTCAGTTTTGGTCTATTGGTGGCTGCACAAAAAAAACCGCCGAGACGTTGGGGATTTCTGCTGTAACAGTTGGCAGGGTAATAAAGGAATATAAAACCAGTGAAAACTTCACACCGCCAAAAAAAACGGGTCCTAAAATGAATAGACATAGCAAAAACAGAGTAAAAAATGAAAATAAAACTAATGAAAAATTCACACCGCCCAGCAAAACAGGACCTAAAGTGAATAGTTGTAACAAAATTGAGGAATTAACCTTCTCAGCCAAAAGACGGAAAATACACGCTTTCTTTTATGAAGTCCCGGTGGTTGATCAGGTTAGTAGATTAACTGTATTAATTTTGATGCCGAAAAAGGTAATTACTCCAGTTAAAAAAATAGTAATGATTGAATCCGAAGTTTCTTCAACGAATCAAGGCCAAGGCCATCGCCTTGCTTGCTAGTAGCTGGGTAGGTATCAATGAATAGAATAGTTTTATTTTATTTAACCCTTCAGCCACAGCGGACAAACCCGGGTTGCCAAATTGAACCCCGACGACAACCCGGGTTGACAGCCGATTTTTTTTTTTGACCTCTAAAAATTTTTTTTTTGTCAAACTCACCGGTGAGTTTCAGGGCTTAGTAGGTATCGTCAAATATGTTATGTTTTCATAACCATTAATAGAAATTCGGATGAAAACAATGGGTTTTCTCCAATTTTATCAAATAATAGAATTAAGTGTGCTAACCACACGACTGAAGTAAACCTTCTTTAGCTATGTCTCTTCCGTTCGCCTCGCCCGATCACACTTTTCGTAACGCTCTCGTCACGTATTCACCAGCTTTGAATAAAATAATCTGTCAGTGTCATCTGTCAGCTTATGCTCATTGACCATTTATAAAGTGTATCATCTATGCATTGACCTTTAATCACATATTATTATAATAAAGTGTGTCATTTACGCATAGAACGAAAGATTTTTACTTTTTTTAGATAAAAAAGCAAGAATGAAGGTGTTTGGTTTTGGTGTTCTAAAAAATCGTATCAGTAAAATGAATTATATTTGATTTAAAATAATCTATTTGTATTTTTCTCATATCAATTAATAAATGTGAAATCGTAGTTACATATATAGAAAGTGTATCATCTATGATCGTAGTACAAGTAATAAATAATAGTTTCAGATAGAGGTTTCTTATACATTTGTTACTGAATTAAATGTCTGTGGCACGTATCACGGAACAAAAATAAGTTTTTTTTTTTAAACAGCCTCTGTTTTTTCTATTTCGTGTGTGCCATGAACTCTATCTAGAAATTAGCGAATCTGGTAATTCCAAGTGTTCCCACCTGACATAATGCTGAGCTGAGGCCCTTTCGGCACTTTATTGTGTCAATTAACGCAATTTTCGACTAATAATAGAATCCTAATAGAATTACGATTGTAATATTAGTCTGTCTAGGAAAATATTGAGAACTCCTGCATCTTCGCTCTGACATTTCATTGTTTACGTTCAATCATTGTTAGAGGAAAACGCTATCGGCCTCGGCCATTTTGTATTATAGATTATCTGTGCTGTAACCATAGACACTGTGCCACTGAGATGACATGACATTGACATTGCATTGCATGACATCATAACAATTGTAAATAAACCATGGAGGTAAGAATCCTTATTCAGAGAAATAAACACGTACGAAATAACCTTTCCGAGTTTACATTATAAAACCATGTCTTCTAATAGTTATCACAAAAAATATAGCAATTATCATAGTTGTGCCGTACTAGAATGTAAAAACACAACAATAAGTGCTCCAGGCAAATTGTGGATTAAAGTACCTAAAGAAATAAACATGCGCAACATTTGGTTAATACGTGCTAAAAGGGACCCGGCAACCATGTCGACTAAAACTCAACTTTATTTTTGCCAAGATCATTTTGATGTAAGTGTTACTTACTGAAAATCTTTATATAATCTTTAAAATTAGTTTGAAAAAAACTAAGGTTATGTTTTAAGTCAATGAGCAAAATTTTACCTTTCAGTTAGAAAATGACATGGAAAATTATATGCGGTACAAAATAATGGGCTCGGTTAAAAAGATTAGAATAAAACCAGATTGCGTTCCGTCCAGATTCGAATGCCCTAATGAAAAGGAACGCAAACCTATGCCGACATCAAAATTAAATATGCAGCGCGCTAGGAAGAAAAGAGCAATCATTCCTGATCATAATTATGCGAAGGTAATATTGTAAACGAATATTTTTCGAGAAATCGTAACGTAACGTAAAGTCGCGAATAAATTTAAAAGAGAGTAACCGCAGCCCTGGAAAAGGCAACTGACGGAACAGGTGTGGGTTTAAGTCCGTAAAAGTCTCACGCTCTCCCGCTACACCCAGAGCGGGAGGGGAGAAGTCATTGGCTGACTTCCAACCTCAAAAAAATAAAGTAAGTAGGTACTCTTTAAAAATTAACGTTTGCATTCATTCATTCAGCACAACCGTTCCGTTACACGTAAGGTCCACGTGTAACGGAACGGTTGTGCTGACACTGACTGCAAATGACGGTTTCATTTTCCGCGGTTATTCCTGTGACTGTAATTGCTACTTTACTATTTGTATAAAAATCGTCCAAGTGCGAGTCGGACTCGCGTATGAAGGGTTCCGTACCATCGTACAAGATTATACGCGTCTACTTGTTGCCATTATTAAGATCGAGCAGAAAAAGTTAAAATAAAAAAATCGCACATACGGTGGCCGAGAATAGCCTTACGACTCCCGATGGATCCCGGCCAGGGGTGTGAGTGCGTGAAGATTGCCTCTTCCTCACGCGTTTCGGCTCCTCCTTCGCTTGCATTACTGCTTCTCAGAAGGAGGTGACAGCCTGGACTGAGACTGGACAAGGGCCGGTCGCGAGAGGTCGCCACCGCCGATCGCTTCCGCGAAGACACAGCGTTGTTTCGCCCAAGCGGGGTGACCTCCACCGTATATTTCCCGTGTTCTTTGAGCGATTTACACAATGGTAACACCGGGGTGTTTCCTTCCGCCGAATCCAAAATAGGTAAAGTTGCCACGAATAGTGAAACTTAGTACATTTCGCGGGTTTCCGACCCATCATGGAAGTGCATTTGCGCTGCTCTGGGAGTGGCGCGAGGAGGCCAAACGCCGCGGCGAAACTCTGCTGCCGCGACACCTTGCGGCTCGGCGGACGAAGCTTCGGCAGGATCTCATGGCGACATGGAGACAGCGACTGTCGCAACCCAGTGCTGGGCACGCCACCATTACGGCGGTAGTTCCCTCTTTGAGGAGTGGCTGGAGAGGCTTCACGGCGTCATCACCTTTCGCCTGACGCAGGTCCTCACCGGACATGGTTGTTTCGGGAGGTTCCTGCATCAGATCAGGCGGAAGGAAACACCCGGGTGTTACCACTGCGCGGATCGCCCAGAGGACACGGTGGAGCATACGGTGCAGATCTGCCCCGCTTGGGCGAAGCACCGCCCTGTCCTCGTGGATGCGATAGGTGGCAGCGACCTCTTGCGCCCGGCCCTGGTTCAGGCCATGGTACGGAGCGAGAGGGAATGGAAAGCAGACTCCTCCTTCTGCGAAGCAGTAATGCTCGCGAAGGCGGAGGCAGGACGCGTGAGGGAAGCTCAACTTAGCGGACCTTACGGCCCCGGCCGTTTCAACCGTAGGATAGGCACTGGGCGTAGGGCGTCGTGAGACGATCTGCGGCCACCGTAGACCCGGGCCTGCGGACGGCGAACAGTGGATAGCTCGCCGTCCGGTAAGCACCAGGCCCGTGAGTCGACGGCGCGTAGTGTTAGTTGATTGTCAGCCACCACTGACGGGGCCCATCGTGGCCGTTACCTGCATGCCTAGGGTTAGCGGATAATTCTCAACATGAGTTACCGCACCCCTGAGCACTCAGGCAGGGAAGGAACAGGGGTGGATATTAGTCAGTAAGAGACTGACACGCCCTCCCGCTCCACCCAGAGCGGGAGATGTCATTGGATGATTTCCCACCCACAAAAAAAAAAAGAAACATGGAAGTACATGCAGTTTTTTTTATCTAGTATTTCGTGTCACAACGTACATTAGTTGTTGATCATTTGTGAGTAATATTATGCGTTTTTTTTTTTCATGAGATCGTGTTCGGTATTCGGCCAAATGGTACGCAATATTCGGCCGGAAACCGAATAATAAAAAAAGTAGCCGAAAGGGCCGAATACCGAATAGTAGCCGAATATTCGTAGCATCTCTAGAAACAAGTATACTATATAGTTTTGTATAGTATATAGTTTATAGTATTAGTATAGTATATAGTTTTGTACCTCCCGAAACAACCATGTCCGGTAAGGAATTGCGTCAGGCGCAAGGTGAGAACGCCGTGGTGCCTCTCAAACTACTCCGGTAAAAGCTCCAGGGCAGCCCGCGAAATTCAAAATTTCTTACGTTTTTTGCAATTTGCAGGTTAGTATCTGGTTGTATGTTGGTCAAAATATGATTCGCAGTCATCGCAAGTACGTGTTTACAGAATTGTAATAAATAGAATCATCAATACAACTCTCACAGTTAGAATTGATGCTAAATGAATATGATTTCATGAAATACTTACATTTGACATCAATTCTAACTGAAAGAGTTGTATTGATGATTTTAATGATTATAATTCTATAAATACATACTTGCTACGGCCGCGAATCAAATTTTGAGTAAGATACAAACTGACACTGACCTGCAAATTGCAAAAAACGTAAGAAAATTTGAATTTCGCGGGCTACCCTGGCGCTTCCACCTTAAACAGGGGACTTATCGCTGTGACTGTGGCGTGCCCAGCGTAGTATTGCGTTGCGACAGTCGCACTCACCATGCCGCCGCAGCTCTGCCGCAGTGCCGCGATTTGTCGCGGCAGTGCATGAGTGCACGCCACGGCGTTGCACCTCCACGCGCCATTTGTAAGTGTGCGCGAGGAAACTGAATATGGCCTATTAGTCAATCTTCAAAAATGTACCTTATTTTCGGGTTATTTCTTTTTTTTTACGTCTAATCGTGCGAGTGATGGTCCTCCCACTAGTTTCCATCGAGAACGCCGCGCCGGAGCGCCTCTTGCAATATGTTGAGGAAGCTATTTTGAAGTGGTTAGATGTTATATTTGCATGGACAATTAATTAAATAACAAATTAACCCCTACTTTTTTACAAAACTTTTATTTCATGATAGCTTTTTATTTTTTTTTATTAAATATGGCAATTGAGCCTAGAAAATATTTTTTGAGTATGAATACATTGCATTATGTCAATCGTGACACAAAATGTCAGCGAAAAGGCGATCACCTATTTTGCTTAAGGTATTTATTACAATTTTTTGTGCTATTTGCCCATAAACGCATTGAAATCTGGCCTTGGTTATTAAAAATAATCCCATTATTAATATTACCCGAAAAAAAAAATACGCTCCTTCTCATGTTGGTGTTTTTTTTGTTATCGAAATGCTTTTTCCGTCACAGTGGACATTTCTCATTTTATAGAGATCAAGGGGTATTAACCACTAACTCCATCATGCAATATTTAGTAGAACGGTTACCGCCAACTCTATTTAAATGCGCCCCCATGAAAAACTTTCGTATGGCGGTATGTTCAAACGTTTGAATAGATTCCTTAGACTTAGTTCCTAATATTTTATAAACTTTTTTTTTTGGTAGGTACATTCCCTTGTAAGAAAACTAAATTTCGAGTTTCTTACAAGAAAATGTACCTACCAAAAAACATACAGTGAATACAGCAAAATAAAACTATATGAGATTCATATTTATTTCTACAGTTATAGATTCAAATGCTTTATTTACAATCTGTTTGCAGTAGCCTCAGAATACAGACAATCAGATGTTTGTTTTAACTACATTTACAGAGATGTTACAACAAGGTTACACAAAAATCAATTTTCTAAATTTACTCAAACGGAAACTAGGTTAGAAGCAATAATATACGTAGACAAAATTATTTAGTCATCATAAGCACAGAAATGTAGGTTTATCAAACAGCGAGTCTTGAAGATTTTACTAAGAATGTAATAGGCTACCAAAACTTAAATCATGTTCAAAGATTACTAATAAATCTTTCACGACTCGCTAACAGGTGAAACAGTGAGATTTAGAGTTTCGAACTTCAAGGTACTACCATTCAGAAAGAAAAAAAATAACTAGTTTCATAAAATGAGTCTTTTTGTGTTGAACTTGAAAATAAGTATTATTATAGATCTAATTTTCTGGCATCATAATTTTTTTTTTACCAACGAAAAAATAGGAGGAGGTTCTCAATTCAACTGTATTTTTTTTAATGTATGTTCAGCCCTCACTCCGAGCCACAAAAAATAATTAATAAATTGTTAATTACTTATGTAGAGCTTTCTTCATTTCTATGTACATTTAAAATTTTGTTGATAAATTAGATAGTTGTTTGGCGTCGACTCTTAATTATTTTATATAAAATCCTATATTTTTCCTCAATATTCAAGACTTAAAAGGTGTATTTATTTTTTGAATTATTTCTTTTTCGTGAGTTAAATTTAAAAAAAAAAGTTTTGTCTAAAAAATCAAATAAACCGAAAATAATGTAGTTATTTTTACCTTTCGTGTCGGAGGGTGACATCACTCACTGCACGCCGCTCACATCTCACGTCTCCACTGCGCGTCGTCCGCGCACAGCTCACATCTCCGCTTCCATCGCGCCATACAAATATTACACATCTCCGCACAGCGATCTCCACTGAAGCTGAGCGGAGAGGAGATGTGTTAATAACACAATTCTATTGGTTGTTTAAAAACACACACAGCACACCGCACACATCTCCGCTTTGGTGGAGTCCCGCCTTTACCCGTCCTTCACAAGTTCTGAGACAGTAACTCTTTATTGTGAGATTTGAAACTTTGTGAAATGGATGAAAATAGAAGGAAATGTTTTAAGTGTGGCTAGCGAACATAACGTAAAACTGTTCCTAAACCCGTAGTTCGAAACTCTGAATCTCTCTGCTTCACCTGCACGCAAGACGGTAGACTATTACATTCTTAGTCAAATCTAATGTACTATGTATCTTCACGAGTCTTTTTACAGTAAAACTTATAAACTTACATTTCTGTGCTTATCGTAAATGACTAAATAATTTTGTTTATATTATTGCTTCTGATCTAGTTTCTGTTTGAGTACATTTGGAAAATTGGTTTTTGTGTAACCATAGTGTAACATCTCAGTATAAGTAGTTAAAACAAACATCTGATTTAGTTTGTATTCTGAGGCTACTGCAAACAGATTGTAAATAGAGCATTTGAATCTATGTATATCATGAACACAATTTGTAACTGTTGAAATAAATATGAAACACATATACACACACATTATTTATGGTTTTATTTCGCTATATTCACTGTAGGTTTTTACCTACCTACCAAAAAAACATGTTTTTTAAAATATTCTGGGGATGCTATTCAAACGTTTGAATTCACCGCCATACGAAAGTATTTTCTTGGGGGCGCATCTAGTTGGCGCTGGCAGTTACCGTTCAACTAAATATTGTAAGGAGAAAAGTCTTCTCCGTACATATATGTATGTGTTCTGTGAATTCTTGATTTAATACTGTATTTGTGGCGGTCTACGCCAAATGTTATTAAAAGGTTTTTTTTTGTTATGGTGCTGAATTTGCCTTGTCAACAGCTTAACTGTGCTAATCAAATTATAGCCTTAGTGACGAATGAACGTGCGCCTTCTGATGGTAGCTAAAATCTGATTCTGTAACAGAAATACATGATGAATGTGCTAATGCTTCCACTCGGTCCTCTTCTCCTGCACCATCAATTGCATCTTCGTCATAACCCAGGAAAAAAAATGTAAGAATAACCTAATTTAGTAGGTACCTACTAAGTTAAAATAGCAATCGTTTAGAATTAAAATTATTTTATGTTAGTAAGTATTAAATTAGGTTGATCTTGTAATATTTTTTTTGTTTATATATATTTTTTTCTGGGTTCCTTTGTCAATACTGAACCTACCCCTAGGGTATGGAACGCAACTTTTTTAACATTCTGTATAGTGTATGGAATTAAACAGTCTGATTATGAGAATTTTCTAGCCTAATCTGCTATTCCCTCTCTGCCATCAGTGCCTATAACACCTGTAGCTTCTTCAGTTACGTCACGAAAAACAAGGTCTAAGAAACAACCTGCAAAGCCAGCAAAACGAGTGTAGAGGAGTAAAAAAAATCAACTAACTTATGAATGGAAAGTAGCACATTTTCACCACAGAGCGACAATAGAAGAGGATGGAGATAATATTGACTTACCAGAACAAGATGCTGTCATAACTAATATCTTGTAGAACAGACGAACTTAAATTCAGTTCAACAATCTGGTAAGTCAATTCTTCTCCTTCTTCTTTTTGCCCTTATCCCATGTTACTCGGGGTCGGCGCAACACGTTTTTTTCTTCCATTCTGTCCTGTCAGCCGTCACGCTATCACTAACTCTCTTTTCTTTCATATCACTCCTCACATAATCCATCTTTTCTTTGGCCTCCCTCTACATCCATCCACATTTATATTCATAACTCTTTTAGTTACATGTGTTTCATCCCTCCTCTTTATATGACCATACCAAGATAAGCGGTTCCCTTTCAACTTTTCTGTGACTGGCGCCACTTTTAAACTACCTCTAATGTACTCATTTCTCACTTTATCCATTCTCGTTACTACCACTCATCCATCTCAACATTCTCATCTGCGCCACATGCATTCTTTTTTCATCCGTCTTTTTCACAGCCCAACATTCTGACCCATACTGTACGACAGGTCTAATCACGGACTTATAGATTTTCCCCTTTAACTTAAGGGGCATCCGTCGGTCGCAAGTTGTTCCAGTGACCTATCGCCATTTCTTCCATCCTGAATTGATCCTGTGCGTTACGTCTCGGTCTATGTCGCCATCCCCCTGAACAAGCGACCCGAGGTACCGAAAGTCGGAGCAGATCGGTATAGCCGTCCCGTTGAGAGCTACAGGCATAGGACTGGAGAGACCGCCGAAATCGCAGAACAGATATTCCGTTTTGGTTCTGCTCAATTTCAGGCCCACACTCTCCAGTTTTTGCCACCACGTCTCCAATCTGCTCTGCACCTCTGAGCCGCTTTCGGCAACCAGCACAATGTCATCAGCAAACAGCATACACCAGGGAGCCTCTTCCTGGATGTCCGACGTCAGAGCGTCCATTATCATCAGGAAGAGGTAAGGGCTGAGAGCCGACCCCTGGTGCAAACCGACCGCTACACTGAAACTGTCAGTAGTGCCCACTGCAGACCGGACTTGGGTACTGCATCTACTGTACATCGCTCGGATCAACTGCACATACTTCCCAGGCACACCTTTCTCATTAAGGGCCCACCACAAAACCTCTCGAGGCACCCGGTCATATGCCTTTTCGAAGTCAATGAACACCATGTGCAAGTTTTTACACAGCTCTGTATTTTTCGCACAGCTGGCGGATAGCGAAAATGGCATCCGTTGTACCTCGACCAGGCATAAAACCAAACTGGTTTTGTGAGATTTCACTCTCTTCTCTCAGCCGCTTTTCAATATGTAAATCAATTCAGCTATCAAAAAAAGAATTTACAGACTTTTTGGCTATTCATAAACTGGTATGGTTTTAATGCCTGCATACCACCAAAAAAAGCAAAGCAAATTTTATGAATTAAACAACGGATCTGCCAATGTCATTGAATGATTTACCACCGCAAAAAAAAGGCCATTTCCCCTAAACAAACGAAATTGGTCGCTACAGATACTGCCTTTTGTTAGACCGTCGTATATCGCATAAAATACAATACATGAAAGTGGGATTACTTTGGCCCAAGCTCGATGACCAAAAGTAATGCAGTAAACACAGTGTCTTGTGTTCTTGTTGATGGTTAATGAACTTAGGCCAAAGTTATACGCCAAGACTAAAGTAACCCCACTTTACGGTAAGTACAAGATTATGCTTTGTAACAAGCAAAAGCCCGAGAAATTTTCACACCAAGTGAAAATTCAAAGACATTTTTATTTATAATTTCAAATACTTATAAAAAAAAATTGCTCTATATTTCAGCCGTATTTGTTATCCATTTTTGTAGTTTTTTGTAATAAAATAAATGTAAATTTACCGGTTTTTTTTCCACTATTTGGCAATGTCTGCTACAACGGACATGCAAATCTACCCGTTAATTTTTATGTAGTTGGCAATGTCCGCTGTGACGGACTGACGGATAATCACTGAAGCTTCTTTATTCAACATTTTCTACCTGGAAGTACCTACAGATGATGTGGGTAGTAAAGTATTAATTTGAAGGAGGTTTTTGCCTATGTGATGACTGATGAATGAGACGTATGGTATTTTAAATTAAGAATCCGCTAATTAATAGTTAAACTAAGCTATTATGGAGCCTTATTTATAAAACTCGCTAACAATATGCTAAGTTTGAATACTGATAAGATTTTAAGATTAAATCAAATTCTCCATAGAAAATTTTAAAATTAAAGAGGGAACAGGGCCTACTAGGTATTTGAAAAATAGGTATTTGAAAAATAGGTATTTGAAGAAACTATTACCGTCGTGCTGCCTACATCTCAAGCCCCGCGCGCGTCACGTCACGCCTCTGCCAGTCCCCGTTGACAGTCGGCCATCGTGTAACCACAGACTTTGTCAGGTTCCGTGTGTATGAACCTTGTCACAGGTCTAAAGACCTTGGGTAATAGTGATAATAGCGGTTTAAAACGCGTGAATCGGGTTTTTGGCAAGGCAAACTTTATAACCCCGGTGGCGCACATTTGTGCCATTAGTTTGCCTTGCCATAAAAATTGCCAATAACCCGATTCACGCGTTTTAAAACGCACACGCAATCGCGTTTAATATGGCCAAATGGTTAGCGGATTTTATAAATAATGCTTTATATGTTTAAATACTTCATGGTGGCTTCAATTTCTTCTGACATTACAAAATGCACTCCAACTGGGTGGAAATCGTATATTACAGTCAGCTTTTCTTTCTGTTGTGCATTGTCGTTTGTTTTAGAAGCTGAGTCGTTCTGACTACGCGAACTCAAACGCCGCGCTAAACCCTGGGACATCACATAAAACAGCGGTAAGACCATTATAGCTTGGGAAGTTGTCACCTCCTGCTGCGAAGCAGTAATGCTCGCAAAGGAGGAGGCGGAACACGTGAGGGAGAGGCAATCCCCGCGCCCTCACGCCCCTTGCCGCCGCAGGGGACGCCCTGGGCGTCGGGAGTCGCAAGCCGATTGCCGACCACCGTAATAGTTGCGGGCTTGCGAACGGTGAACAATGGGTAGCTCGCCGTCCGACAAGGACGAACACAACGTGCCGAAAAGAGTTGTCAGCAGCGATTGACGGGGTCCGCTAGGGCCGATGCCTGCCAAGGTTGCGGGAGATATCGAAGGAACACTGGTGGGATTTAGTCAGTAAGAGTCTGACACGTACTACCGCTCCACCCAGAGTAGGAGAAGTTATTTGATTTCGTTTTTATATATAAAAACAAAAACTATTATAAAATAAAGTATAAAAAATATAACGACAGAATTTTTCTTTTTTCACAGAATGAAGAACTAAAGCAATCTGTATGTAGTGGTTACGAAATCAAAGCGTTTTGTCCAAAATGTAACACTGAAGTTGCACACACTGCAGGAGGGATACAAGAGGTAAATACTATCATAATCAATCAGCCTGTCTACATAGCCTTTTCCCAACTAAACTGGGGTAGCTTCAAGTCTGACCGGATGCAGCAGAATACCAGTATTTTACACGGAGCGACTTCTTATCTGACCTCCACAACCCAGTAAATGGGTTACACGATACCCTGACCCACTAAATACAGCATGTAACAAAAACTCTGTCCGATCCATTATAGGCATATTCCTGGTTAACACGTACTAGAAAAAGTTGTAAAAAAATTTAACTCATAACAACCAAAAGTTATAGATTTTTTATTTTTATAAAATATGAGAAAATTAATACTAAATTTGGCAAATTTTCGTAAGTTGACAACACTCCACCGGCCGGCGAAATCTTTATCTATGTTTATTTCAAACGATACCGCCCTGCACTAGCCGCACTGTAGGCACTGTTTCGCTCAGGCGGCATCTTTGAAACGAAACAGTGGGTGAACTTGTCGAGCGCTCAGTGTTGCCTTTGATATAATTATATAACGAAGCATCACTACTCAGATCACTCGTACTAAGGTGCTTCCGGTACAATTTCTCATTGTTGATATGAATGATGGTTCAACTTCAATTAAACACAACACTTGACTGAAACTCATGGGTTTTATTTCATTTAAACCATGTACAGACACTTGTGGAACTGCATAAGAGTTGATCAGTCATCTGAAGCTAACAAACTAAAACCACATAATATGTGGCCTGCCAGTTCCAAGGCATTGTTCTCTCAGAGAAGAACTGACAGAAAAGAAACTCTGAGGACATTCTTTTAAACATTAGAACACTTGTCGAGAAACACAATCTATCAAGCTTCCTTTTTATTTTTAGTCTACACAAAACTACTGGGAGAGCGTACTCTCTATTTCCGCGGCAGAACACACGCGTCCAAATCAAATGGGCGGAAGCACACCATATTCCAATACAGAATTTCATTACTTATTTAAGAAAACTTACAAACAATACCAAAACACTTATTAATTAATTATGTAATCAATAAACAATAGCTATTAATTACTAATGCTGAAACATTTCTTATAACTTAAGTTAAATTAGTAGCTTCATTACTTCTTACAACATTTCCCGGCAATTTAAGTAATTTAAACAAACAAAGGTTTTCATTAGAACGTGTTGTGTTAAATAGTCATATGAGTTTATAGTTCGGGATATAATACTGAAACCAATTTAGCTTTCGTATTAAATTATAACATCTGGGTATTGACCATTTTAAATCTCACTCAGCCGACGCCATTGTTTAGAATTTGGTAATGTAAGTCATAAACAAACTATACCCTTCGTCAATGTGAAATTGTTAGAATGACCAATAATCCAGAAGCTATAAAATAAATGTTCCCTCTTTATTTAAACTCTAGTTTATAATTAAAACATTGCAATTAGTTTAATAATCATTTCCATTAAAGGTTTTATTCCATCAAGACGCCAATAGATGGCACTGAATTAAAATAACTAACATTTAGTGTCATAGTTGAACATGTATCCCATAGAGGGCAGATTTAACTAAACTAACTAACTTTAAATCTCGAATATTAGTTAAAGTAATTAGTAATGATTGTTATCTTAGCAGCCAGACGCTCTCGCGGCGACATATATATTTTTTTTAATTATTTATATTGGGGAAAAATAATTATCTCGTATCCATTAAACTATTACGTGTAAGTGTACGCAGTACGATACCAAGTAATACCCTTCAGGACCGGGTTTTTGTTACTCGTACATGCTGTATGTGGGCTTCCAAGCAAAAATGGTCCAGTAGTGGGGTATTGAGTTAAGACCCCTGGACCCTTTTTGCTTGGACGCCCACATATAGTTCCGTACAAAACCAAAAGGAATAGCAAACGCGGCAGTTAGCTGACGTCCGGCAGCTTGCGCCACAGGTCGAGCTGCTCGTGGTAGCGCACCATGCGCATGGAGAGGTCGCGCTGCACGTCGTCGTCGCATGTGTGTATTTCTGTGCTGCCACCTATAGTTCCTGCACGCTTCCTGTAGGGAACTTGCACAGCGTAGAATCTGCTATCTAGTGGCGTAATTCCGACGCTTTTACCCGTAAAATACTTGACTTTGACATTTCTGTGCTGCCACCTAATTGTTCCTGCACGCTTCCTTAAGAAAACTTGCACGGCGTAGACTCTACCATCTAGTGGCGCAATTCCGAAGTTTTTACTCTTGACATTTCCGTGCTGCCACTTATACTTCCTGCACGCTTCCTTTAGGGAACGTGCACAGCGTAGACTCTGCCATCTAGTGACGCAACTCCGAAGCTTTTTTTTTTATCAAAAACTTCTATGGGACCAACCCAAACGTCAGAAATTGTAAAAACACTTTTTCAATTTTTTTAATCATTGACTGGCTCGCGTTAAGCCAGTTTCTCACCTGATGGTAAGCGATGATATGGTAGAAGATGAAGCACGTTTACCTAGAAATAACCTATTCACTCTTGACTCAAAGACTGTCAGGTTGTAGCTATCATGAAACACATGTAACCGATAGAAAACCGACAGGCTAGCAACTCGGCGTCTATATGCTCGAGACTTTGGAGCTTTGACTCGACGAGCCTATCATTGCCGATGATCCTCTTGGCTCGTTTATCAATTGTCTCAAGGGCATCAAGTTCCTTAGCTGTACACACAAAGAATGTGTTCCCAAAAAATGCCCATGTGTGCCCTAAATCTATCTGTCAATCTTATTTACTTCGAAACACTAAGTGGTTCTGATGAAATAGTATTTACAATAGGCATATATACATACATCTCTTGACATATATCTCTTCAGGATCCAACAAAAGCGTTCATCGCAAAAGTATTCCACTACTTCGAGCATGAGTTCGAGGTATTGAAGAAGATGAATGCAAAATTGATCCTGAGTAATTTGGCAAAGTTCCGTTATCGGACAGCGATGGCCACGGGATTGAGCGAGACGGCGGTACTTGAGATACTGCAGGAGGAAGCGAGACGGAATGCTGCCATGCGAGGGGTGCCTCAGAACGATGGCGAGCCGCAAGAACCGCCTCAGCATGCTGTAAAGCCACAGAAACCGTCTCAAAAGGTCCGCAAGAAACATAAAGAAAGGTAGGTGTTAACACTTATGTATAATGTATTTGTGCCTATTGGCCTAGCTCTGTTCTATGTCTTGCTTGGGATAAGGAGGGAAGTGAAAATTATGTTTTCATCACACTTACTCGAAAACCTATCTCTTTTTAGGGTTCCGTACCCGAAGGGTTCAAACGGAGCCCTATTGCTGTCACTTACGTGTCACAAAATTTTATAATTTGCCATTGACCTATGAACTTGAAATTTGGATTGTTATTACATATATTGTTTATTATTACCTATATTTTACTAACAAATACCAATATATTGATGAATCAGATTTTTTCTTTGATAATTCCCTCATTAAGTACGGAACCCTCAATGTACGAAGTCCCACACGCACTGGCCGGTTTTTTTAGCCTTCCTCCTGTAATATTAAATATTCTTTTTCTGTTTTGTTTCAGTTCAAATGAAAAAACGGATGATAATATCGAAGATAACGGACAATCAGGCGTCGTTCAAGAGTGAGTTAGATTGATTTTGAACCGTTTACTATATTACTTCATTATTAATCATCTAAACGCATCACAGTTCATTCATTATCACTCTTGTGCCCTTGGGTTGCGGGAGTGTGTGAAACAGTTACCGCGGTCCTGGCACAGACAGCTGAAGGAACAGGGGTGGGTTTTAGTCAGTAAGAGACTGACACGCCCTCCCGCTCCCCCAAGAACGGGAGAAAATATAACGATATGTAACTATCTTGGGGTCGGCTTCCAGTCTAACCGGATGCAGCTGAATACTGTATTTTACATGGAGCGACTGCCTATCTGACCTCCACAACCCAGTTACTGGGTAATACGATACCCCTTGATAAGACTGGTTGTCAGACTTTCGGGCTTCTGACGACTCGTAACGACTGTCAAAGATCCACGATTGACAGCCGGGACCAACGGCTTGACGTACTTTCCGAGGCAAGGAGGAGTCTCGGTATGTAAAGATGGTCCATGGACCAATCCCGGCAAGCGTAGCTTAATCTGATGGATCGACCCGTGCGGGTGTTATCTTAAAAAAAAACGAAAGTCTATAACCAGTGCGTGTTGCCAGTGATGACATATGGCACTGTAACATGGTCGCTCACAATGGGCCTCATCAGAAGCTTTAAAGTCACCCAAAGGGCATTGGAGAGAGCTACTCCCAGAATTTCCTGGAAATATCCGCAAGAGAACCAAGTTACCGACAGAGCTTGAAGAATCGCCAACTGAAGTAGTACAGTGGGCAGGGCACATTGCTCGCAGAACAGGGTCGATGAGGCTGAAATCGTCAGCAAGCTTTCCACAAGGTGTAATCAGATGGATGTGAGACGCTCAGGACCGGTCATTGTGGCGACACTTGGGGGACTCCTATGTCCAACAAAGGACGTCTTTCGGCTGAAATGATGATGATGAATGATACTTTTCTATTAGTCGGCATCTCATATTCAATCCCTTTCTAGCCACATGATATTCCACCCAGTCCATCCACCATGTATTTCGTCTTCTTCTAGTCTCACAGCTAGCCGTGTTCTCAAAAATTTCCTCACGACGTCTTCGTTCTTCCGCATCACATGCCCATACAACCGATTTCAGTACTACTTTTCAGTGACCGTAGCCACTTTCAGACTTCCTCAAATATGCGTAATCGGTCTATAATATTCCCGCAACTGGGACATCGGCCTCATTTCTTCTTCTTATTTTCATTTTGGTGGTACAGCGTTTAAATCATACTGTTTGGGCCCAGTAGATGGCCACGTCGGCTGGGCGGCATTCGGGAGGCTGCACGGTATCTGCGGTACCACATACCGCAGTGTCTCAAGACGAAAGTCTATGACCAGACATATGGAACCGAAACGTGGTCGCTCACAATGGGCCTCATCAGAAGGCTTAAAGACATCCAAAGGGTAATGGAGAGGGCTATGCTCGGAGTTTCCTTGCGTGATCGAATCAGGAATGATGATATCCGCAAGAGAACCGACATAGCCCGAAGAATTGCCAAAGACCTGGTGAGGGTAACGGGTAGCCGATGGATGCGAGACGCACAGTCATTCTG
This sequence comes from Polia nebulosa, assembly GCA_951329385.1. Lineage (NCBI taxonomy): Eukaryota > Metazoa > Arthropoda > Insecta > Lepidoptera > Noctuidae > Polia > Polia nebulosa. The sequence goes on from OX589615.1 coordinate 10,201,609, forward strand.
GCGACACTTGGGGGAGGCCTATGTCCAGCAGTGGACGTCTTTCGGCTGAAATGATGATGATGATGAGATGGCCACGTTGATTGCTTCGTTGGAGGCGTTACTCAGGTCTTCTAGGGTAGGTGAACGGACATTTGGTGCACTCCAGCAAATGGGTCGTAGTCTGAGCAAGAGTTCCGCACTCGCACTTATCCATGAGAGGGAGTGTGCACAGGCAGCTGGCAGAAAGGGACACGGGCGGGTTTTAGTCAGTAAGAGTCTGACACGCTCTCCCGCTTCACCCAGAGCGGGAGAAGTTATTTTATGATTGCCCACGCCAAATAAAAAAGGCTGGTGTATATAACGAAAAGTCTGCTATGATTTAGGAGGGCGAACACTGATATTTCCAAAACTATAAGAACGCCAAAAAAAAATTTGGTCGTCTATGCGTCGAACCGATGCGACGACCTGCAACTCGTAAGTCGGGACTTTTACCACTGTATCAACACTCCTCAACTTCTCTTCTTTCTATTCATTCGTGTTACTGTGACTTCCAGTTTTCAAAAAAAATTAGAAGTGAATACTTTTGAGATGGGGGAAAGCACTAAACACGCGTGACCGTTACGCTCAGATACATATATAGAGATGTGTGTGTATACCCAATAATTTATTCTTAGGCACGTTTGGCACTTTTGGGATGAGGAATAAGCACTGAATTCGCGTGACCGGCACGCTCAGATACATATATACAGATGTGTGTGTATCTGTATACCCAATGATTAAAACTTAGGGACGTTGGGCACTTTTGGGATGAGGAAAAAGCACTGAACACGCGTGACCGTCATGTTCAGACAAATGTGTGTGTATCTAGTTCGTCGACGTTCCCTCACTGCTGAGGATCGTGACCACATATGACGCGGCTCCAATATTTGCGGTCTTCTGCAATGTGGACCGCTCGGTATATCCTGCCTCCAACAGCCCTCTTTATCCTGTCAGACCATCTTTCCGGTGCTCGGCCTTGAGCGCGTTTTCCTTCCACCTTGCCCAGTAGGTATTATGAGCCTTTCCAGACTAACCCTAGGTGAGCGCATAACGTGTCCGAAAAAGCTGAGGGCACGCTTTTGGCATGTTGTTGACAGCCGCTTGGTAATCTTCAGTGTGTATATACCCAATGATTAATACTTAGGCACGTTGGGCACTTTTGGGATGAGGAAAAAGCACTGAACACGCGTGACCGTCATGCTCAGATACATATACAAATGTGTGCGTATACCCAATGATTAATACTTAGGCACGTTGGGCACTTTTGGGATGAGGAAAAAGCACTGAACACGCGTGACCGTCATGCTCAGATACATATACAAACGTGCGTGTATACCCAATGATTAATACTTAGGCACGTTGGGCACTTATGGGATGAGGAAAAAGCACTGAACACGCGTGACCGTCGTGCTCTAATACACAAATGTGTGTGTATACCCAATGATTAATACTTAGGCACGTTGGGCACTTATGGGATGAGGAAAAAGCACTGAAAACCCGTGACCGTCGCGGGAAGCTAAGAAAGTTTTCACTGCTGACATGCAGTCCTACGACTGACAGTTTTTTTTTTACTTTGCAGTATGAAATTTAATCTGGAAATTGAGACGATAGTAGTGAAGGCAGAACCTGTGGACTACTACAAGTAAGTAATATTTATTATCATTTTAGTTAACACACTATTATTTGACTCACCTGCAACTAACTTTATTAAAAAAAATCTTAGAAATTTAATTTGTAGGGGATATGTTTTATTTAAGGCGCTATTTGCCAATGACCTTGAGTGGTTAGCTTGCTTGTTCTATGCTGAGCTCACTTAAGGTCCTACTACCGGCCAAGTGGCGCCCTCATTGAATAAAAAATCGTAGCATAGCATAGAAAATAAATATTAAAGAATCCAACGTCACGTTTGTTATAAAGAGAATAAAGTATTTTTAAGTTGCTAAAACAGGACTCAAAATGTTTTGTATGTTAAGCTACGATTTTTTATTCAATGAGGGCGCCACTTGGCCGGTAGTAGACCCTTAACGCGTTTTATACGTCCACCTAGTAATAGGACTCGCCCATCAAGGAATGCTGTGCGAAATTAGACGCATTATTAATTTATTACAAGTAAAACAACTGGTATTAAACTCAAACACTTAGACTAAATTATAAATAATTAAATGATCTTTAAAATGGTGAAGGTTTCATAAAAATACGCTTTTTAGTTTTTGCGTGATTCTCAATTTTTTATCCGCGTTAGAAATAACTTTAAAAATTAATTACACGTTATAAAAAAAAGATTCAAATATTCTCAGATCAAATTACGACGGAAATTGTCTAGAGGAACATAATTTTTTTTTTCAAAGAAATAAGACTAGTCGTGTAGACGTGATGTTCAATTAAAAACCATTAAAAGTCGTATAACTGCCCCTTAAGTAATGTATTATTATCAGCATCAGCATCCGCTGATTTAGTTATAAGTTAAGGCGTATATATCCGCCAAGTGGCGCCCTCATTTAATAAAAAATCGTAGCAAAGCGTAGAAAATAAAGATCAAAGAATCCTATATTGCGTTTGTTACAAATAGGATAAGGTATTTTTACCGTTTTTGGTACTTTTGCTTACTACTTTGGATACGAAACATTTTGAGTCCTCTTTTAACAACGTAAAAATACATTATCTTCTTAGTAACAAACGCAACATAGGATTCTTTAATCCTTATTTTCCTTGCAAAGATACGATTTTTTATTCAATGAGAGCGCCTTATGCGGAGGTAAAAAAAAAACCATTTTTTTTAAATAAGCTTCTAGATGTGCTATCATAATGAAATGCGTAGGTACACAAAATTTCGTGTCCGTGCTTTTGAGCATTGAAGAGTTCCTTCATCTGGAGTTAATCCTGGATGTCGATTCAGTTAATGCTTACCATTATAAAAAAAAACATTTTTACAAAAAAAAAAAACAACCGACTATCAAAAAAGAAAATAAACTAAAAATTAACTTTAATTTCAGAAGTCGGTGTTTGTATCTTATTTCTTCGTTATTTGACACCGACTTCCGAAATTAAAGTTATTTTAAAATTTATATGTGACCACCTCGGGATTATATTCTTTCGGATAAAAAAAGAATTTTGAAAATCGGTCCACAACTGACAGAGAAATCGGTGGAGCAACATACAGGCGAACATAGAACCTTCTCCTTATTTGAAGTCGGTTAAAAATGCATCGTCATCGGAACTGAACCCTCATGTAAAAACTCAATTCTGTAGGATCAGAGGAAGTGGTTCTATTTCAGTTTGCAAATTGACGGTCAACTTACAAACATACATACGAACAGTGTAAGTTAAATAAAAACACCGGTCAAGTGCGTGTCGGACTTCGCAAATTTAGGGTTCCGTACCAAATGTATTTTTGACTATTTGTATGGCTTTGGGTCAACAAGATGCTTATACTGTGAAAATTGGACGACTAACTCCAAGCGTTTGGCTGTAAAACCTGTGTGACAGACGACGGACACGTGTGTGACAGCATTAGTCACAGATAAAAAATCATGTCTGTTGTATGAGAGCCCCCTTAAAAAATTATTTTATTCTGTTTTTATTTGTTGTTATAGCGGCTACAGAAATACAACTTCTGTGTGAATTTCAACTGTCTAACTATCACGGTTCATGAGATACAGCCTGGTGACAGACAGACGGACGGACAGCGGTGTCTTAGTAATATGGTCCCGTTTTACCCACTGGGTACGGAACCTTGAAAAGCGTAAAAACCTGCATCAGCAACAATCCTGGTATAGACATAATCTAATAGTGTTTTGTTTATCATTTCAGTGAGGAACCTGCAATGAATATAGAACCAGAACATGCGAAGGCATTAAATGAGTAAGTTATCATGTTCAAAATCATAATCATAATCTAAAGTCATTTATTCAAACTAGGCTGAGAGCCAGCACTTTATGAACGTCAAGTTCTACACAAAGACAGTCTCCCAAAAACGCCCGCCCGTCACCACTTCCTAGTGTTTTAGCTGTGAAGAAGAAGTGGACAACAAACTCCCCAGCAACACATCTGTCTGTTATATGTTTGAAGAACTTGAATCTATATAATTATATGCACATATTTGTATGTAACATATGTAAAACAGAAAAATAAAGATATATCGTCTAAAATATAATCATTAAATTAAATTATCCGCCACTTGTTAGCTAGCACACTTAATTATGCCATTAAAAACGAACTCAAGCATAAACACTAAATCAAATTAAATAAGCCTCCAAACATAACTGGTGTGCCTGCTTACACGTGCAACGGTAGAATCTTTCAAAGGGTTGTGATTCGAAGCCACAAGTGATAAACTAGGGCCATCACACTAAAATTTGTAAACAATTATTATATGATCTGACCATAAGCTAATTATGGGGACAGAACATCAAGCGTAACATTGTCATGCGTTCAACACAGCGACCAACTACTATTCTTATCTTCTAAATAGTCGTTGATGGAATAGTATGCCTTCGAACAGAGACTAGATTTAACTTTAATTTTAAATGCATTATCAGGTAGGTCAAGAAAAGAAAGGGGTAGCTTATTGTAACCCCGAACGAATGTATTAGTGTAGTATCCCTAAGGGTCGCGACCCGCTGGTGAGTCGCGAACGAATATTGAATGGGCACTGAAGAACCGATGCTAAGCTGGGCGGAGCGTAGACGTGCAGAAATCGTCCAATCACAGACGAGACAAGTGACGCCATGAGGATTTCCACCCTTGTGATTGGTTGATTGCTCAGCTCTGTTTCAGTGCAAACTCGCCAAGCTGTAATGTGTCAAGTTAAATGTGTGGTTCACGCTTATGTGTGCAACAAAATTGAAAATTTCACCTGTGTTTAACAAAATTAGGTTATTGAACGCCAAAATAATGATATATAAAAAAAACCTCGGGCGCTAGGCGTCAATAAATAAATTAACACAGTAATTACCTGGATAGAAGACTGCGGCAAAAATGGATTTTAATCTGCAGGGGGGTGGTTCCGTAGAGAATTCAAACTACAACATTTTAGATTGTTTCTCCTGGTGTATTCAACAAGCATTAGGTTACTTATTTACAAGTTTGGTCTATTGGTTTGGTCAATAATGCACTGTAGCACGTGTTCAATGTGAAAAGAAAATAAGTTTTAGTTACATGCCAAATGTATGTTAAATTATAAAAAGGAAAAAATAAACCAAGTCTTTATGTGCAAAACATCCATCTGGAATTGAATTAAAAGTTAAGTTAAATAAAAAAGCGCTGGATAACAGCTGAAACGAATAAATTTCACGTTAGGGAATGTGAATTTCAAATTGCGAACACTACTGAGCTCTTTAAGAGACAACAATCAAATTACTTACCGCTTTTAACAAAGGAAAAAATACATGTTAAACATGCGTCTCCATGTCCATTTTAAATTTATGATTCCGCAGAAATCAAGTGTGGAACACAATGTCCATTTCAAAATAGGACTCCAGCCGCTGGAAATATGCGAACTGGACACTAATAACTCATGATTTTCATGGGTTAAAAAATTATTGCATTAAAAGCAATATGACTTCAAAACCTGCCAGCCGAAATGTGATTTTGCACCTTTTGACGTTTCCTGTCTCCACAGATAAAAAATCAAGTAGTGTTGTAACCAAACTATCACACTAAAACGTAATTGACGAATTCAGAATGTTGCCAGAAACGAATTTTAATTTCACCTCTAACAAATATGTCCAAAAAATGGCAATAAATCGCTATAAATTTTCAACATGTGACGTTTACAAAGATAATACGTTACAAATGAAAACAAAAAAAGTAGTTCTACCCGTGTGCCATGTTTCATCAAAATCCGTGTAGCCGTTAAGGCGTGAGAGCGTAACAAACTAACTCACATTCACGTTTGTAACATTATATTATAGTTTGTTGGTGATTCTCAGAGGTGTTATAAATAAAATAGCGGACTGTAATAAAAATAGGTTGGTTCGTATATTGAACATAAGGATGCGCGCCTCTTGGTCCGTCGTTATTTTTGAAGTGAAGTCGGGTCAGCGGCTGCCAGCACCTCGTCCCCCGTTCCCCGCTCGCTGCCGTCCTGCTCCTGTGGTCGCCGTGGCGGGCGGTGCTATGTTTGTCTCCAACATACTCCCCGGGTTGAAGTAGGTAGGTAGGCAGCTGATTCAACAAGCAGGTTCTGGAAGGGGACAAATGTTATTAAACGCCCTTCGAATAATGGTTCCTCCCTTGATCCTTATATCGGCGACTCGAGCGACTTGATCCTGAGCTCCTGGGAAAACGGCCACACAGCGACCCAGGGCCCAACGTAATGGAGGTAACGCTTTGTCCTTTATAAGGACTAAGGAACCCAATTTGAGTTCGCTTAATGCAGTAGGCCACTTCGTCTTTTGCTGCAGAGTGGTGACGTACTCGTTGGAGAATCGTTTCCAGAAATGTTGTTTGACGAACTCAATTCGTTTGTATCGCTCAAGGCTTGTTATTCTTTCTGTCAGCTGTGGATGTGGAACAGACACAAGTGGTCGTCCTATTAGGAAATGAGCGGGTGTTAAAGGTGTGAAGTCTGTAGGATCGGAATTTAAGGCGGTGATAGGACGCGAATTAAGGATGGCTTCCACTTGAGTCAGACAAGTGTGCATTTCTTCATAAGTGAAATGCGTAAGTTGGAGAAGCCTACGAAGATGATATTTTGTAGAACGGACAGCAGATTCAGCCATACCATTGAAATGGGGGGTATAGCTCGGAATGAAGAGGAAGTCTATACCCTCTTGGGCGACTTCAGAACTAATCTGTGAACTTGAATCCTGCAAGAAACGATGTAACTCGTTACATGTGCCTACAAAATTAGTCCCATTGTCAGAGGTTATACTTTGAGGCTTCCCTCGACGAGCCACAAACCGGTTTAGAGCGGCCATGTATCCCTCTTTAGTAAGGTCTGTGACGAGCTCCAAATGCACGGCCTTTGTAGCTAAGCAGACAAAAATGGACAAGTAAGACTTGGTCAGCTGGCAACCTCGACCTTTACGGTTAGCTATCATGACTGGACCTGCATAATCCACCGAACAGTGTAAAAAAGGAAATTCTAGTGTAGTTCTGGATGCAGGTAACTGTCCCATTATGGGCTGAACATTGCTGGCTTTAAATCTGAAACATTTCATGCAACCTTTCGTTATGGATTTAGACAGATTCCTTCCTCCTAAGGGCCAAAAGGTTTGACGAATATTGGACAACAATAACTGAGGTCCCGCATGTAAAAGCTTTAAGTGATGCATAAGAAATATGATTTTCGTTATATGATGTTTGCTACATAATAATATAGGATGCTTGGTATCATAGCTATAAGGTGAATTATCAAGTCTACCGCCTACTCTCAAGATATCATTTGCATCTAGAAATGGGGTCAATGATATTAATTTATTTTTCTTTGGTAATGCATGACCTGATTTTAAGATAAGGTATTCATTTGGGAACATTTCTAACTGTGCATTGTGCACAATAAAATTAAATGAATTTTGCAATTCCTCACAAGAAAGATGATCGCGGAGTCTGTTCGTTTTGGTTTTACAGTTGTAAATAAATCTGTGTATATAGGCTATAACTCTTTGTAAACGTGTAAATTGTGAATATTTAGTTATAAGTTTTGTAAATAGTTTATTATCATCGTTCTTGCTTACGTCGTTATTTATAACAAGACAAGGTTGGAGATCCGGTAGGTCCTGTTTCTGGGTTTCATTAGGCATTTTTGGCCAACAATGATCCGGCTCGAAGGACCATATGTTGGTGATTCTCAGAGGTGTTATAAATAAAATAGCGGACTGTAATAAAAATAGGTTGGTTCGTATATTGAACATAAGGATGCGCGCCTCTTGGTCCGTCGTTATTTTTGAAGTGAAGTCGGGTCAGCGGCTGCCAGCACCTCGTCCCCCGTTCCCCGCTCGCTGCCGTCCTGCTCCTGTGGTCGCCGTGGCGGGCGGTGCTATGTTTGTCTCCAACATTGTTTTGGATTATTTCAGTTGCTTGTTATAGAAATGATTATTTTATTTTGTTTTTCAGTGAGCAGGTTCAAATAGAACCAATTTTTATACACGTGAAATTGGAACCACCTGATGAAGAAATGAATGAGTAAGTCATCTCGATTAGCCTGTATTTTTAACACGGTTTTTTATTAAATTCATCTGTAATGTAAGTAACTGACTAATGCCTAGGAGTAGCGGATAAATTCGAAACAGAGTTACCGCTCCCCTGGGTACTCAGCCAACTGAAGGAACAGGAGTGGGTTTTAGTCAGTAAAAGTCTGACACGCCCTTCCGCTCCATACAGAGCGGTATAAGTCGTTGGATGATTTCCCAATCCCACAAAAAAGGGGGTGAAAAAGGGGTTGAAAGTTTATAACGAGGGAGGAACATAGGAACTTATCCACGCGGGCGATGCCGCTGGCTGAAGTTAGTATACTTACCCTATTTTAATAAATAATTTTTTAATAAAAGTTACTTTTTCTGCAGGCCACATACACAAGACGAATCCCTGACTACTGCAGCTTCGAGTAGCTACCAGCCCACGGAAACGCTCCACGAGTAAGTACTGTAGAGTCTTCAGGGCTCCAGGGGTGCTTCTGTGGGCACGCCCCAATTGCGACGGTAAGGCCCCACTTTGAGAAGTAGCTGGAGAGGCGCCACGGCGTCCTCACCTTCCGCCTGACGCAGGTCCTCACCGGACACGGAAGCTGCGGGAGGTTCCTGTATCGGATAAGGCGGAGGGAAACGCCCGGGTGTCCCCACTGTGAGGATCACCCAAAGGACACGGTGGAGCATACAGTGGAGTTGTGCCCCGGTTGGGCGAAGCCCCGCCGTGTCCTCCTGAAGGCGATCGGCGGCAGCGACCTCTCGCGCCCGGCCCTGGTCCAGGCTATGGTATAGAGGGAATGGGAAGCAGTCGCCTCCTTCTGCGAAGGAGGCGGAACGGGTGAGGAAGACTCAACAGAGTCGCCCTCAGCAGCAGCCGCCGCAGGAGACGCCCTGGGCGTCGAGGATCGCGAGACGATCTCCGGCTACTGTAGACACGGGCCTGCGGACGGTAGCTCGCCGTCCAATCAGGATTAGGCCCGCAGTGTTCGACGGCGCGTAGTGTTACACGCGCGCTTCAAAGAGTTGTCAGCAATACATGACGAGGCCCGTCACGGCCGATGTCTACCCAGGGGTCGTGGATAAATTCGAAACAGAGTTACCGCGCTCCTGGGCACTCAGGGCAGGGATGGAACAGGGGTGGGTTTTAGTCAGTAAGAGTCTGACACGCCCTCATCAGTCATAGGATGATTTCCCACCCCCAAAAAAAAGGTGTGCTTCTGTAGCTTGGGGAGCTGTCTAACTCGCTGGCTGCGAGAGTGTCGTGTATAAGTTTGACTTGACTATATGTATAGTGTGAGGAAAGAGGATACGGCACTCAAGACTAGGTATTTATTTACAATAATACATGTGTTGAACTGCTCTCCAAACTAAAAACATCATAAAAAACCTCTTCTAAATTAATCATTCGAATAACTCTTCAAATATTACAAGCTGCCAGAGGTGCCTGGTCCATATGTGCCGTGTTTGTGAGTGAGTGAGAGGTGCGTGAGTGCACACGCGCGTAATTGAATAGTGTATTAGAATGTCTTACTTTTAATACATATTACTTGAACTCTCTTGACGGCACGGTTGGCGTAGTGGTTGAGCGTTCGGCTGCTGCGCTGCGTGTCGCGGGTTCGATCCCTGTACGGAACAAATTTGCATGGGCTACAGATAGTTGTTCCGGTCTGGGTGTCTTGTGTATGTGAGTTTACACTTTTGTGAACGCACCCACGATACAGGAGTAATTCCTAGTGTGGAGCAACGTTTTTATATTAAAAAAAAACTGCAATACTGCTTTGTATCGGAAAATTTATTACAAAAAGTTCGACCATGCAAAGCGTCTTGTATGTACCATTCATTGTTATTATACTAGCTTTTTAACTTATCTATTCTAGACTATCCCTAATATAGACAGATATGTACAGTTTTAATTTAATAAAGAAAATAGTTGTTATTGTTCAGTTTTTCAGTTCATAAGAATCTTCCTGAGACTACAACGAATAGTTTTAAAAAAGTTCATCCAAATTGGTCGAGCCGTTCTCGAGTTATGCGATTAGAAACACATTCAGCCATTCATTTTTATTTATACGTACATTATATTTTGCAGTATAAAAAATGAACCTCAAGCTGAGACGCTACCAGTAGTGAAGGCAGATCCTGTGCAATATCACAAGTGAGTTATTTTATTATCATTACTTACACTTAAAACCTTCCTCATGAATACTCTGTATACAGCATGTAACGAAAACCCTGTCCTGTATTCCTGGTTTAACGTACGTACTAGAAAAATTAAAAAAAAAATGTAACTCATAAAAACCAAACGTTATTGATTTACTATTTTTATAAAAAATGCGAAATTTAACACTAAAGATGGCAAATTTTCGTAAGTTGATAACACTCCACCGGCCGCCGAAATAATTTTATTTTTATTTTAAAGCGTACCGTCCTGCACTAGCCGGGCTGTAGGCACAACTTCTCGCTTTGGCGGCACGCGACAAAGGGCTAGAAAATAACTTCTCGCTCAGGCGGCTTTTTTCACACTAAACTGTAGGTGAACTTTGTCGAGTGATCAGTGTTACCTTTGATAAGTTTTTCTTTTTTTTTAAATTAATTATTTTCATTGCGGAAAAGTAATAATCTCATATCCATAAAATGGTTACGTAAATGTGTACGCAGTACAATACCAAATAATACGCTTTAGGATCGGACAGGGTTTTTGTTACATGATATATTGGTGAAAACCGCGAAAATCCGTTCAGTAGTTTTTGAGTTTATCGCGAACACACAGACAGACAGACGCGGTGGGGGACTTTGTTTTATAATTACACTTAAAAGAGACTTTGACCTCTGAGTTTGTTTCTTCTCAGGGTAGTCAGCTAGGAAACACCGGCCTCATCTAGCAAAAAACATTGACGTGTAAAAGTGTTCCTTGTAACCTATTTACTGAATAAACATTATTTATCATTTATATAGTGATTGTTTTGCGTGAAATCCGTCGCTTCTCTGTGCCTCGGAAAGCACGTTAGGCCGTTGGTCCTAACAGTTGAAGACATGAGTGGATGAAGGTGATATGTAACATTTTATTATTTTTTTACTTTATAACATAAATGAAGGTGCTATGTCCTTACACGCATTTTGTTCTTTCAAACCTTGTTAAAATATGTCTAAAAATGAAGATAACCGGTGTATGAAAGTGTTATGTGCAGGAGGTCGGTAGTCACAAAAATGTATGAAAGTGTTAAGGGCACTTAACCATAGACCCGTACTTATAACGAATAAATTCATTTAATTGCGCAATGAATGAAAGAGTCAAGTGCGCACTTAACTCTTTCTTTCGTGAAGGTGGAAGCGAGAGAGAGAATTTTGGCGGCACGCGTTTCGATGAACGCGCTATGTCGCATACATAGCTCCTTCATCCACGTTAGAACGCATTTAGTTTTGACAGCGTCAGTTCATAACGTGTTTCGTTCCTTTGTTTTATTAGAATAAAAATAGTTTAAACACCGCAGATGAATCCTAATTTATATAAAATGTCAAGGGCGAAGAGATTAGTGGAAGCAGCGATAAATTGCATTGAAACTTACGAATTTAATGAGTGCAAGTAAGTAATATTACATTTTGTTGTTGTTTTGTTTCTAATAAGTAACAATATCAAAAATGTTTCGATAACTAGTACCTATAAATCATAGAAAGTCGTTATATTTATGTAATACTTTGTTCATTTTGTATGTTTAGGTTAAAATGTATCCGGTTTGACAATGTAACAAAGGCGACTACCTAGGTATAGTAAATACCGACTTGTGATAATATCACCATAGTTAACATTTAAACAGTATTGCACATTACCTTTTTTGTATCATTTGCTAACAAACAGCTTTGAGTTAAATGTTAATGAAAACATGCATTGAATTAATTAGGAAAATGAATTTAATAAAATAATGGTTTTTTTTTTACTTTTTGCTGGACGTGGGTTTGGATGTTTGATTTGAATTTTTAACCACTTTTCTTGTTGGCTTTAATGTTATGCCTAACTAACCTTAATATGCTTAAACTGTTACTTACTATGCTAAATGTTTATATGTAAAAAACTGCTCTTCTTATCACCTCTTTAAGTAAACACCGTGCATTTTACTAACATTTAATATGCATTTAGTATAGTTTGTGCATATTTTGGTTTGCAGGTAAACTTGAAAGAATGTGGCTTTATTTTCTTTTGCACAGTACCACCTAGCTTGAAAGGCTGCCTTGGCTGGCTGCCTGGGTTGCCTGCTGACTTACCATGCTACTAGTATCGAGGCAATAAAAATCTTTAAGGATCGAAAAAAATAATAGAGATTTATTATTATTATTTATTAAACATCCCTACAATATTGGTTATTTTTATTACAGGTTGTACACAATCTTCGATAAATCAAAATACCGCTCTATCTGATTCAGCCAGTCCACATCTGAATCTATTGGTTCTTGTATAAAATTTGAATCAAATTCAATAGTTGAACTTGAGCTCCTCGAAATTATATTTGGAATATATACTTCATCACTCCCAGTAGAAAAATCAGATAAATGCTCATCGTATGAATCTGGAATAACAACGTTTTGTAATGGTGTTATATATAGGTTGATAAAGCATGTCAAAATAAAGACCATTTACTAATATGGTCGGATTCATGCGCTGGCCAGAACAAAAATTTTAACATGATTGCTTTGTATCAGTATTTGATAAGAAAACACTATTTTAAAGTAATAGATCACAAGTTTCCTGAGGTAGACCATTCGTATCTGGATGCAGATAGAGATTTTGGCAGAATTGAGAAAGTTTTAAGAAAACACGAAGCTGTTTATGCACTTGATCAATACAGGGAAATTATTTGTAAAGCGTCGCGGAACAATGTTGTTGTTTATATGACAGACCACTTTCGAAAGATTGATGATTTGCAAAATAAGCTTCATCTAATAAACCGAAAAAAAGATGTTAATAAAGAGAAGGTTTATTATAGAGATGAGATGCGATGGATACGTGTAGAGGAATATAGGTTTTATCTATACAAAGAGAGCTATGACGAATATACTCCTTTCAAAAAGGTCGACATATTGAAAAAAAAACGTTGCTGGCGAGAATTTTGACATTCAACGCATCGGAAGAAAATATGGGACGGTTTCGTCGGAAAAAAAAAGCTAATATAAAGGATCAACTTCCATTTATTAAGCCTGAATACCGCTATTATTATGAAACAATACTTGCGCAATGCGATTAAACCTATTTCATACCAATAAACAGGCACTTTGAAGGTTTTTATGTTACTTATTACGCTCATTCGTTTTCTATTTGTTATTTTTTTCGTAAACTCACCTATGGAAAAAGGTGTTATGTTCCTATTTTTTTAAATAAATGCTATTATTTCTAACTTTGTATTATTTTTTACCGACTACATAAAAATACACAACATAATTTAGTATATAGTCCAGAATTACTAACTAAAAGTTACTCATATAAACAAATATCCACAAAATAATAATGAGAACTTTAAAACTTGTTCCTGATAAATTATGAACCAGTGACATATCACCTTCATCAACTCATGTCTTCAGTTATTTGTGGTCAGGGTGGTCAGAAGTTAGAAAATCTGTCACGTCGCGGCCTCAAGAAGTCATTTTTTTGGAACGAAGTTCCTTATCGCGCGTTGTGAAAGGGGGCTAGACGGAAAAAATTCTTACGAAAAGTTAAAAATTTTTTGTATTTTTGGTGGGTAGGTACAAAGTTTGCAAGCAGATCAAGCATTATCTAACCAATTTCTTACGAAAAAAGTTGTCACGACACTTTTTGCTATAGTAAGCTATTGTAAGCTGTGCGGCGTCGCATGTTTCTCTGTCTGTCTCTCTCTCTCTTATAGAAAGCAAGCCAGATATTTTCATTTCTATTTCGCATTTGTTCTGAGCTGAGCTGAGCTGAGCTGAGCTGCGATGAGATGAGATGAGATGAGATGATGAAGTATAACTTCTTACTTGCGTGCGTGTGTACGTAGTTAATAAAAAAATATTATAAATTAAAAAAAAAAAAATTATATTACAATTCCTACACTAATTAATCAAAAGGAACTTCGTTCCATCCGGGTGTCCCTTGACACCTCTCAAGTTTTTTTTTTTCAAAGTAATGTGCATCGCGCAATCATAACGAATATGTATTGTGAAAAAAATTAGTAAACTAAGTTAATATTAGTGGTTTTCTCGATATTACTGATTTAGCGTTTGATTTTTTAAACAACCACAAAAAGCCCTTTTTTTGTACCCTAATTGTTATCATTATTGTGGCAATAATTTTTCAAATCCATTAAAATTTAGTAAGTTAAAAGCCTTTCAAATCTGGTGGAAGAGGAAACTGACAAGTAACAGACGCAAAGTCACATGTGACGTCACCGCCATTAACGGCTGCTTCATCTAATAACCAATTTTGATACTGTTTCGAAAAAACCAGCCAAGTGGGTGTCGCATATTCAGGGTTCCGTACCAAATAAGGGAATTATCAAAGAAAAAATGTAATTTATCAATATATTGGTATTTGTTAGTAAAGTATACCAAATTTCAAGTTCATAATAAGTCAATGGGAAGTTAAAAAATTCTTCGGAACAAAATTTAGTGACATTCACCTAAAAAGCAATATTTTTTAGGGTTCCGTACTCGAAGGGTCCAAACGGACCCTTTTTTTATGACCTCTATTCCAAAATTACGTTCTTTCCTACCTTTTTTTAATTTAAAATTCAAATATTACTTGTTTTCTCTGTCAATAGTCTCTGTTTTTATATTAAAAATCAGTTCTAATTTTGCTGCCGAGCTAGACTAAGCTCCTATCCATCATTGTAATTTACCTTCTATTCAATAAATGACAGTTATCAGTTTGTAATAGTTACTAGAACAGTGAAGTGCAGCTTTTATAACCAGGCAGTTCCTAACAATAATACAATTTATACCTTTACGTCGTCACAGTGTATGGTGTACGTACGATTAATAACTGCTCCATATAATCAAGCCTACTGTATATAATATACGTCTGAACTCGTCAAGTTTATCTTCATCTAACTCTCATCTACGGTCCTCCTACTCTACGTCCTCCTCTGCGTTCACTCCTACGACCTCCTCTACGTGTCACCAATACTCCGGCCCGCAACGTGACACTGGCGCCCTCAACGTGACACCCTATTGCTGTCACTCACGTGTCCGTCTGTCTGTCAGCGGGCTGTATCTCACGATCCGTAATAGCTACACATTTAAAAAAAATCACAGAATGTGTATTTCTGTTGCCGCTATACCAAACAAATAATAAAAATAAATTAAAAGGGGCTCCCTGGGGAGCTTATTTTTATTATTTGTTGTTATAGCGGCAACAGAAATACACATTCACTAAAAATGTCTACTTATTACGGATCATGAGATACAGCCCAAAAAAAAAACACGTTTTTAGAAACGTGTTTTTGTTGGTTTTTTTTTTTCAGTTTATGGTACGGAACCCTTCCTGTGCGTTTCCGACTCGAACTTGGCCGGTTTTTAGTGTTATTTGTTGATTCATATAAGATATTATACAACAATAAACACAGCAGAATACGCGTTTGCTTCTTACGGCTTACATACGTTTATCGTACATGTGTTTCGAGTGTTTGTTATTTACTATATTTATTTTATAAACATTATAGAGAGAAAATAGTGAAAACAAAAGCTCAACGTCAAAAAGAGTATCGACAGAGAAAAAAAATGGAAAATCGGACAGAAAGAAAAATACGAAAAACAAACGCACAATACCATCAAACATATAGAGAGAAACAGAAAAAAAAACAACTCAGTGAATCGGAGGAGTCCAAGCACGCCAGGTATTATTTATTTTATTTTATTTTATTGTTGATAGGTACGCGTTTGACCACTATCTCACCTGATGGTAAGCGATGATGTGGTCGAAGATGGAGCACGCTTGCCTAGAAGTAACCTATTCACTCTTGACTTAACGACTCCCAGGTTGTAGCTATCAGGAATCACAGACTCCGGTAGGGAATTCCACTCCCTAGCCGTACGCACAATGAATGTTCTATATGATAAATCTTTTGTAATTATGAGAACACTAGCTTCTGCCGGCGGCTTCGCCTGCATGGATTTAATACTTCCCCTCATTATAAATTATAACCAGAGGTCGGAATTTGGTAAAGTTATTTATGTACTAACACTGATTTCATACAGCGAAAGAATAAAGTGGATATGGCTCAAATCCCGAAATTAATTTTAAAGAGCAGAAAAATCCCGTGATTTATTAAATAAAAAAGCTATTTACTTTTACACAATTTAAACCATTACACGCGCGACGTTGCCAAAACATCAACGACATCGGATGTCCGAAGTTGCAAAATTCCAATGCGCACACGCGCGATGTTGCCACATTTGTAGTTCACACAACATAGCTTGTGAGAACAAAATAAAACAAAAGAGGTTTTATTATTATTTATTTGTAATATTGTTGGCCACATGGGATTGTCCATTATAAATAGTGGTGTGCAAAGTTGTTTTTTGGCAATCACTTGTTAAATGCTTTTTGCTAAAAGTTGTAAGCAGGCTTTCTTAAATGCTTTAATTTAACATGCTTTTTTGAAAAAAAAAAAAAAAAACCAAAAAAAAAAAAAACAAAAAAAAAAAAAAACACTCGTTCTATAAGACAACACTCGACGACAGTAATTGCATGTAGCAGTTCTACTGCCATCAATGGACCTTTCAAAAAAGTTCCGTATTGGTAAATCACAATTTCTTCTAATCATCTTGTGATCTTGATAATAAAAGTCAATTCGAACACAAAACAAAACAACAACAATCGTCCTCCTTACACAACACAATTACAGATTATAATATATACGTGTCCTCTCTCTAGCACTGTTTATTTACACAAAAAATCATCTTGATAAAAGTACCTAAATAAATTCAAACACAAAACAACAACAATCGTCCTTCCTTACACAATTATAGTTTAAAATACGTGTCCTTGTCCTCTCTCTATCACTGTTTATTTACACTTAACACTTTACACAAAAAACTAACATAAATATAACTGATTAATTAATAAATAATACGTGATGAAGATGATTACGTGATTCGCGCGCAGCGCTAAACTATTTACGCGCGTGACCGACGGTAAGCGCTGTGATGCAACGACTGACGCCGCCCCCGCAGGCCCCCGCTTGCCGGCCGGCTGAGTGTTTTCGACTTACGCGCGTTACGACTTGTTACGACTGTTACGAGTTTACGACCCTGCTTACGACTTACGCGTGTGAATTTGTGAAATCTGTGAAATGTGAATTATGTGTTAAAACCAGATAAGCAGATTAGCAGATAAGCAGAAAGCAACAAGTGAGAGCCGAGTAAGCATTTGCTTATCTATATTTTTAAATAACGCGTTATTTATATTGCTTTCTGTTAAATTAACCACCACTAATTATAAATCCCGGGTAGATCTATACAGGGTGTAAGGAACAAGATAGCGCAAACTTCGCGAAAAGGTTACACCTAATGTCAGTAACAAAATTATGATAGTCATTAATTTCGGTAATGATCGATTACAGAAATTGAAATTTTCAAGCACGCAATGTATTGTGAACAATGCGATCGCAACGCTTCGCAATGAATGTAGGCGCGCGCGAGCGCGTAGTACGTGGTAGTACGTAGTTACCTACCACGTCTTATACACACAGACACAGGTGGTCGCGCCGCTACGCGCTTGTACCTAAATACACTTTCTACTTTGTGATAAAAATACATTTAAGTCGATGTTTCCGATGTTTCCCATCGATGTGATAAACAACTAGATCAGATACTTAATAGACATAAGCACATACGTGCGTGCATAAAACGTTTAAAACGACAAATGCGTATAATGTTCCTTGGCACCTTTAACTATTTATTCTAATGACGGTAACATTGATATCACATACATTTATAATCCCTCAAGTATACTGAAGTTAAGGTCAGATAAAGATTAGGATAGATAATAATAAAGAAGCTTGTAAGTACCTACATTGCGCTCCAGGAATGTAGGTATAAAGCGCCTGCTACAGGGTCGCCAATCGCGTCCCTACAGAAGTGACCTTGGTGATTTTGAAATTTCGTAGGTACAGCTCTGCCGCTCGCCAACCATGAACACCTCTGTCAGGGACGCGGTTGGTAACCGTGTACTTAACTAATGAACAAACTCTCCTTAAAGTTCGTTAATTTCTTACGAGGGAGGCGCCTACGTGCTTCATGCATGAGCATTTTCCTGGGCACTGAGGTGTTGTTTCAAAATCACTCAAAAAGCAAAACAAAAAACACACATACACTAACAAACACAAAAATTAACTTATGTTTTAGATAACTTTACGATAACAACCTAAATTCGCGACCAACTGCACATCCGTTTGCGATGAACGTAAACACGAAACTGACAAAAATTCGTCGTCGGCGAAATGCTAAAGAAATAAAATTTTATTTATTAGCGTAGGTGCTTTTGAATATATAAAATACGCTCAGACCGTATAGATCAATGAAATTGATAGACTGTACAATCGCATTTAAGTTGTACCTACTACTCACTCAGTAATTATTTTGGTGTAGGTATACGAAATGTAGGAATGTGGTTTTAACGAAATGAGTAAGTAACGTTGTTGTATTGTATTACTTAACTTTGTTGATAACAAAAATGTATCTAAGAATTATGTAGTTATCAGTAAACTATAACACATTTTTTTTAGATCTTCTTTACTTACTCGTATTTCGATGAAGGTTTATAAAAATAACCTCCCCTCAAAATAAGTTCAAATAAAAGTAGTCAATGGGATATCAATTTTTGTATACACTTAAAATGCCTAACGTGTCGCGTCTGTTAGATTCATAGGTCTGTATGAGCATTTGCCGACAAAGGAACGTCGGCGGTCTTTGGCCGATGTTGCGTGTGTACCTACTGGGCCCGCGATGACCTCCGGTGAACTTAGGAAATCAGCTGAGCAGGGAGCTTCTTGTAATATTATTTACATTGCGTTTTTTTGCGAAATAGCGAACTAATTATTTTTTTATTAAAAATTTCATTGAGGTAGATAGCTATAACGATTTTATACAGTTTAATGTAAAAAAAAAACGCAGAATTTTTTTTCAAAAATTAGGAAAAAGCCGACGAAAAATTCCAACGCTAGGGTCCAGAATCATGTACTGAATCACTGGTACACTTATCTGCGTTCATGTAACCTTACACCCTGTATTAATATCAACATTTCGATGCAAGTACATAAATAACTCTACCTAATTCCGACCTCTGTATAAAGCCTATATGTTATTCTGATGTATAAGCTATATTAATGAAAAATTTTATTCAAATCGGTTCAGTAGTTTTTGCGTGAAAGAGTAACAAACATACGTCCTCACAAACTTTTACATTTTGGAACGAAGTTCCTTATCGCGCGTTGCGAAAGGGGGCTAGACGGATAAAATGAAGACCAAAAGTTGTAACGACACTTTTTGCTATAGTTGTAAGCCGTGCGGCGTGCGCGTGTTTCTCTGTCTGTCTCTCTCTCTCTCTCTCTTATAGAAAGCAAGCCAGTTATTTTCGTTTCGTCTTTCTATTTCGAATTGAACAGTGTGGTGTTGCGACGATTATTTTTGTTGAGTGTATACAGGTTTTTTCTACATAATAAATAATAAAAAATAATTACAATAATGAATCCTGACAGTGTTTCTGCACAAGATCCGGATATTGCTGATGGAGTTAGGTAAGTAGAAATTTTATACAGACAATAATAAATGCTTTTGTATTTTTAGCAAGTATGCATTATAACCTCTCTTTACTATTGTGCTAACCAAGTCATACGCGTTATAATCTCCATTATTGTATGTTTAGCAAGTGTACGCGTCATAAATTTAATAAATTTAAAAGCAAATTATATTTTAATATTACAGTATCAATGCGTATGTATTTAGCAAGCCGTGCGTGTTCTAACCTATACGCTGTTGTGTTTTCGAAGTCGAGAGAGTATATATATACTCGTACATATATACACACACTCTGTTGGCTTTACAAAGTCCCGCGCATCTATGACGTGTACGAAAGAATAGACAGACAGAGTGCATATATATATATATATATATATGTGTGTGTGTGTGTGTGTATGTATATGTACAATTTTTTTGCTTTTTTTATTTCAATAGCGAATCAACTAATGCATCGACTACTGAGGTACAAACTATAACATCAAGGAAAAAGACAAATGCACAAAAATGTAGAGAATATCGTGAGAGAAAGAAATTACAGAATACAATGGTACAAAACATAACTGCTGAGAGATCAGATAAATGTAGTGAGACTGATCAATTACATGCTAAAAGACCTAAAACTGATGCAGAAAGAAGAAAAAAATATTATGAAGCGCAGAAATTAAAGAAACAAGAATGTAAAAAAATACCTAAAACTGCTAGACAAAGAAATAAAGAATATTACGAAAGGAAAAAAAAAATTCAGGCTTTAAACACTTTAAATCATCATTCAGATGCGTAAGTATGATTTTTTTTTATCTTTCTAAGGTATATTCAACCAGGAAGCAATCAGGGAATTACTAAGTAATGAAAAATGGGAAGATTGCTATGAATCTGTATGCCCCAACAGTGCTTGTAAAATAATTATTACAAGACTTTTATCAATAGTAGGAAAAAACACAAATATTAAAAACACGGGCAATCGTTACCAACCGCTGAAACCGTGAATTACACATGGCGTAGTTAGATGCATACGAAAAAGAGACAAATTGCACAAGCAAGTTAAAAACCAACCGAACGACACACACCTTAAACACAAGTACATTAATTATAGGAACTCGTGTAACAAAATAGTTAATAAGCTTAAAATTAAATATTGGTGTTGATTCTGTTATGCACAAACTAAACTTAATTTAGGTTATTGCTATCTTTTTCTCTCTAATAAAACAAGAAAGAGACGGACGTAAATTAGAGCTGTCAAATTTAGTTTGAACTAATATTTCCATACAAATTTAGGGTACACGTAAAAACATGTCGTCTAAAAACACGGCAAAGCGCAAGGCGTAAACTAGTTTGACATCTCTAACTTAGTGCATAGCTATAGCCGTCCTTTTCTCGCACTGCCTTTTAGTAAAAGATAGCAATTCTCTAATTTTAGTTTAGATATTGAACAAGAGAATCCGTGCCATTACCAGGAAAAACTAAACTATAACAAGGGAAACATAAAAGAGACATAGAAAATAATAAAAGACATATGCAACAACAAATCAAGTAAAGTCATCGCAAAGGAGCTTCTTGATCTCGGTGAGTCGCCTGTGAAGTTCTTCAACAAGGTCAACACTTACTTTACCTCAGTAGGAGGTACACTTGCTGATCAGATACTCGAGCAAATGAATACGAACGAAGACGACCTAATGACACGAACAAAAGCATCAAGCCAGCCCTTGAAATCTATGTCGCTAACACCAACCGACTCCGTTGAGGTGAGGAATGCTGTACTGGAGATAATTTTGTTTTTAATTTAATTTTGGTTATTTTGATTTTTATCATATTTCTTCTTTGTTTTTTTTTCATTTGAATTTTGATTATGATTCTAATTTTTGACATTTTCTAGTTTGTTGGTATTGATTTTAAATTTAATTTTGGACATTGTTATTGGTGGTAATTCTGATTCTTATTTTAATTTCTGACATTGTTTTTAATATTTGGTAATGATTGTAACATTGGACATTATTATTTGTTTAATTCTAATTTATTTTTTAAGATTTTAATTGTTGACGTTGTTTTTGTAACGATTTTGATTTTAATTTTATTTTCCGATCTAATTTCTGATTTTAATTTTCCACAATGTTTTGTTTTAATGGTAATTTTGTTTTATTTTAATTTTTTTTTTCCATTTATAAATTTCTCTTTTGTTATTTTGAATTTTCTGAAATTGTACTAATTTATGGGGAATGCACTGGCTCCTGTAATACAGTTTGAAACTAGCACGGGAGCCAGGGAATTTCATGTAAAATGTAATGAAAACTGCTACAATAAATAATTTATTATTATTATTTCGTATATTTATTTTTACACATATTATTTACATTTTTAAAAGAAAACATAAAAAAACATTTAAAAATGTAAAAAATAGTAGTCCACCGGTATCGGGAGCAGGGTCCAAGCTACCGGTGGTTAGGGCTCCAGAGACAGGAACCTCCTCACAGTGCGAGCCGTATCAAGGAGTACTGCCTTCTGAATCAGCTATCGGTAACGACTATCGGCACAATGACAGCCGAGTCCACATTCCACATATACACAACCTCGTGTGCCAAGTCAAGATATTTAATTTGTTTCTCTTTCTCAGCTCACGAGGTTCTCGTCATGTGGGATGGTGACATCGATTATCATTGTGCGGCGCGCTAATCGGTCTATCACCACTATATCCGGCTTATTGGCAACAATAGTCATGTCAGTGATTATAGACCGATCCCAGTACAACGTGACGTCATTTTCGAGAACTGGGTCGGGCACATACTTGTAATACGGTACCTCAGAATCCACAAGTTTGTATTTTAAAGCGAGCTGCTGATGAATAATCCTGGCCACTTGGTTATGCCTGTGCAAATACTCGCTGTTAGCAAGACGAGAACAACCAGATAATATGTCTGATGGACTCACCCGGACGATGGCATGCCCGACACACGTCAACCGTCCCGTCCTTCATGATATGACTCCGGTAGTTATTCGTCAAGATAACTTCGTCTATAATCGCACAGACAAAGCCTTCAGTTTCCCCGAAGAGGTCACTGAAACGTAGTCAGGCCACGGACGCCAAGAAATCTACATCAGGCCCATGAAGAGCCCGATAAAAGCGCCCGTGCAGCTCCTTTGCCTTTCCATATCTCCTTGCGGTCATCAGTAGTGAGTATTACAGGTTTGCGCCAGTTCTCTTTAGCCATGGACAACGGGGTGAGTCCCTTGTCCACTGCGATCATATCGCGGTGCATACCCACGTCGGTTTCAAGAAAATATTCTCTGAGGCTGCACACCTCGCGGTTGTGGAGAGTCTTCGCATTTAAAAAACCTCGACCTCCACATTTCCGCGGGATGTACAGTCTCATCACCGATGATCGTGGGTGATGCATCCGGTTTGCGGTCATCAGCGTACGGACCCTCCTATCCAGGGCGTCTAGCTCGGACTGAGTCCATTTGAGTATGCCGAAAGAGTACATCAAAACCGGCATGACCCAACCGTTGAAGGCGCGCACCTTATTTATAGCTTTTTCAGGCGGCCAAAGAAGCGCTCGCTCAGCGATTGCTTCATGTCAGTAACGTTAATGCCTAACGCTTCCGACATACCCAAATATTTGTATGTTTCGGTCGAGGAGAGGGATCTAAGTTTTATGGAATCCGAGAGTTGAATCCCTTCGGATTCCATAATCCCTCCTCGCTTTACATGCATGACTGCACATTTCTCCACATCAAATTCCATCCTGATGGCGCTACTGAAAGTTTCAGTTACCTTCAGTAACTCCATCAGTCGCAAATTGTTGGGGGCAAAGAGTTTCAGATCATCCATGTATAGAAGGTGAGATATGGCCTGACCACCTCTTCTCAACCGATAGCCCAGGCCTAAATCCTCCAGCAATGTGCTTAGAGGATTCAGGGCTAAGCAGAACCAAAGTGGACTCGAAACTGTCGCCCTGAAATATTCCCCGTTTAATCCAATATAGGCTCATCGTTCCCCTGAATTGGTCGACATCCTGGATAGCGAAGGATTGCCCCATGCATGACCCAAGGAAGGTGCGGAGAGTTGCATCTATTTTGTACAACTCCAACACCCTCATGAGCCATGTACTCGTATGTGGAACAGAGTCGTAGGCCTTCTTATAATCTATCCAGCATGTCGACAAATCCTTGTGGGATCGACGAACCTGCTGGCTTATGGGCATGTCTATGAGGAGTAAGTAGCTCCTTAGTACCGCGGGACCCGTTTCTACATCCATTCTGAGAGGCAGACATAATTAATTTATTCTCAATGTGCAGATTAAGAAGAGAAAAAAGAGATAAAGAGTATTCTATTCTATTCTATTCTATTAATTTTTGCTCTCAGGATGGATGTAAGAAGTTTATAGACCGTTGACAAACATGTAATCGGCCTATAATTCTTGGGTTCCGCGGGACTACCTGTCTTATGGAGCAGGTGGGTAACACCGGTTGTTAGAAACTGAGGCAGCGACCCAGACTCTAAGGATGACTGGAATTGAGATGCCAGGAGCGCGTGTGAGCTGCTGTACCATTTCAGCCAAAAGTTGTGCAGTCCGTCCGGTCCCGGAGATTTCCAGTTCGGTAACGGACGAACCGCTTTGGCTACATCTGATTGATTAATGGTGATTTTATCCATTTCTGGTATAGCGTCACACGCGCGCTCGACATCACGCATCCAACCACCCTCAATGTGACAGACGGGCACCGACCAAATGCTGCGCCAGAATGTACTCGTGGTAACATCATCCGGACGGCACCCGTCAGTCACATTTTGTTCAGGTCGCTCCCAAGCTCTATATACCCACTTCTCATCGCTCTGGAACATGCAATTCTGCGAGTACCGGTCAACTCGCCGCTTATACCGCCGAATACGGTTTGCCCATGCACAAACTTTCTGCTTCAGGAAGTCCATGCGCTCTGTGACACGGGACATGTATTCTCGAGGACTAATTTCAGTCCCGGAAATGCCCGCCTCACAAAGCGCATCTCACGTGGTCGTGTATTGCTCTCCCTGAAGCAGAGTAGTTTGCCGATGAGTACCCTGGCCCCATCGATACCCCTCTCCATCCTGCATTGCCAGGCTGGTGCAGCAGGCTTTGGTCGAATAGCTCCTTCACTATTCGGAAACTTCACGTTGGCCAAACGACATGCTGCAACACCCCCGCAATACAAGATTGAGTGCGTATCAACGAGGTTCTCGCTGCTTTCTAAGATGTTTTTAAGCAGCGAGTCCAAAGCACACACTAACGCCCTATTTTTTTTTGTGCATGGGTAACCGTGGTTAACGGGGTCTAAGCTCGGTCGGAGTGGATCTATACTCGCGAAGCGCATCCTCCAGTGCGCTCCTCAGTCGATCGCTGCACGGGCTACTTACCGTGACAACCCTATCATCTCCCTCATCACTTACGTTAATGGCCCGCGGTGGGATTGCGCCCCTAGCGGGCTCTTGTACCGCGGTCTGTGTCGGGGTCGAGATGATAGGGTTTTTCAGTGCCTCTGAGCGCAGCCTATCAAGTGCAACATCGTCCAACTTGTGGTTACGTTGGATGACCCGCACCTGATCCGACAATCGTTGTGCCGAGACGTCGACGGTTGGTTCTAGGACTTCTAGGTCCTGGAACAGAGACAGCATCCTGACACGGTACGCAGTGAGGTTAGTTCCCCCCTCTGTAGACCCATAACATGCGCGCATGACGTTCTCGTTCATGGACTGAGTCCATTTCATGCGCTGCACACAACCACCGGCAGACCCGGCTCGGGGCCGGTTGGCTCCTAAGTCCCAAGCTGTTCGGTGACCGACGCACAGGTGTTGGCGACATCGGCGGGGAGAAATACTCGTTGCTTGAGCTCGACGCGGCTGCAGCCGCCGGTAACACTGGTGATCCAAGGTTCAGCAACGGCGAGGCGGAGCTGAGCGGCGAGTCCGGGGGTGAAAGGTGTGCGAGACGGGCAGCTGCTCTGGTCAACATTTTATTTTGATTTCATTCCATTTTCATTCTTATCCTGTAAACATAGTGTGTCGTCGGTGACAGACGTCATTCTGTGATTTCTTGATTTTAATTTTCTTCTTTTTTGTTTACTTTATTTGTTTGGCTGGATTATCAATGGTTTTGTTGTAATTTCTCAGTTTAGGCTTCCTGTACGGTAATATTAATTCCGATTTAGGGTAAAAAATAGGTTTTTGCGATTATAAATGGAATAGAAAAAATATGACTTGTGTTGCCAGTCGGTTGCCAGGTTATTATTATTATATTATTATTCCATTTATTTAATTTTATTACATACAATTTTAAATTTTTAAATATTATTATATTATTAGGTACTTAGAAAAACATAAATAAATACAAAAACATTTAAAAATATAAAAAAGTAGTTGCCCACCGGTATCGGGAATAGAGTCCAAGCTACCGATGGTCAGGGCTCCTGAGAAAGGAATCTCTTAACAATACGCGCCGTGTCCAGGAGTACTGCTTTCTGGATCAAGCCCTTGATCCAACTGCCCAACGAGAGCCTCCAGAGATGTTGGTCGAGGCTCTTGGCTATTAAGCCATTGGCCGTCACGAATATCGACACAATGACTGCTGTATCCACCTCCCACATGTCGACAACCTCGTGAGCCAGATCAAGATACTTTGTTTTTTTATCTTTTTCAGCCTTCACGAGGTTCTCGTCATGTGGGACAGCTATATCAACAATCATTGTGCGACGCTCTTGTCGATCTATCACCACTATGTCAGGTTTATTGGCAACAATAGTCCTATCAGTGATGATAGATCGATCCCAATACAACGTAATATTGCCATTTTCGAGAACTGGGTCGGGCTCATACCTATAGTACGGTACTTCAGATTCCACAAGATTGTATTGAAGAGCAAGTTGCTGGTGGAGAATCCTGTCTATAAGGTTGTGTCTATGCAAATATACTCCGTTAGCTAGACGAGAACAACCAGAAATAATGTGTTGGATTGATTCCCCGGGCCGGTGGCATGCCCGACAGATGTCAACCGTACCGTCCTTCACAATATATTCCCGGTAGTTATTCGTCATCATAACTTCGTCCATAATCGCACAGACAAAACCTTCGGTTTCCCCGAATAGGTCACCAAAGCGCAGCCAGGATACGGACGCTAAGAGATTTACATCGGGTCCATGTAGGACCCGGTAAAAGCGTCCGTGAAGCTCCTTGCTCTGCCATACTTCCCTGCGGTCATTAGTATCCAGTACTTTAAGTTTGTGCCTGTTCTCGTTTGCCAAGGAGAGCGGGGTGAGGCCCTTGTCCACAGCGACCACATCTTGATGCATACCCACGTCGGTTTCTAGGAAATATTCCCTAAGGCTGCATACCTCGCGGTTGTGTAGGGTCTTAGCATTTAAGAAACCACGACCCCCACATTTCCGCGGGATATACAGCCTCATCACCGATGATCGTGGGTGATGCATCAGATTTGTGGTCAGCAGTGTGCGGACCCACCTATCCAGGGCGTTAAGTTCCGTCTGAGTCCATTTGAGTATGCCGAAAGAGTACATCAATACTGGCATGACCCAACCGTTGAAGGCGTTGAACCTTGTTCCCGCCTGATAAAAGACTATTTAGTACTTTATTCAGGCGGCCAAAGAAGCGCTCCCTCAGCAACTGTTTCACGTCAGCAGTATTGATGCCTAACGCTTCCGACATACCCAAATACTTGTAGGTTTCGGTTGAGCAGAGGGATCTAAGGTGTATGGAATCCGAGAGCTGAGTTCCCACGGATTCTATAATCTCCCCTCGCTTTACAGGCATGACTGCACAAAGAGTCAGATCATCCATGTAAAGGAGACGTGATATGACCTGACCACCTCTTCTCAACCGATAGCCTTGTCTCGAACCCTCCAGTAGTGTACTGAGAGGGTTGAGGGACAGACAAAACCACTGTGGACTCAGACTGTCGCCCTGGAATATGCCACACTCGGTTCGCTGTTCTCCTGTATCTGCCGACATCCTGGATAATGAAGGACTGTACTCCACTGCCCCATACACGACATCAATAAGGTGTGCAGAGTTGCATCAACTTTGTAAAAGAAAGAAAGAAAGAAAAAGAATTTATTTGCCACAGCAAACAACTCCAGCATCCTCATAAGCCATGTATGTGGCACCGAGTCATAGGCCTTCTTGTAATCTATCCAACATGTCGACAGATCTCTTCGAGAACGACGAACCTGTTGGCTAATAGCAATATCGATGAGGAGCAGCTCGTTAATACCACGGGACCCATTCCTACATCCATTCTGGGAGGCTGACATGATACGATTTTTATCAATATGGATATTAATTTTAGCTCTCAGAATGGATGTAAGAACTTTATAGACCGTCGGTAAACACGTGATCGGTCTATAATTCTTAGGTTCCGCAGTACTACCTGATTTATGGAGCAGGTGGGTTATTCCTGTCGTAGAGACTGGGGCAGCGACCCTGACTCGTAAGGCAGACTGGAACTGAGCTGCCAAGCGAGCGTGCGACCTTTGAAACCATTTGATCCAGAAATTGTGCAGCCCGTCCGGCCCTGGAGATTTCCAGTTAGGCAACGGACGGACTGCACGAGCTACATCTTGGGGGCTGATGGTAATTGTCCCCATTTCTGGTATAAGGTCGCACGCACGTTCGACCTCTTTAGTCCAATCACCCTCGGTGTGCCTGATAGGCACCGACCAGATGCTGCGCCAGAATGAACTCATAGCGTCATCATCCGGTAGATGCCTATCAGACACACCTTGGTCCGGTCGCTCCCAAGCACTATATACCCACCTTTCGTTGCTTTGGAAAGTGCGATTCTGAGTGTACCGCTCCACTCGCCGCTTGTACCGACGAATACGATTTGCCCATGCATAGACCTTCTGCTTCAGGAAGTTAATACGCTCTGTGACGCGGGTCAGATAATCTCGGGAACTAATGTCAGTCCCCGAGAACGCCCGCCTCACGAAACGCATCACCCTAGGGCGAGTGTTGCCCTCTCTGATAAGCTTGCCGATGAGTGCTCTAGCCTCACCGATACGACGCTCAATCCTACACTGCCAAGCTGGTACAGCAGGTCGTGTAGCTCTGTCACAATTGGTGAACTTGACGTGAGCTACAGGACATGCCGCTGCAGCTGCACAGTATAAGATTGAGTGGGTATCGGCAAGGTCTTTGCTGCTATCAAAACAATTTGATAGCTGCGAATCTAGATGGATATAGCCGCGTCATCATCATCCTCACCAACGTGGTCTGGTCGCGGTGAAGCACTGGGTTGCAGTTGCACCGCGGCCGGTGGCAAAACAGGTGAGACACGGCTACTCCGTGATTCAAGTACGGTGTCATCCAACATACGGTTACACTGGATAACCCGCATTTGATCCGACAGTCGCTAGGCCGAAACGTTGACAGCTGGCTCAAGCACCTGAAACAGAGAGAGCATCCGACCACGGTATGCAGTCAGGTTAATTCCCCCCTCTGTAGCCCCAAAGTATGAGCGCATGACATTTTCGTTTATGAATTGCGTCCATCTCATGCGCTGCACACTTCCACTGGCAGCGGGGACCCTATCAAAGACAGGAGGGCTTCGAGGTCCCAAGCTGGCCGGAGGTCGGCCTCTTCCCCGTTGACGCGCAGGTAGTGGTGTCGTCGGCGGCGAGAAGTATTCGTCGCTCGAGCTCGACGCTACTGCAGCGGCCGGAATCACTGGACTCACGGCTGGCGCAGGTCCCGGCAGCTGCGAGGCGGAGCTGAGCGACGGTCCCGAAGATGTTGGGTGTGTTTTAGGTTTTCGTGCCCGGCTTCTTGTCAGCATAACGTTCGTCCGTTATTTGGTCCGTTAATTCATCGCCATTTCGTTGATGTAAAACTGTTTTTCGGTATTTAATATAAAATTAGGACGAGAAAAAACTATCTGTCAGTCTACTTGACAGCCGGGCCACAGATTATTGTTATTATATCTTTTGGAGTAAATTAGGATGTCTTTTTTATCAATATTTTCTGATTGGTTGATCACGTGATAATTGCAGTGCAAAAATATGTAAACTTTAAAAAAAAAAATAATTACAATTCCTTCACTAATTAATCGAAAGGAACTTCGTTCCATCCGGGTGTCCCTTGACACCTCTCAAGTTTTATAATATTATAAGTAGGATGTGATGCTACTATTGTATTAGTTTTTCTATATGAAAATTATAATTATTTATTTGGAAAGCAGTGATGGCCCAGTGTTAACGGCCACAACGTACAAGTTGTAGATCGTGAGGTCAAACCCAGGCAGGCGCTTTACTTTGTGTAAATTATTTCATCATCACTGCTCTCAATACGGTGAAGGAAAACATCGTCAGGAAACCGGCATGTCCTAGAACCAAAAACTCGAAGACATGTGACATGATGTCTCCTATAATACAGGACTATCCTAGCATAGGGGACATTATTCATAAAATAAAATAAAATGTAAAAGAAGTTTTCCTAGATGTAACACGTCATGTATTTTCTTTTGGCAATAAAAACTTATTATTATTTATTATTATTATAATGTCCAATGTGTGTGTGTTTAAAACATCCCCAACCCGCATAAAGGTGGTTTTACACCGGCGAGGCGAGGCGTGGATGGGATGGGCGAGAATTAATTTTGAATGGCAAAATTTCTCCCTACGCCCTGCCCATCTTTGGTCTAAAAGGTCTAGATGCGCGAGGATGTGCGAGGCGAGAATTGAAAAGTACAATATTGAACCTTATTTCTCTAAGAATAGAGTATTTACTTTGGCACCGCCCATCGAGGACCCGCACGGTCTCCGCTGGACATCGCGAGACATCTTTCGCTGTAAAAGGGTAAGCGTGAATCCCATCCACGCCTCCCCTCGCCGGTGTAAAATCATCTTTTGGCTCGCGTGGTGAAAATTACGGCCCACACCCTCTCACAGAGAGGAGGAGCTCGTGACTAAAGTAATAACAGCCGCACGGGTCGATCCATCAGGTTAAGCTACTCTTGCCGGATTGGTCCATGGATGGGTGACCATCTTTACATACCGAAACTCCTCTGTGTCTCGGAAAGCACGTTACGCCGTTGGTCCCGGCTGTCTATCGTGGATCTGTGACAGTCGTTACGGGTTGTCAGAAGCCCGAAAGTCTGACAACCAGTCTTACCAAGGGGTATCGTGTTACCCAGTAACTAGGTTGTGAAGGTCAGATAGGCAGTCGCTCCATGTAAAATACTGGTATTCAGCTGCATCCGGTTAGACTGGAAGCCGACCCCAAGATAGTTGGGAAAAGGTTCGGGCAGATTTTTGACCCTGTCACAAAGAGGAGGCCTGTGCCCCATCGGTGGAGACATTAAAAGCCTGATGATGATGACGAGAACATGCTACTATTTAGTTTTTCCATTAAAACAATATAAAAATTATAAATTTAATTTCTTTATTTTCAGAAATAAAGCTAATGCTGAACGCGCTAAAAGATATAGAGAAAATAAAAAAATACAGCTACAAAGTGAACCGTTGGATTCGAGTCTTGCCAGGTATTTATCTTTCGCGTGAGAACATGCCACAATAATGTAATAACTTAAAATCTATTTAGTCCGTCAATTAGATTACCAAAAAATTTTGGGAGTTTTACATTTGTCACTTAATTAAACAAAAAATGAGGCCCACACAGCATGTCCCAAAAACCCTGTCCAATCCAATAAAGGCGTTTTCCTGGTTTAACATACGTACTAGAAAAATAGTAAAAAAAATGAAAATCATAAAAACCAAACGTTGTAGATTTTTTAATTTTTGTAGTTATAATTGATAACACTCCACGGCCGGCGAAATCTTTTCATTTTTACCTATTTTTATTTCAAACGAAACCGCCCTATACTAGCCGTGCTGTAGGCACTCTTTAACAAAAGATCAAAAAGACCGTCTCGTGCAGGCGGCTTCTTTGACACAACACTGTAGGTGAACTTTGTCGAGCGCTCAGTGTTGCCTTTGATAAGATTTTCTTTTTTTTATTAATTATTTTCATTAATTTCGTATCCATTAAATCATTACGTACTCGTACTTATATATAGGTACGCAGTACGATACCAAATAATACCCTTCAGGATCGGACAGGGTTTTTGTTACATGCTGTACAGTGCGTTTCAATTTCGCGTGACGTCAAACCTACGTCGGAAATATGTACCATTTTTTACCTTAAAGTGACGTAACGAGCGCCCACTCCTGAACTTTGATGCGTTATACCTTTGTCATTTTTTGTTGGTTCGGTAAAGCAAAAATTACGTGTGCTATATTTTTTGATATTCGAACTTACGGACTAAATAGAAATATTTAACTTAAATGAATATAAAAAATAAATTTATTTTCGTATTTTTCAGGAAAAAAAATAACGCTGAACGCACAAAAAGATACAGAGAAAAGTTAAAATCAATTAAGAAATATACCGAACTTGAAACTGTTCAATCTTTTCCGACCGTATCAATGGAAAGTAACGAAGAAACTGATATAATATTTAACCAGTTTCAGAAAAATCGAATTCAATCATCAGTGAATGATGAAGCTCAGTAAGTTATTAGTCCAATTTTTCAATAATTCTAAGCCTCATACGATAGGAGCAGTGGTGGCCCTGTGGTAAAGGCCGCGACTTACAAGTTGTAGGTCGTGAGTTCAAACCCAGGCAGGCGCTTTACTTTATGTAAATTATTTCATCACCACAGCTCTCAACAGTATAGGCTGATTGTGCTATTGCTAGGAACTTAAACATAACCATGGGGTCTCATCTCGAACAAAGAAAATTTAGTTCAAATAAATCTCAATAGATGGCGTAATATGCATCGAATTCTTATTGAAGTTTAGTTATTTTTAATATTTTGAAAATCAATATGGTAAAAACTGTATTTTTTTATTTAATAAACTGCGCCAACCATAAAGTTGTGGAATAATTGGCTTCTAATTCAAATTTAGATAATTATTGGAACGTATCCTTAGACATCTATATTTCTTGTACAAATAGATGGCGCTGTTTGAAGTTTAAGAGCTTGTCCATTCGCCTCTTTAAAATTTGAACCTTGACACATTTTGATACATAAAACTGCTATGAAGTGCCAAAACTACTATAAAATAATTCCTCAATGTGTGAGAAAATATTGGTAAGACTAAGTAAATTTATTCAGCTTACAAGCCGTCGCTGCTAACACTATCTAGCGAGGTGTAGAGGACGGGCCCGAACGAAGAACAAAAGTTGCTTGTGCAAGTCGAATACCCGTAGTTACGGAGGTACTGTTTCTTTGTATGGTATGAGGCATCTGTACGCTAGTATTATATTATCTGTGACATAACTGAAGACAAACTTATAATAAATTGAACCTCAAATTGAATATTTACCCTATGTTGCGGTACAAATGTTAAAATGTAACGGAATTGTTAAAACCACAAACATACGATGAAATTGTAACTTTTATTAACCAGAATATGCTAAAGAAGAACCTGTACCTACCCAATCATAACCTACACCAATCAATCAATCATTAACACACACCTACTCACACCCCGCACATCCATCTCCCTCACCTACACATACACAAAGACTACACATACAACATTCTATAATAATTTTGTAACATCTTAGTACCTAAGCTTTATCTTGTCCTATTATGTCTCAACATTGTAGATAGTAACCCATGGGAAGTTGCGAGGTAACCCCATCACAAGTATCCTTCTAACTTACCTGGGCTGCCTCATTTTTGTGCTGTAGAACAATTGTATGAGAAACAAAAAAGTGTGTGTATTTATGTACGCACGTAAGAAGTTATACTTCTTTGGCGTAACAAGATAAAAAACCAAACTGTCACAAAGTTTACAAAAGGAAAACAATCATTCTTCATGAACCACAGACCATAGCTAACTTCAGGGTGTCGGTTCTAGCTAACTTCAACCTGTGAATTTTGTGTGACAGTGATGCGCGTGTTAGAATTTTTAGATGTGTATGTATAGATATGTAACCAGATGTATGTAAATATTTAATATTCGTTACTTATCTATCTATCTATTTACCTATTTATTTACTTATTTTCGTATATACCTTACGTATATACCTTATTTACTTATATATTTTGTGTATATACTTTATTCAATTATTTACTCTATTTTATTATTGTGAATGTGGTGTTTTAAGGAAGGGATTTATTAAGAAAAAGCACAAAGACAAGACTATGTATTTATTTCCAATAGGCTTGTAATCAATCGAAATCTAATTGCCTGTTCGCAAAAATAGGTCTTCGTGGAGAAGAACGGCAAGAAACTCCACGGTAGCTCTCTTTTATTATTGTATCGACACATCATAAATAATCGTTTATCATAATAAATCTAATTATAGGATCTATCACATAAGCCATATTTACGACGATAAATATCTTGTGGTATATAACAACCACTATCGTAGTAGTGTATATAACACAACGTCACGTTAATAAACAAGTTATTATGACCTGTGTTTTAAATACACCAATCATCATAACAACATTACATGGCTCATAAATATGATATAAATATACCTCATCATCAACAATAAATCAACAATAGTCAGAATAATATCATACCTTAGATGTTAACGCCTTGAAAAGCCGAACAGCAACTGAGCCCGCTCCACTGAGATTCCGCTCTCTTATACCCGTTAACAAACAAGTATGATTCACAAGTGACAGTTGAGTAATATCAGTCTTTGACTTATAGGAAAATAAGTTTGTTTCAAAAAATTCATTTAGTAAATTCATTAATTAATCTTAACAATTCAATATAAATAGATAATAATTATGTAATAATTATATATATATTACGCGCGCATCATAAAATTTCACTCTCATCATTTTTTCATAACGCGCCTAAAGAAGTATAACTTCATGAAAACTTTTATAATTTTATTACTCGTAGTATTTATTACTCTTTTTTTTTATTTAGCCAATCATCAAATAACTTCTCCCGCTCTGGGTGGAGCAGGACAGGGTCAGACTCTTGCTGACTAAAACCCACCTATGTTCTTTCGGATGCCTACGCCAGGGCATCAGGGCAGGGCAGGGTGACTTTTTAAACACACCCGCGACCCTGGCCATTCCTATAGTGAACATGATGTAAGTTTATGTATCTTCTTTGTTTTAGAAGCAGTCTGTTAGGAGAGCGCGAAATCAAAGTGGAGAAGATAGAAATTGGTGAAGAAGGATACAGTTAATATTAAAATTGTGAAATAGTTAGAGTAATGATCAAAATGCGAATTACTCGCTTCATTTGAACGATTTGAAAAGTTTTTTTTTCTGATTTTGTTTATACAGGCTGTAACAGAA
This sequence comes from Polia nebulosa, assembly GCA_951329385.1. Lineage (NCBI taxonomy): Eukaryota > Metazoa > Arthropoda > Insecta > Lepidoptera > Noctuidae > Polia > Polia nebulosa. Next base: position 10,236,818 of record OX589615.1, read on the forward strand.
ATGCTTGGTCATATTTTTGATACCTACCTCTCGAGGAGCTCGTGCCTAAAGTAATAACAGCCGCACGGGTCGATCCATCAGGTTAAGCTACGCTTGTCGGGGTTGGTCCATGGATGGGTGACCATCTTTACATACCGAGACTCCTCCGTGCCTCGGAAAGCACCTTAAGCCGTTGGTCCCGGCTGTCAATCGTGGATCTTTGACAGTCGTTACGGGTTGTCAGAAGCCCGAAAGTCTGACAACCAGTTTTAAAAAAGGGTATCGTATTACCCAGTAACTGGGTTGTGGTGGTCAGATAGACAGTCGCTCCATGTAAAATACTGGTATTCAAATGCATCCGGTTAGACTGGAAGCCGACCCCAAAATAGTTGGGAAACGACTAGGCAGATTGATGATTTTTGATACCTACCGCGTCTATCCATGGAAATGAACAACTTTCTTCAAGGAAGTACTAGATACACAGTACAAAATGATTATCAGCTGATTAAAATTAGTAGGTATAGTATTCGTCAAACCTGATGGCGTGTGCGAAGTTAGCTGTGAGTGCTACTGCGCGCAGGTACAGTCAAGTCGACTATCATTTAGGCCGTTTAATGATTTTTATAACTGTGTGGAATCTATGTGAATATTTTTTAGGAGTGTATGGTACCTACTTATTTGTCAGGTTGGAAGTTGGTTGTATTCCCACACGCTATTAAGTTTGACGAATACTTATTAGGGAGAAACAAAATTTTTTTCGCAATCAACTATTACTATCTTGAAATTTGTTCATTTCTAAGGGCAGAAGCAGTATTTAATCCGTCAGGCCCCAGAATAGCGGACACAAATAAAAACCTATTGTCGCGTCTCCGATCGGAGACGCGCGGGGCCTGACGGGAATATGACTTCACGTTTCTGTTACATCCTGTATTTTGTAGAATTACATCAATGTTACTTTTTTTCAAGGATAAGATTTTGTACGGTCGGTACCGAAAGAAGTAAGTGCCGTCACTTCATTTTATATTTAAATTAATCAAAAGTTATTTGGCAAATCTAAAAAAAATATTATTTTGTGGTACGGTGAATGAAAACATTGTGAGGAAACCGGCATGTCCTAGAACCAAAAACTTCGAAGACATATTACATCCACCAACCCGCATTGGGCCCGCGTGGTGGACTACGGCCCACTTCCTCTCACAGAGAGGAGGCTTATAGGCTGATTATGCTTTGCTATTTTGTGTTAAGTATAATTGTGTACTAAAAGTATTCTAATTGTAATCTTTCAATTGTTTGTCCAATACTTTATTAGTCTTTTACTTTATTATTTACTTTGACTTAGTCAATTTGATTCCTATGGAATGTATTTACGTTTAAAATTATAGTGTAGGGGCGTTATTTATAAAAGTTAATTATATGATAAGTTCAAACAATGATTAGCAAGTTCTTAATTTAAAAAAATCTAAGAAGAATTTTAATTTAATATCCGCTGGCCACTATTTTTATTTTATTTTTTTAAACCCATGGAAGAGACTTTACCTCACTATCACGACACAGGGAATCCTAGTGTTAGGGCCAGAAATATAGTCTTTTTTTAGTCTACTGATGTAGTATTGTACTAATGTTTGAATAAATAAAGATTATTATTATTAAAAAAACATGTGATTGGCTTAAACACTGATTAACAGGTTCTTATATCAACTTATTCTAACTGGAAGATGGGTAGATGTGTGTGGTAAACACAGAACAGAAAAAAACAGTAGAAGTCGCAAGTAGGCGCGGCCTGCGTCTTCCGAGCTTTGCGGAGTTCTGCATATGTCTGCTCCGCGCACACACCACGCGCATCAGTCTTGTTACAACCGTCACGGTGACGAAAACTTGAAAAATAATACAAAAATATCGTAATGTGCTGTTTTAGAATGTACACACGATAGCAGAACCAAAAATTTATCAAATGGTGGAATATCATACCGTCGATTAGTCCTAATTTATTTTATTTCGGTTAACAATTTGAAAAACAATATCTTATTGAACAATACAAGTAAAAGTTGACTTTGTGTTTTACAAGTTAAGGTCTACTTTCTTAAACTCAAACATATTATTCGCGAAAATTCCTTCTATGCACATGTTAAAGTCAGCTACTCTACGGCAGTACAAATGACCTCGTTACGGAAGTATCAATCTTATCGTTAACACAATACAGCTTTAAATTAAATGTATTTAATATGTATAGTGACATCTATCGGCGGGTAGCGTTACTTGCTCATTAAACTATTTCGTGTGCTCATTAAACGGAAAAGGTAATAAATACTTAAAAATAGTAGGCAATAAACGACTCTATGCTTATATAATTGTGGTTTATTTTGAAATAAGCAACGACTGACATATTTCCTACTTTCTTTCAATTATAAATTACCAATCACACCAAGGATTTCTTAGTGTTACGAAATACAATTAACCTGTATATGTGTGAGTTTGGGTACGCTGGTTCCGATACTAATGAAGCGCTATGCAATTTCTACTGTTTTTTTCTGTTCTGTGGTGGTAAAGTACTGACTAATCATTTGAAGGAGGTTTGGTCACAAAAACAGCTGATTTAAAACTACATTCTATACACAATAGCATTAGAAAAAAAGAGGTACGTAGAAGCACTGATGCAAAACATATAATGTCAAAGTTAAGTTAACACAATTTTATTAATTATATTTTTGATTTTAAAACAGTAACAAATAACAACTAAATCACGAAAATTCCACAATAAAAATTAACAAGGCATTGAATGACAATCACAGAACATTATTTACGTCAATTTCACAGACGACATAAACCAGTAAAATTTGAAAAACCCGGCTGTCACAACTTGTGTAGGGATTAGGTAACATTTTAAATTTGGTAGAATTATAGTGAATCGAAAAACGTCGCCGGTATGTTCAGTCCTGCGTCTTTTAGGTTTTTAGCATCAAAAAAAAAAAAAATTAAAAAAAAAAAATTGGAATGAAATAATATAACTAAATGAAAGCCACATAATTTCATAAGATAAATAGTCAAAATAGTTATAATTTAAGTGTGATAGTTGCTGTATAGATAGTTTAAAATAAATTCGGCGTGTATTGTAACTGTAACATGTTATTGTACTTTTGTTACTAAGTGAGCATTAAATAACCTTTTTTAACTTCTGTTTGTAGCTACTGTGAATGGAATGGAAAATAAAATAGGCATAGGTTTTTTAAATTTTATATTAATTATGGTATGAATAATTTAAAATTTCATAATTTGTAAAGTAAAATTAACATTAGGTCTGGTTTTCACATCTATTGGCACTTTGAGCAATAATTATAAATATTTTCATCTGCACATCGCCAGTCTGGTGTAACACGTCACTAGCATGACGGTCACGCGAACTCATAAGTTTTGTCCCAACCAAAAATCGTTCAACGCAGCTAAAGAAATTTTCACCTCAAAAGTTTAGGATCTCACATACTAATTTTGATCAGCTGATGATAACTTGTATAGAAAGTACATTTTCTTTTTTTTTCGGCAACTTACAATGGAGTCGATTCTCTTATTCAATAACTAAACTAAAATTAGAGAATCGTTATATTTTACTAAAAGTTAGTGCGAGACAAGGACGGCTATAGCTATGACCTAAGTTAGAGATGTCAAACTAGTTTATGCCTTGCGCTTCACCGTGTTTTTAATCGACATGTACCCTTAATTTGTATGGGAATATTAGTTCAACTAAATTTGACAGCTCTAATTTACGTCTGTCTCTTTCTTGTTTTATTAGAGAAAGGAATAGCCTAAATTAAGTTTAGTTTGTGTACAACAGAACCCTCACCAATGACTTCCTTGAAGAAAATTGTTAATCATTTTAGGCGTTAGGGCCCTTTTCCTGTAATGCGGGTAGTCGCCCGCGTGCGGATCTGCAGGTGTATTCGCTAACTCAGTTGACATCAATTTGATAGGCACTATCCAGTACATTGCTCGGTGGACATCGATTATAATAGGCACTACGGTTTTCCTATACGTCAATGAAGCAATGTACGACAAAGTGCTTATCAAATTGATGTCAACTGAGTTAGCGAATACGCCTGCTGGTCCGCATGCGGGTGATAGCACGGTTCTGACCACATGCAGGACAAATATTTCGTTCGCCATTGCAGTGTCGTGCGTGTTGCACTATGCGTACTGTACTGTGACCCTGCGTGGGACCTGCACGACAGTAAAAACTACACTGGCGGAAGAAGAACGCGCGCCCGCAGCCAATCCGCATTCCGCGCGCGTGCTGCCCGCGTGATAGGAAAAACATGTATGAAATGATAGGATGCCGGCAGCCCGCACGCGGGCGGCTAACCGCATGACAGGCAAAGGGCCCTAACACTTAGTATATCGTAAATACTGAATTTTATTTTATTTTTCTTCCTTTTCGTATTTTTAAGTGTCCATACTGTTCTCCATGTTTATTGTGGAATTACAATTTGCAACAATAATAATAATATCCACACATGTGTCCTGCTTCCATGTAATACCTCATTCTTTATAATTAAAAATATGATTGATAATATTTCGTTTCATTTTTATACCCGTGAGGCGTGTAGACTTAGCTTAAATTAAATAGTAGATTATGCAGTTGGGGTCTAACAGTGTCTTACGATTACACTCGTGCAGTGAAAACCTTGTAAAGCAATATTACTTTAGTTCAAATATCTAAAAAACACGCTTTTCGTAATTCTTCATAACATTCCCTTTCATTTGTTACCCCATATCATGGGAATGCATAAAAAATGACTATTCCGCCATATTGGATTTACAATGAAATTTAAGAAATGTCAAACATGCATTGTTATCCAAACTAAATAATTATGTATGGAATTTCTTCTGCTCATTGGGAAACCGGGTAGTGGGATTAATGTAACTTTTATTTTTTACATACTTATTCAGTCTATTAAAGCGTGTTGAAAATTCATTGTTTTTTATTTTATTTATAGGCATTTTTGGGAGCAGTGGTGGCCCAGTGCTAACGGCTCGTACTTACGGTCGTGGCTTCAAATCTTCCAAGCAGGCACTTTACATCGTGTAAATTATTTTTATTACCGCTGCTCCCAAAACGGTGAAGGAAAACATCGTGAGGAAACCGGCGTGTCTTAGAACCAAAAATTCTAAGACATGTGACATCTACCTGTACTGGGTGCGCGAGTTGGATTACGGTCCATTCCGTTTCCTAGAGACTCAGTATAAATATGGACAGTACGGAAACTACGTACAAACGTTCGAAACGGCACACTCACACAGACGCGCGCATCTACGCTAGCCCTAAGCGATAGTCGCGGTGCGCGGAGTTGCGGCTGCCGTGTCAAGACGAGTGGTCGCGTTATCTCCTGAGCCACGAACCGTTTTAAAATGCCACGAGCGTATTGCGCAGTGGACTGTTGTATGAACTCGGCTTCTTCAAATCCGGGGCTTTCGTTTTTTAAACTCGCTGCTGATCTTTTAATGATTTAATTATGAAAAATAAAGACGTTTTTTAAAATGTTAATGGTTTTTCATTTACATCACACACATTTTCAGGTTGAAACGCGGTAAGGTGCGCTGCCCCAGGGTTGGTTAACTAGCTATCGGCCGAGCGCCGCGCATGTTGACTTCACTTTAACACCCTCGAAAACCATGAAAACTTTTGCTTGACGTGAAAAAAAAAGGGGTACGGGCCTTTGTGGGATATTTTAATGTTTTTTAAATTGCGCGGCAACTTAGAAGCATCTTCCATTGATTTTTTTTCCAAACATTAACAGTGACAACCCTAGCTCTCTAATGGAGCGTAGGTAATTATCTCAACAGCTTAGTTTCCATACTGTCCATATTTATACTGTGCTAGAGAGGAGGCCTGCGGACAGTGCGGACGTTAACAGGCTGATTATGCTATATTTTTGGGAATAAAAGCTCGTAACGCGAGATTAGAACGAAGGGAGATGAGCTTATAATAATTGTAATAAGCGAACATTAATTGTACCTATAGTCTTGTCAGACAATGGCTTAATAGTAGCAACGAGCCTGCCTTCTACGCCTAATACATCGCAACCCCACCTGCACCATGTAATGTAGGCGGGACTTTGGAATCTCGGGCGCTCAGAATGGGGCCTCCGCGCACCGAGTGATTACAGGGAATATGGCGACACTCTGTTTACGTGCTGCCCTGCACAGCGGGGCTCAGGAGAGAACGGGGCCCCTTCCAGGTGTAGAATGGGCCCCGTTACCAACCAAAATATAATAGGGAACGTGCACGACGTAGTCTGTGCCGTCTTGTGGAGTAAATTCGAAACTTTTACCCTTTAAAAACTTGTCACATTTCCGTGCCATATATGTATACACACACTTATCATGCACACATGCAGCACGCGTAACGTACACTGCCATCTAGTGAGTGAAATTCGCAACTTGTATTGTATAAATAGACATTGACATTTATGTGGCGCCATCTATAGTTCCTGCACGCTCCCTATAAACACACCGACATACTAGGACCAGGGATGAGATTCTTACTTCACTAAAACCACCCGGTTTTAGTAAGGTAAGTATCCCACACTTCCTGGTCTTTTTCCCAAAAGTCCAGGCGTCTTTTGAAGGTTTCTCCCCACAAAAAAAAGCCACAAGCCTGCAGCTGAATCAAGGGCTGGATTCAGAAAGCGGTACTTCCGGACACGGTTCGTATTGTTTGAAGGTTCCTCTCGGAGACGGTGAGGTCTGCTCCGCTTGGGCCTCGCGCCCTTACGCCCCTAGCCGCCGCAGGAGACGCCCTAGGTTTCGGGAGTCGCAAACCGATTCCCGGCCACCGTAGGCGCGGGCTTGCGGACGGCAAGTAATGGGTAGCTCGCCGTCCGATAAGGACCAGGCCCTGTAGACAAAGTAACATCGCTTCGTAGCGAAACGATATCTAAATTCGTCATCGTCTCTGAGATATCGATAAACATTTCCTAGCGTTAGCGTTCCTTCGTTATCTTTTTTGGCGATCACGATCGAGGCGAAGGCGAACTCTGAAAGCGCTGCTTGTCTACGCATTTGTATGGGATAAACACGATAGCAATTCGTTTCTTTATGGTTTCGTTACGAATTATAACATTGTCTACCAACTTCGATAACGATGTCGACTGACCACGTGACTTAGCGCGGTTTATGTCAATCTCATACATTTTAGTCTTTTCTAACTTCGTTATCGTTTTTAAATTGTTACTTTGTCTAAGCCCCCAGGCCCGAGTCGACGGTGCGTAGTGTTCCACGCGCGTCTCAAAGAGATATCAGCAGTGATTACCGGGATCCGATGACTGACAGGGTCGCTGGTGTATTTGAAAGTGTCACTGCTGCCCCTGGCACAAGCAACTGAAGGAACACGAGTGGGTTTTAGTCAGTAAGAGTCTGACGCGCCCTCCGCCGGAGAAGTTATTTGATGATTTTCACACAAAAAAAAAAACTTTTTACAAAAAAAATACAACCGATGTCAAATAACGAAGAAACCAAACTAGAAACACCGACTTCCGAAATTAAAGTTATTTTGCATTTTTTAGTATTATTTATGGAAGTCGGTTGTATTTTTTTTGTAAAAAGTTTTTTATTTTTCACTTTTTAGTTGTTTTACCCCATTCTAAAACTAAATTAATAGTAAAGTTATGCCCGAATTGATAGCCCCAAAAATAGGGAATTTGAACGTAGTTGGTGAAATTAGGGTGTATCAGGGTGAACTGTACAAATCTGTATACCCCTTCAGAGTGCATCAGCGTGATGTAATGTTGTGAAGTGGTGAAAACAATATACAGACATGCGATTGCAGCAATTCTGGAAGGTCTGCTATCATTTATTGAAGAGTTCCATTGTGTATCTCCGAAGTTCTTCATCAGATCTTCACCAAATTAAAATGGGACCAAATGTGAAGCAACAGCTTTCAAATAAAAAAAAATCTTCAAAATCGGTTCACGTAGTAAGAAGTTATAAGGTAACACACATAAAAAAAAAAAAAAAAAAAAAAATACAGTCGAATTGAGAACCTCCTCCTTTTTTTGAAGTCGGTTAAAAAGAGGTTCCTCTACAGAGAAAGGAACATCCAAGCTACCGGTGGCCTACTATTTTCTTTGTAAAAAGTAATATCATAGAGGAAAATAATAAAAGACTATTGTAATAAAATAATATTAGGTAGTTCTTTTTTTTAACTTTATTATTTGATTACATTTTAGGTACCTACATATTATACATAACTAAACTAATAAATAACTTAAGAAATTAAATATATACAAGCGGCATAAAATATCCGAGAGGAGTACAGTTCATTGGGCATCAAAAAATTCGTCCACATCGCTGTCAATGGGAAAAGTGTCCCGAACCTGGCAGCATTGCCACGTTGAATGGCAATCCTGATTATTTGGCCGAAAAATATTTTAGTTAAAAAAAACTCGCTTTTCTGTATTCTCAGCAAATTCTGTCATTAAATACCCATTCCCATGAGGAATGCATAAGAAATAACTAGTCCACCATCTTTGGGAGCCCGCCATAGTGAATTTAGAATGACGTCACTTAACTATGCATTGCCATTTAAACTAAACATCAGCTCAATCGGAAACCGGTTCATGTTTAATTTCTTGGATTTTTTTACGTGTTGTTTTTTTAAGGTTGTTTATTGTAACTTTCAATTTGACCTTGATGTGGGCATCGCAAGAAGAATAATAAAACGAGATAATACATAGAATCATTTATTTTCTTGAAAAAAAATTAAAGTACCTATTTTTTTTTAAATTGAAAAGCACGTATATGTTTGAGCAAAAGGATCTACTTAACAGTTTTGTTTATGTTTTTAGACAAATAGTAAAACGGCAGTTACTACATACCTCGCATAGACAATGTACTACATAATTTTATCACTATTCATAAAGTTATCAATCAAAGATGAAACGCCAACTCACAAAAAAGAAAACATCTGTTTGTTCCGTACATATTATTTGAGTATCAGTAATGCGAACAAAAATGTACCTAATGAATAGCGCATTCTTTTTCGTTTTTTATTTAAATATATATCGAATTATTCGATCGAGTCGATTAATCCTACTAATGTTATAAACTAGCACTATGCCGGCGGCTTCGCTCCCATGACCTATCCCTCGGGAACTGTTATTTTTTCCTGGGATAAAAAGTAGCCTATGTTACTCGCTGATAATTTAACTTTCTATTGGTGAAAAAATTGTTCGAATCGGTCCAGTAGTTTCGGAGCTTATTCGGTACAAACAAACAAATAAAAAAATATTTCCTCTTTATAATTATTACTAGCTGCGCCCCGCGGTTTTACCCGCCTAGACCGAAATAAAAGGTAGCCTATATGTTAATCCAGGCTATAAGCTATCTACATACCAAATTTCATCCAAATCGGTCTAGCTGTTTGAGCGTGAAGAAGTAACAAACATACACACTCACAAACTTTCACATTTATAATATTAGTAGGATTATACTCGTAAATATGAAAGTTTGTGAGGATATTTGTTATTCTTTCACGCAAAAACTACTGAACGGATTTTGATGAGACTTTACAGTAATATTGCTCATACATCAGAATAACACATAGGCTATAACATATAATGGGGGGAAGTACTCATACTGCGGGGGCGAAACCGCTGGCGGAAGCTAGAACCCAACAATTGGCAAAATTTAAAGATAAAATAAAAATCAAATTGGTTATGAACGTAAACATGACTATCATTATTTTTAACACCAAAATTCTACGACAGTAGGTATAGAAAAATAAAAAAATAACCGGAAGGTGTGGTCATATTTTAAGAACTGCATCTGCCCATCAATATGAACAACTTTATTCAAGAAAACAAGAGGAAATTCTCAAAAAAAAAATTTACCTCCCATACAAATATTGACCAGCTGATGATAACTTTGCTTCGTAAGTCCAATTTTTTTTTTTTGGAAATTTTCATTTTTTCTTAGAGAAAGTTGTTCAGCTCCATGGGCAGAACCGGTTCTTAAAATATGACCACACCTTTCCGTTACACCCTGTATTGTACAACTAAGTAGTTACAAAAAATTGATACGAGTAGTAAGTTCCTAATCAGCAAAATGGAAACTTAACTTAATTATTATTTAAATAGGAAAACAAATAATTATTTCCATAGGAATGAAATTAACTCGACTCTAAGTAGTTTTTGGCCGAGGAGCGTATACAAAAATAAGATAAAAAAAGGAATTAAAAATGAAATGTGATCAAAATTAGACAACGACGACGTATAAAACATTTCAGTTTTAAAATACAATAACAATAAAACACTACACATATAATTATACACTTAATTAAAAACATCAAAAGTATGCATTATTGTTAAGTGTGAAAACCAGTAATTTCCAAGGAATATCTTATTAGTTTTACCTCCCTGGTTTTCAATTTTATGTACAAAATCGGTCAAATTTTATAAAAAAATATCTACAAAGCCTCTTAGAAATTATTCCTAGCGTATTCGAAATGATGTTGCTCTTGCATCCGTATTTTTGAGTCTTATAGCTCTATCTCTGTATGAGGCCATACTCTAAAGATGCACCCCCCTAAAAATTGTTCTGCCGGCGCTCATGTTGTTTTGTATTTACTGTTGCTTATTTGAAAAGCACTGAATCGATTGCGTACCCAACTATGCCATTGTAAATATAATTTAGCGAAATGGGGGATAATTAATCTCTCAAACACACAGAGCGAAGGCGGACCCAAAATGTCCGTTTGCCTGCACCCTATATGCACGTTTAGTACTTCGTGGTTACCTAATGGGCCCAAACAGCATAATTAGAAAAAAAGCAGTCGCTCCATACAGAATACTGGTATTCAGCTTCATCTGAGAACCCAACATAGTTGAGAAAAGTCTAGGTAGATTGATGAAGGTCATTTATTAAAAATACACAAATTCTAGACTACATGAAATGTAACCGAATGTTCGGAATCCTTCCAGTTCCGGTCGAAACAGAAACTCACGTGGTAACAGAAAAGTTGACATATTAAGTTAAAAAAATTGAATTAATTAAGTTATCAGATCATTGAAAATGCAGGCCTAGCTTTCATAAAATACTAGAAAAGTTTATAAAACAATGATTACACACATTGACGGAAAAGACGGCAGTTTAGGTCTGTATCACAACCTCTAGACGCAAGTTTCGTCAAGCCACTCAGCAATTCAGCCACTTTTTGGCCGAAACCGAATACCAAAAACGGCCGTTTCTGACACTTTTGCCTACTACTTTGGATACGAAACATTCTGAGACCAGTTTTAACAACGTAAAAATACCTACTTTATCCTCTTTGTAACAAACGTGACGTTGGATTCTTTAATATTTATTTTCTACGCTATGCTACGATTTTTTATTTAATGAGGGCGCCACTTGGCGGGTAGTAGACCCTTAAACAACATACTCCTATTTGACAATCTTAGTATTAACTGAATCCTTCTTCTGTTTTCTCCACTTTCACGTCGCCCTCTTCTAGCAGAAGCAATCTGAAATAAAGAAGACAACATATTAACACAAGTAGGAGCTAACCAGAGGAATCGGAGAATCTCGTACGGACTGTGATTTTTTCGGGATAAAATCAGCCTTATTGTCAATCGATAGCCTAAAACAGGGATCTGACAGGGTCGCGGCAGAGATTGAAATAGTCACCTTGCCCTGGCACAAACAACTGAAGGGACACGGGTTGGTTTTAGTCAGTAAGAGTCTGACACGCCCTCCCGCTCCACCCAGAGCGGGAGTAGTTATTTGATGGTTTCCCACCCTATATAAAAAAGTGTGTGTGTACCTACTTATGTACGTACTTAAGAAGTTATACTTCTTTGGCGAAAAAAGATAATTATTATTATTATCATCGTTATCATAATCATTATCATAATTATTATCATTATCATAATCGTAATAGTAATCATTATCATTATTGAAAAATTTTATTATATCCTTTTTTTACCGCATTCACTCTCGCTCTGTCTCTTTCTATTTCCCCTCCCCAGGAGCGTTTAAACGTTTAACGCTTTTTTGTTGGAAGTCGCATAAGAAGTATAACTTCAAAAAGCCTTAGGCACTTGTCCCACCGCCGGCGATGAGCGAGTAGAGCTTCAAACTAAAAACGAGTTGGCGAGCAGCGAGTAACGAGTGGTACCCGTAGTTCTGATAGTTTTGTCGCTGGGTTTTAAGAGTGTTCGAATGCGACGGGCGATTACTCGTACCACTCTCTCAGGTTGGTCTCTCCAAATTTCAGCTCAATCGAAAACCGGAAAGTGGATCAAATGATGTAGGGTGTGTTGTTGAACAATGAACCACCCTTTTTCTAAGCCATATAACTTGCTAGAAAATAAAGCTAAGATTTTGGTTTGGTGTTTCTCAGTTTCAAGTTACAGAAAGCCAGAGAAACAGATAAAGACCCATAAAGGTTTAAAAAAAAATGAATATTGGCTCACTGTGTACTATGGGTAGTTTACACTGAACCACCCATATTTCAACAGTGAACCATAATTTCATTACCAGTAATAAATGCCTATTTGTGAAAAGGAATCGCGCAATTTTTGATAACCAACTTTAATTTTAAAAAATACAAATAATAAAATGTTTCTTCTTACAAAAAAAAAATAAGTTTTCCTTTTAAGATAACTAAAACCAGCCTTTTCGATGTTATAATGAACAGCCTTCATTTATAGAACCGCGGAAAACGAAAAATAATCACAACATAATTATAAATAATAATAACTTCAATTAAAAATGAAGATATTTTTTTTTAATTAAGATATTTTTAGTTTGGTTCTCAGTACATAATATAATTAACATTTTCTCTTACGATAATAATAAAAAGTCAGTCTTTTCGATGGTACCTACTATAATTATAGTATATATATAACTAGTGTATATATATATAGTCTTCATTAATTTACCCACCACTAAAAGAACCGCGAAAAAAAACATCAAAATGCGTCACATTAAATATATATGATAAGTTCACGTTGAAGGAATATTTAACCAGAAGTTTTGTACCTGACACACACGAGGGAGAATCATTTTAATATCACTTAGTGTCACATTTGCCATATCAGGTTCTAGAGGAAACATACACGTTTTATTAAGTTGATCTTTTAATTTCAGGTACGAAACGCCATATTCAACATCAACACAATCTTCGCAATATAATGAACAACCCGGTTTTTAGATTGTAGCAATCAACACAAATACATTTTTTTTCTTCGCCCTTTCTCGGGCAAGCTAAGGTCATAAACCATACCGCCTCGTCTTTAGTTGTGTATTTTTACTTTTTTTTTATTAGAATGCAGATGTAGCACATTGTAATGTTTTTTGCAGTAATTGGCAACAAATGTGTCGAGTCAGCCTTCTCGGCAAACTTCACTGAGGTAGTCAACACTACAATAAAAATCTCAGCTCCATTTTACCGAGATCGCGCCTGTTTCAATGATTCCACGTATTGTCCAGTTGCGTAGACACTTGAGACACAAAACTACACCAATTTTACATCACAAGATCCACTAGGAATCAATAAACGAATAATTAAAACAGCCACTGAACTGCACTCGAGAAAATTCCGCCAAAAACTCCCAACACAAAAACAACACACAACACAATGACATATTCGTCAATCTATGGCTTTTTTTTTAAGCTGTAAATCAGAAAACTCTTCATCTATGATAATTTGCTCACCTTTCTCATCCGATTCTAGGTTTGTTTCAGTTTCAAGAATTATTCATCTACTTCACTCGTTTCGCTGTCTTCGTCTAGTACAACTATTCTTTTAATGTTCCTCTTATTTGGTATTTTTATAACATCACTTGTCGATGGAGTTATTTCATTTCCACAGTCTTGTAGAACTTTCCTTTTATGCAAACCTTTTCTATTTAATGCAGCAGTATGTTCCTCAGCTATTCTTTCCTTTTCTGGCGTGTCAGTTGCTATCATGTTTTTGCCTAGTTTTCTACCTTTCCGTTAGTCGGTACGAGGGCCAGTCTTTAAAATAAAAAAGCCTTTTCCATATTTCAAGTTACATTTCCAGCGTAGTCAGTGGGTTTACTTAGATTATTGTTAGTATGATTAGTCTTCTTTGATTGCAATATGGACCCTTTTACGAATAAAGGCCTCCTCCAGTTTCGTCCAAGTGTCCGTCCTTGCTTAAGTTTAGCCAGTTGTTCCCCGCTACCTGTACTATATCATCAGCCCGCCTTCTTCTTGGTCTACCAATGTTTCTTTTTCCCCATGGGCCTTTCCATCTTGTAGTCTCTATGGTCCATCTTTTATCATTGTATCGTGAGATGTGTCCGGCCCGCTTCCATTTTAGTGAAAGTTCATGCCTGAGAGCATCAGTGATTTTCGTTTTCTGTCTGATACTTTCGTTCTTCACTTTGTGTATTTTCCTAATCTTCAACATACTCCTTTTCATTGCTGTTTGAGTGCATTTGATTTTCTGTATTGCTTTATTTATGGATACCCAAGTTTGGCATTCATATAGCAAGCATGGTAAGATCGTGTATCAAACAATTTTTTTTTAGATGCAATCCATAATTTCCTTTTGTTTCTGAGACCAATTCTTTTTCCATGTTGCGTTGATTCTCCTTGTTATTTCTTCTTCGTTATTAAACTTATTCAGTGATACTTGTTTTCCCAAATATAAGTAATCTTGGACATATTCTGTTGTTTCCTTTAATTTCAATTAGTCGTTTAAGGTTGTTAGTACTTATATTGGTTTGATAGGTAAGTAAGTAATTTATTTCACAAAAAAGATTAGCTTTTAGTTCACATTAGTGTTACATTTTGTGTATGTTCATTTCTAAACCGACTTTGGCGCTTTCATGAGAACACTTGATAGTGTTCTCATCATTTCCTCGATGTCCCTTAGAGTTTCAGCAATTATAGTTATGTTATCAGTGAATCTTAAGTGGTTTAGGTAGTTCCCGTTTACTAGCAATCCTTAATTTGACCAGTCTAACTTCCGGTATATGTTTTCGAGTACTGCGATGAAAAGCTTCGGCGATAAAAGGTCTCCCTGTCTGACACCTCTTTCTATTTTTATTTCTTCTCCTCTAGTTTCTAATTTTATTCAACTTGTACTATTTGAATAAATATGTTTTAAGATATAATGTGTTTTGAAGAATAGGATTATGTCAGATGTGCGCCATTGTTCTAGTACAGTCTCTGTATCCATTACCATATTGAATAGTCTTGTCAGATGGTGAATTAAGAAGGGTGCAGCTATTTTGAGGACTTCATTGCTTAGTCCATCTGTTCGATGTGTTCATAAACTTCTAAATCTTCGATTGGTTCTGTGTGGGCAGTTCCGCTACAGTTACTGATTTGTATTTCGATTTCGTTGTTATTTCTTTTCCGGTATAAATCCTTACGGCCTGGCCACAGCTTTTGGCGACGGCGGCGACGAAGGCGGCGATGGGGTGTCACAGCTCGACTAGTTTGCGACCGCGGCGGCGTCAGCGGTGGAGGTATTTACAACGTAAAAAAATGTTGCTATCGAAACTGGCACGCACGGTATTGCCTTGAAACAAGTGCGTTCTTTGCTCAAGGTATCATTCAATCAAATGTAACTTAGATAGGTAATAAATACCTACTTACTTGCCACTACGCCCACTATTACCAGGAAATTGTTGTTTTTTTTCGTCATTCAACATGTCTGTACTTATGTTGAGGATATTTCAACATCGTTATAGCAGGTTTACTAAGTATTTCACCTCTATACGCGCTAGTACACTTGTTTCATTCGCTCACCGCACGCCGCCACTGCGTGCCGCTCGACTCACACAGCGCCGCTGGTCGCACCGCTGGTAGCTGTGGCCAGGGGGTTATAGAAGTTTGTTGCATGGCGTATAACATCTTCTCTTGAACTTGTTGCCCCTGACTTTTGATCAACTTTTTGTATCCATGATTTCTGTGTGGACAGCTCCTTGTAGGCTCTTTAGGTACTTCTAAAATTCTTAATGTTTCTTGTGATAACTTCGTGTCTATGGTTATTTGTCCTTCTTAATAGATTTGCTGGTTTCGGTAAGAGGGCCAGCCTTCAACGGAGCATTACTGGAGTGCTGATGTGCTCCAACTTTGGTTGATGATTTTCATCTTTGCGTGCTTCATCTGGTTTCTTTGGTGGTGTCAAGTTTTGGTAATAACTATGTTCTTGTTATAGATGGACTTTCTCGATCAGGGGTTACAACAGGATCATAACTTGAACGACGTGTCTCTAGAGGAGCCGAACCCTGTTAATTATTGCTTATTATATCGAGCTATTCATATCGAGAATTGCAGAAGATTCAGCATCAGGCAATGTTTGTGACAGCACAGGAACGGGGCGGTCTGTTACGCTACTTGGTATGAAGTCTTCATTGGAGAATATATCCTTATTAAAGGGAAAAATTCCACATTTTGCGAAAGCTGCCGATATATTTAGTGGTGTCATAGATCTGGGATAAGCATGCCCAATGAATCTTGCTATCTCGTAGATTGTTACTGGTTTTCCTGGGTTCTGTAGCATCCAAGACTCAAGTGCAGAATAATAATAGGTCTTTAAAAGGCCCATCAAACCCACATCTAAGGGTTGCAGTTTGTCAGTAGTGTGAGGATGAAACGTTAGAATCATAACACCAGATTGTTTCGCTAAATCTAAAGCCTCAATGGACAAATGTGACTCATGATTATCCATTAGTAACAAACTTGGATTTTCTGGTGTAGTGTTTGAACACTTAATGAAATGTTTCATCACCTCCACGAATAAGTCACTAGTCATCCAACCTGAAGGATTCGCGAGCTCTAAACTACCTGGAGGTGTACCGTGCATCAGCAAGAAATTAAAGTTTTCCGAAGGAAATATTATAGCCGGGGGCAGGGCGTGGCCTGTAGCACTAACCATACAGCATGTCGTGACAAGAGTGCCCTTTTCTACACTTGTCACTTTACCCACTTGAGCTCCTGCTGGAGCCACAACTTTCTGAGTTTTCTGGACGGTGGTTGTGCCGGTTTCGTCAAGGTTGAATATTCGGGTGCCATCCACGAATCTAGGCTCCCGCTTTAGCAGCTCTTCTAAATTATGAAAAAATATAGCCGCAGTTTCTCGATTAAATGAGGTAACTCGTGCGACACTTACAGCTTCTGGTTTCTTCACCGAAATATCAGGATGTCTTTTTCTGAAGATACGAAACCATTCCAAGCCTGCCAATTGATCTCTTTTCCATGAGCTTGGCATTTTAATGTCATTACGCACTGCCATTTCGTACGACACCTTCCTACATTCTTTTATGGTTAAACCGTAGAACATTAGTGCACAGTCTTTAAAATATTTTAATAATATTTGTTCATGTTCCTCAGTAAATACTTTATTTATATCGTACCTAGGTACAAGTGATATGTCATCACCATGTTCATTTTTATTTTTCACGTAACGTTGCAATGTAGGGTACGAAATATTACACGTTTTAGCCGCCGTCCTAATGGAGTAACCATTTTGTACCATTTGAAGAGCGGACATCATGTCCTCTTTAGTGAATTTTCCTATCTTACGTTCCTTCATCCTAGAACAAAAAAAAATATGATTTATTTTCAATATTACACTATTAAGGAACAGTGAACCAGGATCGTAAGGTACACAGTGAACCGGTTCACTGACAACTATGCGTCACGCACAAGCCGCAGCCTCAGCCAGCTCACTGCGAGACACGTATTAACAAGCTTGGTCACAGCGACAACGTCGCAGTTTTGTCAATATGGCGACGGTTCAGTGTATCTAGTTGGTTCACTGTGCAACAACTGACCCTAACTTCTAATATTTTTATACATAGTTAGTTAGTTACAGGTGAATCTAATAAGAGTGTGTTAAAAATAGCAAAAATCTTACGAGTCCATATATCCATAAAATTCACTCGCTAGAGTTTAGGTTAATTCATTGCGATGCTGTTTGTGTGTACCGTTCACGCACACACGCCTAATAGATCGAGCGTAGTGATCGCTCTGACAGTTTTGATCCTTTAAGTACATGATAAAGTTATGTGTTTAAGATATCGGTAAGACTTAAACAGCATTGCTTTTAGTATGGCTCTCTGTGCTCTTTCAGCTCTAATTAGACTGGTTTTATTTGCGCCTCCCCACACAGTGATGCTTAGAACTGATTGACACAGGGCGTAGAAGACCATTTATGACGACACGGTTGGCGCAGTGGTTGAGCGTTCGGCTGCTGCGCTGCGTGTCGCGGGTTCGATTCCCGCACTGAACAAATATTTGTATGACCTGCAGATAGTTGTTCCGGGTCTGGGTGTCTTGTGTATGTGAGTATTCATGTTTGTGAACGCACCCACAATGCAGGAATAATTTCTAGTGTGGGGCAAGGTTCACAAAAAAAAAAAATTTAAGGTGTCAACATCAGCCGACTCTCTCAGTGTTTTAAAAATGTGTACTAGCCTCAAAGTCCTAGAGGTCAAGGCATTAACCTGCAAATCCCATCGCAACCCCGCATCTATTTGTATATCAAGATATTTTACATTCTCAGTTCTATGAGTGCAGACCATTGACACGGAGATGACAGCTGTGAACAGGTGTGAGCTATCATTGAGAAAGCTTGGTCCGGTGCGGTGTTACGGCGAATGGAGAATGGAATGTAGGATGCCTTGTCAAAGTTGAGAGTCAAAAGATTAAGTCTGAGCCTTTTTAATACTTTTTTAAGTGCCTATTCTACGCTATTTCTAATCTCATCCCATGTTGACCCATCAACGATAATCACAGTGTCATATATACGCAAAGATGCTGCGCATCAGAGAGGGACATTCAGCACAAGTTATTTACATAAATTAGAAATAAAATGGGTCCCAGTATGCTGCCCTGAGGGACGCCGTGAGAGACAAATTGCTCATCACTAAGTAATTTATTGATTTTAGCGATTTGGGTCCAATTGGTGAGATAATCTTTGAAGATTTGTAGGGCGGTGCCTCTAATGCCAATTAATAAATACATGGGCTTCGACTCTGACTCACACCGAATATTACTTATGCATTAGACTTTACCGGTATTGACTTCCCAACCAGAATTTTCCTCAACGTATTTCACTGAACTTGACGCTTTATCGGAACACATACGCCTTAAATGACCCTGTTGGCCACACTTCCGACACGTAAAATTTTTAAAACGACATACGGTCGATTTGTGTTTTTTAATACCACACACTACACATTTAGCCACCTCGCTCACTTTCCTATCCGTAATTTTGTACACCGCACTAGACGCCGAAGCTGCCGTTGGAACCGCGGGAACAGTAGCGGTGGCTTTCTTTCTTTCCGCCATCTCCACCGCCTTCGCCAACGTCAGCTCCTTGATATCCTTCGAAAACAGCTTGTCGCGCTCGGGTCCGCTCATTATACCCATGACGAACCGGTCTAGCAACGACACCTCCAAGTTCCCGAAGCCGCAGTGTGCCGCTAGCCCTCTTAATCGTGCTGCCCATTGTGGGTGACCTTCATCTGCCCTCTGAGACGCCAAATAAATGACACTTAGGTCTAAAATGTTAATCTAAGACGTCCAAAATGTTCTGGAACTCTTCTTCCTCCAATTTTCTTGGCAGCACGAGGTCGCTTGTGAGTTTGTACGTGGACTCACTGAGTGTCGTAAGCAATATCATTTTGCGTTTCAGACCCGTTTTGTTAGAAATCACAAGGTCGTTGGCGATATACCACTGCTGGAGACGATGTTTAAATGACTACCAATCTTGAGATAGATGGTCAAAGGTATTTAGGATACCAAAATAATTTGCCGTCATTTCACGCGTTGTGATGTTCCCTCGTCGCCATGCTATGGAAACTTGGAACATTTCGAAATTTTGCATTTATTTATTAAGAAAAGCGCCATCTCTACCTTGGATAACATTGGCGCCTCCCTCGTAAGAAATGAACGAACTTTAAGGTGAGTTAGTACATTAGTTAAGCCAACCGCGTCCCCGACAGAGTGCTATCGTACGAAATTTTGTCATAAACCATCATCTACACGGTTGTAAACTACCAAGGTCACCTCTGTAGGGACGTGATTGGCGACCGTGTAGGAGGTGCTTTATACTTACATTCCTGGAGCGCAATGTAGGTACTTACAAGCTTGTTTATTATTATCTATCCTAATCGTTATCTGTTGTTAAATGTTTTTAGATCTCTATCACAACACAACCTTCAGCTCAAAGACGTTAGTTTCGGTCAAGTCGAATATTCGGCCACTTTTTGCCCGAAATCGTAACTGGAGCCGAAACCTGTTTTTTTGGTGGAAACCGAACCTTCGGTCGGACACTGACTGTCACATGACGCATGACGGCGTCGCGTCGCCACGCCTGCAGTCGGTCTGACGCCGCCTTACATGTTCCACATCCATAACTGCTGCAAATAACTACTTTGTACTTACTGCCGTCTAGGTGGGGCTGGTGAAGCAGATGGGGCAGATGTACCAGGTAGGGCAGACGGACCAGGTGGGGCAGATGAAGCAGGTGGGGTTTCACTATTCCGTTGCGTTTTCTTTCCTTTATATCTTTTGGTGGCACGTTGTACTGCTAGTGTTTCGTTTGAACTGAAATAAAAGTAATGAGATTACATGGTGGATTTTCGAGACGGGGCGATGAGGACTGGTACCTTTACCGTTGTCGGTAAAGGTACCTACAGTCCTACCTGGTTACGGTCTGGATAGGTGACCTACAGCAAAACGATCTTAGACGAGACTGTCCTTAATTTTTTATTAAAGTGTATTTCATGTAACAACTACTCGTATAAGCACGATCGAGTACGTTAGAAAACTAGCATTAATCCCTCTGGGGAGTACATCATCATGTCAGCCTGCAGACGTCCATAGCTGGCCGACAGCCTCCCTGCGCCCCTGTGCGTCTCACATCGCACGGCTACCCGCGCCCCTGTGCGTCACACATCGCACGGCTACTCGCGCCCCTGTGCGTCTCACATCGCACGGCTACCCGCGCCCCTGTGCGTCACACATCGCACGGCTACTCGCGCCCCTGTGCGTCTCACATCGCACGGCTACTCGCGCCCCTGTGCGTCACACATCGCACGGCTACCCGCGCCCCTGTGCGTCACACATCGCACGGCTACTCGCGCCCCTGTGCGTCTCACATCGCACGGCTACTCGCGCCCCTGTGCGTCACACATCGCACGGCTACTCGCGCCCCTGTGCGTCTCACATCGCACGGCTACTCGCGCCCCTGTGCGTCACACATCGCACGGCTACTCGCGCCCCTGTGCGTCACACATCGCACGGCTACCCGCGCCCCTGTGCGTCACACATCGCACGGCTACTCGCGCCCCTGTGCGTCTCACATCGCACGGCTACCCGCGCCCCTGTGCGTCACACATCGCACGGCTACTCGCGCCCCTGTGCGTCTCACATCGCACGGCTACCCGCGCCCCTGTGCGTCACACATCGCACGGCTACTCGCGCCCCTGTGCGTCTCACATCGCACGGCTACTCGCGCCCCTGTGCGTCACACATCGCACGGCTACCCGCGCCCCTGTGCGTCACACATCGCACGGCTACTCGCGCCCCTGTGCGTCTCACATCGCACGGCTACTCGCGCCCCTGTGCGTCACACATCGCACGGCTACCCGCGCCCCTGTGCGTCACACATCGCACGGCTACTCGCGCCCCTGTGCGTCTCACATCGCACGGCTACCCGCGCCCCTGTGCGTCACACATCGCACGGCTACTCGCGCCCCTGTGCGTCTCACATCGCACGGCTACCCGCGCCCCTGTGCGTCACACATCGCACGGCTACTCGCGCCCCTGTGCGTCTCACATCGCACGGCTACCCGCGCCCCTGTGCGTCACACATCGCACGGCTACTCGCGCCCCTGTGCGTCTCACATCGCACGGCTACCCGCGCCCCTGTGCGTCACACATCGCACGGCTACTCGCGCCCCTGTGCGTCTCACATCGCACGGCTACTCGCGCCCCTGTGCGTCTCACATCGCACGGCTACCCGCGCCCCTGTGCGTCACACATCGCACGGCTACTCGCGCCCCTGTGCGTCTCACATCGCACGGCTACCCGCGCCCCTGTGCGTCACACATCGCACGGCTACTCGCGCCCCTGTGCGTCTCACATCGCACGGCTACCCGCGCCCCTGTGCGTCACACATCGCACGGCTACTCGCGCCCCTGTGCGTCTCACATCGCACGGCTACCCGCGCCCCTGTGCGTCACACATCGCACGGCTACTCGCGCCCCTGTGCGTCACACATCGCACGGCTACCCGCGCCCCTGTGCGTCTCACATCGCACGGCTACCCGCGCCCCTGTGCGTCACACATCGCACGGCTACTCGCGCCCCTGTGCGTCACACATCGCACGGCTACCCGCGCCCCTGTGCGTCTCACATCGCACGGCTACCCGCGCCCCTGTGCGTCTCACATCACACGGCTACCCGCGCCCCTGTGCGTCTCACATCGCACGGCTACCCGCGCCCCTCACCAGGCCACCGCTCCACCTTGTGGGAGGCCTCCCAACGCTGCGTCAAACGCCGAGCATAGCCCTCTCCACAGCCCTTAGAAGCTGGAGAGTACAATTTTATAAATTTAATGTAGTAACTTACGTGGTTGGTTCGTCATTCTGTGGTTCTACTTTCAATTCTACAGAAATTGGGTCAGCTAGCTCCCTGGAAATAAAATTGTAATAATTTAATTGCATAACGAGCTAGATACAGTATGTTTGATTTATGTCTATGATATCTCTTATGTATTTAATGTGCACAAGATGGTTTTTAATATCAATTTTTGCTATTAATGTTCTGTTTAGAGCAGTGGTGGCCCAGTAAGTGATAACGGGCCTGACTTAAGAGTTGTACGTCGTGGGTTCGACCCCAGGCAGGCGCTTTAACTTTGTGTCATTTATTTCATCACTACTGCACTTAAGGTGGAAGCGCCAGGGTAACCCGCGCCAAATGATTGATGCCAAGTGTCATGATTTCATTAAATTCTAACTGAAAGAGTTGTATTGATAATTTTAATGATTATAATTCTATAAATACATACTCGCTACGTTCGCGAATCAAATTTTGACCAAGATAGAACCTGGCACTGATCTGCAAATTGCAAAAAACGTAAGAAAATTTGAATTTCGCGGGCTAGGGTGGAGCATTCATCTTAAAATGGTGAAGGGAAACATCGTGAGGAAACCGGCCGGCATGTCTTAGAACAAAAATTCGAAGACATGTGACACTAACGCGCATAGTGCCCGCGTGGTGCATCACCGCCCACACCCGCTCACAGAGAGGAGGCCAGCGCCCAGCAGTGGGACAATTAAAACGCTGGTTATGTTAATTTTCTGTTTTTTAACTTTATAACCTGTAATTTGCATACCTATAAGTTAACTACAAATATCGTGATACAAAATTTAATGCCCTAATATACATTTATAATACTTATGTTCCTATGCAAATAAATTCAACAAATTTAAGAACAACAAACTCTATATTGCTCTATATGGCTGTTCAATAGATGGAACTATGATAAATAACATTAGCTACGCTGATGACATGGTTCTGCTGAGTCCGTCGGTTAGCGCTCTCAGGCGACTGGTGAGGATATGTGAGAATTATGCGGACAGTCATGGACTCAAGTACAATGCAGAGAAGAGTGTCCTCATGGTTTTCAAAGCGGGGAACAAGATCCCTTATAATGTGCCGCCCGTTAAGATCTCTGGAGTCTCGCTTGTGGAGGGACACATTTAAGTACTTGGGTCATATGCTTACTGACAGGTTAGTCGATGACGAAGACATGGAGAGGGAAAGAAGGGCTTTGGCAGTTCGCTGCAATATGCTGGCCCGCAGATTTGCACGTTGTACTACAGAGGTAAAGTTGACACTATTCAGAGCCTTCTGTCAGTCATTTTACACGTGCGGTCTGTGGATCAGCTTTATGCGGCGGGCTTTCAACGCCCTTCGTGTTCAGTACAACGACGCGCTGAGAATAGTGTTGAGAAAACCTCGCTACTGTAGCACAGATGATTTCTTTGCCCTTATTAGGAAGAGGACAGCGTCTGTGATAAGCAGGCTCCGTTCAAGCCCCAACGCTATCCTCAGGGTGTTGGCTACCAAGATCGACAGCCCCTTCATTAAATACTGGGCGGGTGTACATCTACATCTGAATAAGGGCTGTGTAAATAGATAGATGTTAGTGTTACTTTTAAATACTAACAAATACTAACACCATTTTACTATGTCTTGAGTTTAGTGTGTGTTTTTGTTACTAACAACCTACTAACATTTTCCTTTTTTTTTTGTGTGTTTTTGTATTTAATTTTAAGTTGTTTTGTCTAATGGACCTGTGTCTGAATAATAAAGAATTATTATTATATTATAGAAAACTGCAACCCACATTAGGGCACTTTTTACACAAATAGTCACTTAAAAAGCATGACCCTCCTTCTATAAAAATCAATTTAAAATACTCAACTCTGAAATCTTACTACTAGAATAGGTGGCAAGGCGATGGATAAAATTGTCTCGAATTGTGAATTCAAGTTAAGATTCACCACTGTGTAGTAACCCTTAAATTTATAGCGTGATCAGCCCATAGTGTTCCCACTGCTGGGACATAGGCCTCCTCCTGTGAGAGGGTGTGGGCCGTAGTCCACCACGCGGGCCCAGTGCAGGTTAGTGGATGTCACGTGTCTTCGAACTTTTGGCTCTAGAAGTTTTATCGGCTTTCCCGCTCCGCTTCCCGGTTTAGTATGAATTTTTAAACTAGTTTGAAATCCCTGTCTACTGAAGCGGAGCGGAAGTTTTATGCAAATTCATTGGTAAATATTGGCACAGCTCCACTCCGCTCCTCTCACCTCTGCTGCAGTCAGCCTAAAGCGCCTGCCTGGGTTCTATTTGTAAGTTAAGGACGTTACCACCGGGCCACCACTACTCCTTACATTTTTTTGACCCTTATATCTAAGTTCTAACTTACTCGTTGTCTTCAGTAACGCCGGGCTCGTTCTTCATTTCAATTTCAGGTTCTTCACTGAAATAAATAGAATTACTATTAACACAATGTGAGTGCGGTGTCCCTGTCCAGAACATGACCCACATACTGGAATGCACCAAGTGCCATACACCTGCATTATGGAGGAAATGATGAACAATACTGACGCTGCAATTAATGTGGCCAGCTTCTGGGCCCAAAGTATTTAAAAAGTAAGGAAACCGTCGATTCAAAAGAAGTACTCATAAGAATATTTTTAAAACGATTCTAGTGTATCAAAAGTAACAATTGGTTATTTGACACATTTTTAGGGCTCCTTGCCCCTTTTTTTTTGATGGAATTCATCCAATGACATCTCCCGCTCTGGGTGGAGCGAGAGGGCGTGTCAGACTATTACTGACTAAAACCCATCCCTGTTCCTCCCTTGCTTGAGTGCCCAGGGGAGCCATAACTCCGTTACGAATTTATAAGCTACCCCTGGGCATAAAGGGTAAAACGGGACCCTATTACTAAGAGTTCGCTGTCCGTCCGTCTATCTGTCTATCCGTCTGTATCTCATGAACCGTGATAATTAGACAGTTGAAATTTTCATAGATGATGTTTTACTTAGCTTGGGACTAGATGGCGTTGTGTGATAGATGTGGAATATTATATTATATTATTATTATTATATTACTGTTGCCGCTATAACAACAAAAACTAAAAAACAGAATAAAATAAATATTTAAGGCTCCCATACAACAAACGTGATTTTTTTGCTATTTTTATAAATAATGGTACGGAACCCTTCGTGCGCGAGTCCGACTCGCACTTGTTTAATTATTTTTATCAAAAATTACTATATCCAAAAGCGTTACTAGAAAGGTCAACTGTCAAGTAACAGAAAAAGGATGCACACTCTGAAATTCTGAAATGTGACGTCACCGCCTTAAGTTACGCGTGTATAAGAGAGATAGCAAGATGTGCCCACCACGCCCCCAGTCTTCCTAATACCAATATTTGAAATGCTAACTACAGCCACAGATAATATAATACTAGCGTACAGATGCCTCATCCCATACAAAGAAACGGTACCGCCGTAACTACGGGTTTTCGTCTGGCACAAGTAACTTTCGTTCTTCGTTCGGGCTCGTCCTCTACACCTCGCTAGATGGTGTTAACAGCAACGGCTTGCAAGCTGAATGTAATAGTATTTTTGGCACTTCATAGCAGTTTTACTGTATCAAAATGTGTCACTATTCAAATTTTAGAGGCGAATGGATAAACTCTAAATCTTCAAACAGCGCCATCTATTGGTACAAGAAATACAGATGTGTAAGGATTCGTTCCAATAATCGTCTAAATTTTAATTACAAACCCATTATTCCACAATTTTTATGCTTGGGGCACTTTGATTAAATAAGAATATACAGTTTTTACCATATTTATTTTCAAAATATTAATATTACTTAAACTTCAATAAGAAATCGATGCATATTACGCCATCTATTGAGATTTATTTGAACTAAATTTTCTTTGCTCGAGATGAGACCCCGTGCTACTGCTTTAATTTCTTTTAATTATTTGTAATAATAATTGATATATCTACTTACTTGTAGGATTCAAGAGGTTCTTCCTTAATCACTAACATCTCTGCCCTGAAAATATAAATTAAATAATTATTAAAACACCAAAAGAACTGGCCCGTATGTCCTGATTAGAACTAGTTCAAGTCAGGAAAAAACAAGTTTAATAAATAATAGAATCAAGAAGGGACGTTTTGGAGCCAGAGCTTCGATTTTTGTGATGAAGGACTTCAATTTCAAATGGTGCCACAACTTGATACATCGCTGGGTACGGTACGGAGTCCATACAAAATTGACCCTAGTTCTTTATGGCGAATGGGCCTGGATTAGGAAAGAGGATGATTTTGTTATCCCCATATATTCCAATGGGATATTTATCGACTTTCACGAGGGCAAAATCGTAGACAAAAGCAAGTTTTTGATCATCATCATCATCATTTTAGTCGAAATACATCTACGACTGGTCCTGTGAGTCTCGCATCCATCGACTACCCGCGACCGTCACCCACCAGGTCACCTTGTTGGTCGCCACTCCAGAACTTTTCAGCCTCATCGACCGTCTGTTCTGCGAGCAATGTGCCCTGCCCACTGCCACTTCAGTTTGACGATTCTGCGGGCTATGTCGGGTGCCTTGGTTCTATTGCAGATATCATCATTTATGATTAAGTGCGACATGTTTTTGATAATGATAAGCGGTTTGAAATCAAATAGTACTTACTCATCAGTGGTGCTGGGTTGTTCCTCATCATAATATTCACCCTCGTCATCATTGTCAACATTGTCTTCTTCACTTGAACTGAAACAAATACATACAATACATATTCACATTTCTATTACTTGTGTGGAGGTGAGCGGAACAGAATGTAAAGTCCCGCAAACCTCCGTTGAAAAGGGAGGATTCTCCGACCAGACGGGTGTTGTGTCTGGTCCGGGCAACTGCCCAATGGTTGATTTCGGACTGTTGTATATGTTCAAATCGCGCGGAGAACTCTGCTTGCGCGATGTAGAATACTTGCTATTTTTAGTTCGTGTGCGGCGTCATAGATGTCGCTACACTTGTTTTTCTGATGACGAGTAATTTAATTTATAATTAGCCGGATGCAGCTGTTTTTTTATTATTATTGATAGGCTCGCGTTTGACCACTATCTCACCTGATGGTGAGCGATGATGTGGTCGACGATGGAGCACGCTTGCCTAGAAGTAACCTATTCACTCTTGACTTAAAGACCCAGGTTGTAACTATCAGGAAACACACGAGTCTCCGAGGTAATTCCACTCCTTAGCTGTACGCACAATAACTGTTTTCCCAAAACGTTTTGTGCGTGTGGATGGGATGTCCACCATGTACCGGTGGCGCATCGCCGTACGTCTAGTGGTCCGATGATGGAAAGGGCTTGGCGGAATTAAACTAAGCAGTTCCGACGGACACTCCCTGAAATGCAACCGATAGAAAACCGGTATACCAGTATTATACATTGAGCGACTGCCTATATTATACATTGAGCGACTGCCTATATTAACTTCTACAGCCCAGTTATATGAACTTCTACAGCCCAGTTATACTTGGCAACAAAACACCCCTTGGCAAGGCTGGGTGTCACTTGTTTCGCATTTTATTTTTAATCAGCCCACGCTGTCCCTTTGCTGAACAAAGGCCTCCTCCATATCTTTCCAGCTCTCGTTGTCGTGTCCTCTCTTGCCAATCGGTCAAGTAGTCACGCCAGCGCTTCCTAGGCCTACCTCGGAGATAGCGCGCGTCTTCAGGCACCCACTGTGTGACGATCCTGGCCCATCTGCTTTTATTCAGGTGTAGGTGTGTGATCCGCCTAGTCCCACTTCAGCTTCGCTGACTGCCTATAAAGTCTGTCAGAAGATTTATTTCGGAATGACAGTCGGGCCCAATGGCTTCAACCTGGCACTTGACAAAAACCCAATAACACTTTGTCCAACCCAAGAATTGAAACCAGGACCTCTTGTTCAGCAAGTAGCGCATGCGACCACTAAACCTAGGAGGCAATAGTAATGTATGTAACATTAGTGTTAACACATACCTATCCGGCTCCTTCGGTCTCTTACACGCTCGGCTTTTTTTCTGTTTCTGTCGCATCTCATCACTCCGACTCGCTTCCTCCTTCAAGATCTCGACTACCGTCTGCTCGCTCACTCCCACAGCCAGTGCGGTCCGTTGGCGGAACTTCGACAGAGGACTCAGGTCCAGGGCCTGTCCATACTTCTGCTTTAACTCTTCATATTCTTGCTCAAAGTAATGGTACACTTTTGCGATGACTATTTTCGTTTGATCCTGAGGAATGACAAAATTACGTCGTGAGGAAATTCGCTTTGAAGGTCATTATATGAGACCATAGAAACAGTGGATACGTCGCAGCTAACTAGATTTTTTACTGGGTGGAAAATCATCAAATAACTTCTCCCGCTCTGGGTGGTACAGGAGAGCGTGTCAGCCTCTTACTGACTAAAACCCACACATGTTCCCTCAGGTGCCCGTGCCTGAGCTGCGGTGACTCCTTGGATGACTCCCACGAACCCGGCAGGCAGCCATAGATTAAAAAGAGATGCGCGACGACACAATGCTTGCAATTTATTGCAAAATATGAATTATTTTATTGATTTACTCAAAACCGAGTCGAGCTACGATTAAATGCAAAACTTTGTTGTGTTATTCGATTCATTATGTTATTTCTTATAAAAATTTTACCAACTTACTTTGATTTTATCTTGTACATACTTTGTTGTATAAACTTTGTTTTTATTTTGTTTCTACGTTATTTGACACACACTTCCGAAATTAAAGTTATCATGCAATTTTTTGTGTATTTTATTTTATGGAAGTCTGTTGCATTTTTTGTAAAAAAGTTTACATAATATATTTTTAAATTTGTGTGTAGGGTAGGTAATAAAAAACTTCCAAAAATAATACACTATAGATAAAATAAATTTCGGAAGTCAGTGTTTGTATTTTATTTCTTCGTTATTTGACACCGACTTCAGAAATTAAAGTTTAGTGTAGAAAGTTTTTTATTTTTTACTTTTTAGTTGTTATACCCCAGAACTAAAAACCCCAAAAACATGGAACATGGAATTTAAACATACTCATAATTGGAGAAAACCAAAACGTCATCTATGTGTACGTATTTTTCGTTTTTGTTCAGTTTTTCAAAAAGCGCTCAAGCAATTTCGATAAAATTTATATGAGACCACCTCGAGAGTATATTCTTTCGGGTTAAAAAAATAATTTTGAAAATCGGTCCACCACTGACAGAGAAATCGGTGGGCATACATAAAAAAAAAACATACAGTCGAACATAGAACCTGCCTTTTGCCGAAGTCTGTACTAATAACATAGTTACATATACCTACAGAAAGTAATTACATACCAGTTGTATTCCCTCTGCGGTGTGAGATACTTCGCTGTTGCATTTCGGACAAAAAACTTTAATTTCGTTCTCGTTCTCATCCTCTGACTCTGCCGGCAAGGAATCTTCTTCCTGTAAGAAAGGAAAAACAAACGTTATTTTCACTTTTCCATGGCTTTCTTGGCTACCTGGGTCATAAAGACTAGATTTTAAACATAGTAGGGGAACGCCATTGACCTTGAGCGTCTTAGTCAATAAAATCAACAAAAATATGAAATGATATTTATTTTGTAAAAACGTTAAAAATAACACTTCTACACACTAATTTTGTACACAAGATATGTTACGTTCATAGCAAAGAGAATTAAACCATTTGAGAGCAGATATATCGTTCTCGTCTAAAAACACGACTCACCACTGCGGGCCGGGGGACGAAGTAAATACAACAGTTGTGATTGGTCGATGCAACAATGTCAGAACGAATGTTCCCAAGGATCGAACGAGACCAACGTTGATCTAACATCTAAGTCGGCGTAAAATGTGAGTGTGTGCTTAAATAGTGTTGTATGACTTGTTTATTATTTCGATATCGATAATTAACGTCATTCTATTATTATGTTATGGTTCCTACGCAATAATGCTGCAGCCATGATACTAGCCCTCATTTAGCGGGAAAATACGAGATAACACAATAAAGTATTTATAAAAAAGAATAATTATTACGTGTTTATTTATTTATTTATTAAAACTTCATGCAACACAAATGTACAAAGGCGGACTTAATGCCTTATGCATTCCTTACCAATGAACCAAGGGTGATGGAGAGATAACATGGCAGGTGCATAACTGAAAAAAATATTACTAAGAAGAAAATGGTGGTGGAATGGTGGTGGTGCGTGTTCTGGGAAGGATATTGATTTCGTAGTTATATATTTTTTGCAATGTTTGTCTGTCTAACTAACACGCAATTTCAATTGGAAAGATTCTAAAGGACAATGCTGTGGATGTATGGAATCCCATACCATGCTGCTGCATCAAAATCAAACTGTGTTTTTTTTAGTCTAAACTTATTAGATGGATTCTTACAAAAGTTCTTTTTGTAAACAAAATTTAGGTTTTGGAGTTATTTTATAAAATCTAAAATAACCTCATAACCAGGCAAGTAGGTATATTTAATTATTTACATAATTATTATCTTCTTTTTCACAATATGGCGTCTGGTTGTCGTAAAATTGTATTTTGATTACTGTCATCATTGAGGTAATATGTACCTACTACGTACTAGAGAGGCTATAGGGAGCGTGCAGGAACTATAGAGGGCGCCACATAAATGTCAATGTCAAATATTTCTACAGTACAAGTTGCGGATTTCACTCAATAGATGGCAGTCTACGTTACGCGTGCTGCATGTGTGCATACATATTTGACACAGAAATGTCAATGAAAAGTTTTTATAGGTAAAAGTTTCGAATTTACTCCACTAGATGGCACAGACTACGCCGTGCACGTTCCCTATCAAGCAAACGATAATTATGTTACATTTTGACAAGAGTTTAAACTAAAGTTCGCTGCAGCACTGACACAATAATTAGTCGTGTAACAAAACAGTATAAACACGCAGCGCTAGAACGCTTCTATGGTGTAGTTTTCTCGCAACCAAAAGGTCGGAAGCGCCGTGATTTTAATGGCGCGTACGCGTTTCGTTCAACCTTCTGCAACCACATTTCACTCATATCTAAGACTAAACTGTTGACTGACTACAGAAGTGACATAGTTTTATACCTAACAAGCTTCATATAAATAATAGGGTATTTTACTCGGTATAAGAAAAAATCTAAAAATATATTATTGAGATAGCTTAAGCAAAAAGCAGTCGAAAAACGTTAGTTTTACTTCATAAAATGGCAAACTAAATTTTAAAATTCAATTTAAAAGTTTCAGTTTTTTTAGCTGAAACTTTTAAAGCAGATTCTTGTGTATGCCAATATATAGTTTTGGTTTATTCTTTATTTTGGTTTAAAGTACTTTGCAGATTTATCTTTTCAAGTTTTTTATTTTCAGCTTGTAAGCTAGCATCTGAAGTTGACTTAGAAACACTTGCCTTAGATGGAGAATAATCTTGATCAACTGTTGACCCTAATAGAGATGGTGTACATGATGTATCACTATCACAGTTTTCTTCAATGAAACATAACTTTCGCGATACAGTTGATTGAGATGTAGATGGTTTGGTGGGATTTTTCATAGATGGTTTTAAGGATGATGTAGCAGTAGATACAATGAACTTTATTGGTGAAGTTATTTCATCTTTATTTTTTACACCAGTTTGAACCTGTTTACTTCTGTATTTTATCTTTCGGCAAGCCTGAATTGCTTTATGTTTCTGGCTCAGAACTACCTGTGTTTCTTTATGTTCCTGTGCTTGAATGACTTGAACAGCTTTGTCACATTTATTTTTCATAGAAGGAACATCCACTGCTGTCTGTGAATCTGTAAGTGAATAACAATCAAAATGCTTGAATTACAAAAAATACTACATATTATGTGCTAAGTATTACATGAAGATATGCAGTGAGTGTCATGAAGTTTGTCAACAATCATTAGGCCTTGGTGATTTGGTACAAAGCTGCTGTTATAAATTTAATTTACTTTTGTGTGAGTTAGATTTAATATGTTTAAGTACATGGTAAAATTACCTTCAATACAGGATGATGATGCTTTGACATTATCTCCTTCTATGTGATCTTGGATAGAATCTTCAGATATAGATATTCTAGGCCTTTTAGCTTCTGCAAAATGCGATTCATTTGAGGCAGACTTATGTTTTCTATTCCAATTGAATCTGGTGGGTATGCAATCCGGTTTCAATCGAATTCTTTTTACTGAACCCATTATTTTATACTGTATGTAGTTTTCCATATCGTGTTCCAACTGAAACGTAAGATATATTTAGCAACTTATTTACATACCTATATAACCTCCAAATATGAACTTCAATCCATTCATCCAAATATGTAAGTAGTTACAGTTTCTTACTTAATGGTAGGTACTTAAATTACATACATCAAAATGATCTTCACAAAAGTACAAACGACTTTTTTCAGATAATATTTCAGGATCCCTTCTCGCAACTTTGAACCAAGTTCTCCTCATATTTATAGCAGTTGGCACTCGAATCCACAATTTGTCCGGTGTTTTTACACTAGTGTTCTTGCATTCAGGAACAGCACACCAACGGTATGTAGAATAATAACTCATTTTTAAAATATAAACAACTAACGTAACATAATACAAAATATCACTGCATTTGTTGTATGTATGTTTACATAGCCAACTGACGTCATTACCATAGAGGAACATGGCGTCCACTGCATCCAGCGTTTTCGTCAAATTACGCGCGAAATTTGAAAATGCAAAATTTAAATGCATTTTGGCACTTTTAACGATTGAATAAAAATTTTGTGAATTTTTTAGTGGTTTATTAGGACTATAGAATCTAATTGAGACACTTTTAAAAAATGGGTGTAATACCATATTCACACTTTTTATTCTTAATATAATATTAGTAAGTAAAACAAACATTTGTTTTTCTTCATTCTATTAATCAAATACGCTTACTTACAATAAGTTACTTACCAAATCGGAATAGAGAAAAAACACGAAGCTTCTGTATATTTTTAAAATAATATTTTTATTTACCCATATAAGTTTAAGTATTTAACTTTTGCCGCTTCGATAAATAATTATTAGACTGATCAGTTTTAGCTTCGTGTTTCAAGCGAATTGATGTATGTGTATTTGTTTATAAGATGGCCCGTATCAAATGTGTTCGGTGATTGCTTGGTTGATCAAAATAATGTTGCATCAAAGATGTAAAAACTTCCTTCTCAATAAAATATTCCAGAGTTAACAATAAGTAATATAACTGTAATAGTATTTAGTTGAAAGACTGATTCCACCACATTTTTTCTTTTTACAGTTTCCGTGGCGATACATATTTTATATACCTACGTCTTCTGTGAAGTACGATAAGCCACACTTTAACAGCAAATAGTTTATGATGTGGCAGACTGTCTGATATAAGTACTTAAACTATCTAAACATACTTACTTCGCATTTTAATGACTTTGATACCAACATACATACTAAGGCCTGTGATTCCACGGTATCGTCAACATCACTTTCTTGAGAACCTGCACCAAAATTAACGGCACCGAGCTTCTGTTGGTTGTGAAATAAGCTTTGCTTATTGTACACGATGCTTCTCACGATAGGCGCGAGGGTTGATGGATTTGTGTGTGACTGGCGTATTGTTGTCTCGCGACACTCACGTGTGATAATATGAGCAAGTGGGTCAATGGAATTGATACACAGATGAAAATATAAAATGGTATATTGGCACATAAAATAAAAGGTAAATGGTAAAAAGTCAGATGAAGCACAGGTTTACACAGAATTACAGTTTGAAAACACAATATGAATTACTGCCCCAATAGTGGACAGTAACTAATGTCTGTACAAGGAGTGGTACAAGACACTTTAAACCGCCGTACAAGGTGTGGTACTAGGCGATAGGAGCGAAGCCAGAGGCCTACGAGCTCACTTGAGTCACTAACGCTGAGAGACTGATTTTGACTGCCAGGGGCGCCTATATTTATCACCCAAATTCTATGGGGTACGTAGTGAAGATAATGCCGACCCGGACAGCCAATACATTTAGTTAATTTTACAAATTAACTTGAACATTAACTATCGACCAATCACAGGTGTTCTGACATTTTGACGACAACCAATCAGAGAAGACTTTTCTTATCTCTTATGTAATGAACACCTGCATATTTACTTTACATATTTAAGTACTTGTTTTTCTAACGACAAAACTAACATTTATACATAATGCAAAGTATGTATTCGATGGACAAACTGAATCTACGTTATACTTTACTATTAGATTCTAAATTCACATTCTCACAAATCTACAAACTACAATAAAAACAAAGGAACTTTACATATGTATTTCAATATGTACATAAAACAACATGGTGGACTCCGAAAACTTTCCACTGTCTGTAGCCAATCATGAGAAGCATGATTATGATCAACCAATCGCTGACTAGCCGAAATTTCTTACTACTGACTTTATCACAATTGGTCAATTTTAGCGCCTTAGCATGCACTACTTGCGCTATACAAAAAAGTTACCTCATAAACCTTGACATTGAACATGTTTTTTACCTTTAATCTTATGATACTTAAAACATAATGATACGTAATTAAAACATAAGAAAACATACTTAAGACATAACAAGGCATACTTCAGACATAATAAGGTATACTTAGGACATGAAAAGACATACTTATGACATAATAAAGCATACTTTAGGACATAACAAAAACGAACTATGCTAGCTATAATTTGCTATGGTCAGAGTGATGACGCCATTCTCAACACTGGGGTGATGGTGGATCCTCTACATACCACCCCCCGTGAGAGGCTTCAACCGATCACGCTACCGTCGGTAGGAAGCACAATCACCCTGACCGCAGGTCTACGTAAGACCCCCGAAGTCGTCCCCACGTCGACTACTCTAACAACAGAGTCCATCCCGGGACTTACATTCTTAATTATTCCCTTTACCCACTGGTTACGTGGCCTATTCTCGTCGGTCACCAGCACGACGTCGCCGACCTTGACGTTGGGCACGTCGCTCGTCCACTTCTGTCGCCGCTGCAGAGCCGGAAGAAACTCACGCAGCCACCGGCGCCAGAAGAGGTCTGCCAACGCGTTGACACGACGCCACATGCGTCGCGAGTCGATGTCGCCCGGATCAGGGCGCACGTACGGAGCATCCCCCGCGGCTGAGCCCAGCAGGAGATGATTGGGTGTCAAAACGACGGGATGGCTCACGTCGTCAGAGACATAACATAACGGCCGGCTGTTGACGACCAGCTCGGCCTCGGTGAGGAGGGTGTAAAGGACCTCCTCACGTGGGGCGCGCTCTCGCAGCGTCGCCTTGAGGGCGCTCTTAATTGAGCGCACTAGACGCTCCCAGCAGCCACCCATGTGTGGGGCCGCGGGAGGGTTGAAGTGCCAGGCGATACCCCGGCTGACGGCTTCTTCTTGGACCCGGGTGTGGTCCAGGTCCCGCAGCGCAGCACGAAGCTCGGTGTTGGCCCCGACAAAGTTTGTACCCTTGTCGGAGTACATGTGGGCGGGCCGGCCCCGGCGCGCCACTAGGCGCCGCAGGGCGAGGATGGCTGAGTCGGCGCTCAGCGAGGCCGCCAACTCCACGTGGACAGCGCGTGTGGTGAGGCACGTAAACAGCGCCCCCCACCTCTTCTCCCGGCGCCTCCCGATGGTGACCTCCATTGGGCCGAAATAATCGACCCCGCAGTGCATGAACGCTCGACGCGTCACCTCCAGCCTCGCGGCCGGCAGGTTACCCATCTTGGGTGCCGCTGTCTTAGCTCGAGACAGCCGGCACACTTGACATTGAGATATTACGGCCTTTACTGTGGACCGTATGTTAGTGACCCAAAACCTTTCCCTTATTAGGTTCACTATTGCCTCTTGATTGGCATGTAAGGCAGACACATGATATTGCAGAACTAATTTACGGGTTAGCGGATGGCGCCCGTCTAAAATAATAGGATGGCGCTCGTCAAACGAGAGCGCTTCACAAGCCCCCAGCCTACCCCTCACTCTAATGAGACTTTCATAATACATAGGGTCAAGAGCTTTTAACCTGCTTGTCTGTGGCAGCTGCTTTCCATCGGAGAGTGCTGTCACCTCGGCTGGGTAACTTTCCTTCTGCATCTGGCGCAGGAGACGTATCTCGGCGTCGTGCAGGTCTTCTATGGAGAGTGTGGCAGTCGGTCTCTGCTTGCGGCATCTACTGATAAATGCCAGCACGCGTGCCAGTACTCGCTGTGTGCGTCTCCATGTTGACGCTCTGGTGTGATCAACTACTGGCTCCTCCACTACCACCAGGTTGTAGGTGCGCTGGATCCTCTCGGCGTCAGTACCTTCCGACCTCAAGTCGGAACACACCGGCCACCGCTCCTGTGAACTCAGAAGAAAAGCGGGACCCGACAGCCACGCACCACTGTTTATCGGCCACGACAACCTGGTCGCTACGTCAGCTGGGTTCTCCGCCGATGGAACCCAGCGCCAGTCACATCTCTCAGAACGCGAGTCTATTTCACCTAATCTATGAGACACAAACTTTTGAAAATCTTTGGCATCAGAGTTAATCCAATTCAAAACTGTTTTGCTGTCGGTCCACAAGTACTTACGTGTAATATCTATACCTACTTCCTTGACGACTGTGTCTGCCACTCGACATGCAAGCACAGCCGCCTGTAACTCTAGTCGCGGTATCGATACAACCTTTTGGGGTGCCACTCTTGCCTTGCCTAGTACCATGGCAACATGTCTCTTGCCATCCTCGGTGGTACCTACTAGGTAAGCGACTGCTGCATACGCTAACTCGCTAGCGTCACCAAAAACATGCAGCTCTACTTTACCTAAACTTAGCCCATACCACCTAGGTATTTCTAGGTTACCTAGGCACTGCAAATTATTGAGCCATGTGAACCATGCGTCCACCTCATTTGCAGGCAGCGGCTCGTCCCAGTCTATCCCAGACTTCCACACACGTTGCATCAATATCCGCGACTGAATCACACACGGATACAACAGGCCTAACGGGTCGAAAATCGACATGATAAAACGTAAGAATTCCCTCTTTGTAGGGATAGACTTACCCGATTTTATCTCGTCAGGTAATCGCTTAAATGACAGATCGAACGCGAGATGATCGTTGCTAGGCGACCATATCATACCTAGCGTTCTCTCTGTCGCGGACTCACCCTTGTCCAGCGATACTCTTTCGGGCATTTCCAGCTGTAGGCGCTCCCGTAACTCCGATGAATTTGTAATCCACCCCCGTATCATGAAGCCCCCCTGAGCATGTATGTGAGTGACTTGCTCAACCAGCTCACTAGCTTGCTCTACAGACCATACACTGTCTAGATAGTCGTCCATATAATGACGACTGTGTATGGCCTCCACAGCCTGGGGGTACTTTCCTGAAAATCTATCTGCATTCTTATTTAGAATAAAGATAGCAGTCGCCGGGGATGACACCGCACCAAATATCATCGAGTTCATGACATATGTTTGTGGTTCATTAACCTTGTCTTGGCCTCTCCACAAAAACAGCTGGGCACCCTGATCCTCCTTCCTGATACGGATCCTCATGAACATATCAGCTATGTCCCCGCTGAAGGCTACTGGTCCCAGTCTAAACCTAATTAAAATACCTAGTAGTGAATTTAACATATCTGGGCCAGTTAACAAGTTGTCGTTAAGTGACGTGCCCCCATATGCAGCAGCAGCATCATAAACCAGTCTCAACTTACCTGGTTTATTGGGATTGACCACCCCAAAGTGAGGCAGGTACCAGATAGGGTGACTACTTATGCCACCCTGGACCCTGGAGGCATACCCCTCCTCTAGCAACCTGTCCACTTGATTACAGTATGCTGCTGCATACTCGACATTACGGTGTAGCTTACGCTCCACGCCACCTAACCTTTGCAACGCTTGCCTTCTGTTATCAGGAAGTTGCACATTGTCATGCTTCCATAGCAGACCTACTTCCCATTGCTTGCCATCTGCCGTCATCTTACTGGTAGATTCTAAGATGGCAGTGGCTCGCTCATCTTCCCAATGTTTGCGTGGGGCCTCCCTTACACCGATGGCCTCCAGGTCAAACTGTTGCTTGACCATGTCATGCAACATGGGTAGACTAGACATACAATTGACTTTACATGAACCGTCAGCGGAAAACAATTTTCTAATAGGCCCGTGAACTACCCACCCTAGCTTAGTGAGAGAGGCAACTGGCTTACCAGACTTTCCATGGCGTGTCTCCTCACTGGCGAGCAGCTCCCAGTTGTCCTGCCCGATCAGCAGCAGCGGCTTGGCTCCCAACATTTCCTCGCAGCCCAAGTCACGGAGGTGGCGATGCTCCTCCATGATGCCAGCAGGCACCGACTGCGCCGGCAGGTCCAGGTCCTGTAACGTGCGACACATAATATTAAATGTTTTGTTTGTAGCTCCGCGTACTGACAGTTTAATAACTTTCGAACTAGCATCATACAGTTCGATACCACGTGCGCTTTGGATTCTAATTGGTTTTTGGACACCTTTAACATTTCCAATTAGACTCTTGTCCACCAAAGACACCGTGGCCCCGTCGTCCAATAGGGCGTAACATTTCTTAATGTTGTTGCCAACTTTTACCGTCACTGGTATAACTTTCAAGAGAGCACTTCCTACATTACTTCGCATGTTGGTTACCGATTCGTGCTTCTTCTCCTGATGTAACATTACATGGTGTGCCGCGTTGCATTTTTCACACCTTTTACCTCGACAGTGGATACGTGGGTGATCTTTAACTAGACATTTAAAACATACCCGCGTACTTTTGACGTGTCTCCACCTCTCTTCACTATTTAATTTAGCAAATTTCTCACAATGCAGTAAAGTGTGCGTTTTCTGACATAAGGAACATCTATACTCATTTGTAACATCAGCTGTTTGTCTTTCAGTGCCCGCTTCAGCTTGCACGAACAATTTCTGTTTATTGACATTTTGATTACTTTTATTAGGCACAGCAGATCTTGATTTTAAATTAACAGCTGGGCCAGGGCTAGGCAAGTCTAGTTGAACATAATATGAAGTAGCCCTGGCTAGGTGCACTAGAAATTCTGAAAGTAACTCTAGGCTAGGTGACACTCTGACATCAATGCCCTGTGACGATGCCACCCCCATCGCAAAATCCCCGTACTGAGCACGTTGAATAGGTGTAAGTTTAGACAATAATTCACTTACCAGCTGTGGGTTGTTGAGATATCCATTCGCGTTGATGTTCCTTAACAACGACACACAATTACGTACCGTGGTGGAGAACGTACGCAACTCACGTCCACTTTCGGTGATCTTCGGTAATGCACGCACTTTCCTGATGGCACATTCCAATAATAGGTTCGGATGGCCGAACTCCTCGTCGAGCGCCCTCATTATGTCGGCTGGATTCAAACATGTGCGCAGCAGGTCTTCCACTGCCCGCCTTGCGTCGCCTTGCAACGACGTTCGCAGCCGAGCTAGGTTCTCGTACGATTTAAAGTTGTACTGGGCCGTCGTCTCCCAAAACATATTTTTGTAGGCGAGCCAGTCTGCCGGGTTGCCACCAAACATGGGCAGCTCGTAAGCCTGCCTTGGCACCGGGCGTGGCCGAGCTATGCTTGCAATAGCGTCGGCCAACTGGTCGAAACGGTTGTCCCTCGGCTTGCGCTCCGCGTCCTCGGGCTCGTGCCCCCAACTTACTCCCTCCCTTGCTGCTGATGTCTGCGGACCAGCAACCTCACGAGTTGGCGCCGCCAACACTGGATCCGCAAACTGCACTGACACTGTGGGTGGTCGTCTTTGTTCACTGGGCACAAACCGTAGCACGGGCGCTGTCGTAGCGCAGGAACTAACTTTCGTCGCCACCGCGGCACTTGGCGTCGCGGCGCGTGTAACATATGTCGCGGGCGCACCGGTATACGTAACGGGCGCGGTCGCGGGCGCTCCGCTGTACGAAGCGGGCGCCGACGCGGTCACTTGCACATGCGCGTCACTATGTGTAGGTACGGCGAGTGTGGACGGTACACGGCACTCCGATGACTCTTGACGTTCATCTATTTGTGGAGTCGTGTCCATCCACTGTTCGACACGTCGGGTTGTAGTCCCCTCCTCGTCCGTACCCGATGAGTTCTCAGCGTCAATTTC
The DNA here is from genome assembly GCA_951329385.1 of Polia nebulosa. Taxonomy (NCBI): domain Eukaryota; kingdom Metazoa; phylum Arthropoda; class Insecta; order Lepidoptera; family Noctuidae; genus Polia; species Polia nebulosa. The sequence continues at coordinate 10,277,561 of OX589615.1, forward strand.
TGCTAAGTCGACCTCCAGCTTCTTCCTCACCAGCCCCTCTCTGAGGCGCACCAACTCCCGTTGTGCCTCGTACTCCGCCTTCTTCCTCAGGTACGTGGAGTGGCTCTGCCCGCTCCTGGATGAGGCGGCGACACTGGGCTCTTTCGACTCTCCCCTTCCACGGCCTCTTCGTGGCGTTACCTCTGGTGCTTGCACATTACGGTGATCTATAACTCGACCACCCACCAGAGGTATTGCCGGCGTGGGGAAAGACGACGTCGTTGGTGCCATCGATGGTGAGGCGGGCGCCCTCTCACTGGGCACGCCCGAGTCCGACTCTAGGTGTCTTGCACTGGCCATTCTTCTTGTCTTGCTTCTTGTCGTGACCGCACTATGCTCACTCATAATACCCAGTCACAACACACAATCCGGCGAACGAAGGACCAAATTGTACACGATGCTTCTCACGATAGGCGCGAGGGTTGATGGATTTGTGTGTGACTGGCGTATTGTTGTCTCGCGACACTCACGTGTGATGATATGAGCAAGTGGGTCAATGGAATTGATACACAGATGAAAATATAAAATGGTATATTGGCACATAAAATAAAAGGTAAATGGTAAAAAGTCAGATGAAGCACAGGTTTACACAGAATTACAGTTTGAAAACACAATATGAATTACTGCCCCAATAGTGGACAGTAACTAATGTCTGTACAAGGAGTGGTACAAGACACTTTAAACCGCCGTACAAGGTGTGGTACTAGGCGATAGGAGCGAAGCCAGAGGCCTACGAGCTCACTTGAGTCACTAACGCTGAGAGACTGATTTTGACTGCCAGGGGCGCCTATATTTATCACCCAAATTCTATGGGGTACGTAGTGAAGATAATGCCGACCCGGACAGCCAATACATTTAGTTAATTTTACAAATTAACTTGAACATTAACTATCGACCAATCACAGGTGTTCTGACATTTTGACGACAACCAATCAGAGAAGACTTTTCTTATCTCTTATGTAATGAACACCTGCATATTTACTTTACATATTTACTTGTTTTTCTAACGACAAAACTAACATTTATACATAATGCAAAGTATGTATTCGATGGACAAACTGAATCTACGTTATACTTTACTATTAGATTCTAAATTCACATTCTCACAAATCTACAAACTACAATAAAAACAAAGGAACTTTACATATGTATTTCAATATGTACATAAAACAACATGGTGGACTCCGAAAACTTTCCACTGTCTGTAGCCAATCATGAGAAGCATGATTATGATCAACCAATCGCTGACTAGCCGAAATTTCTTACTACTGACTTTATCACAATTGGTCAATTTTAGCGCCTTAGCATGCACTACTTGCGCTATACAAAAAAGTTACCTCATAAACCTTGACATTGAACATGTTTTTTACCTTTAATCTTATGATACTTAAAACATAATGATACGTAATTAAAACATAAGAAAACATACTTAAGACATAACAAGGCATACTTCAGACATAATAAGGTATACTTAGGACATGAAAAGACATACTTATGACATAATAAAGCATACTTTAGGACATAACAAAAACGAACTATGCTAGCTATAATTTGCTATGGTCAGAGTGATGACGCCATTCTCAACACTGGGGTGATGGTGGATCCTCTACACTTATGCATAGCCATCTCGTCGAAGACTAAATTGCACACAAGACGTTTTTCACCAGATTCACTTTTTTAACCAACTTCGAAATAGGAGGAGGTTCTATGTTCGACTGTAGGTATGTTTTTTTTAATGTGTCCACCGATTTCTCTGTCAGTTGTGGACCGATTTTCAAAATACTTTTTTTATCCGAAAGAATAAGTATACTCCCGAGGTCCCATGTATATTTTATCGAAATTGCTTCGCCGCTTTTTGAAAAACTAAACAAAAACGAAAAATACGTATACATAGATGACGTTTTGGTTTTCTCCAATTACGAGTATGTTTAAATTCCACGTTCCATTTTATTGGGGTTTTTAGTTCTGGGGTACATAACAACTAAAAAGTGAAAAATAAAAAACTCTTTTACAAAAAAAACAACCAACTTCGAAAAAAGAAAATACACGAAAAATTAAAAAAATAACTTTAATTTCGGAAATCGGTGTCAAAAAACGAAGAAATAAAATACAAACATCCACTTCCGAAATTAAAGTTATTTTTAGTAGGTATATTTTCTTTTTTGAAAGTCGGTTGTTTTTTTTTGTAAAAATGTTTTATGTTCAGAACTTTGAAATGCTTCATTACTGGCTCACCATCAATCGTCCCATACCATCGACAAAGAGTTCGTGTATATGGAAGGACATTATTGTAAATACTTCTTACATACCTATTTGTAAGTTGCTGGCGAGTAATGATGTAGTGTCAATGCGAACTTACATGGTGTATATTTTAGAGAATATCTGCTTTGTATTTTTTTTATTAGTCTTTTGTGTATTTCTAATAATTCTGCTATAACTAGCAAATTATCTTCGGCTCAAAGAGTAATATAATATAGAGGGCTTCGGCTATTTCATCGAGTGAAAATTTTGTTAGAGAATAAAACAAGGGTCAAAGATTCACATTTCTTTATAGCTGTTTGTTTTGGCGTTAGACCTTTTTAATCTTATCTGTTAACTTTTTTTTAGAAATGATTTTTTCATCATGTATTTTTTGCTTGAGAACTATTTTTTTTGGTGAATCAAAAATTGATTCTGACTCGCTAACGGACTCGGAAATCGGTTCCATTGTTCCAGTAATACTGACATACCATTTGGTTAAAACAAACAAAACATAATGTTAGTGATGCTGATGACTGAAATATAATTTTGTTACTAGTCTTGAAACAGTATTATTTCCATTAAAGAAAGAAAGAAAGAAAAAGTTTGCCACAAATTGACTGGCCTGTTGGTCTAGTGGTTAGTGACCCTGACTGCTATGCCGGAGGTCGTGGGTTCGATTCCCACCCAGGACAAATGTTTGTGTAATGAGCACGATCATTTGTTCTGTGTCTGGGTGTAATTTATCTATAATATGTATGTATTTAGAAATATATAAGTATGTTTATCAGTTGTCTAGTACCCATAACACAAGCTCTGCTTAGCTTGGGACTAGATGGCGTTGTGTGATAGTTGTGGAATATTATTATTATATTATTATTAATTAACGACACAACACAACACAACTACATCATCATCATGTGTTACTTACACAAGGTACAGCAGACTTCTTAAGAAAACGCCTTCCCGCTTTTGTGGTACCTATATTTATCCTCTTCGCGAAAATGCAACGAACATACATAAGTATGATTGGATGGTAACCAGGTCTCTTCACTGCGGTTGTTCTGGACAAATTTTATCCATTTTTCCCTATATTTACGGCCCAAACGTGGAAAGCTTAAATAAATAAAATGTAACAAATTAAGTCTTACACTTAGCAATAACTAATTTTCATCTTTTATTTTTTTATCTTTTCTCATTGAATAACCACAGTCAGTTCTTTTCTAAATATTTGTTAGATTTTTATTTTCTGCTATAAAACGAAACGTCAGCTATTATTTTACTTAAGACTCGTTACACAAATTGTCACATCTTAATTTTTAGTCTATGACAAAGATGCAACAAGGCGTCCCACAATTACTTTTCGAAATAAATTTTAAAATGATTATCTAGTTACTCGCCGATGGAAAGTTATTCCTTTGCACTTCGGCGTATTAGTTGAAACATAGGCTAATAAACACATTACCCTCCCTTGCGTCGCCGTCGCGCAGGCGGGTTAGCGATGTGACAAATTGTTTTTTTTTTTTACTCGAGTTGACTCGGTGCCTTCTGTCTGTAGAGAGTAGAAAGGCGGCTCGAAGCTCGACTCTGATAGATAATAATAATCGTTTATTCCCTCGCTCGTCGTTTAATCGCTCGTCCCCATTTGGGACGAATGGGAAAAAAAAATTTCGTTCGTCCCTAGTAAGGACGATTGGAACTTTTTATTTTACTTCCCACTCGTTCCGCTATAGACCGAGAGTAAAAATGCAGTAATGCGGATTTCAATAAGAGATATCACGGATTGTTTAAAATGTTTTAATTACGACTTTCTGACCAAGAGTGAACAATGTTTTTGATTAAAAATAATTTAAAAAGACTGAGGCAATTAGTACAGTATTTGTGAATCACAGGTAATCAAGGAATTTACAATAATTCTCTAAAAATTATGCATCACAGATAATCAGCTAATTTATACAAAATCTTAGTTTTAACGTGCGTATCACAGATAATCAACGAATTAAAAATATTTATATAATTCTCTTTCGTTTTAGTATTGCTTTTGTTTCTGGCACTTTGTAACCTCCTAATATATGTTCCACTAACGTTCCATCTGTCTTACAATGTGCAGCTTCATATAGTTTAGAAGCTGTTAATCTACCTTGGCGTATACTATACCAGTACTTGCTTTCAGACTGCCCTAGAGATTTTTTATTAATTTCTAAGATAATCTCATCATTTAGGACCTTAATCAAATAATCTTTGAAGTTGGAATAGTTATGTACAGTTTCTACATCAATAAATTGTAACATGATATCCAAAATATTTTTTGAATCTGATTTAAATCCTTCACAAAATTTAAAAATCAGTGAGTTTCCAATATTCCTTCGTTTGCACTCTTCTTCAAATTCTAGTACTATCTTTAGGAGTCAGCTTAGTAATTTTTGTTTTCATAAATATTTCTTTGCTGGTAACTTGTTCTATGCTCGCACTTGATAGTGCAGGCTTATTCCAGTGGCAGTCAACTGCTGTTGATGATGGTTCTGAACTTGTTTTTTGCCAGCCAAAAAAGAAGTAGTAATGAGTGTTGCAACCACCTATAAAGAAGAAATAAGGTATTTGATCAACATAGTTTTAATCCATAGAATGCAATATTTTATAGCTCGTTTTTAAAAGAAATTACCTGCAGATGCTGCACAGTCCTCACACACAGAATCAATAATAACATCATTACACTCATCAATCTTACATGTAACAGTGTATAGTTTCTTGCTGATTCTGTGTTCCGGCACAATTTTAGCCTCAACTATGTACTCTTTTCCCGTTCTACTAACTCTAACGTACCCTACTGCAGTGTCTACGTACGAATCTCGAGATGACTTGAAACAACAACAATGAAAAAATTGTTTTTTCATTGTTTGTTGTTTTGGTATATGAATAAAAAACACGTTTATGCATTACTTACATTAAAATTTTTGCTCCCCTTATTTCAGCTACGCTATGATGGCTGCTAGTATAAATATACTCCAATATCTTAGCGGTCTCAACTGCAGATTTCGCGAGTCAGCTTTATCAAAGTATCGCTCATAGTGATTCAGGAAAACGAAGAATAATGTCGCCGCATCGATTGTTAACGTAGTCTTACACCTTCAAAAACCACTTTCCGTTTAAAATTTGATACTATTTTGGTCGAAATTTCCAAAAATTATTTTGTTTATTTATAGGTTAGGAAGAGGATTCGATTATTTAGATTATTTATGATTATGACGTCTACGAGTTTTTGGCGGGATTTTCTCGAGGTATTATTATTATACTCTTTGTTCTCGAGTGAGGTTCAGTGGCTGTTTTAATTATTCGTTTACTGATTCATAGTGGATATTGTGATGTAAAATTTATGTAGTTTTATGTCTCAGGTGTCAGTCAACTAATCTAAAATTGGAGTAGTTTTGTCTCAAGTCAGTGTCAACCAAAGAGAATATAATTTCGTGTCAACGCAAATGGACAATTAGTGAAGTCATTGAAATTGAAACAGGCGATCTCGGTAAAATAGAGCTGAGAATTCTATTGTAGTATTGACTACCTCAGCGAAGTTTACCGAGAAGGCTGACTAACACGTTTGTTGCCAAATACTGCAAAAAACATTAGAATGTGTTACATCTGCATTCTGGAAAAAATACACTACGTAAGACTAGGCAATATGGTCAAAAGACTTGAGCCTTCTCTTCGTGGTACATGAAAAAAATATATATACATGAATACATGACGTCTTTTGACACTGACAGATGTGACTAAACGTTTGCGCAGTGTAATATTTTACGAAAGTGTTTTACATAAATACATGTACAAGCTGTTAATTCGCACGGATTGGCGCTAAAGTAAAGTGAAGCCAAAAACTGAAGAATTTCTACCTCGGAACGATTGCGACGTGGTCTTCCTGCATTCACATTTGGCGCGATGAACATTTCCCAGTCTCTTATTCGCTGTGCAGCACGTGAAAATGTTTTTGGAGTTGGGAGATTTCGTCTAGGATACAATAGTTGGTACAATCGCCTTGCTGCTTCGCCATTACCACCTTCCGAGTAGTAGCACGTCACCATATCACTGTACTCACTCGCTGTGTAAGTGTACGGCATAGTGCGCGTGAGCGTCAAATAAAACAAAAACAAGTGTATGCGACGCGCTTTCCGGGGTGACTGTTATTATTAGGAGTGAGGCGTATTTATCGTAACAGATAGAAATCACAAGTATTCGTAGATACAAGATAACAGTTGTTCCTGTGATATCATATACCTATTAAAAAATATCATTCATAATTCACAATACTCAATACAATCACAATCACTACACTTTTCAGTCTCAGTAGGTACTCAATAACAAGTAACAACTATTCGTGTTATGTTATTACTTCTACGTATATATAGGATGACTGGTAATTAGTGACCGATACTTAAACACGTGATTGTACTCATGATTATAAACAACTTCCCCAAAGAAACTTTTTTTTTCGGCGGCGGTCACTACCGTCACGCGCGCGCGAATTTCAAACTTGTTTTTGTGAAAAAAGTGAATATTTCTAGTCGTTAAATCTTATCTGTTCCTAACTTTCAGTTCGGAAACACTGCAAGAATAATGCTAACATTAGTACGTATTTTATTTATCGACAGACCGTTCTTAGAAAAATAACAGGCTGTTGTTTAATAACAGGTATTGACATCTGTTATTATTGCGTAACAATAACAAGAATAACAGCTATCTGGTTTGACCTGTTATAACCTAAGTCTAATTATTATTACGTCACTACTCACTGCACTGAGGCAAAGGGGGCGATGCGGGCGGCGGGGGAGCGTAAGACGCTACTACTACTAGTAGATTTGCCCTTTCCCGAGGTCAGACTGTCAGCTGATAGATCGTGCCTAATTTTAATGTTACGGCGCGTGCGTTCCTAGATATTTTGTAATAATGCGGACATCGTTGTGTTTAAAAGTAAAATTACTGTCAAACACGCTGTCTTTGGATATTATTTTTTAATAGTAGTAACCGAAACATGTAGGTAGGTACCTACACCGATAACGGCAGACGGCGCCGGCGCCGCACCGCGCAGCTTACGGAGTGGGCGTCTAACAGCTGATAGCGGTCACTGCTCTCGTGTGCGCGCGAATTTCAAACTGTTGTTATTGTGTTAGAAGTGAATAAGTATAAAAAAAAAAGTTTATTTGAGAAAGTTTTTTGTAATCATGAATACAATCACGTGTTTAAGTATCGGTCACTAATTACCAGTCACCCTATATATTTAATTTAATATTTTTTGGTAAAACATTGCCTCAACTTGACCAAAAAAGAAATATATCTCTTTTATTATTATTTTAAATAGCCTAAATTAAAAAGAACAATTACAAAGTAAATACTAAAATGTGCAATAAAATGTACCATACAGTAGCGTAGAGGAGTAGTTAAACGTTGTTTTATTTAAATTATTAATATAATAAGTTTGTGATTTTGAAGACTGTGTTTAAAAATATTTAGATTTTAAATAAAAATTATATGTTCTTGAAAGACCAATGAGTTTTAATAATTATCCAAACTTTGTGATGTAATGGAACTTTTCAGCTGACGTACCTCATTAAACATAAATTTCTCGGACTTTTCACACAGATTTTTTTTATTTTTTCTAAATAAACTAGAATCATAACTATTATTTTTCTCGGTGGAATTCTACTACGCAACGAACAATTTTTTTGAAAAAGACCCAAATATAGTATTTTATTTTAAAAAATGAAATTCGTTGTGAATGAAATAGGAAGTGTTCAATAAAAATACATGTTGTGTTTTTTTATTAGTAGATTTAATCATTTTATAAAATACTCTAAGTAATTAAAAAAATACTTTTGGGAAACATGGACAAGGAGGAGAAAAAGGATTATCTTTCTTTATCTAATTACTTTACAATTTGATATGTTTTATTTTAAATGACGTTCGGAATATTTCCTCCATTTTTTCTACTTAATCCACGAAATCGTATGTTGTTTTTTCAGCAATTTAGGTAAAAACATGGCTGCAAAAATAATTAACGATCCAAATAAAGGACGTTTAAACCGCGAGACCAATGATGCTGGTAAAAACAAAACACTGAAGCCGCCTGTCAAATTCACTAGCAATACAAAAAGTCGATGAGTGTGACATAAATACTATTATATTGCAGATGCGCCAAGACTGTGCCGTAGGCTGGGATGGAATATCTTCCTCGCTCCTATGTCGTATACATGTCGTCATATTCTGGTTTCGCCGATAACATATATCTGCAATCTTTGCATTGAGACAGGAGTTTTTCCAGATTCTCTAAAGAGGGCTATAGTCCACACAATTTTTAAGGTCAGAAACAGAGGCTGTATCGATAACTATAGGCCTATATCTGTATTGTCGTCGCTCTCTAAAATCCTCGAGAAGATTTTTAACCAAAATCTTAGAAGTTTTCTCGATAAATACAAAATTATATCTGATAACCAGTACGGCTTCCGGCCTGAAGTCTCCACTGAAGGTGCAGTTTTGGACCTAACGCAATCTATTGCTAAGACCCTGGACAGTAGAAAAAAATGTCTTTGTATATTTCTGGACCTGTCGAAAGCTTTCGACACAGTCTCTGTACCCAAACTTATTTCCAAGCATGAGTGTTTAGGTGTATTAGGATTACCCGAGGAATCGCACCCAGCTGGTAAAGATTGCCTCTAGCTACAGTGATGAAGAGGTTGTGCTATACGGTGTCCCCCAAGAAAGCATTTTAGGCCCCACAATTTTTCAAATATACATAGATGACCTTTGTAGAATGTTAATACCGGCTTGTAAGATCTATGCATACGCAGATGACACAGTGATTCTGGTCAATGGACCCTCCTGGGAAGATGTGAAACAAGGCGGAATTTACACTGTTTTCAATGATGTACTGGCTTGACCTAAACTTGCTAACATTAAATAAAAAAAACCTACTACTTACCCTTTGCAATCCGGTGCAACACCAAACCTACAAGTAATTTCACGATAATGGCTCACTCATGCCAGAATCAGATAATATCATGCTCATGCCCCCTCCATTGCTAGAGCTGATAGTGTTAAATACTTGGGTGTGCATATAGACGATAGACTTAAAAGGGACAAACAACTCAATACAATAACTACTCGAACACTTCGTCTTATTCATATTTTTAAATCTCTCCGAGAATCCGCCAGTATTGACACTCTCAAAATGGTGTACTTCACATTATGCCAATCGATTATTGGATACTGTATAACTGTATGGGGTGGAGCAGCGAAGACTTATCTTCTGAGAGCAGGAAGGTCTCAAAGGGCTGTACTTAAAGTTATGTTAAGAAAACCCTACAGATACCCTACAACGCAACTTTACGTAGATTGCAAAGTACTCAAGGTTCGGCAGCTCTTTATTCTCCAATCTCTTCTGAGGATTCATGCCCGCTTACCTCCATCTGATCCAAGGAAGCGTACATATGTTCCCCCAGGTGTACAGTACAATACCTCTTTTGCAAGACGTCAATATTATGTCATAAGCCATCAAGTTTTTTAAAAAATACAGAAAGAACTAAATATAATAGACCTAAATAAATTTAATGCTAAATAAAAACTTCTGACTGGCTCATACTGCAGGACTATATCGAAACAGAGTCTTTCCTATCACATACACACTCATACACACACCTTTACACTCTCACATTTTGATTAATATTAATATGTATTTAAAATGGTAAATCGACACACCTTCACTTTTGTAAACTTCAGTTTTTATTGAGTTCTAACTTTGGCCGATCACTGTCTCTTAAGATACAGGTCTCCTAGTTTAAGAGACAGGGTTCATTATTATTTTTGTATGCATAGACTTTTTCTTGTAGACTTATCTTCTGAGCACGGAAAGCTATATTATTATGCTTATTGTATTTCTGCCACTTTGTTTTGAACTGTTGTCTGTGTGTATTTACTTGGATAAAAATAAATAATTCTTTGAATAACTCTTACTGTAGTCCCGGTGCCTTAAATACCGACTCTCTGCAATGAAATTGTGGCTTCTTTGATAGGGCTTCATGTACAACTTAAAAGCCTGACAATCATCATGATTTTCCAAACAACGTTTAAGAAGATACCTACAAATATACAAAAAGCGATTTTTTTTCTGGCATGTCTAGCTGATTATAATTATTGCTGCTGCATTAACAAATTGTTTTCATGTGCCTCTCACCGGTAATGAGCATGTGGTGGAGATAATAGCAAGAATAAATGAAAGACAAGACATGTAAAACATTTTAGGTGAATTCGTCACAAGATGGTGATCCTTCGGTATCGCATGAATAGACAACGAGTACCCTTCCAAGTTTTTAGCGCCGATTTTCCTGGCTTAGAAACATTTCCTTCGCTCACCTACCATCACCTTTTTTTTTGTGACTGAAGTGATGTGAATACTGAAGATAAGGTTAGATAAAGATTAGGATAGATAATAATAAAGAAGCTTGTAAGTACCTACATTGCGCTCCAGGAATGTAGGTATAAAGCGCCTGCTACACGGTCGCCAATCGCGTCCCTACAGAAGTGACCTTGATGGTTTACAACCGTGTAGATGATGGTTAAATGACCAAATTTCGTAGGTATAGCTTTGCCGTTCGCCAACCAAGAACACCTCTGTCGGGGACGCGCTTGGCAACCGTGTACTTAACTAATGAACCAACTCACCTTAAAGTTCGTTCATTTCTTACGAGGGAGGCGCCTACGTGCTTCATGCATGAGCATTTTCCTGGGCACTTTTTTTTTTTTGTGGGGTGGGAAATCATCCAATGACCTCCCGCTCTGGGTGGAACGAGAGGGCGTGTCGGACTCTTACTGACTAAGAGCCACCCCTGTTCCTTCCTGCCCTGAGTGCCCAGGGACGAGGTAACTCTGCTTTTGAATTTATCCTCAACCCCCGGGCAGGCATCGGCCATGACGGGCCCCGTCTTTATTGGTGACAACTCTTTGAGGCGCGTGGAACACTACGCGCCGTCGACTCTCGGGCCTGGTGCTGATCGGACGGCGAGCTACCCACTACTCGCCGTCCACAGGCCCGGGTTTCCCTGGGCACTGAGGTGTTATTTCAAAACCACTTAACAAGCAAAACAAAAAACACACATACACTAACAAACAGAAAATAACTTAAGCGTTTGATAACTTTACGATAATAACCTAAATTCGCGACCAACTGCAAATCCGTTTGCGATGAACGTAAACACGAAACTGACAAAAATTCGTCGTCGGCGAAATGCTAAAGAAATAAAATTTTATTTAATAGCGTAGGTACGCTTTTGAATGTACCGAGATACTCATAGACCGCATAGATCAACAAAATTGATAGACTGTACAATCGCATTAAGTTTTACCTATTACTCATTTAGTAATTATTTTGATGTAGGTATACGAAGAGTGTGGTTTTAACGAAATGAGTAAGTAACGTTGTTGTATTTTATTACTTTGTTGATAACAAAAATGTATCTAAGAATTATGTCGTTATCAGTAAACGGTAACACATTTTTTTTTAGATCTTGTTTCGATGAAGGTTTATAAAAATAACCTCCCCTCAAAATAAGTTCAAATAAAAGTAATCAATTGGATATCAATTTTTGTAGACACTGAAATGCCTAACGTATCGCGTCTGTTAGATTCATAGGTCTGTATGAGCATTTGCCTACAAAGGAACGTCGGCGGTCTTTGGCCGGTGTCTGCGTGCATTTGTACCTACTGGGCCCGCGATGACCTCCGGTGAACTTAGGAAATCAGCTGAGCAGGGAGCTTCTTGTATTTTTATTTACATTGCGTTTTTTTGCGAAAAAAGCGAACTAATTATTTTTTAATTAAAAATGTCATTGAGGTAGATAGGTATAACGATTTCATACAGTTTAATGTAAAAAAACGCAGATTTTTTTTTCAAAAATTAGGAAAAAGCTGACGAAAAATTCCAACGCTATGGGGTCCAGAATCATGTACTGAATCACTGTTACACGTGTGTGCGTTTATGTACCTTACATCCTGTATATTATCTTATACATCAATCGTATCTGAACATTTTTTTCTACTTCGGTCATTTGTGCAACTTTCATTTTAAGAACGGACTTAACTCTTTCATTAATTTCAGTTGTGATTGGGAAAGAATGTTTGTACAATGTTGAAGGACAGGGAAGACATAACCCGGGCCTGCGGACGGCGAGTAGTGGGTAACTCGCCGTCCGATCAGCACCAGGCCCGAGAGTCGACGGCGCGTAGTGTTCCACGCGCGCCTCAAAGAGTTGTCAGCAAGAGACGGGGCCCGTCATGGCCGATGCCTGCCCGGGGGTTGAGGATAAATTCGAAACAGAGTTACCTCGCCCCTGGGCACTCAAAGGCAGGAAGGAACAGGGGTGGGTTTTAGTCAGTAAGAGTCTGACACGCCCTCCCGCTCCGCCCAGAGCGGGAGAAGTCATAGGATGATTTCCCACCCCACAAAAAAAAAAAAAAACGGGAAGACATAACGGACTTTGCAAAAACCCGTACGCTCGTGGGCTGATATAGTATAAAAAGCAGTAAATTATGTAGTCCTGGTCGTATCGATTTCCTTTTCCATATTGCTTTAGGTTACTTTGTGCTTTTATTGGGAGAGTTAGTTTATCACCTTTATCAGTAAAAACTTACCGCAAAGTTGATGGAAAGTAGGTACTTTTTGCAGCTTTTTAGTGTTTTATTTTCAGTTACCTGTAGTTTTATTTTCTTGCTGCATTGGAGGAGTTCAGCCTTCAATTTTCTTTTCCTTGGAGTGTTGCAAGAGAGACTCGTTGAGATTTGAACATAACTGTCATTCGCTACATTTTCAGTCTGTGGACAATTTTCAACGCCAACCGACAGGGCGGTTTGAGTTTGTTTGTCTTCTTTCCGAGAACCTCCTGGAACGCTACTTGGTAAGCTTGGCAGCATCAATAATGGAAAGGCATTACTTTTTAAACTTTTTCGGTTTAATGACTGTCGTATGTCATCAACATTAAAATGTTTTTCACAAATCCGGTAGGCAGCAAAGTTAGGTTTGTTTTCTAAATCATTTCGACAGATCAGTTGCAGCCACTCAAGGCGTCTGAAAAAAAAAATAGATTTCCCTTCATTCTGGGTAAAAAAAATAAACTGCTATCGCCGAAGGTTACCAAACTCCAATCCTTACAAACTTCAACATCTAGGTACACCTACTCAACTAAAATGCAGAAACAGCTGACGATTAATTATGTATACTTAATATCATTTTTCATCTTAGCTTATTAACGTCCCCATTACCTACAGCATGGAGCAACTCGAAATAACAATTTTTTTGGTAACCCATCCGATGTCGAGCCGCAACCAACTCAGCGCGTGTGCGCTACCTACAGCAACCAAAACCTCTACCTACAAAATCTTACTAGGTAAGTACTTAAGTACCTAAAATCTAGTGTCCGACCGAAATTTCGGTTTCGGTTTCGGCCAGTTTCGGCCAAAAAATCAAGTTTCGGCCCGAGTTTCGGTTTCGGCCAAAAACGGCCGAACCCTTCGGCCGCGCCGAAACTTACAACATCGTACCTTCGGGTCGCGCTAGGCTAACGTCGGGCGCGCTCGGCACGGCTGTTGATCTCAGTAAGTAGGTATGTCAAAAACACTGTTTTTATTTTTAATTAGATAATTAGTTATAAAAAATAAAAAGTATAAGTATAGATTTGTTACTATATTATACTTGTTGATTTGTTATCATAACCTATGTTATGCACCTTACATAATAAAAAAAAAGGTTCGCTAAAATGATTACCAAAGGTGATCAATTTGATTATTTTGATTATCTAATTATATTTGAATTAGCCATTCGAGGCTAACTGATTGTGATATTTGTGAGTATAATTAAAATGTAAGTAACTGAAAATAAATTAACATAATATATGAGCATCATATTTTAATAATAAATTTGTTTTATTTTATACCACCATTAAAAAATCGCTAACTTTGTGTTACAGATAATGTATTTTTTTCACTTTATAGGGTAGTTAAATTTTCAAATAGAACCTCTGTAACTGTGCTGAAATTTCATTGTGATAAATCTTTGAAAGTAGAAACCTGTAATTATAGGTCGGCGAGATATTAATTTTAGAAAAAAAACGGGTTTACTAACATTTTTTCGACTTTTAAAGGACTTTTTTTTTTATAAAAGGTTCGGTTTCGGTTTCGGTTTCGGCCGAAACTACAATCAAACCGAACCTTCGGTTTCGGTTTCGGCAAAATAACATGTTTCGGTCGGTCACTACTAAAATCTTAGGAATTTAACTACTTATTATTACGCTCGTAGTCATTTCATAGATTAGGTAGGTACGTCTAATTCAATAATAATGTAAGTAACTAAGTAAGTAGGTACATAAGTAAGTAGATAGCCCAGCCTAAGAAACTAGATACTTACCTACTAGTTTTTTTAACCCGAGCGTAGTAAGTTCACTCGTGTCACTTTTTTTCACCCTAAGTATCCACTTATTTTTTAATCCAGATATTTTACTCGGTGGAAAAAGCGAAATAACTACATACAAAAAAGAAACAAATTACGTAGGTACTAGTAAGTAGGTACTAAATAAAAAATATTTTCTAAGTAATCTTACCTTTTGGAGTTTCCAGGTAATTTAAAAAATGTTATCTCTGGGTGCGTTAGTGAAGAATTCAAGCAGCCAAAAACAGCACAATATAGTCTATAACTTTTAGTTGCCATATTAAGAAAGTACTTGTAACTACGTACTTACTTATTTCAATAAAGTATTCACAAGTGTCACGCGAAAACTATCACACCACGCACACCGTTCGTTCGTCACTGGCGGTGCAATCGCGACTGTTTGTGTACCAAGTGTTTACCGCACTCGAACTACTCAACAAAGCGCGTAGACCTATGAGTCGCGTTCCGACCGTTTGTATGAAAATAGATATAGTAGGTACTGTTAATATATTTACCGTGCCGAACTGCCGACGATAACAGTTTGCATTCGCACCCAGACATCGCGCGACGTTGCCAGCCAGCCCGCCAGGCCGCCACAACAAACAACTCCACAGACACAGACGGCGCCGCCCCCGCCGCCCGCCGCGTCGCCTCGGCCTGCTGCGGCGCCACGCCCGCGCCCGTTTGCCATACTATGGGACTATGGGTAGCGAACTGGCAACACGTTGTTCAATTCAATAGGAACACGACACGCGAGTTCACGCGACCGACTACGTTATAGATAGTTGCGAGCGACCGGCCCGTGATCGCATCATAAGGTATTTCCTTTTATTATGATTTAAGGCGCTATTAGCTGCTAACGACCTTGAGTGGTTAGCTTGCGTGTTCTGCGCTGAGCTCACGTTACGAGTCGTATGTCCACCCAGTAATAGGACTCGCCCATCAAGGAGCGCTGTCCGAAATTAGACGCATTATTTTATTACACATAAAACAACAAGTGTTAAACTAAAACACTGCGACTAATTTTTTTTTTTAAACGTTGCCCCACACTAGGAATTACTCCTGTATCGTGGGTGCGTACTGCGTTCACAAACATGTATACTCACATACACAAGACACCCAGACCCGGAACAACTATCTGTAGGCCATACAAATATTTGTTCCGTGCGGGGTTCGAACCCGCGACACGCAGCGCAGCAGTCGAACGCTCCACCACTGCGCCAACCGTGTCGTCAAAAAAATTATAAATGATCTTTAATTAAAATGGTGAAGGTTTCATAAAAATACGCTTTATAGCTTTTGCGTGATTCTCAATTTTTTATCCGCGTTAGACATAACTTTACAAATTAATTACACAATGTTATAAAATATAATTTAATATATTCTGAGATCAAATTAGGACGGAAATAGTCTAGAGTAACATATATTTTTTCAAAGAAATAAGACTAGTAGTTTAGATGTTAGATTATGTTCAATTAAAAACCATTAAAAGTCGTATGACTGCGCCTTAATGTGTGATTCGTGTGAATCGGGTTTTTGGCAAGGCAAACTAGCGGCACACATGTGCGCTACCGGGGTTATAAAGTTTGCCTTGCCAAAAACCCGATTCACGCGTTTTAAACCGCTATTATCACTATTAGCCAAGGTCTTTAGACCTGTGACAAGGTTCATACACCCGGAACCTGACAAAGTCTGTAGTTACACGATGGCCGCCTGTCAACGGGGACTGACAGATGCCGAAACATGACGCGTCCGGGGCCTGAGGGGAATTAAATTAAATTTCACAAGGTCCCTTTCCCAAAAAAAAAAAAGTATCCGCTCTTTTTCTTTTTTGTCCGCTCCTGGTAGAATCGGTTTTAGAGACTTTCTAGCGACTTTTTATATTCTGTCTAGGGGCTTGAATTTGTAAGAGGGGGCAATACTGCTGATTTAGGATTCCGATCTAGGAGTCCAATTTAGGATAGTGTAATCGGTAGCTTCCTACTTCCTAGTTAGCTTGTTCCTAAATTACCTCCCTTGAAATCGGAAGGTGTAATTGAGCCTAAAGTCAATCGTATCTCGCGAAGGCGGTGGTTGGTCTTGGTAGGTGGTGACGTGTGTATATTGCTTCTTTCGGATTGCGCCGAAACGAGACAATGAGACATACCTAATTAAAAATCATTTGATGGACTTGGAGCGGCGTTATCAGTCAGACAGTCAAACAACGTTGCCGCCAGTTTAGTTTCCAATACAATGATAAATTCGATATAGGTAATTAATAAATGTCGTGAGGAAAGTCTTGTTCTTATGTTATGGAGGATGTGGATGGCTATAAGAGTAGGGGAAGGCCAAAGAAACGATGAACGGACTGTGTGAAAGAGGATATGTGTAAAAAGGGGGTGATTACAGACATGACGGCTAATCACAGTTATATAAATACAGGAGATTATGCTCTGTACACAAATCTATTCGTGATCAAGTGTCTCCACATTTGTCACACTTATTTCACTAACACAAAAACAAAAAATAAGAACGGCACACGAGCTCAATTTCTCACGCACACAAAGAAACTTACAGCAACATCATAACACCATTTAAACTCACTAATAGGACACATGCAAAAAGAGGGCGGACCATCTAGCTGTAGCTGGGTTACTTCTAGGCAAGCGTGCTCCATCTTCGACCACATCATCGCTTACCATCAGGTGAGATAGTGGTCAAACGCGTGCCTATCACCAATAAAAAATAAAAAAAAAGCTACGGAATAAGAATAATACTATGCAACTAGTGATGTAAAGTGGTAGGTAATCATGGAAAAATATCAATACATTTCAGTTACCTATATTATCTGCTCTCTTTCATAGATATTTATTTGACTTAAGGTGAATGCTACAGGGTAGTAACTAACTTAATTTAAACTAACTTAATTTGGATGACAATGCATGGCGTGACGTCATTCTAAATCCAATATGGCGGACTAGTTATTTTGTATGCATTCCCATGGGGTATCAAATGAAAGGGATAACTGCTTAAGTTTGCTGAGAAGAACACGCAAAATAAAAAATAAAGTGTGTCTTTATATGTTTTTAAACTACAGGAAATTATTACATTATAAGCTTTTATTAACTTGGAACGTTTGTTTGTTCGGGTCAAATCTTGCAATCCGAAATAAAACACTTCGTCTTATCCTACAGAGTTGATTTTTAGGGTTCCAAACCCAAAGGGTAAAACGGGACCCTATTCTATCTATCCGTCTATTACCAGGCTGTATCTCCTGAACCGTGATAGTTAGACAGTTGTCACAGATGATGAGATGATGTATTTCTGTTGCCGCTATATCAACAAATACTAAATAACAGAATTAAAAAAAAAATAGTGGGGCTCCCCTCCCATACAACAGACATGATTGTTTGCCGTTTTTAAAAACAATGGTACGAAACCCTGCGTGCGCGAGTACGACTCGCACTTGACTTTTTACATGCTGGTTCAGTACCGTTTTTTTTTTTTGGTGGGGTGGGAAATCGTCCAATGACTTCTCCCGCTCCGGGTGGAGCGGGAGGGCGTGTCAAACTCTTATTGACTAAAACCCACCCCTGTTCCTTCCCTGCCTGAGTGCCCAGGGGTGCGGTAACTCATGTTGAGAATTTATCCGGCCGGTGCCTGCATCCCTAGGCATGCAGGCACCGGCCCCCGTCAGTGGTGGCTGACACTAATCTCTTTGTCGCGCGTGGAACACTACGCGCCGTCGACTCACGGGCCTGGTGCTGATCGGACGGCGAGCTACCCACTGCTCGCCGTCCGCAGGCCCGGGTTGGTTCAGTTCAGATGATAACGCATTTTTCTGGTAAGCATGACCTGAATTTTGATTACCTCCAGATAGAGGAACTCTTCAACGGTTTACAGCACAGACACGATATTTTGTGTATGAATTTAAAAGATTATTTAAAAAATTGTTATTAATAAAAAAACTTTTTTACAAAAAAAAAACAACCGACTTCCAAAAAAAAAATACACTAAAAATTTAAAAATAACTTTAATTTCGGAAGTCGGTGTTCGTATTTTATTTCTTCGATATTTGACACCGACTTCCGAAATTAAAGCAATTTTTAAATTTTTAGTGTATTTTTTTATTGGAAGTCGGTTGTTTTTTTTTAAATTATTTTTCGCTTTTTAGTTGTTATACCCCAGAACTAAAAACCCCAATAACATGGAACGTGGAATTTAAACATTTGGAGAACACAAAAATGTCATCAAGATATATGCGTATTTTTCGTTTTTGTTCAGTGTCTCAAAAAGCGCTAGAGCAATTTCGATAAAATTTGTATGGGACCACCTCGGGAGTATATTCTTTCGGATAAAAAAAAAATTGAAAATCGGTCCACAACTGACGGAGAAATGCGCGGACATACATAAAATAAAAATAAAAAAAAACATATATATATACAGTCGAACATAAAACCTCCTCCTTTTTCGAAAGTCGGTTAAAAATCGCATCAAGATCTGTTGCGTGGTTTAGGAGTTAGCGGAGAAACAGACAGACTCAGAAAGCGATTTTGTTTTATACTATGTAGAGATTATCGATATTCAGCTGCATCCGATTAGAATGTTGCCCGAATGCTGTTGTGTTGTGTGAATGTTGTTCCGGGTCTGGGTGTCTTGTGTACCTACCTGCCTAGCCTTTTCCCAGCTATCTTGGGGTCGGCTTCCAGTCTAACGGGAATACCAGTATTTTACATAGAGCAACTGCCTACCTGACCTCCACAACCCAGTTACTGGGTAATACGATACCCTTTGGTAAGACTGGATGTTAGAATTTCAGGCTTCTGACGATCCGTAACGACTGTCAAAGATCCACGATTGACAGCCGGGACCAACGGCTTAACGTGCTTTCCGAGGCACGGAGGAGTCTCGGTATGTAAAGATGGTCACCCAACCCCGGCAAGCGTAGCGGCCAGGCTAGATAGTGAACTCTGTTCTCCAAAGCAGGAGTTAAGGATGATGATGGACGATGCAATCGGGAATAACGCTAGGATCATTAATTTACTTTACTAGCAATCTATAGACGGGACACCTCAAACAACTAGTGATCAAGTTTTTGTAAATGATGAACCTTAAATCTAATTTTCATCTAAAGAAATCAATAAATGGCGTAGTAAATAATAATGCGGTGGGTTACCGGCACATGTTGCACTGCCTCCTCTTCAAATGGTTTATCAGACGGTCCACATGTCTCGTCGGATTCCGACAATGGTTGATCCTCCTGATTCTGTAATCCAAATTTGTGCTGTTTTCTTAGTTGCCTGAAAAAATGAATTTTAGTTATATTTGTTTGACGTTTGTACTGCTTTATCTATAAGCTTGGTAATAGCCACACATCAGAATAAAAAAAACACAATAAATACTTTAAGACCATGATTAGGTTACAATGAGTCCTAGGTATGTGTTCCAATGAATAGCAGTTCTCTGCATTTCCATTATTGAGGTCTGCCTACCGTCGGAGTCCACCACCAGGTAAGTCAGTTCCTCACAGTCACATAGACCTCCGTGAGCTCTTTCAAATGAGTACAAACATGTTGGTTTGCTTTGGTCATGATTGAGGTCTGCCTACCTTCGGAGTCCACCATCAGGTAAGTCAGTTCCCCACAGTCACATAGGTCTCCGTGAGCTCTTTCAAATGAGTACAAATATGTTGGTTTGCTTTGGTCATGATTGAGGTCTGCCTACCTTCGGAGTCCACCATCAGGTAAGTCAGTTCCCCACAGTCACATAGGTCTCCGTGAGCTCTTTCAAATGAGTACAAACATGTTGGTTTACGTGTGTCATATCATGATTGAGGTTTTCCACCATCAAGGAGCTCAAGACATTAATTTTATCTAAGCAAGCAACGAAGTCTAACCTAAGATGATGAACAAAAACATCGTTGAAATAAATCAACAAGGTACGAACTATGCGTAGTATAAATATTTTGTTATCAACTCAAGTACTTACCACTCCGCTTAGGTACTTACCAATAGTTTTGGAGAGCTCGGCCACGCTTCACTTGACTTTTATTTTTGTATTTAGGCATAGTCTATGATTATTTTGAAAATAAAACTTAATTAAATCTGGGTTATATTACGCTTACAAACTTAATCACAATTTATACTAAATGATAAGATTATTTTTCTTAAATTAAGACTATGATTTCATTCAAGAATAATGAATTTAAAATCTTATTTGAAAAAAAAAACGCACGTACAGCCCACCCGTCGTATGAGTCGTCAAGACACTAACAACTAACAAGACGAATCACGAGTAAGCGTCACGGGTACAGCGGGGGTGCTTGGTGGGGAGTTTTGTAATGATTAACGTTATTGTGGATTATTACAAAATATAAAAATAAATCTGTCAAAATAAACAACATAAATTGTTAAACAGGGTTTTTTCTTTCTTTTAGTATAAATATCATACAAAATGGCCCAGCCGTTCTATAGACAATTTAATGTTTAGTTTTAATAAGACCTGTTTTCTCAATTTTTTTGGCAACATTTGGACAAGTTTATAAAAACTTTAAACAACACAAAGTGTTTCTCGTATACTCTAGTTTATTTGTATAATTTTTTTATAGTAAAAGAATTAAGGAATTCGTCTAGAAATTTCATTTTACCGAGCGTATTTTTAGGGTTTGAGCAATGTAATCCCCTTAACCTGATGTAGGATCGACCCGTGCGGCGTTTATTACTTTAGCCACGAGCTCCTCAGTCTGGGTGTCTTGTGTATGTGAGTATATGTTTCTGAACGCACCCACGATACAGGAGTAATTCCTAGTATGGGGCAACGTTTTTTTAAAAAGAAGAAGAATAGAGGCTAGAATTAACTTCCGATTTAAATGTAGAACTATTTTAGAGGCATGCGGCACAGGATGTAAAGTCCCGAAAATCTCCATTGAAAAAGGAAGATCCTCCTATCAGACGGGTGTTGTGTCTGCTCAGGGCAACTGCCCGATGGCTGATGGATGTTTAAAAAAAAAATATCAAATCGCGCGGGAACTCTGCTTGCGCGATACGTGATTTGTGTGTTTAGTCCGGATGTGGCATCATAGATGTCGCTACACTATTATTATTCAAACAAGACATACCCTTTTCGGTACGGAATCCGATTTATTTCCACTCGAACCGGGGCCGACCGGGCCGGCAACGGCAGCGTGTTTTCTACGGTGAAGACGTGTTTTGTCTTGTAGTGCAGTTGTCGTATTCATATTTGCATTCAATGCTGAAAAGACAAAAACATGAGATATTCATAAAAGATGGAGAGTCGACGTGACTTTACTTTTTGGAACGAAGTTCCTTATCGCGCGTTGTGAACCCCTTTCACAACTTTTCGTAAGAATTTTTTCCGCTAGACGGAAAAAATTCTTACGAAAAGTTGTCACGACACTAATGAGGCTGTCCATCCAAAAAGATTGTGTTGGAAAAACAATCTAATAAAAACTTCTTGTATTTTTGGTGGGTAGGTACAAAGTTTGCAAGCAGATCAAGCATTATCTAACCAATTTCGTGTGTTAAATCTAGCGGAGCTTGGAACAATCTAACTTCGAATCTGAGCTGAGCTGAGCAGAGCTGAGTTGAGCTTAGCTGATCTGAGCTGAGCTGAGCTGAGCTGGGCTGAGCTGAGCTGAGCTGAGCTGAGCTGAGCTTAGATGATCTGAGCTGAGCTGAGCTGAGCTGCGATGAGATGAGATGAGATGATGAAGTATAACTTCTTACGTGCGTGCGTGTGTGCGTAGTTAATAATAAAAAAAATATTATAAATTAAAAAAAATAAAATTATATTACGATTCCTTCACTAATTAATCGAAAGGAACTTCGTTCCATCCGGGTGTCCCTTGACACCTCTCAAGTTTTTTTTTTCCAGGATGTGAAATCATCGAATAACTTTTCCCACTCTGGGTGTGGGCACGCCCACAGACTCTTACTGACTAAACCCCAACCGTGTTCCTTCAGTTGCCTGTGCCAGGGGCCGCGGTGACTCTTTCAAACACTCCCGCGACCCTAGCAGGCATTGGCCCTAGCGGACCTCGTCATGAGTATACTTTTTTTTTTGTGGTGGGCAGTCATCCTATTACTTCTCCCACTCTGAGTTAAGCGGGAGGGCGTGTCAGACTCTAACTGACTAAAACCCACCCCTGTTCCTTCCTTGCCTGAGTGCCCAGGGGAGCGGTAACTCTGTTACGAATTTATCCGCTACCCCCTTGCAGGCGTCGGCCATGATGGGCCCCTCAGTGGTGGCTGACATATTCTTTTTGAGGCGCGCGTGAAACACTACGCGCCGTCGACTCTCGGGCCTGGTGCTGATCGGTCGGCGAGCTACCCATTACTCGCCGTCCGGCAGGCCCGCGTCTACGGTGGCCTGGAGATCGTCCTGCGACCTGCAACGCCCAGGGCGTCTCCTGCAGCGGCTGCGGCTGGGGGCGTGAGGGCGAATCTGTAGAGTTTCCCTCACCCGTTCCGGCTCCTCCTTTGCGAGCATTACTGCTTCGCAGAAGGAGGACACTGCTTCCCATTCCCTCTCGCTCCGTATCATGGCCTGGACCAGGGCCGGGCGCGATAGGTCGCTGCCGCCTATCGCATCCACGAGGACAGCCGGTGCTCCGCCCAAGCGGGGCAGATCTTTATACTTGGATTAATAATAATCCTACTAGGTTTTTTTTTGGCGGGACTTTTTCGAGCGTAGTTCAGTGGCTGTTTTAATTGATTCCTAGTGGATATTGTGATTTGTGTAGTTATGTGTCTCAGGTGTGACGTACGCAACTGCGCGATCTCGGTAAAATAAAGCTGAGAATTTTGTCGCAGTATTGACTACCTCAGTGAAGCTTGCCGAGAAAGCTGACTCGAAACATTTGCTGCCAAATACTGCAAAAATTGTAGAATGTGTCACATCTGTATTAAACTGGAAAAAAGTGACAGTATTCTGTATCTAAAACTAAATAAGTAGGTACCTAGGTACCTATTTTCTCATTTGACACTGGCTGAATGCACAAACCGTGCGAAGCCAAAAGTAAAGAAAAAAAAAACATGTGTGCAATTAGAATAGAATAGAATAAAACACAAATAAAATAAAAATAATAATAAAAAACATGAATAATTCACATGTGATATGAGGAGTTTTTGGCGGGATTTTCTCGAGTGAAGTTCAGTGGCTGTTTTAATTATTCGTTTATTGATTCCTAGTGGATATTGTGATGAAAAATTGGTGTAGTTTTGTGTCTCAAGTGTCAACGCAACTGGACAATATGTGGAATCATTGAAACAGCCGCGATTTCGGTAAAATGGAGCTGAGAATTTTATTGTAGTACTATTGACTACCTCAGCGAAGTTTGCCGAGAAGGCTAACTCGACACATTTGTTGCCAAATATCGCAAAAAACATTAGAATGTGTTACATCTGCATTCTAATGGAAAAAAAAGTTTGTATTTTTACTTCTTCGTTATTTGACACCGACTTTCGAAATTAAAGTTATTTATAAATTTTTAGTGTAAGTATTTTTTTTTTGGAAGTCGGTTGTTTTTTTTGTAAAAAAGTTTTTTATTTTTCACTTTTTATATAACTCTGTTCCAGTGGCGTATTCAAAGATTTGGCGCCCCGAGCCAAATATTTATGCTGGCCCATAGTTAACAAAAAACTTTTTACAAAAAAAATACAACCGACTTCCATAAATAAAACTAAAAAATGCAAAATAACTTTAATTTCGGCAGTCGGTGGTTCTAGTTTGGTGGGCATTTTTTAGTTTTATTTATGGAAGTCGGTTGTATTTTTTTTGTAAAAAGTTTTTTTATTTTTCACTTTTTAGTTGTTGTACCCCATTCTAAAACTAAATCAATAGTAAAGTTATGCCCGAATTGATAGCCCCAAAAATAAGAAATTTGAACATAGTTGGCGAAATTAGGGTGTTTCAGGGTGAACTGTACAAATCTGTATACCCCTTCAGAGCGTATCAACGTGATGTAATGTTGTGAAGTGGTGAAAACAATATACAGACATGCGATTGCAGCCATTCTGGAAGGTTTGCTATCATTTATTGAAGAGTTCCATTGTGTATCTCCGAAGTTCGTCACCAGATCTCCACCAAATTAAAATGGGACCACATGTGAAGCAACAGCTTTCAAATAAAAAAAAATCTTCAAAATCGGTTCACGTAGTGATCGACCAGCACCGACTTCAAAAAAAGGAGGAGGTTCTCAATTCGTCCGTTTTTGTTCAGTTTCTCAAAAAGCGCTGAAGCAATTTCGATAAAATTTATATGGGACCATCTCGGGAGTATATTATTTCGGATCAAAAAAGAATTTTGAAAATCAGTCCACAAATGACAGAGAAATCCGTGGACATACATAAAAAAAATACATACAGTCGAACATAGAACCTCTTCATTTTTCGAAGTCGGTTAAAAAGTAACAAATGAGGTTATAGACATCATGTACCTACGGTGATTATTCATCTGACGTACAAACAGTGCGTAATAAGACAAAAGTTGATTAGAAAATATTTAAGTAAGTACTTACTATGATCACTTTCACTGTTTTGAACAGTAAATTCAACATTAAGCGTAATAGAACTATCATTTTCCAGTTCCACATTCAATAACGCTTTTCGGCGTGCACGAAATTCACGAACACGTTCCGTTGAACTTTTTGCTGTCTTGGTAATCTTGTTTTCCTTTTTTTTTTTTCGATAATCGCGACAGTATTCTGCATTCGTTTTCGGCATATTTGAAGAATTTTATTATAAAAATGATGAAGAATTTTATTACGAAAATGATAAAAAAAACTCTACAAACGTATAATACGTACACGTTTATAAAACTCCACGGTTGTTGTGATGCCTTTTCTTAAGCTTTGTACTACGCATGCGCGCACAAACACGTATTATTCACTGTCGCTTTTTCGTTTCATCGACTTTCAAATCACAACGATGCTATAGAAGTTTTCACTTCAAAAAACCCATTTTAATATTATAAATGTGAATGTTTGTGACGATGGATGGATGTTTGTTACTTACTGGATTTTGATGAAACTTTACAGTAATATAGCTTCTACTTCAGAATAACACTTAAGCTGTAATTTATAATGGGGGGAAGTAGGTACTAATATCACGCGGGCGAAGCCGCTGGCTGAAACTAGTGTTAAGAGGCCGTACCCGAAATTTTGCCGATTTCGCTGATTTACGTGATTTTACAGTTAAAATAATGTATTTGTAAAAGTTTTAACGCACAAAATGAAAGATCATTTCAATTACGATCTAATGTATGAGCTAGTTTTTTTTATTTTTTATTATAATTACGATTAATCGACCACAAACCGACGATGGTTTTGTGAATTTTGCTGTAAGGGGTTTAGAATATCACATAATTACGAATCGTTTTGACGTATAAATGATATGAAAAAATTAGAATGTATTGTTGCAAAACTCGTCTACATAATGTATGGATCACTTTTTACCACTTTCATAAAAAAAAAAATAGTAAAAAAATATTTATCTTAGTTAAATTTTAGAGAAAATGGGCAAAGAATTGCTTTTTATTTTGGCTATTTAGAACTCTCGTTTATAAAATTAAAACAGCAAAAACTAAACTTTAGTTCGACGTCAATCCATTTCTTGAGAAAAAAATGTAAAAATTACAAAAATTTGGCAATAAAAAATCTTTTAAAACAACCCAAATCTCGACTTATAATATACAACGCAAGCTTCGAATCTAACTCATTAATTAGATCATAATGGAAATGATCTTTCATGTTGTGCATTAAAACTTATAGAAATGCATTATTTTAACTGTAAAATCACATTTGAAAAATAATGTAAATTAGTGAAATCGGCCAAAATTTCGTGTACGGCCTCTTAATACTTTATAATTAAATGCGAAAGTTTGGAAGAATGGATGTTTGTCACTTAAGGCGCTATTAGCTGCCAATGACCTTGAGTGGTTAGCTTGCGTGTTCTGTGCTGAGCTCACGTAACGCGTCGTACGTCCACCCAGTAATAGGACTCGCTCATCAAGGAGCGCTGTCCGAAATTAGACGCATTATTAATTAATAACACATAAAAGAACAGGTAAAATAAAACATTGAGACTAAATTATAAATAATTAAATGATCATTAAAATGGTGAAGGTTTCAAAACAATACGCTTTGTAGTTTTTGCGTGATTCTCAATTTTTTATCCGCGTTAGACGTAATTTTACAATTACACTATGTTATAAAATATAATTTAAAATTTTCTCAGATCTCAGAGAAATTACGACGGAAATTGTCTAGAGTAACATATATTTTTTTCAAAAAAATAAAACTAGTCGTTTAGACGTGATGTTCAATTAAAAATCATTAAAAGTCGTATAACGGCGCCTTAATCACGCCAAAACGGCGGAACATATCTGGATGAAATTTGTCACAGAGATAGATTATAGTCTGGAATAGTACATGGGCTATAAATGTATAATGGGTGAAATACTAATTCCACACGGGCGAAGCTGCTGGCAGAAGCATTCATCCATCCATTTTAATATTACTAGAAAGTAGGTATGACGCTAACTAATTACGATTTAAACATACAAATAGTTATACCTGAACTTCCACACGCAGTTTCACCAAGTTCCACATCTATTGTAATAAGTTTTCTGTGTTTAGAATATTTTTTCTTCCTTGGTCTCATGAAAATATTCGGTGGTTCGGTAGTATTAGTTCTAAGGTTCCTTTGACATTCGAACTTTGTAGGAATACAGCCTGCTTTCATGCGGACTTGCGCCACCGATCCCATCACGTGATACTCCATATAATTTTCCATGTCATTTGGTAACTAGAATGAACAAAGTAAGCACCCATTCCATTACGATATTCTGAATTTTGAAGAGACGAAACAATGGTTACCAACTGTACTGTAATATACAGCATGTAACAAAAATCCTGGCCGATCCAATAAAGGCGTATGTTTACCTTTTTTTTTGGGGGTGGGAAATCATCTAATGACATCTCCCGCTCTGAGTGTCCAGGGGCGAGGCAACTCTGTATCGAAATTATCCTCAACCCCTGGGCAGGAAGGCGTATTCCTGGTTTTAACATACGTACTAGAAAACATAGAAAAAAAAACGTAGCTCATAAAAACCAAAATTGTAGATTTTTTATTTTTATAAAATATGCGAAATTGTTAAATTTCGCAACAACAACACACAATTAGCCAATTTGCCATAACTAGTGTTAACTAGTTATGGCAAATTGTCTTAAGTTGACAAGACTCCACCTGCCGGCTAAATCTTTTCATTTTTACCTATTTTTATTTCAAACGATACCGCCCTGCACTAGCCGCGCTAGCACTCTTTAACAAAACATCAAAAAGACCGCGCCTCGCTCAGGCGAGCTTTTTGACACAAAACTGTAGGTGAACTTTGTCGATCGCTCAGTGTTGCCTTTGATAAGTTTTTCTTTATTGTTTTAATTAATTATATTCATTGGGGAATAATAATAATCTCGTATCCATTAAATGATTACGTATATGTGTACGCAGTGCGATACCTATAGTCCGGTCAATCTAGACCAAAAAATGAGAGTGAAGGTACATAAAGTCCCAACAAGCTGAAAATAGGTAAAATTGTTCAAAACATAATTATAAACATTGTCTAAAAGTTCCCCATCATTCACGTGTAGGTATGGAAAATTTTTTATTCAAGGTCATAAGTTAAAAAAAAATGAGTTTTTCGCGATTTTTAGCAAAACGGTAAGTTTTATCATAAAAGTACCTCAGACAAAAATTGTAGATCATAAAATTATCTATAAAAAATGTACCAATACTTTTTTCTTACGAGCCACCGTTTCTGAGATATAACGATTCAAAAAGTTATAAAAGTTGTTATCGTCATAATATGCACACGTTTCCACGCCACCTATGAGGTAGTGTACTTAGTGCGTTTTTTTAACGAGGTTTCCCCAGTAGGCCTACTCCACGGGTCAGTTGTCTTGTTTAATGTAAAACTATTGCAAAATAACGGAAATTTTCAAAGATTGGAATGGAATGGGGATAAAAGCGATGTAAATTAAAAAAAAGTGGCGAAGTTCATTCGCCTGATTCGTAAGTTTTAAATTCTTCTTGGTCTTGTTCTTCTTCTCCTACTTCTTCTTCATCTTCATTTTGGATGCAAGTAAATTGTGTCAATAGCGATGTATCGCATGACACTTCGTCGGAATCAAACGAATCCTCCATTGTTTGTGATTCAATATTAGAGCACGACCAGCCTTGACAATTTGTGCATGCCAAAGAACAAAACAGTCCGACTTTTTTGCAACCACATTTAGCACTGCATCCCTTTTTGCAGTTGCAAAAAAATTGTGTTCAGCAGTTTTTCCGGCGCAGGTGGAAGTAAAGTTTGAACTGGTTCTAATATATTGTTGACCAACTTCCAACCCCAGTCTGTAGGGTCTAGCTGATAACCAAGCCACACTTGTACTTGGTAATATACCCGAAAAAGATGTTGATGAGCAGCAACTGAGGTTGGAGGAAGACAAGCTAATTGAACTTGTTTTTTATTTTTAGTATTTTTAACGAAACATGCATATCGATGCTTATCTAAACAGGTAGTTTTTTTAGGAGCTCCATACATGTTTTGTTCTCACGTTAAAAAAAACGCGCTAAGTACACTACCTCATAGGTGGCGTGGAAACGTGTGCATATTATGACGATAACAACTTTTATAACTTTTTGAATCGTTATATCTCAGAAACGGTGGCTCGTAAGATAAATTGGACTCCTAAATCGGGCTCCTAAGTCGGCAGTGTTGCTAACTCTTACAAATTCTAGTCCCTAGACAGAATATCAAAAGTCGCTATAAAGTCTCTTAAAACTGATTCTACCAGGAGCGGACCAAAAAAAAAAGAGCGACTCTGATTTTTTTTTCTGGGAAAGCGACCTTGGGAAATTCATTTTTTTATTTTTTTTATTTAAGTAACAACTATCATTACAAGCCAATGGGCCTAATGCGATAGAGTACGATAATTATAATATCTACTTATTCAATTAACAGTTTCATTAAATAAATAATACAAATTATAATTTAAACACATACAAAAATACTGTTAGCCCATTTGTAGCGACGAAGTAGCTAAATTGGCAACACTTAGCTCTAAATCGTGGTGATGCGATTACACTATCCTAAATCGTACACAATTTAGGAAGTCAAATCGGGACCTTTCAATCTCACTAAATCGGACACTAGGTAACTGCTCTAACTGCTATTACACCTTCCTGTTTCCTAAATTGGGTACCTTGAAATCGGAAGGTGTAATCGAGCCTTAAGTGGACCGTGTCGCATGTCTCGGTACGATTGCATGAAAACGCAAAAATAATGCTATCCAAGTTTTTGCGGGATAGATGGCCTTTTTTATGGGACTAGCCCGCCACGCTATTCCCAAACCACTGTAACTTCTGTAAGTCAGAATCAACAGTGGTGACCACCAGAAAAAACGCTGAGGCAATGAAGCTCGACAAGTCCCAGAGAAACGATTAAACTGTCTTGGGTCCCGCAACGAAATTAATCAGAAAAGACAGCGGAGGACTAAGAAAAACATAATTTCTATTTTCCTCCTAATCAAGCGGGAGACAGAACAAAGCTAGACCATTAGGCCGTATACAGAAAGAAAGCTGGAAAAAGCTGGAAACTTATAAGCGCTTACCGGCGCTTGTCAGCGCTGGTTCGTTCCACACAAAGGAAGCAGGTTGAAGCAGACCAAGCAAAATGTCGGACTCATCAGTCACGTTTCTATTACAATGCCTTTTATCCCTTTTGTCCCACACAGGTGGTTTACTGAAGACTAAGGATATCAACACGTCTCTATCCATTTTAACATTATCGAAATAAATATGCCTGTCGTAATTGCACGTGCTGTCGCAGTTGTTTATTAATTTTAAATGGCAGCGCCCAGCGCTGACCAGCGCGTTTTGAAGCTTGTCGGTACTTGTCGGCGCCGGTCAGCGCGTATCGGCGCGCGTTCATATATTTTCCTGCGCGGGTTACCAGCGCTGTCAAGCGCCGATAAGCGCTTATAAGTTTCCAGCTTTTTCCAGCTTTCTTTCTGTATACCTACGGCCTTAGGCACAAAAATGGTATTTACAACTGCCCAGTTGCCAAGCACCACTAGTTAAAAACACTAATATTAATGGGCCCTAAAATTGTGAGCTGTTACTACTATTATTGGAATCAAATATTCCAATAATAGGTATGGCAAAAACGCTTGAACGCACGGACATTCGTTATACCTAGTTTCCACAAGGTCAGTGTAATAGACAACTCCAGAAGTACCTAGGCTGAATACTACCCAACAAAATATTGCGATCAGTTTGCCAAATAGTACACTCACCTATCGGGTCTGGATTGTTCGTATTCCAATCAGGTGTAGAACATTGACACAAAGGCGAGGCAACAAGTACAAATGAAGGAAAATAATTTACCCTTAAAGTTGCCATGACAAATTTCAATCACAGATTTAATGCCAGCAATTGCATCAAACTTATGATCAGACTGCTTGAAAAGTGGCTTGTTGGAACTTTATAGTTTTTTTTTGCAAAATTTTTGATGGCCTATATTTTAGTGTTATTTTTTTGAAATTGTTTCCTAGAGTTCTTTAGTATGCCACCGAAGAACGCAAATTTTTTTAAGACTGTACTCTTCATTTACTATTTCTAAAATCAATATTCCTACTCTATTTCTTCTAGTAAAAAAGTTGGCAACCCTAGATAAAACCGAAACACAAAAAAAAAAATTGTTACCTATAATGTTAAAATTAAAGCTCCACAATTTCAGAAACAGTAAAATAAAGTAAATAGAATACTTACGTCAAAGTGGTCTTCACAGAAATAAAGCGGGGAATTAAGACCTATTGCTGTAGGATCCCGCCGTGCGAGAGTGAGCCACTTGTATCGCATCGATTTTTTGTGAGGCACGTAACAAAATAACTTGTTCGGAGTTATTTTTGAAGTGTTATCGCATTGCGGGACCGCACACCACTTATAAACTTTACAGTTCATATTGGTTAAGCAAAATAAACAAGTTATTATACTCGTAGAAGGTTTAATGTTTGTGTTTACATAGACGTGACATCACCCAGCACCGACGCCATGACACAGCCGCGCGTTTTGTTTTTGCATTGCATGACTTTTAGGCGTGTAGGTACGTTATCATCATCAACATTAATTCTATTGCAGAAATAAAATATTTTTGGGAAATAGATTATTTTAGAACAGTTTTTTCAAAATTAGTCATCATGCTGATTTGTTATTTTCCATTTTTAACACAGTGATAACAACCATTTTTACACTCCATCAATTTCTACTGAAATCTACCAACTATAACTAAAAAAAAAGGGTAAACTTGCCGAGTACCTACTGGTATCCCTCGAACTCCCATCAACATGCACAACAAGAATAATACTACAAAACAAAAGAAATAAAACCGTTTAAAACACGTTTAATTACAAGCATTTTTTATTAATTATTGTTGTCTAAATTAATAAGTCTTGAGGAGCACTTTACATCACATCATAATATCCGTAAAATATTTTAAAACATCACGCCTACTCTAAAAACGGTCGGTGTCAAATAACGAAGAAACCAAACTAGAAACGCCGACTTCCGAAATTAAAGTTATTTTACATTTTTTAGTATTATTTATGGAAGTCGGTTGTATTTTTTTTTGTAAAAAGTTTTTTATTTTTCACTTTTTAGTTGTTGTACCCCATTCTAAAACTCTTGTACCCCATTCTAAAACTAAATTAATAGTAAAGTTATGCCCGAATTGATAGCCCCAAAAATAGGGAATTTGAACATAGTTGGTGAAATTAGGGTGTATCAGGGTGGACTGTACAAATCTGTATACCCCTTCAGAGCGTATCAGCGTGGAAAACAATACAGACATGCGATTGCAGCTATTCTGGAAGGTTTGCTATCATTTATTGAAGAGTTCCATTGTGTACCTATCTCCGAAGTTCTTCATCAGATCTTCACCAAATTAAAAAAAAATCTTTAAAATCGCTTCAGGTAGTAAAAATTTATGAGGTAACACACATTAAAAAAAATACAGTCGAATTGAGAACCTCCTCCTTTTTTTGAAGTCGCATAAAAATAGTAACCAACTAAAAAGTATATTGGCATAAAGATGGAGGCTCACTCAGTGGACCCCCACTGACTTGGTCAAAATTTGATTCGCGGCCGTAGCAAGTATGTATTTATAGAATATAATCATTAAAGTCATCAATACAACTCTCACAGTTAGAATTGATGCCAAATGAGAATACATAAGAATTTCATGAAATCATGACATTTGGCATCAATTCTAACTGAAAGAGTCGTATTGATGATTTCGGCCGCGAATTGAATTTTGAATCACTAATGATCGTAGTAGGAGCTATTTTAAGAAGGAGTTAAAACCTTTGTGCCCTAAGAAGCCGGATATTGCAAACATTTTATATGAAGTCATGAATACTAATTCTGACAAAATAATACCCCACATATGCTGATTATGCTCGCCGGTCACTGCTAAGATTGCGCATAGTCAAAGGGTTCAGCCATGAGCTAATTTCAGCAATAGTAATACGAGGTGTTACCGCTTACCGACCCGCAAATCTGTGCTTCAGCGACTAACGCGAAATTAATGCCAAATCAATTAGTAGAATTCTTTTCGATTTATGTTAAATCAATTATTCCAATTGAAAGTAAAAAATCTAAAGATACCTCACCTAGCGATTATAATTTATCAAAATCAAATCTTACAAGTACCCGCAAGCGGCAATTTGATGATGGTAAATGTTTTACGTGTCCATCCGTGGCCATAAGTAATCTAGTTGCACTAAGAAGCCTAAACCTAATTCGAGTAACGCCAATAGTGATGACAATGACCAAAAAGATCGTCCTAGTCCTATCCATACTTCGAATAAATCTGAACCGTGTAGTTTCTGTAAGAAACCTGGTCATAAAGTCGAAACTTGTTTTGCTAAGCTAAAATCCAGTTCTCGCAATAATGTTAATTTTTGCCAGGAAAGCCCTGAAAAAAACTAAGAACAAAGATATGATTATGGCGGTTATACAGGGGGTTACCGTTGATATCCTTAGTAACAGCGGTTCACGTAGATGAGGGGGTTCTCCAGACTCTGACAAATTCAGGTTTTTCTCAATCTTAAGAAGTGTTCTTTCCTATCGACTAAGATAGACTACTTGGGACGTACCATAAGTCAAGGTCAGGTACAGTCCAGCGAAGGGAAGGTCCAAGCTTTTGTTGAGGCACCTATTCTAAAAACTGTCAAATAATTTCGTCATTTCTTGGCCTAGCAAGTTTAGTAACGAACATCACCAACTGCAACTTTAGTCTGGGGTGCCGAGCAAGAAGCACGGCAAGATTTAATTTCACAGCTTACGAGTAACCTATGTTAGCTATTTACGACCCTGATTTGCCCATCGAGGTTCACTAAGATGCAAGTTCGATTGGTCATGGTGCTGTGCTTCTTCAGACTCATGAAAAAGGATATAAATAGGGCAGTTAGCTATTTCAGTAAGCGAATTCAAGGTGCCGCGACGAGGTATAATTCGTACGAGCTCGAGATCTTGGCCGTCGTTAAGGCCTTTTAACATTATAGACACGATCTGATTGGTGTTCGTTTCACAGTAATCACTGACTGCATTACAATAAAGGCTAATCAGCAAGATGCAACTGCTATAGCTGATCGCAGACCTGATCCATTTGTTTTTGTTAAAAAACAGACAGAAGTGACTGCATGGCAAGCTCGACTCGGGCTTGCGTGGGCCGTACCGTGTGGTCCAGGCGCCTCCCCATGGTCGGTACGAGCTGCAACTGCTGGCAGGCTCTTATGGCAAAGCGACCCAGGCTGCGGCAGAGTTTATAGTGCCGTGGCGAGCGGAATGGACTCCTGATACGTGTGCACTTTTTGCGAAGGTAACTTGTGCTACACTTGCTGATATGCTAACGTCGTGCCTATGTTTCTTACGGTTGTTTTGTGTAAACGTGGTATGCTAACGTCGTGCCTATGCCATGTAGTTGTAAGAAAAATTCTAACGTCGTGCCTATGTTTGTTACAGGTTGTTTTGCGTAAACCTCTGCCCATTTGGATAGCCTTTTATTAATTTTGTTTTGTGATATGTCCGTTTAATTTTTGAATTTGTGAATTTAAATCATAAGAAATAAACCGTTATTTTCGAGAGTTGTTGTCTTTTTTATTTTATTTAGTTCTGTTCTGCTAAAAAAAAATATTAATAATAAACATACATATATATTTAATATAATAACTATCAATATGTCGGATCACTAGGATGTATCGAGCTACAATCAGGCATCAGGTGGGTCTGTTTAGGTATATCGTGCAATAAATAACAACGGCAAAGCAATTATTCACTTTAATTAATTTGAAACTTATAAACTTGGTACTTTAAAATACTAGTAGCAACAAAACGTAGGACAGTTCCGATGCGTCTTCACTCCGTGACTCCCAGGCTAAGACTGCCCGACTAGGCGAGTCTTCCCCAACAATTTAAAGTTGTTGGTTAATAAGCGTACCTACAAAGTATGCTGACGATCGTGTTAGAAAAATGCTTGAGGGCCAAGTACCAATTGAGGTTGTTGGAGATGAAATAGAGGAGGTAGAGTCTAATTGAATTGCTTACATGAGATGCACAGGTTGTCGATTCGTTGGGTCGGAGACTGTACCAGAGTATCGTAGTCGTAGCCCGTTGGAAATCGGTGTCTGACAATGGAGTCCGTGGGTACGCGATGGGCGGTAGCTCTGGGTAGTATAGTCGGGTTTAGCCTAGAAGCCAAAATCATAGAGTCGAAGACTCGGAGACCGTACCAGAGTATCGTAGCCGTAGCCCGTTGGAAATCGGTATCTGCTCAATGCAGTCCGTGGGTACGCGGAGAGCGGTAGCTCTGGGTAGTATGATCGGGTCTTGTCTTAGAAGCAAAGATCATAGAATCAAGGATTGTTTCTGCATTCCCGAGAGGAATAGTGTGTGTTACACGTTGACCGCGAATGAGATACCTGGGGCTTTGCAAATTGGCTAACAAACGTTAGATTGATTGTTAAATTATCATCGCACATAATCCTCAGTAGTACTTGGACTCTGACTAATTATTTAAAATTTTATTTTTCTAAATCTTTTGTCATGTTGGAAATTTAATTACCATCTCTGCCTACTATTTCACTTGTAACCTAATTGTTTTGAACTGGTGTTGCTATTTTGGAAGTTAGTCAAATGATGTTAGAAATGGTGAACTATGTCATTTCTAGTTCTAGTCATTAATCAAGTAAAAAATCTTTATGAGTCCAAAATTTAATCAAAAGTAAGCAATAGTAACGTACAGTTCGAATCGATGTCTGGCATGGCCGAACGTATACTGTGCTATGGTGTATGCTGTGGCTATGTATTATGTTTCAGATTAACACACGAGAACGTGTGTACTCGCAGGATGGCCGTGTCGTATCCGCTAGTCAAATTGGCAACAAAACAAAGCACGCCACCAGGCGGTAACTATAAACACTACAGTTGGCGGGCTTTGACAGAGACGGCGCGTTTCCGTTAGACTTCGAGGTTGGGGAAGACTCGTCTAGTCAGGCAGTCTTAGCCAGGGAGTCACGGAGTGAAGACGCATCGGAACTGTCCTACGTTTTGTTGCTAGTAGTATTTTAAAGTACCAAGTTTATAAGTTTAAAATTAATTAAAGTGAATAATGGCTTTGCCGTTGTTATTTGTTGCACGATAACCTACACAGACCCACCTGATGCCTGATTGTAGCTCGATACATCCTGATGATCCGACATCTATATTATTGATGCTTGGATCGAAATTCGAAATATAATAAGATTGGTTAGATCTCACCGTCGTGATGATTGACCGAATAGCCTAAATTATGCGATCGGCCGCGCCGGCATCACGATCAGCTGCAGCGCTTACGGAAGGATCCGGCGAGGATAGAGGCGTAGTTTCTCGACGCTCTGTCTAGGTCGCAGCTGATTCCTGCGGCCGCGGCAGCGTCCTTGGAGATGCACCCTGGCAGTCTTCCGTTGGTTATCAACTTGCGCACGCGCATAATTATTTAACTTTGTATTCTTCCTTGCTCGCTATAGTTTTTCATCTGCATTTTAATTCGTATTTCATAGTTTAGTGTTCTAGTAATAATGAAGTAATTTGCGTAAAATAATAAAATAAATCACTTCATATTGTTTCCGCCTTTCTTAAGTAGTGCACACTAAAATTACTTTTCCATCTATACTCATAACGCTCTCTATCGCTTGCATTGCTTGACATCTTACCCTAAGGTACCTGGCAAAATTCCGGGATAACTACAGCTGCTGCTTACATACCTCTTCACCATACTTGAGGCTCTTGGGTAGGATGCGACCTACGAGCAGCTGCTGGAAGCGTTAGAATCCAGATACGGC
The DNA here is from genome assembly GCA_951329385.1 of Polia nebulosa. Classification (NCBI taxonomy): domain Eukaryota; kingdom Metazoa; phylum Arthropoda; class Insecta; order Lepidoptera; family Noctuidae; genus Polia; species Polia nebulosa. Next base: position 10,314,733 of record OX589615.1, read on the forward strand.
GACGCGCACTTGGAACACGTATTTCGCACTAAGTTAAGGGATTTCGTCCAACGTAGTGCCGAGTGAGAACCTACAGCAGTGGGCCATGGAAGTTGAAAAGTTGGTTCGGAAAGCATACCAGTCCGCCCCTGCACTCATCAATGGCTATCTGGTACAGGCGTTCGTCGACGGAATACGTGACTTAGAAGTTAGAGCTGCTGTAAGACTTGGGCATCATGAGACACTGAAGGACGCCTTGGCCCATGCCTTGGAAGTAGAGGCAGTGAGGCAAGATCATCGAACACACCGTATCAGGGAGGTTGTGGCATTACCTGTACGCGATCGTCCGCAAGGGTATAGCCCTAGATGTTACACTTGTGGAGAAAGGGGTCATCTTCGGTCTAGCTGTCCAAAGCGAGGCACACTGAGAAAAGATCAATCCCAGCAAGGAAGGGCGACTGATGTGACTGCCCTGCAACAGCAGAGAAACGAGTAAACGCCAAGACTGGGGGGCGGGTGCTGGCTGGTATTGAAAGAGCCCCAAGGATCTCTATCTCACAGGCCCATGACGGAAACAGCCTGATCATCAAAGGCGAAGTCAACGGAAAACCATGCAAACTGACGCTGGATACTGGAGCTTCTCACACGGTCTCCAATTCTCACCTAGCAAGTCGGTTCCTTGGGGACTTCTTCGATAACCACGACCGCATACAATTATTGACAGATACTGGTCAGCACATAATCGTCCGAGGCAAGAAGGAGGTGGAGTTAAAATTAGGTAACAAAATTTATCGGCATAATGTCATCGTGGCTGACATAGTGGACGATTGCATCTTGGGTTTAGACTTCATGCGGAAACATCGTTGTGAGATCGACGTTGATCAAGGAGTATTTAAGTGTGGTACAGAGGCCATCTTCATGGAAGGTGTACCATCAGGAAAAGTGTTCCGTTTGAAAATTGACGAGTCAACACTTTTGGAAAATGCGATTTAACGGAAGTAGAAATGGATAAGGCTAAGAAGATGTTCCTTAAGCTAAAGCTGTCAATGTCCTACATTGGCCAAGACCAAGAACATAAAATATTTAGGAATAACAATAGATAACAATCTCTCTTTTAAACTGTATATAGAGTTAGTTGCTGCTCGACTAAGAAAACTGATATACGTTTTCAAAAATCTAAGACATGTGGCAGATCCAAATTTGATGAAGCAGGTATATCTGGCGCTCGGTCAATCAATTCTGTCATACTGTATTTCTGTCTGGGGTGGTGCACCAAAAACCATACTGAAACCACTGGAAGTAGCCCAGAGAGCTATTCTCAAAGTAAGCACTTTTCGCCCGTATTTGTTCCCAACTTATCAGCTGTATCAAAATTGTGAGGTCCTCTCTGTTCGTCAATTGTTCATACTGCACACTGTCTTGAAGCAACATACGAAAGTGACCTTTAAAAAACCAACTACAACATCCAGGCGACGAATACCTGTAGCCAACACCGACAGAACCATGTTTAAACACCCGTTCGTTAATAAGTTTTTCGGTTTCTTAGGTCCATACCTTTTTTTTTTTTTTTGGGGGGGTGGGAAATCATCCTATGACTTCTCCCGCTCTAGGGTGGAGCGGAAGGGCGTGTCAGACTCTTACTGACTAAAACCCACCCCTGTTCCTCCCTGTCTTGAGTGCCCAGTGGCGAGGTAACTCTTTCGAATTTATCCTCCACCCGGGCAGAGGTCCATACCTTTATAGCAGGATTGATAAAGTTATCGACATACTTGCTTTAAACAACAGAAGTTGTAAGAATAAAGTGTTTGAGTACATTCATAAAATGACTTACGACGAAACTGAGAACCTCCTAATTGTTCCACATTAAAATCACAAACTCACCCTCCTACATACACTCACTCATCTACATTTTACACAAAAGGAGGTCACTATACTACTTTACCTTATTGTACTTTATTTTATTTTATTTGCCCTTATTTGTGTATAAATTAATATAATGCATATTTAAAGCCGTATTGAACTTGCAAGCTTTCAAATGTATATTTTTAAAGAAGAGCGCTGTTGTCTGAGATACAGATATTAAGTTATCTAGTTCAGACACAGACGTCTTCTGGAAAGTTTTGCTAATTTAGTCTCATAAAAATTGTTTGACATTGTATGTACTTAATTTTTAATTTGAATAAATTATTATTATTATTATTATAAAATATATAGGAAAAAAGTATAAGTATGGCCCAGATATCTTTTTGTAATTTATAATACTTCTAATGACACTTTTTCGAATTTAGTAAAAATGTTAGTTATTTTTTTCTGGTATTATTAAAACATACTATTTGGCATGTTGGTAACACAGGTTAACCGCTTGAATGATAAATGATGTTTATTCAGTAAATAGGTTACAAGGAACACTTTTACACGTCAACGTTTTTTGTCAGTTTAAGCTAAATGAGGCCGGTGTTTCCTAGTTGGCTACCCTGAGAAGAAACACCGAAACAAACTCAGAGGTCAAAGTCTCTTTTAAAGTCTTCAAATCCATTCAATGTGTACTGGTTAAATCATATGAGAACCATGTACGTTTATGTCTGGGATGAGCTATTTGAAGAAAGCAACACACAAATTCGAGTGGACTTGTCCAGACAGTGCAAGCATTTGTCAGTTATCGCGAAGCTCAACTCAGAACTTTGAGGAGCTCAAAGAACCGACGAACAATACCAAGGTAAGGACATTTGAGTAGGCCGCAAAAATACTCAAACTGCCAGACAATCATAAAATCTACATGAATATAACGTCATACATAGTTCTCGCATTCACATTATTCTATATGAGGACCATGCAGCTTAGTGTCTGTAATGGTCTTTTGAAGAAAGAACCACACATATTTGAGCTGACCTGTCCAGTCAGTGCAAGTATTTGTCAATAGTCGAATAGCTCAACTTAAAAACCACTAAGGAGCTCAATGACTTGACGAGCAAAACCAAAGAAAGGGTATTTGGGTAGGCCGCAAAAGTTCTCAAACTGTCAGAAAACGTTAAAAACTACTGTAAAAAGGAGGAGAAAATAATAATAATAACCCACATAGTCCTCACATTTATAATAATTAAGTAATCAAAAAAATTAAAATAAATATACTGAACACAGTATTCAAGTAAAAAATAATAATAATCAAATGTCAATAAAAAATAAATATAAGTAATATAATAATAGACAAATATTCATGTCAAAAACGAATATAAAAAAAAAGTCTTGAACGGTCCCGCTACGATTCATTTGCGATTCGATTCGGTTTAGTTTCCAGTTGGCATATAAAATAGTAATGACTGTTTAGGTAATATCAAACGGGTATCGAAATCGAACGGTTGTTGAAACACAATTGAACGTGTAACGTTGTAAATTAGTAGAATCGGCCCCCAGTACTCGGTGCACGTGGTCGTGACGGCGTAGGCGTGCGGCTCCGCTCCTCCAATGATGTAAATCGATTCAGTATTTATTGCATTTGTGCGGTTATTACTACATTGTTAGAAGACCTACGTCGTTTATGGGTAACGATCGAATATCCGAACGAAATATGTCTGCGAGTTATTCAGCTAATGCTGTGGAAAATTACATGATCTTGGAAGGCGTGCGTCTGAATGACACCACTGAACTAGCCGCCATAGAAGACAGAAAAACCAGCAGGCGTATTCGCTAACTCAGTTGACATCAATTTGATAGGCACTTTGGTACATTGCTGCTTTGACGTGTACGAAAACCGTAGTGCCTATTATAATCGATGTCCACCGAGCTATGTACAACAAAGTGCCTATCAAATTGATGTCAATTGAGTTAGCGAATACGCCTGCAGGGCTAAGATCATCATGACAATAGACCCATCTCTTTATACTCATATCAAGAACGAAGCTACGGTACGAGATTTATCGAACAAGTTGAAAATCTGTTCGATGATTCGGGTTTTACGCGGAAGATCAGCCTACTTAGAAGTTTGATATCAATCCGCTTAGAGACTAGTGACTCCATAACCAGTTACGTGACCCAGCTAGTGGAAACCGCCCAGAAGTTAAAAGGTACCGGTTTCGAAATCAATTTCGAATGGATCGGCTCGTTATTGCTGGCAGGACTTCCTGAAAAGTTTAGCCCTATGATAATGGCTATAGAACACTCTGGTATGAAAATTAGCTCGGATGCAATAAAAACTAAATTGCTAGACATGAGTTCGGACTTTGACCCCAGTTCAGAAAGCGCATTCATTGCTAAACAAGCGCGGGAAGATGCATTTTTTCCCCCCCCGAATGGTAGGAAATAGTCTTTTGACCATATTGCGTAGTCTTACGTAGTGCATTTTTACTTTTTTTCCATTAGAATGCAGATGTTGAGTAGTAGTAGTAGATATTCTAATGTTTTTTTGAGTATTTGGCAACAAATGTGTCGAGTCAGCCTTCTCGGCAAACTTCGCTGAGGTAGTCAATACTACAATAAAATTCTCAGCTTTATTTTGCCGAGATCGCGCCTGTTTCAATGATTCCACATATTGTCCATTTGCGACACAAAACTACACCAATTTTACATCACAATATGTACTAGGAATCAATAAACGAATAATTAAAACAGCCACTGAACTTCACTCGAAGAAATGCCGCCAAAAAAACCATGTAAGCAATAAGTGCAATAACGGACTACGGAGCGCACCCGCCAAAAAATAAAAACCCGTCAAGGAGTAAGTAAGTATACGGAGTAATGTCAATATTGTGTGAAAACAAGAAAAAGTTAATTTGTTGCTACAGGAGCAAAAAAGGTTGGACATTATAAAAATCAGTGTCCAAATCAAAGTTTGAATAGTGAAAAAGAAAAAAACCGAACCTCAGCCACAAAGAGTATAATAACAATACGGGACCTCAGCCACTTACAAGTGTTTGGTAGCCTAGTTATGGTCCATGTACCAAAAGAACGTCGCAAGAAGTGGGACAAGAAAGCTCAGAAGATGTTCTTGGTCGGATACCCAGCAAATGTGAAGGGTTATCGTCTGTACAATCCAGAGAGCAGAATAGTAACTATAGCCAGAGATGTTGTAGTCATGGAAGACATCAAGAATGACAGCAGTACAGCAAATATTATGGTAGAAGAGAAGCAGGCACTTCAAAGCGCAGATGAGGAGGTATCAGCTGATGAGCAGTTAAGCTGTTGAACTCAGACCGAGCAGACACAGAAAATGGAAGGACTTTACAATAGGGATAGGTATATATGTATATATTTGAGGGAGGAGGGGGAGGGGAGGGAGGGGGTAGACCCTCCCCCCTTGGTGGAAAAGTTTAGGAAATGCATAGTTTTTTTTTTATGAATTTTTAAAAATCTCATTTTGAGGTTATGTTTTTGGGAAGCACTTTCATTTAGCGCCAATCGCGGACTATTTCTAGACTATTTCCAAGCAATAATACGATCAATGGCATCTTCAAGGTCAAGATTAACACCCTAAAAGCCGAAGGTTAAGGTCATTCGTCGAAGGGCAAAGGCATTTTTTATTTTATTATAATGTTTTAGGTTTGCATGCCGATGCAGCCACGTGTCGACGGAGCCCCGCATGGCGGGGCTCCTACTTCTGAGTGGTTTGTAAAAAAATAACCACAAAGGGGATGGCGGGGTCAAGAGAGCGAGCGAAGCGAGCGAACAGACCCCGCCATCCCCTTTGTGGTTATTTTTTACCTAACCTGTCCTTCTAACCTAACCTGTCCGAGTCAGGGTGCCCTAAGTCCCGAGCTCGCTTCGCTCGCTCTTTCATCCTGGCTCGACAGAGTCCAAAACATGCGTCACTTCAGTAAATACGGAGGAAGGAGCATGCGGCTCGACAGAGTCTAAAACACGCGTCACTTGGGTAAATACGGAGGACGAAGCATGCGCCTCGACAGAGTCCAAAACACGCGTCACTTCACTTGTTGCTCGCAGCGGACTTGATCCAGAGGATGAAGACATGATGGCAGGGTATTCAATGTTGTTCTCAAGCGCGATGGCAAATGCTCTCAAACGCGAGGATAGACATTGAATGACATGACACTAAAAAAACGGCGCCAAAAATTAAATTTTGCGTTTCGTTTCACCTTAAATATATACCATCAGTATAAAAAATAATAACTTTAGATTGTCAATAAATCAAAATTTTAATAGATAATCACCCAAAAAACACAAATCACTGACAAATTATTAAACCCAAATGAAATAACTAAAAATAATGCGAATTTTGAAAAAAAAACAAATTACTCGTCGCCTTATAATTTGCAAAATCAAAACGCATTATTAAAACTCCATAAAATAGCAACCCTTGCTCTCAAAATTACGTCAAAAGTAATAAAATAGTGCGAAATTTGAGGTTATTTTAACAAAGTTTGATATTTTTTATCTCCGAAAGTATTTATTTCCTAAACTTGAAACTTCGGGATATTGCTCAAGATAACAAGTACTTTGCACAAAAAAAAATTGAAGAGTCTACTCAAAGGTCCTTATTGTAAAGTTGAGCCCAACAGAAGATATGGATTGGATGTCATTTCTCAGAATGATATTGTCAATCAATCAGGAAAACGTGTTCGTCGTAAGCCAGGTCTTTACAACTACAGCTACAGCAACATGTGTGTTGAAGAAATGACAAGTGAACCAATGACAGTAACTGAAGCTCTAGACAGTCCTAAAAAAGAGCAATGGAAGAAGAGTTACAGTCTTTTAAAGACAACAATATATGGAAATTAGTGACAGACCAAGTGTAGGTACAATACAGTGGTGAAAAACAAATGGGTATTTAAAAAAAAGTTTAACAGTGAAGGTGAAGTGGCTTAGGGGTTTACCCAAGTCAAGGGAGTGGACTTTAATGAGACATACTTACCTGTGTTAAGATATAGTACTTTAAGACTGTCATTTGCTTTGAGTGTGAATATCACTTAGATGTTCCTACAGCTTTCCTAAATGGTTATATTAACGCGTCCACTCCCTCATTAGCAGACACAATTAAAAACCTATGTATGTGGTATGGTGGCGACGCAGGGGCCTGATGCATTAATGAATGTGTGTTTATGGAATTGCCAGAAAATTCAGATCATGTAAATTATAAAAATAAATTATTAAAGTTAAATAGAGTGATATATGGCTTGAAACAGTCTGCCAGAGCATGCTATGTTAGGGTAGAAGAAAGTTTGTTGAAGTTAGGTTATTATAAGTCTAAGTATGAACCATGCCTTTTTATATAATGTCACAATAATGTCAAAATGTATAAGTGTCAAATGTATAAATGTAAATGCATAGCTCTATTTTGTTAATGATTTTTTTGTTTTTTTTTAACTGTAAGAAAGCTTACCAAGAATTAAAAATTGTCTTAGAAAGTGAATATAAAATTAAAGATTTAGGTATCACAAAGCAGTGTCTTGGTATGAATGTAAATGTCAACAAAAACTGTATAACGAATTTTTTGCGCGCAGACTGTTAAAGAAACCAATGTTGCTCAGGCGGTGTGCTCCACTTGAAATTGTTTTTTTTCTGTGGTCACGTTGTTTGAGCTTTGAAAAGTAAACAAGAGATTTTAATACAGTGCCATCTTTAGGACTTTAGTTCGCGTTTTTTGTTCCTGGGCACCCCGCACGGAGGCATAGAGATAGATACAATTAATAGTTCAAATGATATTAATATGAGAAATAGATATGTGATTGTAATATCTGAAATGTCCTATGGAAACCAATCTTAAATTAGAAAAATCTGTTGATAACCAATGTAATGAGAACTTTCCATATCAGCAATTCGTAGGATCTATAGTGTAGGTACTTATCTGTTCTTACAAGGTCAGATAACTCAGATATTTCTTTTAGTACCTATTAGTTTTTTTTAGTCAGTATAATACATGCTATAATGAGACTCACTAGAAACACAGATTGTAAAGGCGCAGTTTTACGACTTTTTATAGTTTTTAATTGAACATCACGTCTAAACGATTACTTTTATAACTTTGAAAAAAAATATGTTACTCTAGACTATTTCCGTCGTAATTTGATCTCAGAATATTTGAAATTATATTTTTAAACATGTAATTAATTTGTAAAGTTATGTTTATCGCGCATAAAAAATTGAGAATCACGCAAAAACTATAAAACTTAATTTTATGAAACCTTAACCATTTTAAAGATCATTTAATTATTTATAATTTTGTCTCAGTGTTTTAGTTTAATACTTGTTGTTATAAGTGTAATAAATTAATAATGCGCCTAGTTTCGGACGGGCGCTCCATAGAATCGTCATAATGGCGGGACCAACTCTCGTAATTGAAAGATTCTACCACATATATTTAGTAAGTACCCATTTAGTACTATTTTCTGTCCTGAAATTTTTGTACTTCACACGGCATAAAGGGAATTTCACGATAACACTGGTCCGCCATTATGATGCGTCATAATGACGAGACCATGCCTGTACTCCAAAACTACAACGAATTACATCATTCTGATACAACCAGTTTAGTAACTAATTTAGTACCTCCAAAAATCAACAGTGGGTGACGGAGATCTTAGTAGTTTCTTTATTGCTGATAAACATTACAAATACTGAGTGTCTGTGTTATGTGTTTAATTAATAAAAAAAAAGGTGTGTGTGCGATTCACACACGATAGAAGTGAAACTTCAGTAAATCGACAAAAGAATGAGATGAATATACGAGTATATAACAAGGGTAGGCTAATTACAAAGTTTAATTGTTTAAAAACTTTTTAACAAAAAAATTAACCGACGAAAAAGAACTAAAAAGCAAAAAATAAATAAAACTTTTAAGTCTTGAGTAATGAGCATATTTACCTGCATAAAATATCAAATTTTATATAAACTAATTTTGAGTCGGCGCCAAACAACAATCGGATTATTAAATATCTAAATTTTATAAGTACTTACAAATGAAGAAGGCTGTAAGTAGGTAATTAATCATTTTATTAATTGGCGCCGACTCAAAATTAGTTTATATAAAATTTGCTATTTTATGTAGGTAAATATGCTCATTACTCAAGACTTAAAAGTTTTATTTATTTTTTGCTTTTTAGTTCTTTTTCGTCGGTTAATTTTTTTGTTAAAAAGTTTTTTATTTTATGATTTTTTGTGGCTCGCATCATCTTGTAACACTGAGGCTAATTTCTAATTCTTCATCATTCCTCTTGCCACTGAGCTGATGAAATAACCATCCTTCCATGAAGTTCCCAGGATATTGACCAATTGAGGTTACCTCCAATACTGTAAAGACGTCTTTTCTTCAAACCATATTAAGTGGTATTTGTCACTGAAACTAGTTTTTATATCTAACTTCTATTGTTTAGGAAAGCTATGGTTTCCATCATCAGCTCAGTTTCATGATGTGATGGTTCCTAAATGCAAATACCTGATTAAGTTATGAAAAGTAAACAGAAACTATATTCGTGCCCAATTTTCGAGGTTCCCACTCAATTTTTTCAGGATCCCATGATCAGTTCCTGATGTCCTTGACATGGGACCACCCTTAAGGTATACCCTATCCAAAAAAAGAAGAATCATCAAAATCGGTTCATAAATAACGGAGTGAGGGCCGATCATACATACAGAAACGCTAAACGTGCCCACAATTTTCAAGGTTTTCTCTCAATTTAATCAGGATTCCATAGTCACATCCTGACTTCTTTATTATGGGACCATCCTTGAGGTATACCCTATCTAACAAAAAGAGAATAATCAAAATCGGTTCATAAATAACGGAGTGAAGGCCGAATATACATACAGAAACGCTAAACGTGCCCACAATTTTCAAGGTTTTCTCTCAATTTTATCAGGTTTCCACTGTCAGATCCTGACTTCCTTGACATGGGACCACCCTTGAGGTATACCCTATCTAATAAAAAATGAAAAATCAAAATCGGTTCATAAATGACGGAGTGAGGGCTGAACATACACAAAAAAAAAAAAAAAAAAAAAAAAAAAAAAAAACATATATACGGTCGAATTGAGAACCTCCTCCTTTTTTTCGTCGGTTAAAAAATGAAAGTATTTTGATTAATTTTAAAAGATATTTTATTTAGCATATGTTACTTAATCTATTGCTCAAGTTCCATATTTTCAGTTTCAACAAATGATACAAGAGGCTTATGATAACTAAAATACGATACTTACAAATATTTTAGTTTCAATTTGGTTGATATATCTTTGAAATAGGCTCCACTGTACTTTAGCGTCGGTTCGTGCGGGGCTTCACAATTTTACTGCTTGCACATCTATTTAAGTAAAACACTTTCGTAAAATATTACACTGCGGAGACGTCTAGTTTTTGAGAAAAAAATTCCGAAAGTTTCAAAAAATTCTACATATTTTCTTAATAAAATTGACATTTTGCCACAGATAATGTACAAATTTCATTCCTAGGTCGTTTCGTTTTACGTTTAGACAAATCGAGAATGGATTTTAATGGTTTTTAACCGACTTCGAAAAAGGAGGAGGTTATCAATTCGGATGTTTGTATTTTTTTTTTTTTTTTTTTATGTATGTTCGGGCATAACTCCGTCATATATTGACGGATTTGCAAAATTCTTTTTTTGTTGAAAAGGGGTTTATTCCGAAATGGTCCCATTTAAATTTCAAAAAGATCTGATGATGGGTTTCGGAGACAGACAACGGAACTCTTCAAAAATTGACAGCAAATCAACCGCGATTGCTGCTATCTTATGGCTATGAATTGTTAACACAGTTTAACGGGGAACCACAACTAAAAAGTAAAAAATAAAAAACTTTTTTACAAAAAAATAGAACCGACTTCCAAAAAAAGTGCAAAATAACTTTAATTTCGGAAGTCGGTGTCAAAAAACGAAGACACAAAACAGGAACACCGACTTCCGAAATTAAAGTTATTTTGCACTTTTTTTGGAAGTCGGTTCTATTTTTTTGTAAAAAAGTTTTTAGTGTAAGTATTGTGAGTTTTTACCTTTATTTCATTTTTAAATATCTGCTACCGTCATGAACTCAATTATGAAGCAAATATAATAAAATTAAATTTAAAAAAGTTGTACTATTTTTTATTTACTATAGAGATCGTGAGTAACGAAACGTAATCGAATGTAATTATAATTACCGCGAAAAAAACGTTTGACAGTTGTTGTTGTTACTTGTCGTATGTTTTCACAGTCGAGAGCGTCTATCGTACTCCTGTTTGAAACTAAGATTGATTGAGACCACTGGGTCCCCGAAGTCCCTTTCTTCGTGTTCTGCTGCTCGCCGCCCGATCCTGAAGTGCTAAGTGTCGTGCAATTGTTGGACTCTATTGAGCTAGTGGCAATGACAATTTAGGGTGCAAGAGCGAGCGAAGCGAGCTCGGGACTTAGGGCACCCCGACTCGGACAGGTTAGGTTAGAAGGGGATGGCGGGGTCAAGAGAGCGAGCGAAGCGAGCGAACAGACCCCGCCATCCCCTTCGTGGTTATTTTTTTATTAACCACTCAGAAGTAGGAGCCCCGCAAAGCGGGGCTCCGTCGACACTGGGCTCCATCGACATGCATACATACATCGGGACTTAGGGCACCCCGACTCGGACAGGTTAGGTTAGAAGGTTCATTTTAATAAAATAAAAAATGCGATTAACCTGACCTGACCTGACCTTGACCTTCAACATTTGGGGTTTTAATCTTGACGTTGAACATGTCATTGACCGTATTATTGCTTAGAAATAGACTTTAGACCCGTCACGTGATGTTGTTTACCCTTTATTTTTCACCGATTTCGAAAAAAATTTGACAATTTTTTTCTCGGCCCCTATGGTTTGCCGCACTTTGGGGTTTTCAAATTTACACTAAAAAGGGTATCCTCTACCCAAAAAAAATACCTACTATAAAAACGCGACCGACGCTAAAGTACAGTGGTTCCAGTTAGTATTAATTATTGGTACTTACAATCATTATTTACTAAATTATATCCCGTTGGGACACTATTTTGTTGCTGAGAGTGGTCTAAAACAGAAAAAAAAAAATAAGGTTATACACGTGGTGTATTGAGGTTATCTAGATATAATCCATGATCAGTCTATAATAAAAATCAAATTTATTGATTGAAAAACATTGAAATATTAGTTTATACTTAAAACAGGATTAAAAAAAAAAATATTTACACTTACCATTTATTACATCAGTCACATTAACACTTAGATTTGAACATATAGTTTGATTGTTCAATAATTGTTTTTTACGTGCACGAAACTCGCGACTACGTTCTGTTGAACTTTTTCCTGGCTTTTTTTTAATTTTCATTTTATTTTCATTTTTTTTGCGTCGATATTGACGACACATTTCGGCATTAGTTTTCGGCATCTTATAAAATTTATTATATAGCACAACAAGATAGAAAAATACTCACAAACACACAGTTAAATAATAACACATCACGCTGACATCTTACTAAAAAGCTGTAATACGCAGCCGCATAGTGTACACGTACAGTAGCTCACGTAGTTTTCACATACACTAACACACGTTAACTGCTCAAATACAAGCACGTATTAAACAGTGTGCAATATACATACACACCGACATCTGCTCTCTCGCTCTGGCTCACAAATTACAGGCGACTATGCTTAGAAGACGGGAGTGGGGACGCTACGAAGTATGGGACAAAGAGGAGAGACCGATAATATAAAATAGTATGTATATTTCTGTCTCATTCTTTCCTGGCTTCATCCTACACATTTTTGTATTTGTGTCTCTTACCTGTCGTTTTTTCCGTTGCATCCGATTTGAAATCACAACGATTCTAAAGAAGTTTCACTTCAATAAGAGATTTTTGTGACGGGGGAAGCGCCAGATTTTATAAATATACTCGTAGTAGGTAGGTATTTAAAATATTGATTAATCATTATCATCATTTCAGCGGAAAGACGTTCACGGCTGGACATAGGCTTTGTTATAATAGGTATAAATAATAGATAGATTTGAGTGATAAAAAAAATTGTATTTATTTCATTGATCAATCAAATGATTGAGTGTATAGGCGAGCGGCCGGTGACATTGGTGAGATGAGTGTCGGAACTGTTGGCAGCGGTGGCATTATGCCAGTCCCCGCTTGCCCCTCCACGCCTCAATCCGCACCCCTCCCATCAACATGAAGGTGCTTGTGTCGAATATTCTTCTGATGTCCTTCTGGAAATTCAGGACCGCGTGGAAAATACATCCCGGGCGGCCCTGACGGCCTCTGATACTCCGCACATACTCTGGGTGGTAGTCTAGTCGGCGGAGTTCTTCCATTATGGCGGCAGGTTCTGTGTCTGCAGGCAGCCCCCTGATGGCCACCTTGAACTTACGCTCCGCTGGGAGCGAGTAAGAGAACCAAGCCAGGCCGGTCTCCCTTTCCAGGCCACATAGGTACCTCTGGATCACCCGATATTCCTCCTCGTCACCCGGCGGGAAGCGAATTCCAGCCTGGTACGGGCGGGCAATCGGTGGGCGGCCCAGAAGGTTGCCTAGGGCCAGTTTGGCAATCTTTCGACCACCAGCGGAGGGTAACGCAGCTTCTTCTTCCCTTGCCCCGTAGCGGCAGCAGCCGCCGGGGGCGACGTCCGGCCAGTCGCGAACGATTGGCCCGTGGTGTTGGTGGTGTTGGTGACGGACTGTGGGGTGCGCTGCTGAGGACGCCTCTTCGCCTCCTCCAAGTCGTCTTCGTCGTCCGGGCTTCTGGGACGTCGTTGGGGGCGCACCTGGCTACGCCCCTGGTTCGCTTCCTTGCTACGCCCCTGGTTGGACGTCGGTCGGTGGTCTGCTTCTTCCGCCTCTATTTCATATTCCGATGCCGACATGTCTGACTCCTGCGGAGAGAAACATGCCGACATCATCATGGCGGGGGAGTCTTGGGCCGCGCATTTCGGCGGCGTCGGCGATAGTAGGGCCATCTCTGGCCGTGACCGCGATGTTGAGGCGGTGGACGCCTTCGGCGCGACGCTGTGTGTGCGCGACACGTTCACGGGCGCGCTCTCGGGCGCGCAGGTCGCGAAGGCCGGGGCGTGCAGCTCGGCAGGGGCGCGCGGTTCGAGCGCGGCTCGACGGCGCCGCGGGTCTCGTGGGTGCTCGGGACGCGAAACGGCGCCACGGGGTTCCGGTCGCGTCCTACCCGTGGGCTTCACGTACACGAAGTCCTCTGTGGGAGCGCCACGGTCCGGTGACGAACTAGGCGTCGTCTCCGTCGTCCGCGGACCGTCTCCGGCGGGGGGCCGCGGAACTCGCGGGTGTGGGGCGCGTGTCTCGGACGCGTCAGGCGGCTCCTGTGCGGCGGCGGCCTCGTCGGGTTGACGGTATAGGTGGTCAATCATGGCCGATCTCTCCGCTTTTTCAGCTTCGGGGGAGTTGGTGGCGTTCAATTTTTCGAGCGCGTATATAACGCGACTTCTTTCCGCGGCTTTCTCGGGTGTGATGGGCGCACTGTCAGTTGACGGACGCGGTGTCGGTTCCGTCGCTGAAGTGGCTGGCGTCTGCTGATCCTCCGGGGACCCGGTGGAGCTGCGTTTGGAGCCTTTCTTCTTCCCTGCCATGGTGGTCTTCTGTTTCAAGTCCTCAAAAACGAGTCAAATTCTTCGCAACCGTAAACTTTTTGCAAGATGGACGTCGAATTTCTCGAGGTACCCCCCAGTACCGCCGCAAATGCGAACCGGGGTCCGCACTCACGACGATAAAAAGAGGTACCGAGCGAGGGTAGGTTCGTGCGAATGTACCTGACGCGGCGAGCAGTGCTACGAGCGACGTCAGGCAGTGAACTTGGGCGAATCCCTGACTGCTCGGGGCCGCGTCGGCCCCTTATATAGGTACGCGAGGCGGCTAACGTAAACGTTGTGTACGTTAGTGGTTAGTGGCGTCCCGACTCCCGAGTTCCCGACACAGCAGTGTTGTGTGGTTGTGTGGTTGTAGACGTTCGGTGGTGCTACAATATTATTTATATTGTAAAATATTATGTTGAAATTAAGACATTGGTTTTGCCTTTTGTATGTATGTACTATGTAATGATAAAAATAGTTTCAACGCTTTTTACATAATGTTGTTAAACATTACAATTACAGAGTCTGTGTACTAGTTTAATATATAATAATATAAATACATAGATTTTAGATTCGAAATATGATACAAATTTAGTATTTATTTCAATGGACATACTCACTCATTTGATTTGCTTTATTTAAATCAATTTCCAACTTTGCTATTCCCGCGGAGTCCAGGTAAGCATGATTTCTATTGATTTGGACCCGGTTTATCTCACACTAATCAATTATTTACAGATGCAACGCTCAGCAATCATCCTCGCTGCGGACAGCACGAAGTACCGAAGGGGAGTGGCCGTGCGTTTCGCAGTGGGGACATTGTGCATCCCTATTGGTCTTGTGAGTACCAAGCAGCATGACATAAATCGAGTTGTCTGTGATGAATATTTTGATTAACATTCGTGTCATACTCGGTGGCATAACACGCCTGTCCCAATATTTTTAACCGACTTCCAAAAGGAGGAGGTTTTCAATTCGTCTGTATGTTCTTTTTTTTTGTGTTTGTTACGCGATTTCTCCGCCACTTGTGAATAGATTTTGATGATTCTTTTTTTATTTCGTAGGCGATACTCAAAGATAGGCAGTAATCAAAGGTGGTCCCATATAAATTTTATCGAAATTGATTCTTGATTTTTTTGCAAAATAATACAACCGACTTCTAAAAATTGCAAAATATCTTTAATTTTGGAATTTGTATCAATTATCGAAGAAACAAAATACAAACACCGACTTCCGAAATTAAAGTTACTTTGCAAATTTTATAAGTCGGTTGTATTTTTTGTAAAAAACGTTTTTTAATTTTGTTTCTAATGAAATTGTTGTCTATGTTTTATCTTAGTCATTTCTTCTAATTTTTAGAAATTATTAAATCACATACATTATACGGTGGCAGAGTGATCAGTTTCTTAGAGGTGGTACTCTACAGGGCCGTGCGATGGTGGAGCATGTCCCCTTCCCTTGAGGGGAAGCCCACTAGGGGTCAAAGTTACATTCTATCAGCTACTAGAATTGCTAATAGAATGACACTTTGAGCCCTAGACTCATTTGCTTTACAAAGTGACATTCTACCATCTGCTAGAACTGCTGATAAAATGCCTCTTTGTCTAGCCTCAGGATCATTGAATGTTTTGGTGTACAATAAATTATATAAATAAATATATTTTATTGAAATAATGTCCGACGGAAACAACATTTTAAACCGAAAAGTTTTATTCTTTCATGTATATACGTAGTTAACAACTAAACTTTGCTTTCAGGTATTCCGTTCGAAATAATTAAATCGCAAAGAGGGAAGGACCTGAAATTAGTAGGCGGGTCTCTTCCAACAAGACAGAATGTCGAGCTAAACTGAAGAAGAGTTCCACTGGCGCCTTAGAATTTGTAAACAAACACTGCCACCCACCAAGACAGTTTTACAGAAACAGAAAAGGCCACATTATATTAAAAAGGAGAAGTAAGTTAGCCGAAATTCGACTAGGTTATGAAAGGCATTAAAAAAATGGAATATCAAGGTTTCTAATGGAGCGACTGCTATCTGAATTAAAATAAACCTTGATAATAAATACCGATATTCTGACGGCAGAGCAGTTGGACTGGGGCTGCCTATTTACACCACCCATCGTTACACATGTTACAGCATCAGAGTCTATAGGGAACGTGCACGGCGTAGTCTGTGCCATCTAGTGGAGTAAATTCGAAACTTTTACCCTTTAGAAACTTGTCATTGCCATTTCATGTCATATATGTATAGGTACACACACGCATCATGCACACATGCAGCACGCGTAACGTAGACTGCCATCTATTGAGTGAAATCCGCAACTTGTACTGTAGAAATACTTGACATTGACATTTATGTGGCGCCATATATTCACAAGTAGCCAATTATTTATTATTACGATTCTTTATTATTAAATGCTCTGTGAGAAGAGAATATTAAAATGAATATACATTGTTGTTTTAATTTTTACTACATTATAATTTAAGATAACAAAATTACTTCTTGGCAACAATAATTCATATAGCGCTCACGTAGGCCGTGTCACAGTTTGAAAGCGATACAAGAATATTAGAAGTTGGTGTTAA
Source organism: Polia nebulosa (assembly GCA_951329385.1). Taxonomy (NCBI): domain Eukaryota; kingdom Metazoa; phylum Arthropoda; class Insecta; order Lepidoptera; family Noctuidae; genus Polia; species Polia nebulosa. The sequence goes on from OX589615.1 coordinate 10,331,827, forward strand.
TTGAAAAACCATCCCACAAACAAGTGAACACAACTCACTTTTTTTTCTTTTTTTTTTTAGTGTGACTGTCCGCTTCCTATTTGTCAAACTCAAAACGCATGCATAAGGCGATCTTTTCTAATACGACTTTACGTTTAAACTTCTAATAATAAATTTTATATTCAATTTTATTTATCTTATACTGTGACGTAGTTAAATTAAATGTGAATAAAAGATAAAGCTTTTAATTTTACGTTAAAACTTTTAACTGTTAAGACACGGCTTGAAGACTACTGGTCTGCCTCCCCTATCTTATTTTGTACTCCAGGTTTTAGCGCACACATGTCTTTCAACAGATTTGTACTTTTAAGTAAATTTTTACATTTTGTAAACAATGACGACATGTGTACTCTAGATTTGGAAGGCTCCGAGGCACGATTGTTTAAGATACGACCACTGCTGTCACACCTGAACTTGAAATTTCAACAGTAGGTATTATATTCTAGACGAAAGTCTTTTGATGTGGAAAGGCTGGCTGTCGGCCAGCTTATCCCCAACAAAGCTGCAAACGGAGGCATCAAGAGCTATGAGGTTTGTGAATCTCGAACCGGCTACCTATGGCGGTTCGAGGTTCACGCTCATAGCAAGTCTGCACCCAAACCGCTAGAGCCGTAAAATCCACTGCAGAAAGTTACGCCGGCAATCGTGTTGCGGCTTACACTAGGTCTGGAGCACAAAGGTTACACACTGTGGATGGACAATTTTTACAATTCACCAAGTCTCGCTCGACGACTTAAGTCCTTTTTGGGCTTTGATTGTGTAGGAACCCTCCGGACGGATCACCATTGCCTTCCGGAGGCCCTGCACAATCTAACCAAGGGCCGCATGCGCAAGGGAAAAATAACTGGTCTTACCTCGGGGGATGTCGATGTCATGGTATGGAGAGATGCTAACCGAGTGGCTATGATCTCTACGTACCATGGCAACGCCGTCCAAGCAGTCCGAGGATCCACCAAACCCATCCTGATACATGATTACAATATCATGATGGGTGGGGTGGATAAAAAAGACCAGTTATCGGCCATGTATCCGGTTGAGTGGAAACGAACGAAGGTCTGGTACAAAAAACTGTTCAGAAGACTCTTAAACGTCTCCGTTTTAAATTCCCTCATTATTCATCGCCACAATTCTTCATCATCATCTTCTTCTTCTTCTCTGTGTCACCGCAAGTTCCGTACCTATTAGTCTTATAAAATCTCTTCTTTCTAAATATTCGACCCCTACTCCATCTCTTCCTCGTGCTATCCCACAGAACATGAGCCACCATCTGGCCATGTTCCCGATAGGGAAAACCCAGCGGATGAGGCGGTCATGCTTGGTTTGCAAAAAGTTTGTGCAAATGTTCTGTGTCGGTTGCGACAAAACTGTCTGCTTTGACCCCTGTTTCCTCACCCTTCATACGAAATAATTTATGTAAAATATATTTATAAATATATATATTTCTTTGGTATCTATATATTTATATATATTTTTTGGACCACACCTTTGTTCGTTTCATTGACAGCGAATTGATTGTTTAATTTTTTAACTAGTTCAAAGTAAATATTGACGGTATAGCGTGATATAGTGGATTTTCTGATGCGGTGTGATGCCTTTGTTTGCAGTCTTTTATCATTTTTTTTGTACTAATTTAAAGTAAATTATGACATTGTACCGTGTTATTTAGTGATTCTTTTTCTGACAATATTTTCAAATTTTTCCAAAAAACAAAACTCGTCTATCGCAATGTTTCATTTTGTCAGTTTTAATTTAGTCATTTTTATTACAAGTTCATAATTCAAGTTCAGATGTGACAATATTGAGCCGTATCCATACTATGTTAGCATGTACTTGTGTGTTTTTGTCATGAAATTGTTCTTATTACTGGTTGATTTCTGGAATGTTTTTCTTAGGCAACATTTTGTGCTGTGTGTTTTCCATTAGTTAATATCATATCATCATCATGTTGATTGTGAAATAAGGTTTAGAATAAATGCAATAGTACTTGCTCTGTGATTCAAATTCTGAAAGGGTTTTTTTTAGCGCTCTTTTTCAAGTGTTTGCATTGTGACTCATTGATGGTAAACTAAATAATTCTAACAGCTAACACTTTGTCTGAGATAAGATTGTGTACCAAACTATGTAATAAGATACTATCTTAGGCCACTTGGCTAACAGAGTTCCCGGAACTGAAGTGTAATATTTTTGTAAAACTTGTGGTATGAATAAAATGTATGGGGAGGTGTGTTCTTTTAATTGATTATTAATGTGAAATAGGGTACATATATTTATGTAAATAAAATAAAAACTTTTTAAAATAATGGTTTATTTTTTTTTATTTATATCTACTTTTGTACAATAAACAGGAAAAATTTTGCTCACGCTGATTTAAAAGTAGAATTAACAATATATTACAAGGCAAAACTGGATGTCTGTGACTACCGCCGGACCACCAACGCTAATCGCTTTCTTATTTGATCTCTGAAGTTTTGTATGGGAGCCATATATGAAACTTATATTGTTGGAATCGTTAGGAAAATAAGCTATCACATTTAAAATGGATTAGTCCAGTTTTGATCTCCGTGACTACCGCCAGATCACCCGCCAATCGCTTCCATATTTATTTGGTAAATAATTAGTACTCAATTGATATTAATAAGTACTCGAACAACCGAATTGGTACTTTAATAGTAAGTATTCGAGAAAATCGACTTTAAAGGTGAATCGGCGGTAGTCGATGAGTGCCGAAAAAGGGGGCATGCTACAGCTATTCTAAGTATACCAATAATTAGTACTAGGAATAGTAATATAGATATTTGTTACTATTCCGACGTCCATAAATTTATGTGCACGAGTGTATATCTACTTAACAGTTCAATACCATTGACAACTTAATTTGGTCGGGTTATACGCGGAGATTTAGTATGGAAAAGTAATGGAAGCTAATTTCTCTTAAAATACAACACTTAGGAATCTGAATATTCAGTCACTATACCTTCTTTATGGGTATAAATTTTTGTATAAATTTGGGAAAAAATCACGGAGTTTTTAATAGAGAAATATTAAAAAGAAAATTTAACACCGTGACTACCACCAACCCACCAATGGCATGGTATGTCTCGTAAACTACTGGAGTACTAATTTTGAATTTTGGGTACTAATTTTATCTTGCAGGGTACTAATATTCTATGTAGGTTTACGGCAAGCTCCTCAAACTTTTAATCAACATTGAAAGTCGTGGCACATATTACGTCGTGGTCCTGCTGAACGAGCGCGCGTAAGTAATCATCGTTGATTTCTCGATAAATACAAATGTTTCACTTTGATTTCTTTACAATATAAATCACGTATAAGGCTACTAATTATTTGTGTACTTAATAATAGCTGTAGCATGTCCCCTTTTTCGGCGCTCATGGTGGTCCTGCTAAATGGAGCGTGACTACTGCCATCCCACCTTCAAAGTCGATTTTCTCGAAAACTACTAAGGTACCTACCAATTCTGTAGTTCGAGTAACAATTAGTACCAATTGAGTACTAATTATTTACCAAATATGGAAGCGATTGGCGTTGGTGATCCGGCGGTAGTCACGGACATCAAAACTGGACTAATCCATTTTAAATGTGATGGCTTATTTTCATAAGGATTCCAACAACATAAGTTTCATATATGGCTCCCATACAAAACTTCAGAGATCTATCTGCCCGCGCCTTTTCCCAACTATCTTGGGGTCGGCTTGCAGTCTAACCGGATGCAGCTGAATACCAGTTTTTTACATGGAGCGACTGCCTATCTGACATAGACAACCCAGTTACTGAGTATTACGACATCCCTTGGTAAGACTGAAAACTTAGATGTCGACGTTTTAATCACACGCGCCGTTATCGCATGACGTCACCCGCATGGCGTCACAGATCTGCGATTTAGCGAAAACGGCCGCAACGCCTGAGTACGGCTGGGTGGTGTGCTGACGCCAAAAACTACAATAATAATCAAATTCAAAAATAAAGTACTTCTGAGAATAAAGAATTTTTAATTTTTTCCTCTCTTTTTAGGGTTCCGTACTCAACTTTACTTAGTAAAACAACTTGGATCATGAACAAAGACTATAATATTCTCACAAATTACGACTCTCTTACACAAAGGTTTAATCCGTCAGGCCCCGGAATCAGTGGCGTAGCTACCTTGGGTGACACCCGGTGCGTAATGTGTCACCGCACCGAAAGTTAAAAGCAATAATAAGGTGATAGCTCCAGGGTAACCCGCGAAATTCTAAGTCAAAGTTAGAATTGATGTCAAATTAAGTATTTCATGAAATCATGATATTTGGCCTCAATTCTAACTGAAAGACTTGTATTGAAGATTTTAATTATTATAATTCTATTAATACATACGTGCTACGGCCGCGAATCAAATTTTGACCAAGATACAACTTGACACTGACCTGCAAATTACAAAAAACGTAAGAAAATTTGAATGTCGCAGGCTGTCCTGGCGCTTTCACCTTAAATTTAAATTTAAAACATTTAAGGTATAAAAAAAGACATTAAAAACGGGATTTTAATTGTAAGATATTTTGTTTTGTGTATTACAAAACAAAATATCTTACAATTAAATCATGTGTATATGTGTGTGTAATCATGTGTGTATGTGTGTGTGTGTATGTGTGTCATATGGGTGTGTGTGTATTACAAAACAAAATATCTTACAATTAAAATCTCTTCTTTCTAGCTTTGACAGCTGCAAACACGGAAATGACTTCTTTAAGATTTTTACATTCACAGACGTACTGAATGACCTTATCCTCTTCCTTCCTTTATTTTTGTAATAGTCCTTAGTAGCTTTTTCCTTCATAGGGTCACCTTTATCCCAAAACGTAATTTCAAACGCAAAGGGGAATGCACATTTTACGGGGCACCGGTGCGGGCGTGTTCCCTGAGGCGGCGAATAGCTTGCCGGTTGAACGCGTCCCAAAGGGTCATGGCCATTCGGCTCATCCGAGGATACCGCACGGTCCTGTGAGGCGGCGAGCCTCCTTGCCGAACTGTCGCCATGGGATCTAGAGGCCCGGGTCATCGCGCAACGCCGGGGCGAAACTCTGCTGCCGCGACACCTCGCGGCTCGGCGGACGGAGCTCCGGTAGGATCTCATGGCGACATGGAGACAGCGACTGACGCTGGGCACGCCAGCATTGTGGCGGTAGTGCCCCTCTTTGAGGAGTGGCTGGAGAAGCGTCACGGCATCCTCACCTTCCGCCTGACGCAGGTCCTCACCGGACACGGTTATTTCGGGAGGTTCCTACATCAGATCGGGCGGGAGGAACCGCCCGGGTGTTACCACTCTGCGCGGATCGCCCAGAGGACACGGTGGAGCATACGATGGAGATCTGCCCCGCTTGGGCAGAGCACCGCTGTGTCCTCGTGGATGCGATAGGTGGCGGTGACCTCTCGCGCCCGGCCCTGGTTCAGGCCATGGTACGGAGCGAGAGGGAATGGGAGGCAGTCGCCGCCTTCTGCGAAGCAGTAATGCTCGCGAAGACGGAGGCGGGACGCGTGAGGGAAGCTCAACGGAGTGGTCCTCACGGCCTCGGCCGCTACCACCACAGGAGAGGTACTGGGCATACTGGGCGTAGGACGTCGGGAGACGATCTCCGGCCCGGTAGACCTGGGCCTGCGGACGGCGAGCAGTGGGTAGCTCGCCATCCGATCAGCACCAGGCCCGTGAGTCGACGGCGCGTAGTGTTCCACGAGCGCCTCAAAGAGATGATTGTCAGCCACCACTGACGGGACCCATCGTGGCCGGTGCCTGCATGCCTAGGGGTAGCGTATAAATTCTGAAAATGAGTTACCGCACCCCTGGGCACTCAGGCAAGGAAGGAACAGGGGTGGGTTTTAGTCAGTAAGAGTCTGACACGCCCTCCCGCTCCACCTAGAGCGGGAGAAGTCATTGGATGATTTTCCACCACCGAAAAAAAAATAAAAGGGGAATGCACATCTGCCATACAAAAAATGCCAGAAATGGACAGAAACTACTAGTAGTTCTTAGAATAAATAATGTATAGTGAAATTATTCTTCAGTTTTACGTTTTTTGCAATTTGCAGGTCTGTGTCAGGTTGTATCTTGGTCAAAATTTGATTCACGGCCGTAGCAAGTATTTAGAATATTATAATCATTCATATCATCAATACATCTCGCATTTGGAAACAATTCTATTATTCGTCAAGTCATTGAACTCCTTAGTGGTTCTAAGTTGAGCTATTCGATTATTGACTAATGCTTGCACTGACTGGACAGGTCCACTCAAATAATGTGTGGTTCTTTCTTCAAAATACTAATGACAGACACTAAGCTGCATGGTCCTCATATAGCATAATGTGAACACGAGAACTATGTAAGTATGTCGTTATATTCATGTAGATTTATGATTGTCTGGCAGTTTGAATATTTTTGCGGCCTACCCAAATGTCCAAGTACTTTGTTATTGTTCGTCGGTTCGCTGAGCTCCTCAAAGTTATGAGTTGAGCTTCACGAAAACTGACAAATGCTTTTTTTTAATTTTTGTGGGGTGGGAAATCATCCAATGACTTCTCCCGCTCTGGGTGGAGCGGGAGGGTGTGTCAGACTCTTACTGACTAAAACCCACCCCTGTTCCTTCCCTGTCTGAGTGCCCAGGGGTGCGGTAACTTATTTTCAGGATTTATCCGCTATCCCTAGGCATAAACTTTGACCTCTGAGTTTGTTTTGGTGTGTCTGATTCATACAGCATGATAGGTTTTATAATAACAAATAATTGGTTTGCATTAATATTGACAGGCGCAGATTATTTTTAATTAGATTTACCTACTTAGGTACGTTAATTTAGTATTATTCGACCTGTAGGTAAATGATAAATGATGTTTATTCAGTAAATAGGTTACAAGGAACACTTTTACACGTCAATGTTTTTTGTCAGTTTAAGCTAGATGAGGCCGGTGTTTCCTAGCTGACTACCCTGAGAAGAAACACCGAAACAAACTCAGAGGTCAAAGTCTCTTTTAGTGTTCAAATCCATACAATGTGTACTGGTTAAATCATATGAGAACCATGTACGTTTATGTCTGGGATGAGCTTTATGAAGAAAGCAACACACGAATTCGAGTGGACCTGTCCAGACAGTGCAAGCATTTGTCAGTCAGCGCGAAGCTCAACTCAGAACTTTGAGGAGCTCAACGAACCGACGAACAATACCAAAGTAAGGACATTTGAGTAGGCCGCAAAAATACTCAAACTGCCAGACAATCATAAAATCTACATGAATATAACGACATACATAGTTCTCGCATTCACATTATTCTATATGAGGACCATGCAGCTTAGTGTCTGTAGTGGTCTTTTGAAGAAAGAACCAAACATATTTGAGTGGACCTGTCCAGTCAGTGCAAGCATTTGTCAATAGTCGAATAGCTCAACATAAAAACCACTAAGGAGCTCAATGACATGACGAACAATACCAAAGAAAATACATTTGGGTAGGCCGCAAAAGTACTCAAACTGTCAGACAACGTTGAAAATTACTGTAAAAAGGAGGAGAAAATAATAATAATAACCCACATAATCCTCACATTTACAATAATTAAGTAATAAAAAATAAATAAAAATATAATACTTTACAAAGTAAATATTTGTGTCAAACAAAATAGTAATCATAATATGTCAATCAAAAAATAAAAAATAAATATAATACTATACAAGTATTCATGTCAAAACGAATATTAAAAAAAAATATACCTATATATAAAAAATTTCATCAGTAAGTAGTACATATGAAAACAATGGCTCATGTAAGTATATCATTGTTGAAGCAGCTCAATCCCACGCGTTTTTGTCCTCAAGAAAGTCATTAATTGTGTAAAAAGCTTTCTGGTATGTAGGTATAGATCGAATAATACTGATAACTGTGCACTAGTTGTTTAGAATAGTTCGATATGGATTATTTGATGATTCGTCTTTGGCTTTAGTCACTTACTCATGTCAAATAAACATGTCTTCCCTTAGATCTATGGCGGACAACAACAAACAATACGTTATGTGATCGTTATATTTTTACCCTAGTTAAACAAACATAAGAATAATTTCATTAGACTTACCTTATTCTAAATAGAATTATGGACTATTAGTAGTTTCTGTCCATTTGAGGCATTTTTTGCGCTTTCCTCTTTGAATGCTATCTGTAATACCTACTTCTTCTTGTCATCCACAGAACAAAAAAAAAACAGTAGAACTCGCAAGGGGGCGGGGCCCGCGTACCACGAGTTTTGCGGAGTTCCACATATTATTTCTGCTCCGCGCACACTCCACGCGCATCAGTCTTGTTGTTACAACCATTACGGTGACAAAAGCTTGAAAAAAAATACGAAAATGCCGTATTGTGCTGTTTTAGAATGTAAACACGATAGCAGAACCAAAAATGTATCAAATGGTGGAGTATCATACCATCGGTAAGTCATAATTTACTTTATTTCGATTAAAATTTGAAAAATAATATTATAAAACAAGACAAATAAAATTTTACTATAATTATAGAAAATAAGGTCTACAATCTCTTAAACTCAAACATATTATTCTCGAAGATTCCTACTACTACGCTAGTATTATATTATCTGCTACTATGCTAATGTCACAGTCAGCTACTCAATTAGGGATTTCTGTTATCGATAATGCGTTGTCGATATTTTGAACTTAGTGTTCTTTGACATCGGGAAAAATTTACCCAGTGTTTTTTTGGTGATTCAGTATCAGTATAGAACACTTCCATGAATTGTTAATACCTTGTTTTTTCTTTGGTAGAATTACTCAATTTCGGAAGTTAACAAAGTTTGAAATAAGTAATGGTAATCTATTCGTAATGTTCTTATCAAGAAAAGGTTAATCGAGCAAGTGTAATTCACAAAGTCTCGAACCTATAAAAAAGTGCGTTTAGTATTATTTTGTGACTTCAGATTTCCTCAGGATCCAGACAGAAAAGAAAAATGGATTGAAGCTACTGGAAGGCAAAGTTGGTTTCCTGCAAAAACTAGTACAATTTGCTCGGATCACTTCGTAGACATAGATTTTTTAATGAAAAGCGGAAAAAAATACCTAGCCTACACAGCAGTGCCAAAACAAAAAATTGTACATTTTCAAGTAAGTAAATTATGTTATTATTTCTTTATCATCCTAAGGACAATTCAATCTGCCAAGCCTTTTCCCAGCTATCTTGGGATCAGCTTTCGTCGGCACTCGACAGTCTAACCAGGTGCAGCTGAATACCAGTATTTTACATTGAGCGACTGCCTATCTGACCTCCACAACCCAGTAGCTGCGTAATACGATACCCCTTGATAAGACTGGTTGTCAGACTTTCGGGCTTCTGACGACCCGCAACGACTGTCAAAAATCCACGATTGATAGCTTGGACAAACGACTTAACGTGCTTTTCAAAGCACGGTGGAGTTTCGGTATAAAAAGATGGTCACCCATCCATTGACCAACCCTGGCAATCGTAGCTTAACCTGATGGATCTACTTGCACGGCTGTTATAACTTCTTTAGCACGAGCAAGGACAATATTCTGTATCAAATATATGCAATTTGATAATTTTACAGTCATAACGTCTCATAACATTATGTTTTTTACTCATTTTGTTTGAAATTAGTGATATACTTGAATTTTACATGTAATACTGTTATTTTAAAAGACTTCAACTCAATTTTAAATATTGTACTACAAGAAAATATAATTATGACATAGTGAACCGAACGCGAGAGCGGCTGTTTTTTTTGGCTTATGTGTTAGTCTGACACCTAAGATCTATCTATATACCTGTCAGTAGGAAGAAGTGTACCCGTAGTAACTAATCAGTTGTGTATCTTTCTATCATTAGAATAATTTTAAAAATCGGATCAGTAGTTTAACATGACAATTCTTAATTATACTTTATATAAATCGTAAGTGTTATGCTTATGATAAATTTATATAAATCAATCAATCTAAAATCTAATCTAATAATATTTATCGGAACAAGCTATTGATTGTTTTTTGTTTGAAATAAAACGGAATGTCGATATAAAAGGCAACGACAGTGGTACATCCCTTGAGGAGGACGAATAGACGACGACCTCGTTACGGAAATATCAATCTTATGGTTAAGTGATACAGCTTGAAATTGAATGCATTTAATATAGTGACATCTAGAGGCGGGTAGCGTAACTTGCTCATTAAATTATTTCGTGTGCTCGTTAAATGGAAAAGGTAATAAATTCTTAAAAATAGTGCTTAATAAACGACTCTATGTCTATAGTGATGTGGTTTATTTTCAAATAAGCGACGACTGACATGTTTCCTACTTTGTTTCAATAATAAATTACCAATCACACCAAGAATTTCTTAGTGTTACGAAACACAATTAACCTGTATTTGTGTGAGTTTGGGAACGCTGGTTCCATCTGGAAGTGCCACTCTCGCGTCGCGCGCGTTTTACAAATAAGCGGAGATGTTCAACATTAGTTCATTCGCTATCAGAGTCTTGCCGTGATACGTCGTCTCTAAAATACGTAAAATATTAGAAATTATGCCTTGTTGTGCGGTTTTGACGTGCAAAAACGATAGCAGAAAGAAAAATGTATCTTGTGGTGGGGTATCATATCACCGGTAAGTATTAAACTTGGCTAATTTGCAATATATTTGATTTGAATGACAATACCACTTTTTATTACTTCAATGCAAACTAAAACAACCTTATAATTATTAGTGCAAAGTCTAAATCTACTTGCTTGCTAGCTGAAAAATTACAATATATATTCTAGTAACTTCGACGCTACTTAGGGATGGGACACATCCATAAAGTAGATCAGTATCGATTTTTTTTTTTACAACCTCTTCATTTCATAATTGGCACCATCATTTAGAGAATTTATTTCGGACGGTTTATGTGTATAATTCATTAATATTTATCTAAGATTGCAAAGAAATCGATATTTTAACAACACGTAGCTTGCACCCGTCTGAAGCAGGCGCGGGTCGCTCTCGCATTCATTTATCATAGTTAGTAAAGATAACTTAATATCTTAGCCGTAATACGTCCACTGCTGGACAAAGGCCCCAAAATAAGTAATAATAAAGTAAATAAATATTTCAGTTTTCCCAAAGATCCTTTTGCTAAGGAAAAATGGATAGAAGCTACGGGAAGACAGAACTGGATGCCATCTAAATTAAGTACGATATGCTCAGAGCATTTCGAAGACAATAATGTACAAATTTCAAAGAAAGGATATAGATCTTTGAACGAAAAAGCAATACCTACTACGAAAATTTTAGTGTTTAAGGTACGATCGTTCTTGAATTGATTTTTATGTATTAATGAATTATTCATCATTTTCTTGACCTTGTCCCATGTTATTTGAGATCAGCACGTGTACGTAATACGTTTTTATCTTCAATTCCTCCTGTCAGCAGTTACTCTATCAATTACCTCTATTCTTTTTCTATGAAGCTCTTTTAGTCATCATGTAATACTTTTTTTTTAATATTTTAAAGGATCAAAATAATGCTGAAAGAAATGAGCCAGGTCCTTTCAGGAAACAGCTCCAAGGAACGCCAGCATTGTCAAGTTCTATTATTGGGACACCAACTAAGAAGGCCCGCCAAGCAACAGACTCTGATTTAATTAGCAGTCCTACTGATTCAACTCCAAGAAAAAGAAAAATAAGAAAAAAGTTACAGTGGACTCAAAGTAAACTTAACAAACAACATTTAAAAATCAATCGTTTACAAAGTATGAATCGTAGATTAAAAAGAAAAATCAGGAATATGGAAGAACTTCTTAAATCTTTACAGAAGAAGTTTGCTATGAAAAGTGAAGACCTTGATAACTTAAAAAACACCAATGTGAAGGTAGGTCGTGTAAATGTTGGTTGTTTGGTGATACAAATAACCAACATTTACATTTTCACTTTCGCTTTCATCACTTGTTAAAATTAAACATGAAGCCATCAAAACGGCAATTATTAAAACAAATGTGTTATTTCAAGGTCAAAAAATATTTTAGTACCTACTATCTACCATCGTTACTTAGACCTTTTAAAGACAACCAACTTTTTCCATTACTTAAGATTTGTATGTTATTACATAGCAAATAAAATATATTACATCGATATTGAAATATCGATATGTCTACATCTTTAGCTGAGTAGCAAAAGTGATAACATGTGCATGCGAATATGACATCTATTTATAAGTTTAGCGTTCTAAATTGAATAATTTGGTTACCGCGCCATCTTGCGTTGAGTAGCTGAACTCGTTGTAAATTGTACAAATTTAGTTTATGTAATAAACGTGTATAATGATTGTGACAGGTAACCTAATAACAACTTTCGATGGTTGTAATAAGAAGTAATTTTTGACAGCAATAAATGGATGATTTTTCAAAGTCCAATTAGATCACGTTTTTTATGTGTTTAACGTGCAATTTTATTTGTAAATGTATGAGTTTGGTGACACTGGTCCCCGTGATTAGGCAGTGTTAGGGCACTTCCACTGTTTTTTCTATTCCGTGGTTCTGATACTAATGAAGCGCTTAGCGATGTCTACTGTTTTTTTTGTTCTGTACTGGGCGTGAGTCACGTGACAGTTCTCTCCGTAGGTAATGTCCTTGCCATTCATTTTGCACGAAGCCGGAGCGTTAGCGCTATTATAAGGGCGCTTTCAATTTAGACGGTTGGTGCCGGACTGCTGCAGTCCGGGTATCGTACTGCGCACGGGCGGTTATGATTTTTCATACAAAATGTCTCGACGCAAGGTCGTGCGAGTGATGTGCGGAGCACGTCCGTTGGCGGAACGGCAACAATGCATACCCTTTGCCGAGACATTTTGTGTGAAAAATCATAACCGCCCGTGCGCAGTACGATACCTGGACTGCAGCAGTCCGGCACCAACCGTCTAAATTGAAAGCGCCCTAAAAGTTATTTGGCTAAGGGGGGGGGCTGTTGTCATCGTTTTTTTCCATACGGCGCGAGCGCCCGTCAAGGTAGGACGTGTATCATTTTTTCCCACGCCCCGATTATCGAGCGCTCGTATTGTGAACGCAGTATTGTACTACGACCACAACATTTTGATTCTCAGTAAACTTATTAATTTTCATAAGGTAAGAGTTTTGTTTAGTATCAAGTAAAGTATTATTTTAGTAGTTTGTATTGTAGAATAAGATGTAATTTCGTTTTATTAGTTTTAGCAATGGGGCGCAAGAGATGTGTATACCATTGTATCAAAAAAAGGAAACGGAATAATTCTGCAGCCTTAAAGAAAGCAACAGAAGCGAGGTAGATATTTTTTTGCATATCATATACGAAAAATCGATCAATACGGACCAGAAATATAATTACTTTTTTATAAAACTCTTCAAAATATTGATGTTTTTTAGTTTGACTAATTTGAATAATCATAATAATAACTTACTTGTAAGATAAAAAATAGAAATAAATGGAATAATAATAACTTACTAGGTAGGTACCTACTTAACGAAAGTTATTAGCTATTATTTATCATTTTAGAATGAGAAATCGCGCAAATCTGGTAAAGGAGGGAGCCTTTAGAAAAGACACTGAGCCCGGTACTAGTGGAAAGTTAGATTCGGTAACAGAAATTGTATGTTTTATTAATAGTTTTACATTTAAAACATACGTTTATTAAGCAGTTCATAATATTATTTCTTAAATTTTATAGGAGAAAGAACCCGTTACATTGGACCCCGGACTTGACAATTCAATGGAACATTCGGACTCAATAGTAAATATTTTTGTACTAAGTATATTTCTTTAGTTTTCAATTTGGGTTTTGAACCGAATTACTTCAGTCAGCCATCGCCATTTTTGTTACTCTTCAAAATGATGGCGCACAATTAAACGGATAAATTAAATTTATGGGTTGAGGTCACATATACAAACTTATACAGCGTAGAGAAGATAATACGACAATAAATGAAAACACGGACAATACTAGTTTATAAGAATAAGTTTAAGCTATCAAAAATGTCCTAACATCGAAAATAAAAAAATAAAATTTTCAAACAAACTAAATGGCATAAAACTAGAAACGAAATAGAACACCATTTATAAATATGAGTTCACTAACCTGTCGTAAGAGCGGCAACAACGCGCGGTCCTGTAGCGACTTGATTTTTTAGCTTTTAATTATGGATTAATGCTCAGTAAAATTACACTGAATCACAGATTATTTAGCACAGCCCAAACATTGACAGCAAGTCTGTACTGGTGCGAAGTCTCCCGTCCTAGACGCGGATTCACGCGGCTCCAGTAACGAAGATTCTGTCTGTTCCATAAACCATTCCTTGTAAATGTACTTTAATCAGTCCACATCACATTGTACAAGAAATCCGGATTCTCGAAATGTTTATTTTCAATCCAGCGACAAAAGTTTTCCCTAACTGGTTTGTCTCTAGGTAACAATGCATGCAATTTCTTGTATTTATACGGCTTCCGTTTGTCACGTTTTAAAACTTTAAGAATAGTTGTATGGTCAACACCTGACCTGCCCTTCGCGAACTACACGTTGGGTTGCGATAAAAAAAAAACACGAAAACAATAAAAACTAAGCGTCTAATTTCGCACAATTCACTAACTGTTTAATTAAATACCTATTAAAACGTTACGTGTCCTGTCACCAAAATAAAGCGTCCAATTTCGCACTAATACCGTCGTAAATGAATTTACAAATTTAAACACGAGCGGCGGGGAAGTACCTATACGAAAGTTAGCGGCTCCTACAAACAAAGCGAGGACGCGTGACTCTTCACAGGACCGCGGCGACACACTAAGCTAAAGTAAAAGTAGTAGCAAATTTCTTCAAGAAAGCGAAGTAACAAACGAAACTAGATTTATCTCTTTCGTACACACTAAATTTTCTATTAATATTATGAGTGCATTGCAATTTCCGCATTCGTTACTTTCTTATCCAACTTTGATGACACGCTTTATGACTCTTATTACTCAGTATTAAGGTATAATTTTCACTAAATCAGATGAAAATACTAATTTGGCGAAAGTGTTTCAAGTAGCGAGTTGGCAACGTGACTTTAATGTTTTGATGTTTATACCGATGTGGGTCGTTAACCTGACAGTGTTTCCCTATTATCAGATACATCATGTAGCAAATATTAAAAATGAAAAATAATTTCCTGTGACTAAACTACTGGATATATTCAAATGATTTTTTGTATGTAGACTGAGAACGTCTTGAGGTATGCGAGGTTTAATTTATTGTCGTATTGTCATCACCACTCTGTATAAGCTATTCGTCAGTAAATAATATTATTTCTTAAATTTTACAGGTGAAAGAACCTGACGCATTGGACCCCAGATTTGACGAATCAATAGAACTTTCGGACTCAATCGTAAATATTTTTATACTTCCCATGTTTCTCTACTTTTCAATTTGGGTATTTCCAAAATTCTTATATACTTAAAGATCTTTACCTCCAAATATCTTAGCAACGCGACACTTCAGAGCACCATATTTCAGGTAATTTTTTGTTTGTGTCTAAAACTCTTATACATTATTTGTATTTCTGTCAGAATGCACTGTAAAAACTGTCGTAAGGTCTAATGTGCTTTCATTGTCCTGTAAAATAGTTCGATAAATGTAGGTACTTATAATTATAATATCTGGTAGCAGGAATATTAACAGCGCATGAAATAAATTGTTTAGATAAATTTGGGCAAAATTTACCTTTGTTAAATCAGAATCAATATTTTCATTTGGCGAATTTACTTAGAACTTATTTAGAACTAGCTGTGCCCGCGGTTTAACCCGCGTTTATAGTTACTGTGTCGTAGCGTGATGTAATAAAGTCTGTAACCTTCCTCAATAAATAGGATATACAGTGCAAAATGGTACCTACCTCGCAGAGCTACTAGCGGCGGCGGGCCAGCGCATGCGCACCCCAACATCACCCGCCTTGCACATCATGAATGTGCGCGTGGTACTTGATTAAAACTATGATATCTCCCAAAATATTCGATAAAATCAAATAATGTCAAGGGAAATTTTGTTCAAAATTAAAAACTTACAATGAATATGTATTTATTTGAATAACGATTGATATCATGTTTATAAAAACACCTTCGCAAATAATGCATTATTTTAGAACAAACTTGATTACCATAAAAAAGATTATAGTGAGTTAACCTTAAAAGATAGCAGGATAGGCAAAAGAATTTTCAAAATTGGTTCAGTAGATCCAGAGATTGCCCTCAACAACCTCACAAACTTTACCTCTTTATAATATTAGTATATATTTATTAAGAACATAGCCAAGAAAAATAATCAACCTTTAATGGGCGAATGTTTTTAGGGTTCCGTATCCGAAGGGTAACCAACGGGACCCTATTACTATTGGCTCAATTACACCTTCCGATTTCAAGGGACCCAATTTAGGAAACAGGAAGGTGCAATAGCAGTTAGAGCAGTTAGTGTCCGATTTAGTGAGATTGGGAGGTCCTGATTTGACTTCCTAAATTGTGTACGATTTAGGATAGTGTAATCGCATCACCACGATTTAGAGCTAAGTGTTGCAAATTTAGCGACTTAGTCGCTACCAATGGGCTAATAGTATTTTTAAATGTGTTTAAAATTAAATTAAATTTCCCAGAAAAAAAAATCTGAGTCCGGTCTGTTTCTTTTTTGGTCCGCTCCTGGTAGAATCAGTTTTAGAGACTTTCTAGCGCCTTTTGATACTTTGTCTAGGGGCTTGAATTTGTAAGAGTTGACAACACTGCCGATTTAGGATTCCGATTTAGGAGTCCAATTTGGGATAGTGTAATCGCTAGCTTCCTACTTCCTAGTTGGCTTGTTCCTAAATTGGGTCCCTTCTGTCTGTCCGTCTGTAAGCGGGCTGTATCTCACGATGTGTAATAGCTACACAGTTGTAATTTTCACATAATATGTATTTCTGTTGCCGCTATAACACCTTAATTTTGTAATTTATTTTTATTTTTTATTGGAATAGCGGATAAAGATATACACGCTGTGTGAAAATTTCAACTATCTACCTAACGGATGATGAGATACCGCCGATCCGATAGGCTGGTTTTTTTTAATTTTGTGGCTATTTCTAAACCTTATTCACTCATCAAAACTCGAGTCAAATCTCAAATCCAAGAAAAATTGTGAGAACGCTCTAAACGTTTTTTTTTTTTAATAATATGCTTTATACAACAAATATTTGTGTTTTTTTATTAGTCTATAAACCTTAATTCTACTGAACAATGAAGTCACTTTTGTCATAAAGGTGCATTACAAATATAACGGCTCAAGATTGTTTGGTCCGTCTCGACACTCGTGCTACACTGCTTGCAATTTGTATGTGTAGATAGCCACGCACACATACACAATTCTACCGTCTATTACCTAAACTCGAGCGCTTAGATTATAAATTGTCCAGATTCTGATTCCTAGTACGCCACCAGAACAGATAGAGAAGGTTAGAACTACTTAACTTTAGTTAGTCCGCGCCAAGCGCTCACGAAGCGAGGACGTATCGCCAACCCTCCGTCACTCCATGTACTTGCGCGCTATAATAAGTGCCTACCGCCCAGCCGAGCGGTCTCGGTCCGCCGACGGATCAATCAAATTCAGTGCGGTTTTCGCAAGCGAAGCGCGCGCACGCCGCCGCACGCCGTTCAATTTTAATAGTGCTGTTCGTTCGTACGCGTATTACGATGACGTGTGGTGCCTTATGTGCTGTAGATGGGTGTAAATCAAGCAAAAGAAGGGATAAACACCTAACATTTTTCCATTTACCTGCCAATGAAGAAAGGTAAGTGATAAATTATTACTAGTTTTTGTCGTTTACATTTTTTTCCATTCACATACCGTCATTAGAGACATATAGTCCAGTCATTATTGACATTCGAAATCGAAAATTTAATAATAATTCCAAAAGTTTTCAAACTTCGGTCAAATGAATGGTACATTGAGACAACAATAAATCTCATTTTGCAACCTTGTCCGCAGTCCGGAACATTTTTAAAATTGCAATTTAATTAATTTTTGCTGTATGGTCGTGAAAAAAATTCCAAAAGTTCTGCAAACTTGGAGAAGTTTTCGATATAAAATTTCATATCACGTATTAAATTTGCAACCAATCAAAGTGTACGGAACATTTTTTGTTAATAAAAATTAATGTTTTTTTTTATTAAACTAAAGGAAAACGTTCTAAAAGTTCTGCAAATTTGACACATATATCGGAAAAATATACCGAACGATTGTATAAATTTGCAACCTTTTACGTTGACCGGAACATGTTTATTTATAATTTTTTTTCATTCGTGGTCATTTTTTCGAGTTGAGTGATCTCGAAAAAATTACAAAAGTTTTGAAACTTGATTGCAAACTTCGAAAACATCTATTCTGATGCATTTACAAATTTGCAACCTCATACGCGATCCGTAACTTTATGCAATTTGCAAAAATGTAATTTTTTTATTTTTCACCTTCAAGAAAATTGCAAAAGTTCTGCAAATCGAGGGGACTGTTTACTTTTGGGATTAATGTCAGTATTTAAATTTGCAACCTCCCACGCAATCCGGAAAAAAAAACAAAAAATGTTCCGTACACTTGAATTGGTTGCAAATTTGACACGTGATGTAAAATAATATATTTAACACCACTCCAACTTTGCAGAACTTTTGGAATTTTGGTCTCAAGAACTGAGCAAATTATCATTTATTGCATTTTTAACAATGTTCCAGACTGCGGAACAGGTTGCAAAATTTTATAGTCTGTTTTTATACCTACCATTCCCGACCTTACATCAAAATTTGAAAACTTTTGGAATTATAATGAATTGATTGTCTTGACTGACTGGACTAATAGTTAAAAGACAGTAGGTAGGTGTGCGGACACCGGTATCCACTTAAGGCTCAATTACACCTTCCAATTTCAAGGGACCCAATTTAGGAACGATCTAACTAGGAAGTATGAAGCGAGCAATTCTAACTGCTATTACACCTTCCTGTTTCCTAAATTGGGTCCCTTAAAATCGGAAGATGTAATTGAGCCATTAGGATTTGACAGTTTAATAGGTATATACTAAGCATTAGCTTGCCTTTCAGACACAGATTTACATAATTTTGTTACATAGAAACGTTATACCACAGAATAATTAATAGTACAAGGTACAGAAGATGCACTCTTCGAAAGAAAACATTCGCATATAAACTGCTAAACTAACAACTGCAATAATGTTCATAAAACATTGCAAAGCACGGACGTGACCTTCAAAAAATGTGCCTACAAGTCCTTGACGCGCTCGTAACGAATCAAAATGCGCTTTAAGTCTGTGTAGCGAGAGTTCTTTTTCTTACGCCCGATGAAAACCTTTGAACAAGCCGCGTCTGTTGTAAGGTTACTTGTTGCGAGAAAACGAATCAAATTTATTAATCTTAATAAATTTGATTCGTGATAATTGGTAGTAGTACAATACACCTAGATATGTACAACTAGGAACTAGATATATTTTTTTATTTTGAAGGCCATCAACTTTTCGCGTGAAAACTTTCGAAAACTGCAGTGTTTATGTATTTTTGTGTGAGAGTGTTACACTCGTTAATAAAATAATAGTAAAAATAAGAGCCACTTTAAAAGTGTTGAAAACGTTATAAATTATGAAGGTACCTTTTGGGATCATTAAGAAGAGTAAAAATTTAAAAGTCGACATTTCTGTTGTTAGCTAAGCACCCATCCATGTTATAGATATTAATACATTTTTGAGGTTGATCTAGGTACCGATCTCCTTTTTTAGACCTATTCTATTTTATTATTCTTATTTTTTTCAGGCGTAAAACATGGGCTGAATTGATTGGCAGGCCCGATTTAGCAAGGCCAGACACCAAGCCTAAAAGTCATTATGTGTGTTGTCTTCATTTTGAAAAGTCGGTGATTTTTCATATACCACAGTTACGACCTGACGCTTTGCCTACAAAACTGCTGCCATCTCTTCCAACTACTTCAAGTGCTAGTACTGAACCAAAATGTAAGGAAATATCGACACAAACCAGATATTCTAATATTAATATACTATCAAATATGAACATCAAAGGCGCTGATAAAAAATCGGAGTCGGTACAGACGTCTCATAATGTTCAAACTGAACAAACTCAGACGTCAACTGCACTTTCATCTAATACACCAAGGAAAGGAAGACTCAGTAAAGAATTGAAAGTATCGGAACTAAAAAGAAGAAAACTACAGAATGATTTGGACAAAATAAAGGAAGAAGTTCAATCAAAGGAGTATCGGTAAGATTTTTGTTTTATTATATTTTAAATGTTTACTTTACAACTCTTATGATATTTTAGTTGTTGGCTGTCGTATTACGCGATAGAAACATGTCGATGTCGAGGAGTATCTTGTTTTTACGCGACTGACCCAGAAGGAAATGTTTTTCGTGCGCATTTATGTATGTAGGTATGTCCGTTCCTTTGTGACCTCCTGTAGCCTAAACGGCTTGATGGATTTTAACATAATATGATGTGTTGTTAGATTCGTCGTAATTGTGGGAGTGATATAGGCTATATACTCTTTATATAGGGTGACTGGTAATTAGTGACCGATACTTAAACACGTGATTGTACTCATGATTATAAACAACTTTCTCAAAGAAACTGTTTTTTTAATACTTATTCGTTTTTATCACAATAACAACAGTTAGAAATACGAGCGCGCGCGAGGGCAGTGACCGCCGCAATCAGCAGTTAGACGCGGTCTCGTTACTATCGTACAGAACACGGCTCGCAAGCCCGCTCGGCCGGTCACTACGTGCCGTTTTCGGTGTACCTAAGCAGTGTGGGTACTTACATGTTTCGGTTATTGCTAAATTAAAAAATAATATACAAAGATAGCGGGTTTGACTAATACTTTTAAGATGCAACGTATGTCCGCATAACTACAAAATATCTAGGAACGCACGCGCCGTAACATTAAAAGTAGGCACGATCTATCAGCTGATAGTCTGACCTCGGCAAAGGGCAAATGTACTAGTAGTAGCGTCTCACGCTCCCCCACCGCCCGCACCGCTCCCTTTGCCTCAGTGCGTCTAACAGCTGATCGCGGTGGTTATAGACTCCACGCGCGCGCGAATTTCAAACTGTTGTTATTGTGATAAAATAGAATACGTATAAAAAAAAAAAGTTTCTTAGGGAAAGTTGTTTGTAATCATGATTACAATCACGTGTTCAAGTATCGGTCACTAATTACCATTCACCCTATAATATATTGCATCTTGAAATACAAAAAAATGGGAGAGGAAGGTGTTTTTAATAATTTGTAACAATATTGGTGTCAAATAAAAGCTAGTAATATGTCATTCGAAGACATGTGACATCCACCACGCGGGCTCCTCTCTGTAAGAACAGAGAGGAGGTCTGTGCCCCAGTAGTGGGAACAATAAAAAGGCTGATGATGATGATGAATGTGTCAATACCTAATATAATATATATTAATAAAACTATAACACTTGAAACATAATAAATTGTTTAGGAAAACATAAAACCCAACTGCAAAAACACAATTGAAAAGAGAAAAACAAGCATTACAATCTAGAATTTTAGTATTGCAGTCGGGGGTTAAACCTAAAATAGGGTGTAACTTTTGTTTGTCGGCCTCCTCTACCAAAATTTTTGAAATTAAAATCTTTGTTTATCTCTTTTCAGTTGTGTTTTTGCAGTCGGGTTTTTTTTTTAATTATTTTTTTTTTTTACACGACTGATCAAAAATGACTGTTTATGTTTCTTGGGTATTTGTATGCACGCATATATTTATATGTACATTTTTTCATTCCATTCCATTCATAAAACATGTTTTCTATTTATAGGCAAAAAAAAGCTGAAATGCAGCAGGGGCAAGTAAATTCGCCAAATGAAAATATTGATTCTGATTTAACAAAGGTAAATTTTGCCCAACTTTATCTACACAATTTATTTCATGCGCTATTAATATTACTGCTACCACATAATATAAGTATATTTATCGGATCATTTTACTGTTGGTCCCATAGTAAAATTTATTCAGTTCGATGGTCTCAAACACTCCCTAAAGTTTCTTAAATGATTTTTTTAACACCTTAGGATCAAAAATTCGAACGTTATTTTTATGACCCTATTACCTACTCAATAGATAAGCTGTTCTAGGTGGTAAGTGATAACATTTAGGTACTAATAATATTTCACGAACTATAACAACAGTAATTTAATTTATTTCGGAAGTAAAGTCTCATGATGGTTTGTTGCTGGCGTCCGACGCATAGCGGCTTGCATGTGTGCGTAGCGTACTTCACTAGACGCACACGTGCGCGACCACTGCCCCGCGCCGTGTAATTTACTTAAAACTGAGCACTTCGATTTTGAAATAGCGCTCTTAACCGTTGCGTTTTGTATTGAACACGGAATCTGGAAATTCTTTAATCTAAGCTCGAGGGTTTAAATTTTGTGATTTTATTTTCTTCTTTCAGTTTAACTGATCCAACAAGTCTTATTTTTTCGAAATAAACAAGTAATCGGGGTATTTGTCGTTATCGAAAATGTAATTAAAATTCAATGTGTTACTGCACTGGTGTGGCTTTGGCTACGAATAAGTAATAAGTCAGGAAATGTAACTGCGCTAAATAAATGACCCAACAAAAGTAGTGTCCCAGTAGGCGGGGCTTAAATAAAGGTCGTGTCCAGCGCGTCATCAGTCGAACATTTTTCTTGCAAGCGAGCACACGTCAAATATTCGAGAACGTTTTCGTTTTTTTTCATTGTGAACTACAGCTGTGAATCGTCATGCCTGCATGTGTTGTGAAGTGGTGCAGGAGTAATACAAGATTAAAATGTCCAGGGATCACTTTTCACCAGTAAGTAGTAGCAAAATTATAATTATATTAAAAAATGATCAAATATGTTGTCAAACTGAGATGGTCAATACTATGCAAAATGAAGTCAGTAAATTATTGACCTAATTTAGAAGGTATTATTTTCTTCTTGATGAACTAGAATGTTAATCGATAAAATTTAGATATTTTATAAAAGTAATGTATTTTGCTTATTTGGTTTTCTTTTAGTTTTCCTGGCGATCCAATACGGAAAAATAAGTGGATAGCTGCAGTTAAGCTAGAAAGACAAGAGTATGACTGGATGCCTGTAAAAAGCAGCAGAGTATGCTCCATTCATTTTAACGAAAAAGATTTCTATAAATCAATAAAAGGATATACCATGATACACAAAACTGCAGTACCAGTTTGTACAGTACGTACTGTTTTATTATTAAAACAATTATGTTGTTAAATCAAATCTGAACTTAAGCTGTTATTTTTACGCAGATGATTCGTCCTGATCCTGAAGAAACATCAGCATCTAGAGATACTACAGAAAATGAAAAAATAAACAATAATGAACGATTACAGTTGGTAAGTAATGTAGGTTTGGCTTTCTCGACTTGTGGGAATAACTAAAGCATTAAAAATATTCAGTTCGTTGTTTTGTCGCACGTTAAAGCACGTTTAATTTTTTAGGCAAATGAAAATTCACCCTCTCCAAATTTTGTAGAGTGTGATTTACAAGAGTTGCTCAATAAAACAAATACTGCAGACCCTCAAGCGCATAATGTACAAAAATCTAAACTGGTAAGGTTTGACTATTATTTTTTGCATTTAGTATTCCTAAAGAAATATACTAACTCCTTGAAACCAGTGACCAAAACTGGATTTCTAGGACTGATTTTTGCTTAGGATTAAGGACAGGATTTTTGCATGGCTAGTAGAGGCACAAATATTGAAATTTATTTTACCGTAGGCATAAATTTAGCCAAGATCATATTGAGTTTTTTTTTTTTGAGTGATCCGTAACCACGGCCGTTGCAACAATAACCCAAACTCCTGAAAGTTTATGGGAATATGTAAAAAGACTTTACTGAACTTGAACCTCAGCTCTAAATTCATAGGCAACAGCATACCATTGGAGGATATTCCAATATTCAATTTCTCTTCGGTAATGGATAAAACCACTCCTGGATTTAGAAATAATACAGACAGCGACAGTTACTCTACTGCAGCAGGTGACAGTAAAACAGAAGAGGAGAATTGCATGGTGTTTTCAAACATGTTATACGCTTGCCGTCGCTTGCCGTCGCTTGCCGTCGCCAGAAAGCGTTGAATAAACTGTAGGCTATATAGCCGGCTTTATAACTGCAAGCGAAAATCAACTGTCCGGAATGCTTACCATTGCTCCCTGCAAATGAAAAATTGTATTTTCACAAGCTGATTAGTTTAAAAGATTTCGGTGGACTCTGGTATCCATCTGTGGTTTTGTGTCAGAGACACTACTAAGACACAATAAAAATAAATGGAAATGGAAAATCACTTACTCGAGCGAGTAATCTGTCAGTAATATCAACACATTGTGTTTCTAAAATGATTGATAATTAAGATATTCGGCGCCCACAAAAAAACAGTCACCAGACAAATAACGATAATTACATTTTTTTAATAAATTGTATAATCGTTGAAGTTCTCAGAATCCGTCTCCACTGCATTGCGAAGAAAGATTCTCTTTTAATGTCTTTTAGACAAAAACTTAATAAATTAATCACAGCACCTGGATGACTGAGCTTGGCTCGGTTTTTACACGGATAAAACGACGTTATCTTAAAATGAAACCTAGCTAAATCAATTTGGTAGCGGATAAATTCGTAACAGAGTTACCGCTCCCCTGGGCATTCAGGCAGGGAAGGAACAGGGGAGAGCGTGTCAGATTCTTACTGACTAAAACCCACCCCTGTTCCTTCCCTGCCCTGAATGCCCAGGGGCGCGGTAACATTGTTTTGAATTTTACCACAACCCTCGAAACCCCCTGCTTACTAAATTTCATGAAAATCGCTGGAACCGTTTCCGAGATTCAGATTATATATACAGGGTGTAACGGAGAGATGTGATCATATTTTATGAACTGGTTCTGCCCATGAAAATGAACAACTTTCTCTAAGAAAAAATAGAAAATTCCCAAAAAAAAAATTGGACTTTCCATAAAAAGTTATCGTCAGCCGCTCAATATTTGTATGGGAGGCAAAATTTGTTTTTTGAGCATTTCCTCAGGTTTTCTTGAATAAAGTTGTTCATATCGATGGGCAGATGAAGTCTTTAAAATATGACCACACCTTTCCGTTACACCCTGTGTATATAAAAGAATTGCTCGTTTAAAGGTATTAGATTTAGCGGGACATAGAGTTCATTGAATTGTAAAAAGTAACCCTTAAAATAAACAAACATATATTTTAGAAAAAAAAAACATTGTACAATAATAATAATAAGCCTTTTATTTCTAATCTCAAGATATTTACAACTTTTAAATGAAATAAGTGTTGTGTTAGTGTTTGTCTTATTCTAGGTAGTAGTGTTAGTGGTTTGGGTATCTGTTGGAGATGTAGTCCCATATCGGGTAAAGGCCTCCTCCATCCGCTTCCAATGCTGCCGATCTTTGGCAGGGGTCTGCCATTTTGTGCCAGCAGTCTGGGCTATAATAATAATATGTTTATTTGTACATGAAAGGAAACAAGTAGGTACATTACACATGCAGACAATAGGTTGTACAATCGAGTCGAACATTATTGGCAGATTTCCGGCCCCTAAACTAGGTACGCAGACCTGTAACTTAGGAGTCGGACATTTTTCGGTTTCCATTTTATATGATAAAATACAACCGTGACATTTCAGTTACATAATTATACACATTACATATATGTCGTCTGCCCACCGTTTGTATGGTCTCCGAACCTTTTTTTCCCCTGGTGGTCCTTTCCAGTTAGTGGTTCGTATCGTCCATCTGTCATCAGTAAGCCTTGCGATATGTCTTGTCCATCGCCACTTTAGTGCTAGTGCTTGTGTTAGAGCATCTGTCAGCATTGTCTGACACATGCTTAATTTTTGTACTTCGCACCTTGTGAATTTTTCTTATTCCTAGCGTGCTCCTCTCTTTAGAAAAACAAATCGTAATCGTAACCGTAATCGTAATCTTATCATAATCATAATAATGATAATATTATTACATTCTTTTTTATTTTCGCATTTACTCTCGCTCTGTCTCTTTCTATTCCCCCTCCCCAGGAGCGTTAAACGTTTAACGCTTTTTTGTTGGAAGTCGCATAACTAGTATAACTTCAACATTGTACAATATTAATGTTTTATTATTGACTTGTTCCGGTCCACTTATTGCATAACATCGTCCACGTCGCTATGACTCAGCTGTCATAGCAGACATTTCAGCACGCGCGCGAACCAATCCCGGCTTTCATTCTGAATTTAAACCCATCACCAAAGATGTCTTTTGGAAATGTACTTTTTTGTAACCTCGGTCGGAAATGATTCGTATTTTGAATGATACGTCGTTTTGGTTGGAAATAGGGCCACTATTTGAGTAGACTTTGTTCTGAATTATACTTCCTGACTTACTTATTACTTAATAGGTTCTCCCTGCGGCTTCGCCCGCAGGGTAAAGAAGCATATGTTTTAATGCAGGTTATAATCTATGTCATCCACCAACCCGCATTGGGCCCGCGTGGTGTATTACGGCCCACACCCTCTTACAGAGTCCTCTCTGTAAGAGGGTGTGGGCCGTAATACACCACGCGCGGCCGGCGCGCGCGGCCTGTGCCCCAGCAGTGGGGACATTAAAAGGCTGATGATGATATCTGCCTGCCTAGCCTTTTCTCAACTTTCTTGGGGTCGGCTTGCAGTCTAACCAGATGCAGCTGAATACCAGTATTTCATGTAGCGACTGCCTATCTGACCTGCACAGCCCAGTTACTGGGTAATACGATACCCTTTGGTAAGACTGGTTGTCACGACTTTCGGGCTTCTGAAGACTCGTAAGCGTAAGGACTGTCAAAAATCTACGATTGACAGCCGGGTCCAACGGAGGCACGCAGGAGTCTCTGTATGTAAAGATGGAACACCCATCCATGGACCAACCCCGGCAAGCGTAGTTTAACCTGATGGATCGACCCGTGCGGCTGTTATTACTTTAGCCACGAGCTCCTCGAGGTTATAATCTATCTGTGTGCAAAATTTCATTGAAATCCCTTCAGAGTTCAGCCGGTTTTGCGTGATTGAAACACAAACATAAAAACTTTCGCATCTCAAATATTAATAGGACTTGTAGGGCCTTGGTGGAGTAACAGTAGATATCGACCTATCAACATTATGTAGAACGCAATTAAGTTTTTTACCTTTTATTATAATAGTTATTATTAACCACTGAGAATACCGCCATCTATGGTCGAGCAGTGAAATTTACTCGTGAAACGAATCTAAGTAGTTTGACTTCCATTCAGAAGTTCAGATTACAAAACGGTAAATACTTTCCGCAGATTTATTTTGTAAATCTTAAACATAGAACAAGTTTGTTTCCAGATGTAGGATCTTTAGGCTAGTTTTGACTTATTACAACGACCGACGAATCAAACGAATTGTCTAAACTTAAGTATCGGCACAGATATTATATTACTAGCTTACCTGGATAATCAGTAATTTTGTTGCATTGAACATTGAACTTCCACTGTTTTTTCGTGCAGAAACTTGTTCAAGGTCTGGGTGTCTTGTTGTTTAGGTGAGAACGCACCCACGCAACAGGAGTAATTCTACAGATATAAGTAATTCCTAGTGTGGGCCTGTGGGCCAACGGTTTTAATAAAAAAAATCTCATCAAACGTATTTATTTGCCACTAAATTACTAACTGATATCGCTGGAGGAGCTCGTGGCTAAAATAATAACGGCCGCACGAGTGACCTCCAAGAAGAAGTCGCCAGTTCTCCACACACCTACCGCTTCTTTTCTTTTCTACCTAGAACAGATCAGAAAAGAATTGAAAACGGGGGATCGCCACACACCTACCGGTCACCTTAACAGAGGTGGATGCGCCAGGGTAGCCCGCGAAATTCGAATTTTCTTACGTTTTTGGCAATTTGCAGGTCAGTATCAGGTTGTATGTTGGTCAAAGTTTGAATCGCGGCCGTAGCAAGTATGTATTTATAGAATTATAATCATTAAAATCATCAATACATCTCTCTCAGTTAGAATTGATTCCAAACGTCATGATTTCATGAAATACTTACGGCCGTTTTTGACACTTTTGCTTATTACTTTGCATACGAAACCCTTTCGAGTCCTGTTTTAACAACGTAAAAATACCTTATCTTATGTGTAACAAACCCAACATAGGATTCTTTAATCTTTCTTTTCTACGCTTTGCTACGATTTTTTATTCCATGAGGGCGCCACTTGGCGGCTATATACGCCTTAACTTCAATGAAAACAATAATATTAACAGTAAACCGTTTTTATGGTTATGCTATGACAATGAGTAGGTATGCATGACTGGTAAGTATTAGTTTATTAAACATTGTGTAAAAAAGAGTATTTTAACGTAGGTACTTACTCTATTAGTATTAGGTACTTACTTAATATAAAGTACACCTACATAAATTATAGTACAATACTCTATTTTAGAGTACGGTTGGCAACCCTAGTAGCAGTGCAAAGGGGTATCGTGTTATCCAGCTATGGGTGTCGAGCTCCGATAGGTAGTCGCTATACGTAAAAGACTTGTAGTAACCAGCTGGTTCGGACGACCCCAACATTGTTGGGAAAAGGTTAGGTAGATTGCTAACAGATGTCGCTACTGTCTGAAACAAAAAGATGAATTTAACACGAAACGAACAGTTCGCTTGCAGTTTTTGACGAGTGCGGTTGTTTGTTTTCATATAATTTCATTGTTTTCGCTTTTATTTCGGGCAAAATGTCAAGTGATTCGGAAATTGAAGATTTGCTACTTATGTACGCAATGTCACTTGCGCGAAGAAAACGAGTACGTACCTATACATATATGTATCAATAATGACTACTACTGTTTAACCTTTATCACCCAAAATTACAAAACTGCGTAGCTATAGGTATTTCGGTAACTAAATGCCGAGAACAGGACCCTTTTTGCTTGGTCGCCCACCTTATATACCTAAGTTTAATAATACCTACCTAAATTGAATGTACCATTGTATTGGAAACATACGAGTAAATGGCGGCAACGTTGTGTGACTGATAATACCGCTCCAACAAACGATATTTGTCTCGTTTCGACATAATCCGAAAGAACAACACATTTGAATCTACACACACAACCAAGACCCAGGGCTGCCAGTAGATATTTTTAAATTATTCGGCAATGTTTCTGAAATTATACAAAATTGAATGTCAGGATACAAACAGTGCTTAAAAATTATAAATCACCTGAACTTACCTACGTAATTTTTTTTATTTATTATACTCACAGGTTTACCGTGCATCCATAGGGTAACTAAAATATCACCTTAGATTGTGGTAAATAATAATATAAATAGTTTAAGTCCGAAATTAAAACAAAATCTTTGCCTTAAACTCAGATAATAGAATTTAGGCTTTCTGTATCTAATTATACATGAGGGTCAAGGGTACAAAGAGGATACAATCGGTAACCAAATTATACAGTTTTTGTATCCAATTATACAATCTGGCAGCCCTGCCAAGACCATCTCGCCTTCGCGAACTAGAACAGTGTAACCTACTTAAAATCAATAAATCGTGTTTTCAGTTTCCTCTATTTTATATTTCATTCGTACTATTCGTGGCCACGTGTAGTACCTTACTATTTAATCATTATTAAATAGTTATGCTACGGCTACACTTCGCGCTCTCTCTCTCGCACACCGCTCGACGTCTTGCTGTGCAACAGAGAGCGCGCGAAGTGTAGTTCTCGTTAGTGCGAAGTATTGCCGTAGCATACGGTACTACACATTGCGTGCAAAACTTTTTGTTCGATTCCGAATATTCTCTACGTTAAAGTTCAACAATCACGAATTTCGACAAGGTAAAAAA
This sequence comes from Polia nebulosa, assembly GCA_951329385.1. Lineage (NCBI taxonomy): Eukaryota > Metazoa > Arthropoda > Insecta > Lepidoptera > Noctuidae > Polia > Polia nebulosa. The sequence continues at coordinate 10,361,812 of OX589615.1, forward strand.
AATGATCACTATATAAAAATAAAACACCTGTATTTTTTTTTTATTTATCTTCATTTGGGACGTATTTTTAACAATTAAACATGGTAAATCATTTAAAAGGATATTATTTTATTTCATAAAGTGTAACAACAAATACCTACTGACATCTTTATCGAAAGAGGCAGCCCTGGCAATTCACAAAACCACGCGCCGGCGCGCAGCTACAAAGCAAAACTCACTTCACGTACGCCGGTGGCCCGTGTTGCTCTATAGGCTCAATTACACCTTCCGATTTCAAGGGACCCAATTTAGGAACGATCTAACTAGGAAGTATGAAGCGAGCAATTCTAACTGCTATTACACCTTCCTGTTTCCTAAATTGGGTCCCTTGAAATCGGAAGGTGTAATTGAGCCTTATGTTGTAAGATTAGGTACATTTTCGTTCGCAGCGTCTAGCGAGTCGTAGGTATAGGCTATTAAAGCAGTAGGTAGCGAACATTTTGTATGGAGTGATTTATATGGTACTCGTAATATTATTATGTGCCACAACGCAACATTATGACTGTACAGTACAAGCTTACATTGGGTGCTTTTATGAGACTGAAGAGAATTAGAAATATAAGAAATAAATAAACAAATACGATAAAAAAAAACAACGTGACGTAATTAACAATATGGAAACATAATAACATTTAAAAAGTAACTAATTAAATAAAAAGACACTACTTAAAAACTGAATACAATAATACTACGTGTATGTTTAAGTGTATGTGAGTATACATGTTTGTGAACGCACCCACGATACAGGAGTAATTCCTAGTGTGGGGCAACGTTTTTTTTTTCAAAAAAAAATACATACATCTGAACTGAAACTTCTAAGGGCTAAGTAGACCCTTAAGGCGCTATTAACTGCCAATGACCTTGAGTGGTTAGCTTGCGTGTTCTGTGCTGAGCTCACGTAACGCGTCGTACGTCCACCCAGTAATAGGACTCGCCCATCAAGGAGTGCTGTCCGAAATTAGACGCATTATTAATTTATTACACATAAAACAACAGGTATTGAAATAAACCACTGAGATTAAATTATAAATAATTAAATGATCTTTAAAATGGTGAAGGTTTCATAGAAATACGCTTTATAGTTTTTGCGTGATTCTCAATTTTTTATCCGCGTTAGACATAACTTTACAAATTAATTACACTATATTATAAAAATATAATTTCAAATGCTCTCAGATCAAATTACGACGGATATTGTCTAGAGTAACATATATTTTTTTCAAAGAAATAAGACTAGTCGTTTAGACGTGATGTTCAATTAAAAACGATTCAACTGCGCCTGAACTATTGATTGCGGCGACAATACAACTGTTTCTGCCAACAACGGTAAGTAGTACATAAATACTCGTACCTATAACAAATGAGATTCTTTTTTCATTTCGGCTCAATCATACGAGGAAATAATCCTCTTCGGTTTGTTTCGGTGATTCTTCATATGGTAGGTACTAGGTACCTAGTCAGCTAGGAAACACGTGCCCTATCTAACTTAAACTGACAAAAAAAATATTGACATGTAGGTAAAAGTATTTTATCTAAAGCCTCTATTTACAAAATAAAAATTATTTATCAATGTCGCTCGCGCCACCGTGTGTGTTCATTTATTAAATTGAATGGTTGAATAACGCGTTGCCAGTTCGCTATCGCTACACACAGCATGGCAACCGGCCGCGGTCGGTAGGCCGGGCATCGGCAGCCGGCCGGGGGCGTGCATGGAATTGATTGTTGTGGCGGGCTGGCAACGCCGCGCGATGTCTGGGTGCGAAAAAATGTTATCGTCGGTCTAGAACTCTAGATGCATTGTTAAAAGTAGTCCGGACTCCGGAATACACATGCTACGTAGTAGGTACTACCACACAAGCACGTATTAACAACTTTACTTTGTGACTTAGTGAAACAACTTGGGTCATGCATGAACAAAGACTATAATTATCTCGCAAATTGCGACTCCCTTACACAAAGGTTAGTTTAAGACTGCTGTAATAATCTCTTAATATTAGCCCGTCGACACGCCGGTCTTGCTTTTTTTGTTTCCATGGTACTTGAGCCTCGCAGTACGGCCGCGGCGCCTGCACCCACGCCGGACTTGTTTTTGTTTCCATGGTACCTGCGTCTTGGGGTTTGGCGCCAGCACTCGAACCCTTCGACCGCATCCAGTGACGCCACTCGAGTTTTCTTTTAAAGAGAGCACAGCGGTCGCCAACACACGCTTGTTTCGAACAAGTGCTACGCAGTAGTAGCATACAATAAGCACGTGTAAACGGGCTAATTGTTTGCTACTACGTAGCACTTGCTCGAAACTAGCGTGGTTTTTTTTTTTTTTGGGGGGTTGGGCAATCATCCAATGACTTCTCTCGCTCTGGGTGGAGCGGGAGGGCGTGCAGACTCTTACTGACTAAAACCCACCCCTGTTCCTTCCTTGCCTGAGTGCCCAGGGGTGCGGTACGTAATCTGACCTGAACTGTGTTTTTTTTCGCGCGCAAATCGCCATAGCGGCTATAAACTTTTTTTGGTTTAAACAACATTTTAATTAAAGTTGGCAATATTTAGGCATTTTTTACTCACACTTTGGCAGGTTTTTAACCAAAGTAAGGCAGAATCTGTACATTGAAGGTGGTCACACTAATTGAGCGCTCATTTCAGTCATTTCAAATTTTCAAGTAGCGTCTTGTTGCTCGCGTCACTGCACGCATGTTAAAAATGCCGAAGTGTTCGTTGAGATATTGTAAGAATTTTACGTCAAGAAGGTTAAAAAAGGATGGGGTATCGTACTTTCAGTAAGTAAAAGATATTATTAATTGGTTTTTGATGTTTTTATGACTAAATACTGGAAGCAATATGTGATTTTGATTTAATTTTTCTTAAAACTTCACTCAGCGATACAAGTATAATACGACAAATTGAAATGGCCGTTTTTTAGTGTAAGAACGATGCATTAAAACCTCCTTTGTTTTTGTTCGCATAATACAAATGACCCTGTTCTTATTCAATGGAGTCGATTTTTTATTATTGTGTTTAATTTTTTATTTAATAAGTTTATTAATTTTTGTAAGTACTATTTGTATTTATTTTTGAACTAATATTTATATATTTTTAAAAAATATACTTTTTAATCGACTTCCAAAAGGAGAAGAAAGTTTTTAAATGTTTGTAGGTAATATCTACAAACATTTTGTACTTAGTAGTAGTAGTACCCATAAGTTACGGGTTCGTCATGACATGTGACATGCTAATAATGAGAGAAGTGTCAATGTGACGTGCCAAGCTAGCACAATATAAATATGGACAGTAGGGAAACTACGAAGAAATGGTCGAAACGGCACACTCACACAGACGAGCGCTTCTACGCTAAAAGCATGTTAAATTAAAGCATTTAACAAATCCTGCTTAAAACTTTTAGCACAAAGCATTTAGCAAGTGATTGCCAAAAAGCAACTTTGAACACCACTAGTTAGTGTCACTAACGCTAGCCCTAAGCGATAGTCGCGGACCGCGGTGCTCGCAGTTGCGCAGTTGCGGCTGCCGTGTCGAGACGAGTGGTCGTGTTACGTTTATTTCTTGAGCCACGAACCGTTTAAAAATGCCACGAGCGTATTGCACAGTGTACGGTTGTATGAACTCGGCTTCAAATTCGGGGCTTTCGTTTTTTAAACTCCCTGCTGATCTTGAAAGGTAAGAATGATTTTATTGTTAGTATTTTATAAATTAAGTACATAGAAGTGTGTTAAACTAAGATTAAAGAAACAATCCTATAAAGATCTACCTATATAAAATGGATATCGAATTACGGTCCGTGTGATCATAGGAATTTCGTAAATGTGTTTGTAAGTCCAAGATGGCGGCTGCAAAAATTCTCAAATTCTCGTCATTGGTATTGTTTTCATAGTTTTTGAGAATGAGTGATGTCAAAATGTAAATCCAAGATGGCGGCTGCGAAAATTTTCAATTTTTGAAGTTATACGGCGCGTTATGAGAAAATGATGAGAGTGAAATTTTAAGATGCGCGCGCATCACTGTCACACAAAATTCACAGGTTGAAGTTAGCTAGAACCGACACCCTGAAGTTAGTTATGGTCGGTGGTTCATGAAGAATGATTGTTTTCCTTTTGTAAACTTTGTGACAGTTTGGTTTTTTATCTTGTTACGCCAAAGAAGTATAACTTCTTACGTGCGTACAAAAGTACACACACACTTTTTTTTTCGTCATGGGTATCGTTTTCATAGTTTCCGAGGGTGCTAAAGCCGATAGTGAGGTCAAAATGTAAATCCAAGATGGCGGCTGCGGCAATTTTGTTTTCATTTTAAATCATTCCTGAGAAGGACCTCCTGCATTGTAAAAAGTGGCTGCCATCTTAAACTTTTTGGTTATTGAACTTTCAAAATGGATATCTAGGGATCTGCGTGGTATCCTGTTACTCTTGAAGTTAATAAGACTTTAAGATATTTTTATGAAACATTTTGTTATCTTTTCAGACGTTCACAATGGCTTCGCTTAATGTCTAGAGAAGATTTGATGAACAGACCGCCACAAAACTATACCGTTTGTGAAAAACATTTTAACGCTATGGATATCCTAGTGGGAGCGCATCGCAAGAAACTTAAAACCAATTCATTACCATCTCTTTATCTACCACATTTACAAAATAACGATGCAGAAACACCAACCGAAGCTCCGAAGATGGTAGAAATATTTACACAGACAGAAGAAAATATAACACTTTTTCCAAACATGAAGAGTGACAACCCTAACTCTCTAACGGAGTGTAGGTAATTATCTCAACAAATAGGCTTAGTTTCCCTACTGTCCATATTTATACTGTGGCGCTAGTCTCTCGCAACATGTCACATTGAAAACTTTGAAATTTCACTTCGGTCGGCAGACCTCATGACGTCATGACTGTCTATTTTGTTTAATGAAACAATTTTTATTTTAGAGGAATGTTGTTTTCGATTTTTGTAGGTAGGTACCTTGTCTCGTATATATCTAGGATGATTATTGAAACGTACGAGTTGTTTTATTGCAATTATTTTTTTATATTTTAGTTTTCCTCGTGACCCAATACGATGTGGAGAATGGGCATCAATCCTTAGCCGGCAAAGGCGTGAAGATTCTTTTAAGCCGCATAAGTCAAGTGTCGTTTGTTCAGAACATTTTTTGAACGAAGATATGTATGTCACTGCAAAAGGATTAACACGTCTTCATAAAACGGCTATTCCTCGTGTAGCGGTATGTAACTTTTGTTAGCCAGAATAAAATATTTGTCAAATAGTATCCGTACCGTACCTATCTTCATTCGGTTTATTACATACCTACATTATTTTTAACCGACTTTCGAAAAAGGAGGAGGTTCTATGTTCGACTGTATGTCATGTATGTTTTTTTTATGTATGTCCACAGGTCTTTTTTTCGCTCGAGATAAGTACGTACCTACAACTCGCAACGCCATCGAGAGACGTTAGTCAGTCTGGGTCTGGTATGCGCTAAAAAAGAACAACTGACTTCCAAAAAAAAAATACACTAAAAATTAAAAAATAACTTTAATTTCGGAAGTCGGTGTTTGTATTTTACTTCTTCGTTATTTGACACCGACTTCCGAAATTAAAGTTATTTTTTTAATTTTTAGTGTATTTTTTTTGGAAGTCGGTTGTTTTTTTTTGTAAAAAAGTTTTTTATTTTTCACTTTTTAGTTGTTATACCCCAGAACTAAAAACCCCAACAACATGGAACGTGGCATTTAAACATTTGTAGAACACCAAAACGTCATCTAGGTATTCGTATTTTTCGTTTTTGTTCAGTTTTTCAAAAAGCACTGAAGCAATTTCGATAAAATTTATATGGCACCACCTCGGGTGTATTTCGGATAAAAAAGAATTTAGAAAATCGGTCCACAACTGACGGAGAAATCGGCGGACAGAATAAAAAAAAAAACATACATACAGTCGAACATAGAACCTCCTCTTTTTTCGAAAGTCGGTTAAATAAAGAGAAGGTATAATAATCTAGACGTTATTTATGTGAAAATGACAATAATTTTAAATTTAAGTATGAATTCTTAATTTCATTACTTACACTTACAATTATTTAAATAACTGATCTATGTAGTTACTTTTTTAATTACAAAAATCCATTATAAATGTTGAGTCGTGTTGCTAGGTATATATTTTAATAGATAGATATTTGCCGGCATATAAGAGCCTGTACTACCTCACATTGCTTAGCATGATCCTCCGTTATATCGAAAATACTGCAGCATTTATTTTGAAATAAATACTATAGTAAAGTTGACAAACATTCAAAAGTCCAAACTCAAGGTTTGCCAACGTGTTAGGAAGCTCAGTATACTAGGTGTTAAATTCAACAGATCGCGTTCGAAACACTATACTGCGCTCCAAAACGCAAATCATAGATGTGTCTCAAAAGGTTGCCCAACTTAAATGGGACTGAGCAGGTCATGTCTGCCGCATGCCTGACGAGCTGTGGGCCCGAAAAACACAGGATTGGTGTCCTGACATAGTGACCCGGGGCCGCGGCAGACCAAGAAGGAGATGGCGGGACGACCTGGATGTCTTCCTTAAGATTTGGAAAGAAGAAGCAAAATAAAACTTTTTAACAAAAAATTTAACCGACGAAAAAGAACTAAAAAGCAAAAAATAAACCTTTTAAGTCGAGTATTGCTTTTAGGGCCGATTTTTCAAGAGCCAGATAAATCGTCAGATAGCTAACAGTTCAATAACTTTATCTGAATGTGTGTGAACTTTAGTGAATGTTAATTCGCTAGTTAGAGAGCTTAACTGGCCGTTAGAGCCTATCTGTCAATTGAAAAATTGAGAAACTGGTTAACTGTGGAATTAATCTTATCTCGTCGTTTAACTGACCATTGAAAAATGGGCCCTTAATCAGATTATTGTTTAGCGCCGGCTCAAAATTAGTTTCTATAAAATTTGATATTTTATGTAGGTAAATAAGCTCAATACTCGACTTAAAAGGTTTATTTTTATTTATTTTTTGCTTTTTAGTTCTTTTTCGTCGGTTAAATTTTTTATTAAAAAGTTTTTTATTTTATGATTTTTTGTGACTCATCACCTTTTAATACTCTGAGGCTAATTTCCAATCCTTCATCATTCCTCTTGGCACTGAGCTGATGATGTAACCATCCTTCCATGAGGTTCCCAGGATATTTATTGACCAGTTGAGGTTACCTCCAATATTCTAAAGACTTCTTTTCTTCAAAGCATATTAAGTGGTTACATCTGTCACTAAAACCATTTTTTTTACATCTAACTTCTATTGTTTAAGAAAAGTATGGTTTCCATCATCAGCTCAGTTTCATTATGTGATGATTCCTAAATGCAAATACCTGATTAAGTTATGAAAAGTAAACCGAAACAATATTCGTGCCCAATTTTCGAAGTTTTCTCTCAATTTTATCAGGATTCCATTATCAGATCCTGATGTCCTTCATATGGGGACCACCCTTGAGTATACCCTATCTAAGAAAAAAAATCATCAAAATCGGTTCATAAACAACGGAGTGAGGGCCGAACATATGTACAGAAACGCTAAACGTGCTTACAATTTTCGAGGTTTTTTATTATGCGATTCCCTATTATGCATGAATACACCTTTATTGGATCGGACAGGGTTTTTGTTACATACTGTAGATACCGGACCTGTGATCGACGAAGTGCGATTGAGAGCATTTTTAGTGACGCTTCGGACTCATTTCACAAAAAAACTTTTTTACAAAAAAAACAACCGACTTTCAAAAATGCTGTTGCGGCAAAATGAAACAAAACCAAATGCAACCAATAATTACCACATATAGATTACTTCTTCATCTTCAAATGGTATTAGCTTTTTTTTCGAAAATGTTGGTTTATGATACTGTAAAAAAATATTTCCGGTGCCTCTCCACACAAAATTAACGATATCGTGTTGGGTTTAGGATCAGTTTTCTTCTATTTAATAACATAAATTTATATATTTAAAAATATTTTATGTAAGAATATATGTTCAACTCGAAATGGTATTTAAAAAAAAAATCAAAATGTTACAATCCAACTCAGAAAAAAAATAAAATCGCATCTGTATTTTCTACAAATTTTGCTTAATCGCGTGAATCTTATAGGCTTGAGTTACGGGTTATTTTACTTGTCAGGTCTTGATTTATTACACAAAAATTTTGTAATTTAATATTAGTCTGCGCTCGGCCGCCGTCGTGAGTGGACACTGTGTCGCTTGTAACCAGGAGCTCGTAATGAAAAAGATCGCTGTACGAATACAAAATATTTGACATATCAAACTTAATACTTTACGTATTTTGTACGGGCTACGGACAACCAAGGTAAGATTTTATTCAGTTTCATAATTGTTTTTGCTTGAAGTATAAAAAGGATTATAACATTCACATTTTGTTTTGGACTTGATGGAGTGACCTGAAGGTGTACTTGGAAGGCTGTTACAGGAACTAATAAACGAGTAGCGCTAGTTGTACCGAGTTTGGGCTTGTTTTGTTAGTTACGTTGAGACCTTACCTCTGGACTTGGTGGAGTGACCTGAAGGTGTACTTCGAAGACTGCTACAGGAACTAATAAACGAGAAGCGCTAGATGTGCCGAGTATGGGCTTGTTTTGTTAGTTACGTTGAGACCTTACCTCTGGACTTGGTGGAGTGACCTGAAGGTGTACTTCGAAGACTGCTACAGGAACTAATAAACGAGAAGCGCTAGATGTGCCGAGTATGGGCTTGTTTTGTTAGTTACGTTGAGACCTTACCTCTGGACTTGGTGGAGTGACCTGAAGGTGTACTTCGAAGACTGCTACAGGAACTAATAAACGAGAAGCGCTAGGTGTGCCGAGTATGGGCTTGTTTTGTTAGTTACGTTGAGACCTTACCTCTGGACTTGGTGGAGTGACCTGAAGGTGTACTTCGAAGACTGCTACAGGAACTAATAAACGAGAAGCGCTAGGTGTGCCGAGTTTGGGCTTGTTTTGTTAGTTACGTTGAGTCCTTACCTCTGGACTTGGTGGAGTAACCTGAAGGTGTACTTCGAAGACTGCTATAGGAACTAATAAACGTAAAGAATGTGTAAAGTTTATACCTCTTATAACTCAATTGTTGTTTTAGATGCCACAGCCTAAGACGTTTGGGAAATGTTCCCGTAAGAAACTTCAGACCAGTAGACGTAACTTAGAAAAGGCAAGACGGTTAGTACTTATATGATTATCAAAAATACATGTATAATTAATTGTGATTATTTATAACCACTGGATCCTTTTTTCACAGGCAAAAGGATGGAGGTCGTGGTGATACGAGTATTCCGACTGATACACCCGAAGTGTGTCCGGAAAGATATGACCAAGCGAGTTGTAGTACTCCTGATGACATTAATTTGGAAGTGTCTTACGTAAGTTATATTGCATTTTTAATTACTGTAATGATTTGTTTATTAATTACTTTTTTTTTGTTAGTGTTTTTCGTTAGTTTTTAATCATTTTATCATTTACTAGCTCTTATTGCATTTAATGTGAATCGTAATTTGTGCCGTATGAATGTGAAATGTTTTTCTTCTATTTATATTGATATTTGTATGGTGTACATCTATCTATTGTTACTGTGTGCCTAAACTTGTGTGTGCCAAATAAACGTATTTTCTTAAATTTTTCTTTTCTTTCTAATAGAAGACCGGACAAAATAATCTAATTATTCCGTCAGATAGATTTCCAAAAAATATTGGACACGTATTTTTTCTTTTTTCTCGTAAACATAAAATGAAGACGATACAGTGCGTCGAAAAATCGTGTGACGTCACATGTAGGTAGACTTTTTAAACACAAGTGACGTCACAAGCCCTCACTCATGACCTTTGATGCCTTATAACTTCGTCAATTTTGACGGACTGAATAGAATCATATTTTTTTAGTGCTTACCAAATAATCACTGTCCAATGGTATCTTACGTACTTATATGACCATTTCACGTTACAAAGTTTTTGAAATCAAAATATGTAGTTGGGTACCGTAAGTTTAAAAAATATTCACGGCAATAAATAAAAATAAGTAAAAAATAAAAGTAGGCTCAAGTATCAAGTCGTATCAGTTCACTCATAATTTCGCCGCTTCGCACAAGTCGCTGTGTGTGTGAGCCGTGCACGTGTAGTAGTAAGATTCAATACCTAAAATCGAAGCGCGTCAATTCGTAAATGCGTCCTTAATTGAAACAAGTGGTTAATAGTAATTGGGAGATCAGATTTACTCAATAAAACTGACTTAAAGCCAAACAGTTACAAAATATGGTCAGTACTCATTTAGAAAATTCTATGATGTCCGAAGTACTGATGCGAAAATTGCTGCCAGGTGCAGTACCAACAAAATTTCTCTCGACCGAGGCTCAGCCTAGTACTTCAACATGTGTAAAGGAATCACAGAGTTCTGAAGTGTCATCTGTGATCACGGTTCATACACAAACTGACAGTCCAATAAATGAACGAGAAACTCAGCGTTTTCATCAGGTATGATTAGAAAAATAATGCTCATACTTAATGACAGGAATTTGAAAAAATAAAAAAAATATACAAAAATAAACAACCGACTTTCAAAAAAAAAAATACACTAAAAATTTAAAAATCAACTTTAATTTCGGAAGTCGGTGTCAAATATCGAAGAAATAAAATACAAACACCGACTTCCGAAGTTATTTTTAAATTTTTAGTGTATTTTTTTTTAAAGTCGGTTGTTTTTTTTGTAAAAAAGTTTTTTATTTTTCGCTTCTTAGTTGTTATACCCCAGAACTAAAAACCCCAATAACATGGAACGTGGAATTTAAACATTTGGAGAACACAAAAACGTCATCAAGATATGCGTATTTTTCGTTTTTGTTCAGTGTCCCAAAAAGCGCTAAAGCAATTTCGATAAAATTTATATGGGACCACCTCGGGAGTATATTCCTTCGGATAAAAAAATAATTTTGAAAATCGATCCACAACTGACGGAGAAATGCGCGGACATACATAAAAAAAAACACATACAGTCGAACATAGAACCTCCTCCTTTTTCGAAAGTCGGTTAAAAAAAGGAGGCTACAAAATGAATAAGATACTTGCACTAAAAAAAAACTGGCCAAAAGCGTAACTATCGAATTTCACACATTAAGGGTTCCGTACCAAATCTTGGTATTTGTTAGTAAAGTATAGGTACGTAATAATAAACATTATCACCAAATTTCAAGTTCATAAGTCAATGAAAGTTCAAAAATTCTTCGTAACAAAATTTTGTAACAGACGACGGACGGACAGACAGAAAGACACCTGAGTGAAAACAATAGGGCTCCGTTTGGACCCTTCGGATACGGAATTCTAATAAATTAATATTTTCTAAAAACCTGACTGTAAAAAACAACTAAAACAAGACTTCAGTTTCAAATGAAGTCGGTTAACAAGTCACTTTTCAAGTAGTCTGTTAGAGTTGGTGGCAGTAATTTTAGTTCAATTATTGATTTCTCAACCAACTGCATCAGACTGCTTGGAAAGTGACTTGTTTTAAACTTTTTAGTTGCTTTTTTCCAGTCGGGTTTTTTGAAAATACTTAAGTACTTAGCTATTTATTTTCTACATTTTAGTGACATATTTTTGGAATCGCCTCCTCGAACTCTTTATTTTGATTATTTTTGACACCCCACTTAAGGCTGCTCTACACGCCAACGGCCTTGAGCATGTGGGCGGAGCCAACCTCACGTAGCCGCGTGATTTACGCACACATAGAAATGCTTACCGCGCGCGGACTGTGATCAAAGAATATGCGTGGACGCAGAGATGCGACTAGCAGTGGTATAATTCTTGCCTACGATTCCGTAAAATATTTACGTATATTTTACGTTTTTACTAGACATTATTTTTTATCATATTAAGAATATACGTAGGTCAAGTAAAACAAAATAGGTTAGATTAAAATCTACTAACGTACAGATGTTTTAAGTTATTATGTTCGTTTAAAAATACTAAGTAAGTAATTTAAAAATGACAAAAAACACAAACTGGAGTGACAACAATATAGCATAAAGTCAAATCTAGTCATCTAGCCTCTTTCAAATTAAACAAGATCGATTTAGCTTTTTAGAGTAACACTCTCATCCCACCCTCAAAACTATATAAATGATTGAACATTTTTTTTTAGAATAGAAAAGTAGGTACTTACTTCATTTGCCTAGACTACCTACTTGCATAAAAACCGGCAAAGTGCGAGACGGACTTGCGCACCGTGGGTTCCGACTAGGCTTGTATACACGACTATAATGACCTTGTGCATTTGGGCGGAATTAACGACCAGCGACCCCTCTCCGTGCCACTCCGCTACCCGTATGCAACAGAGCGCCGCTGCAGCCTGCGGCGCACCACCACCGCGCGTCGCCGTGCCTAGTCTCGTCACAGTACAGTATGGAAATCACAGAAGATCAAATCATCGTAAAAGTTTATTCGTAGGTGTACCGCATATGAAGAGGTCCAATTTTGGTTTTATTTATTATCAGTTGATAAGGCTGTACTTTTCGGGCTATAGATAGTTACGAATAAAATTGTTAAAAGCTTTCGAGGTCGCGGGTAAAAACCCCTACCTTTAGTATAATTAATCAGCCTGATGTATCTTTTTAACTAAATTATATCAATTAATTAATCTGCCTAGCCTTTTCCCAACTATCTTGGGGTCAGCTGCCAGTCTAACCAGATGCAGCTGAATACCAGTATTTTACATGGAGCGACTGTCTATCTGACCTCCACAGTCCAGTAACTAGGTAATACGACACCCCATGGTAAGACTGGTTGTCAGACTTTCGGGCTTCTGACGACCCGTAACGACTTTAATTTTACTAAATTATATATTTATATATAAATGAATGACTAAATGTGTAGCTAAGCTCAAAACTCAAGAATGACTGGACCAATTCGGCTAATATTTTTATCAAATATTCGTTAGTCTCAGGAAGGTGTCTAGGTAGATTAGGTAGGTAGGTAGAGTTTGTAGGTAGGTAGGTAGGGTAGGGTAGGTAGGTAGGTTAGTTAGGTAGGTAGTGTAGGTAGTATTATTAGCACTAGTGTATGACATATTATTTGTTATATTTTTTATACAACAATAGATTACTTATAACTAAAATTCACTGAAATTTAACTTTCTTTCACCAAGTATTTTTATTCTTTTGGTTGGCTGAACTTCTTCATCCTCACTTATTTCTCCGTATTCACATATATTTACTTTTGGAAATTTCGATTTCCAGAAAAAATCTTGTTCTATGTTTTCTTTGTTTTCTCTTCAACCTCTTTTTCTTCATTTTTTCAGATGTTGTCGGGTCTATCGATTCTGATGATTTCATTCTAGATTTCCTGGAACAATTAATAACGGTCAATATAATTATACATCAGGGGCAGCGGTCCAAATGTATTACCGCCACAGATGAGACATTTTTGACCAAAATCAAATTTTGATTTTCCCACAGTCTAGCGGATTACAATAAATTATATTCTTTTCTACAAAAGCTAAAGCTAAAGAAGTACTTAGGTATACACTATTCGCTGCGGGAAAAAACTTTTTGTAGACAAACAAACAAACAAACGTCAAACGGTTATAAGCCGACTAATTTTAAAAATACAACCTTACAAGGCATAATGGTTACTTTGGTAGTTCTCTTTAATTTGTTATCATAACAGTTGCGATTTACAGGCTTTCTATATGCTTTTTAGGGTTCTGTACCCGAATGGTCCAAAGGGAGCCCTATTGTTGTCACTCACGTAGTCCTTCTGTCTGTCCGTCGTCTGTCACAAAAATTTGTTCCGAAGAATGTTTTAATTACCCATTGACTAGTTATAGTGATAATGTTTATTGTTACATAATTATATTTTAATAACAAATACCACTATATTGATAAATAAGATTTTTTCTTTGAAATTTGGTACGGAACCCTAAATGTGCGAAGTCCGCGCACACGCACTGGCCGGTTTTTGACTACTGGTTTTGGTTTTAATAATATTTAATTTTTTGTTGAAACCTATAATATTGATATTGTTGTAAAATACAGTTACTTTACGAAAATAATAAATGTTTGAAATGTGTGTATTTGGTTGTTTAATGAAATACAACATAATTATTCTCATAATATTTTACTTTTTTATCGTTTGTTTACCTTTAATTTTTTCTCCCAGCGAGTAGAGTGTAGATATTATTATTTTGGTATATTATGTAGGAATGTACTTACTTAACCAGATTCATTGTCTTAGCCCAGGGCTTTAAATACCGTTAAAATTTTATAACGTTACCCTTCCTTGACAGGAGTTAACGTTATTATTAAAATAACGGTAACATGTTTAACGTTATTTATGCTTCATTTTAACGTTATTCTTTATTAACGTTACTTGCACTTTAACGTTAATTTCATCGTTATTTTTTAACGGTAATCCTTGTGAGGTGGTGGAGTCGGGCCGCCCGCCCGCGCCCTCGCGCCGCTGTGATGCCGTGCCGTGCCAATATTTAACTAAATAGGCCTATAAACCAATAAAACTTATTTGAAATCGTGAAGCAGTAAAATGGCAGGAAATGGTAAGTATTATAGTTTTTCCTTTGTCTAATTAAACAAAGTGTTAAATCTCAATAATTAATAAAGTTTCAATTTTTTATGTTTTATTTTTCTATATTATGTACTTATGAAAGAAAAAATACTATAATAAATATTATATTAATGATCAGGCCCCTGCGTCGCCATTAACAATAGGTTTTTAATTGTGTCTGCTAATGAGGGACTTGACGCGTTAATCTTCTTACCAGATGGTAAACGGTTACGCACCGACTCCCCGAGTCTTCTATCTGACCACGACGAAGATGATTGGGACGGTAATCCCAATCCATTTTAGCAAAGCCGTCAATAAAAAAAAGAGCCGGTGGAAGTGCTGTGGCGGAAAAACCCAGTCAGACACCTGCATTGATGACGGGGACAAGCAATTTTTGTGAAGCTTGTGCTTTAAATAAAAGTGACACCAAAAGCAATAATTACCATTTCGGTAAAATTGTCGAGTCGCAATTAAACGATTCGGAACCATGCGTACTGCCTAACGTATACATCAAACTAATAACGTTCTTTTAAGAGGCTAAGTGCCGCCACATTAATGAGAAAATATGTAATAATTAGTAATGTTGTTAAGAATTAAAGTTAAGTAAATGTAATTTGATTTTGATTATATAAAATTCAAAGTCCTCACTGACTGATATATCAACGCACACCTAAACCGCTGGACATAGAGACATGGAATTTGGAGGGTGTGTTTTTTGTGAAGAGTAGGTATCCACTAAGAAAGGGTTTTTCGAAATTCCACCCCTGAAAGGGCGGAATGGGGGTTGAAAGTTTATAACGGGGGAAGTACTAATTTGACGCGGGCGAAGCCGCTAGCAGAAGCTAGTAAACAATAATATAGGTAACCTCAAACTTTATGTATTAACGTTGCGCAGAACGCAGTTTATAGGTATCAGCGGAACTTACAGAGACGTGGCGGCGGCGCACACCTCCGCACGCTTGGTCACCCGCACTCACCACACGCGAGGCCGCACCGATGTGTAAGTTACGTCTGTATACTGCACACGCGCGCAGATTCGTGTTTTTGTACAGGCGAGCTCTTATTACTTTGTTGTTGTTATAATTGATTTGTTAAGTTTTATTTGATTCTTATTGTTTCGTTCAATCAATCAATCAACTCAGCCTATTGCAGTCCTCTGCTGGACATAGGCCTCTCCCAGGCTACCACAACACCCTGTCTTCCGCCTTCCGTCCGCATCCAGTCTATCCCAGCCATCTTTTTAAGGTCGTCGGTCACCAGAGCTGGGAGGTGACCCACACTATGCTTGCCGATACGCGGTCTCCACTCCAGGACTCGTCTGCTCCATCAGCCATCGGTCCTACGACAAACATGAACAGCCCACTGCCACTTCAGTTTGCTTATTCTACAAGCTATGTCGGTTACTCCGGTTCTTTTCCGGACAACTTCATTCCTGATTTTATCCTTCAAAGAAATTCCTAACATAGTCAGCTCCATAGCGTGCTAAACGAACTTGAAGACCAGCCCGACCGTCAGTGTCCACGTTTCGGCACCGTATATCATAACGGACAGGACACACTGGTTGAAAATCTTAGTCTTCAAACATTGCGGAATAGGGGACGAGAAGACCTGACTAAGTTTTCCAAACGCTGCCCAACCCAACCGGATCCTTCTGTCTGCTTCTTTCTCAAAGTTGTGTCTACCGAGCTGGATGACTTACCCTAGGTAGACATACTCCTTCACAACTTCGAGAACCGACCCTTTGATGTGGATTGGACTCGGCAAGACGTGTGAATTGTACAGGACTTTCGTCTTATCCAAATTCATCCCGAGGCCAAGCCGCGGAGAGGCTCCATTTAGTCTGTGCAGCATCCGGCTTAACTGTTCCGCTGTTTCTGCCATTATGACGATGTCATCGGCAAAGCGAAGGTGTGAGATGTACTCGTCGTTCACGTTGATACCCTGTCCAGTCCAGTCCACCGTCTTGAAGACGTCCTCCAGCGCGTTGGTGAATAGTTTCGGGGATATCCCATCCCCCAGTCTCACCAATCTGAGCAGTTGGTTGGGCAGGTTTTCTGATCTTGGATCTGGACAGTCATCGTTTAACGCCAGTCAATTCGACATCATTGCAGAGAGGCCAGAACTGCCCATATTTCGATGGAGTCAAAGGCTTTCTCGTAGTCCACAAATGCCATACACAGCGGGTGGTTGTAATCCTCGGTATTCTGTAAAATTTGCCAAACAGTATGGATGTTGTCCACAGTACTGAAGCGTTTTCGAAAACCAGCTTGTTCTGGTGTATAGAACTCGTCAAGTCTCCTGGCGAGACGGTTCGTGACGACCCTTGAGAACAGCTTGTAGACGTGGCTCAGAAGTGAGATGGATCTGTAGTTCTTTAGCAAGGTTTTTTCACCTTTTTTGATGAACAGAACCACCGCATCTCCGCTTCACGCCTCAAACGTAACGACGTTGAAGAGACTCGCTAGCTCTCTCAGGGCCGGAGCCCCGCCCGCTTTAAGGAGCTTTGTCGTTATTCCGTCATCACCAGGTGCCTTGTTGTTCTAAAGCTGCTCGAGAGCCAACCTAATCTCACACTGGTCGACATCCGGGATGTCCTCTGTGTAGTGACGCGTTAATTCGGCTCGATGGTCATCTGCATTATGTTCCGCTGGTATCGCCGTCCGCGTTGAGTATAGGGGCCCGTAGAAAGCTCGTAGGTCCGCGACCTCCTCGAGTATCTCGGATTTTGAAGTCACGATTCTGCCATCCGCAGTTCTTAGTTTTGTCAGACCTCCCTAATTGTTAAACGAACACTTTCAACCCTCGGTTCTGCTCAATCGCGACCTAAATTTCGCGGGTGTTGGAGCACCGAAGCTCGCGTCGCGTCAGCATTCTAATTTTTAGGTTTAAGACCCTCTTATCTGACGAAGACAGCTGCAGGGATGGCAACTCTCGTCTTTTCCTCATAAGTTCAAGTATCGATTTTGAAGTTCCAGTTAGAACTTTTCGAATCCAGCGGCCTGCGGAGCTGCTCTCAGCTCGAAAATTAATATTTAGAGTGCCTCGGACTAGCCTGCGATCGCTTCCAGTGTTAAATCTCTTATCCATCATGATGAAGTCTATCTCGTTTTTAGTCACGGTATTGGGGCTCTGCCAGGTTCACTTCCTATGGGATTTCTTTTCGAAGAAAGAATTCATTAAAAAGAGCCCCTGCGTCTCTAAAAAGTTGACTAGCATTTGCTCCTTGCGATTCCTGCGCCCCAACCCGAACGGTCCGACTTTCAATTCGCCGCGTTCTTGTACTCCCACTTTGACATTGAGGTCCCCCATAACAACGCTGCAGTGGGCCTTTGTTGTTCTGTGCATTGCCTTGGCAATATCCTCGTACATGGTCTCAACTCTCTCGTCAGAACTTGTCGAAGTCGGCAGTCGGTCGGGTAGTACAAGGTACGCTACCCGTACCGACACACTACTGATTTCTACAACACTGCTAGTGAGTTCCTTGTTAACCAGGAAGTCAACACCACCTTGGGAGAGCTGATCACCTTCGCTGACCAGAAGATCAGAAGGAATTAGATTAGGTGACCTGACTATCCCGGGTTACCGTGTCCTCCCCCTGTCTTCGGACTTCAGATAGCCCCAGTATATGCCAGTTAATGCGACCTAGCCCCACCTCAAGTTCAGCAAGGTGATGGTCCAGCCTCATCGAACGTCCATTGTACGTAGCCAGATGTAGTCGTCCTCGTCGTTGGTAGCCTGCCGTTACCCGGGGATTCTTCGCACCCCCTGTCCTGCCGTTAACGTGACCGCTACCCGCTACCTTGACCAGGAATAGTGGGACCACCGGGAACTGGGGCCGTTGTTTTGGCACTTTAATCATGGCAGGTTTAATGCACGTAGTCACCACGGTGGGCAAGCGGATTAGTGACCGCAGAGCCAATCCTTTCGCAACGATGACGCTGCTGCTCGTCATCGCTTTGGAGAATTTAGGTTGGCTTGTCGGATGGTTATACCGCCATCGGTCGGTCGCCAGTGCCTCGTCCGTCAGTGGCAGGGTGTACCGCGCGCAGGAGGTTGACATTTGGGGAGTCCGGCTGTTGTGTGCTCCCCCTTACACCCCCTATTGTTTCGTTGTTTTATTTTTATTGAATGTTTTGTTTTTGTATAATGGGTTAATTATTTGTTAAAAATGCCTCGCGGATGATACAACGTTTTACGCAGATATGAGATGAGTCATATTTTTAGGAACATACCAGGTTATTTCCGATTTTTTGGTTTCATTTATGTTTCTCCAAATAAAATGAGTGACATATTGATGTTCATTAAACAAAAATAACAAGACATGACTTTGACGCATGGATAGGTTCCGTTTTAAAAACTATCTATTTTTCATATAGAAGGTAACAAATATTTTATTTAAATGTAATATTTGTTTTTAAAACATAACTAAGTTTTTTTTCTATAATTTGAAATATTCTCAGATCTAATTACGACGGAAATTGTCTAGAGTAACATATATTTTTTTTCAAAGAAATAAGACTAGTCGTTTAGACGTGATGTTCAATTAAAAACCATTAAAGTCGTATAACTGCGCCTTAACACAAATTAATGGAGAACATAACTAAAAAGTGAAAAATAAAAAACTTTTTACAGAAACAAGAACCGACTTCCAAAAAAAGTGCAAAATATCTTTAACTTCGGAAGTCGGTTTCAAAAAACGAAGACACAAAACCAGAAACACCAATTTCTGAAATTAAAGTTATTTTGCACTTTTTTGGAAGTTTATTCTATTTTTTGTAAAAAAAAATTGTTAATTTTTTACTTTTTTAAAGTTTTAGTAAATAAGTATTTTAGAGAAGGCGTGATATTTTAAAGATTCAACGGATATTATGATATGATGTAAAGTGCTCCTCAAGACGAATCAATCGAGCCCAAACTCGGTGGGATTATGTTGTTTTATCACAGAGATACCGTGGCCACCTTCCATATTCATCATCAGACCAGCTACATGGTACCATATCATTGTATTGTCACCGAAGATACATAAGTACACCAAATTTATTCAGCTTGCTTGATTTGCTTACAGACCGACAACGGGACAGGTGAAACTAAATACTCGTAAATGCTTGTAAAAAAAACACCAGTCAATGAACTGTAACTCAAACATTAATGTCATCTATACATATAATAAATCTGTAGAAAAGTCATTTTTGTACATTGAAGAAATTGAAACAAAAAATAGCCAGCGTGTGAAAAGATAAGTAACAGAACCCATTTCCATCATTTTTGAAATTTTTGTCTGTTTGTCTGTTTGTCTGTTTGTTTGTGCGCACATCACGTAAAATCTACGAATTCAATGCTGACAATGTTTATATACAAAAATTATACGCAACTTGAGGATTAACTTAGTTTTTGTTTCATCGAAATCGGTTCACTCTATCAAAAGATATGATTAATTTAGTGAGTTCAAGAAGTAAAATATTACGTTACGCAATTAAGTATAGTACTTGCAACGACATCTTAAGACTAAAAATAGAACTAATGTTGATAGTTGAAATCTAAATCCGATAGATGGCGTTGTGCAAATGACGTCATTTTCTGAATCGCGGTGTTAAGATTTTCCGCGCGAGGATGACGTCCACCGTGTTTACTAGGCAAATTGGGTTTCGTTAGGTGTCTTAAAAGTTCTTGCGTGTGTCGTAAAAGTTCTTTGGTTGCTTGGTTTATCGATTTTCTAAATTGGTCGAAAAAAAAGTATTTGCTTATCTTATTGGTTTCGTTTGGTCAACTTTGGTCATTGGTTTGAAGTACGAAGTAAAGATTGTATTTGATTTACTTCGTAGTTTGAATCCAATAGTGCCAATCGTTATACAGTAAGTTAGTGTTGCCAATTACAAACACACATTGTAAACAAAACAGCTGCATTCCGTGGAAGTTTTAAATTTGCTGCCAGCCGCTGCTGGAACGACCTGCCACCTCCTTTTCGTGCTATAAAGACGGTTGGTGCTTTTAGTTCCAAGTACAAGCAACATTTACTACGAATTCAAAAGGAAACAACCACATAATTTACCTGGGATCTGCACGCAGTCAGTATTGGTGACATTATCATTTTGCCAACCTGTAACATCTTTTTCTTGTGACCACACAAACACAACACTTACACTTCACAAACAAACATAGTACTGTTTTAGATACATAATTTTTAGTCAATTACACAATCTAACCAAGACACAAATTATTTATTTCATTTATATATAACACCAAATATGACACTTTCTATTTATGGTTTTTGACAGCCGAATGCCGAATTGCCGATCGACCATGCACAGATTACTATTTACTAATATGCGACCATAGAATATAAAACGTTTAGCTGCGCGTTGCACCAATGCATCTTAATTATAAATACCACAGAGTAGATTTATCTGATGTTAATTAAATTTTGTTTTATAATTTTTATTTTGCGTGTCTGCAAAAATGCACTCCTTTGGTTTTTTGTGTTATGGCTTATTTTCATTTGTTATTTATTCATATTTGTTATTGTTTTAGTAATTTTGTACCGTGTCCCGTGAGTATGTCTGTGGGAACGGGCCCTAACAGAATACCAGCGCTGCGTTATTTATTGCATAATTATCGCAGCATAGCGCTGAGTTAGGAGCCTTTTTGGCCTCGCACAGTTTTTATTTTTTTTTGTTTGATTTTAGAGTTACCATGTTCTTGTTGTGAGGTTCAAATAAATATTATTTCTTTCTTCTTTCTTTCTTTCAATTCGTTGAGTCACGACCACGAACAGACGATACGTTGTCACACTAGACTGTTCGACGCACCGATCTTTTAAGTTTGTAGGCTATTCAGTCATAAGTGTTGTTAGTTTTGTTTATTGCTTTAATTTTCCTTGAAAATGCCTCAAAGAAAAAAAACTAACCTTTCGCTGCGTAGCCGAAATGCGAAAACGATGAGACTTTGTAGGTCTCAGGAATCGGAAGAAGATCGTGAAGCACGGTTATCTGCTAACCGAGAGCACATCGCTCTTTCACGTGAATCGGAAACGTTCACCGAAAGGGAGTCACGTTTAAGTTCACAAAGAACACGGACCGCGACTTTGCGGTCTCAAGAGAGTATCCAGGAACGCGAAGACCGGCTGTCTGCTGATCGGGAGCGCCACTCTCTCTCACGTGAGTCAGAGACATTCACAGAAAGGGAGTCGCGCTTAAGTTCGCAAAGAACTCGGACCGCGACTTTGCGTTCTCAAGAGAATATCCAGGAACGCGAAGTTCGGCTGTCTGCTGATCGGGAGCGCCAGTCTCTCTCACGCGAGTCAGAGACTTTCACAGAAAGGGAGTCGCGCTTAAGTTCGCAAAGAACTCGGACCGCGACTTTGCGTTCTCAAGAGAATATCCAGGAACGCGAAGTTCGGCTGTCTGCTGATCGGGAGCGCCAGTCTCTCTCACGCGAGTCAGAGACTTTCACAGAAAGGGAGTCGCGCTTAAGTTCGCAAAGAACTCGGACCGCGACTTTGCGTTCTCAAGAGAGTATCGAGGAACGCCAAGCACGTCTGTCATCTGACCGAGAGCGACACGCTCTCTCGCGCGAGTCTGAATCTCTCTCCCAAAGAGAAGAACGATTACAAATAGCTAGACATAACTATGTAGGTGTACAAAGAAACAATGAAAGTTATCTTGCATCTGAAAGGGAAAGAATAGATGAACTAAGACGAGCAGAAACAGCAGAACAACGTCAATCTCGCCTAGAAATAGAACGAGCTCGATACCATATGAATAGAGAAACAAATAGCGGAGCTGATGAGTCCATGGAAAATGACGATGCAAATATTTTATTACCTTGGGACAATAGGGAAAAATCAGGGTTCACATATTCGTCTAGAATTAATTATGCTGGCTTTACTTTCGTGGGTGACATGAGAGAAATTTGTAATTTTTGTCATGCTTTGAAATGGAGGAAAGAGACAGATGGAATGTGCTGCTCAAATGGAAAAATTGTTCTTCCAAATTTCCAAGATCCACCACACTTACTTAAAAGTCTCCTGAATGGCGATCATCCCCAGTCGAACCGTTTTTTGGATAATATTCGTTTATATAACAGTGCTTTCCAAATGACTTCCTTTGGGGCAAAACAAATAACGGAAGGACCGTTCATGCCAACCTTCAAAGTACAAGGTCAAGTTTATCACCTTATTGGATCTTTGCTGCCAGAAAATGAACCCAAATTTCTCCAAATTTATTTTGTATCCGATTACACGCAACAGCTCAATGTTAGAAATCACAATTTTCCCCAGCTCAATGCTGAGCTTTTGGGTCAACTTCAAGAATTGCTGCATCACGTTAACCAGTACGTTCGTGAATTCAAAGCTGCATTGGAGTCAATTCCACAAGGCAGCAATGATTTCAAAATTGTTATAAGTGCCGATAGACGTCCTGTGGGTGAACACCGTGGAAGACACAATGCACCCGTCGCAGATGAAGTTGCAGTTGTTTTAGTCGACCAGGAGTGTGAGAGACGTGATATCGTGTTGCGTACACGCGACGATCGCCTTCAACGCATTTTGGAAACCCACCGAGCTTACGACGCTCTGCAATATCCACTAATTTATTGTCATGGTGAAGATGGGTACAATTTTGGGCTGTACCAAGTGAACCCTACTACGAGAGTCACTAATTATCAAAAAAAAATATCTGCTCAACAATACTATTCCTACCTTTTACAAATAAGGCAAAACAGTTTCGTATATTTGCAACGATTTCGTGGTTTGTTCAGCCAATTTATTGTGGACATGTACGCAAAAATAGAAACTGAACGTTTAGTGTATATTCGCACTAACCAGCGACGGTTACGCGCTGAAGAATACGTGCACTTGCGGGACGCCATGCAATCAGATAATAACGTCGAAAACTTGGGTCGATTGGTTATTTTGCCATCCAGTTTCACAGGCGGTCCGCGGTATATGCACGAACGAACGCAAGATGCTTTTTGTTACGTCCGTAAATACGGCCGGCCGGACCTTTTTATAACATTTACAACAAATCCAAAGTGGACGGAGATTTGCCAGGCACTTCTCACAGGACAGGCGTCATACGACAGACATGACATTATTGCTAGGATTTTTCATTTAAAACTCAAAGTCTTGATTAATCTACTTACAAAGGAGAAAGTTTTCGGTTCAACTCTTTGTTTTATGTATAGCGTCGAGTGGCAAAAGCGTGGTTTACCCCACGCGCACATTCTTCTGTGGCTGGAAGAAAAAATTCGTCCCGATGCTATAGACAGTGTCATAAGTGCAGAATTTCCGGACTATAATGCAGATCCGATTTTGCATGACATAGTAAAAACACATATGGTTCACGGGCCATGTGGCCTCTTAAACAGGGAATCACCGTGCATGAAAGATGGTCAATGCTCAAAAAAATACCCCAGAGCACTGAAAGAACTAACTATGGCTGGGGAAAATGGGTATCCGCAATACCGGCGAAGATCACCGTCACAAGGTGGTTTCACAGCTACTGTCAGATTCCGTGGACAAGAAATAATTCTAAATAATAGTTGGGTGGTACCGTATTCTCCAGTTTTGTCAAACGCTTTTCAAGCACACATTAATGTTGAAATTTGTAATAGCGTCGAATCTATAAAATATATATGTAAATATGTTAATAAAGGTAGTGATCAAGCCATGATAGCACTAAGAAATAACAACCAATTTGATGAAGTGACAAGGTATCAATCTGGCCGATACATAAGCTCTTCGGAGGCAGTTTGGCGCATTTTGAGTTTCCCTATTCATGAAAGGTATCCGCCAGTCATCCATCTTGACGTGCACCTGGAAGGCGGGCAGCGAGTTTACTTTCAGCCAGAAAATGTGGCAGAAAGAATGAACAACCCAAGACAAACCACCTTGCTCGCATTCTTTCGCCTTTGCGAAAGAGACAATTTCGCTAAGTCTCTGTTGTACAATGAAGTGCCACATTATTATACTTATAACAAGCAGCAAGGTGTTTTTAATCGCAGGAGACGTGGAACTGCTGTAGAAGGCGAGTCCGGCATTTTTAAAGAACACGTGATTGGAAGAGTATACACGGTGCACCCAAATAATGCAGAGTGTTATTATTTACGCCTTCTTCTTCACACAGTGCGAGGACCTACTTCTTTTGCTGAGCTCCGCAAAGTGGACGATATAGAATATCCCACATTTCAAGCTGCTTGCCGCGCACGGCATTTATTAGATGGCGATCAGCATTGGGATGATGCTTTAGCCGAAGCATGCGTCAGTGATAGTCCACATCGTTTGCGCCATTTATTTGCCATTTTGTTGACATTTTGTGGCCTATCGGACGCTGGGCAGTTGTGGCAAAAATATAAAGACGCGTTTGCCGAAGATTTTTTGAGACAGCAAAATATAAATAGTGAAACTTCTGACCAAGTACGTGAAAGCTACCATAATAGGGCTTTGCTGGCTATACAAGATATAGTTACAAGTATAGGAGGGAACCCCCTCAGTCAATACGGCTTGCCGACACCGACAGTTGGTGGGGAACGAATTAATAGGGAGTATACATCTGAAATAAATTACAACCCCGAAGAGTTAGCAGAAATATTGCGAAATGGCTGTTCAAATTTGACGACAGAACAACGTCAAATCTTTGATAGAGTATGCTGTAGTGTAGAACATTCATTAGGAGAAATGCTGTTTTTAGATGCACCTGGTGGAACAGGTAAAACTTTCCTCACTAAAGTTATCTTGGCTCAAATAAGGAGCCAAAACAAAATTGCCCTTGCCGTCGCTTCCTCAGGAATAGCTGCCACTTTATTACCAGGAGGAAAAACTGCACATACAACATTTAAAATACCAATCGACTTGGACCGCACAGAAAACCCTGTTTGCAACGTGTCTCGCAATAGTGATAAAGCAAGGGTTTTACGCGATTGCGCCCTTATCGTTTGGGACGAGTGTACGATGGCAAATCGTAAAGCTGTGGAAGCTGTAGATAGAACGTTGCGAGATATAAGACAAAATGACCGACCGATGGGAGGCTTAACGGTGCTATTCTGTGGAGACTTCAGGCAGACACTCCCTATAATACCCAGAGGAACGAGGGCCGATGAAATAGGTGCCTGTTTAAAGAGCTCTATTTTATGGCGTAGTGTCATATTAACTAATTTGAGCTTTAATATGCGAGCATATTTGGGAGGTGACGCAAACGCGCAGGTTTTCTCAAATTTACTACTTCAAATTGGTAACGGCACATACCCGACTCAAGAAGGAGGTAAAGTAACTTTAGTCGAAAGCCTGTGTTCTTCTGTTGCCTCACAGCAGGAACTCATTTCCTCTGTATACGGAGATCCATCAGAGATCTCGAACCATGACGCTGCTTGGCTATGCCAACGAGCTATTTTGGCACCTCGCAACGACCAAGCAGCAGCAATAAATTCTCAAATATTGGTACATGTTTCTGGAGAAAGTAGGGAATATTTATCTATTAACACGGTTTTAGAAGAAGGAGATGCCACCCACTATCCAGTAGAGTTTTTAGACTCTCTAAATACACCAGGTCTTCCAGCACACAAAATTTATTTAAAAGTCGGAGTACCAATCATTCTACTCAGAAATTTAAGCCCACCAAAACTATGCAATGGAACTCGGTTGAGAGTAACAAATCTCCAACGAAATGTCATCGAAGCCGAAATCTTAACAGGTTGCGGCTCCGGTGATGTTGTTTTCATTCCCAGGATACCCATTATCCCCAATAATTTTCCGTTTACTTTCAAACGTGTGCAATTTCCTGTAAGCCTCTGTTACGCTATGACTATTAATAAAGCCCAAGGCCAGACGTTATCCGTTGCGGGTGTAGACCTTACTTTTGATTGTTTTTCACACGGCCAACTCTATGTTTCTCTATCACGTGTTAGCAACCCAAACAACCTTTTTGTATATGCTCCGGGTAATTCCACCGCTAACATAGTATATAGAGAAGCATTAACGTAATCAACTATACCAAAGTCAGGACTCTTATCTAAATCATCAAAAAGGTGATATACTCTTATCTAAACGACGTTGTTTTGTTCTCGACAACCACGCGAACGAAGTCGCGGGCACAGCTAGTAGGAATAATAAAATTCCTGAATTCCATTTTATTATGATAATAAAAGTTCTGAAAATCAGCCAGTTCCTCAGTTGACCTTTTTATTTTAATCGTAAAAATCTATCTTGGCTTGTCCATATTTTGACCCTTAGAGGCAAGCCACTGAAGAAGCTCGAGAATGCTGAAGACAGTATTTATTTGATAAGTACCTACCTAATTAAGTTTGGGTTAGAAAAAAACCACTATGTAGATGGTCTAAGTATTTTTGGATCAAGGTAGCTTCCAAAAACATCATTCAACTAATAAAAACATTGTTGATAGGTACCTAGACTGGGTATTTTTATCCTCGTTATAAGGTAACTATTTAGTTATGGTAAGATAGATCATAATAAAGGTACACATGTAACACCTTATTAATATTTTTCCAAATTCTAGAACTAAGCAATGAGATGTTTTATCTTCGTTTACTTGAAAATATTTTTTACGTCCCATCCAGTAAGCGTGTATTCAAATCAACAAACAAACCGTCTCACTATAGGTATTACACACGACCGAGACGTGCGCGCGCGGCTTGGCGGTGCGGCAACAGTGTAGTGTACAGAATGAGGCAGCGCACGAAATGTACCAAAATGTACCTACGGAGTCGACGACTACGGAAATAAATAAATGGAATGCGTAGAAGAAGCCAGTGAAGTTCAAATATCACTGTGTTTTTTTGCAATTTTCAGGACAGTGTCAGGTTGTATCTTGATCAAAATATGATTCACGACAGTAAACAATATATAAGTACATAATTATAACCCTAATTACATTTTCTTTTTCTAGATTTCGGCAATCTAGTTAATATACACATCAAATCTAAGTTCATGATGATGAGTATATGATTCTTATGGTTATAACTATGTATATATTTGTTATTGTCGTACATCGCATTTTGATCTTAATATAAATCTCTTTCTTTGAAGTTATAACCTGACACTGACCTTTAAATTGCATTAAACACAAAAAAATTCACGGGCTAGGTAACACTAATAATTTTACCGTTAAACCGATAATTCTCGTATTTTACGTTAAGTGTTAATTAACGTTAAAATACTGGTAATGTTATCAAGTAACGGTAAATTTTCATAACGTTACTATGGTATCACAATGGAAATTAACGTTAAGTAACGGTAATTATTTTGTTATTTGGTAACGTTATCAAGCCCTGTCTTAGCCCTTAGAACTGCATATTTTCTTGATTTACTTGGTCTTGGCATTATTATTTTACACAATGCACAATATTTACAAAAAGTATTTGCAAATTCAAATAAAAAATCTACGAATATAAAGCGTCCACGCGCTCGATCACACTGGGTCCTCTGCGGGAAGTTAGTCTATGAACACACACTAATATAAAAAGTTTGTAAATATTTTGCGCTAACACATACGTATTTGCTTAGTCGGACAACAGCACGGCGAAGCAGCGAACGACACAGCCTTCCCGTTCGAATGCCAGTGCGCGACTGGCTCCGCCCCCGTAGAGAGCGAGAATATATACATTAGACGTTACTTTGTAAGACTTTCTTTGAAAAATATTGATTGATTTAGATAAGCAACATCACATCAAAAGAACCTTTAACGATCAATTAATCTGTGTAAAAATATTTTAAAATATCATAGCCGTTTAGGAGGAGTAGGCAAAATAGTGAATAGGGAAGCGCGTTGTTAAATATTTTTTTATGGCAAAACTATTAGTCACAATGAAAAACCAAACTTCATAAATAAAGTACATGAATCAATAATAAATATATATTTTTTTCAAAACTTTTGCCCTAGCCGTTACCAAGGAGTAGGCTTTAGAAAGTCACCGTTTTACGGCAGTAAAGCGAAGAAGGGCCTTAAGGGTTTACTACCGGCCAAGTGGCGCCCTCATTGAATAAAAAATCCTAGCATAGCATAGATAATAAATATTAAAGAATCCAACGTCAGGTTTGTTACAAAGAGTATAAAGTATTTTTACGTCAATAAAACAGGTCTCAGAATGTTTCGTATCCAAAGTAGTAGGCAAAAGTGTCAGAAACGGCAACGAATATAGTATATTATACAGGATGTCCAGATTCCTAGTACGCGGCCATAAATTGAAATCAATACAAGTTGTCAATAATGACTACTTCGTTCGATCGCCGCATGGCCGCGGCACACGCCAACGAGCGTTCGTCGCGTAAACAAGTCACGGAGTCGGTGTTTTATTTTGGGAAAATGACAGTTTGTGCTGTGAAATCTTGTAAAAATTACACGTCAAAAAAAGAAAAGTGCATTTACATCTCATTTCACAAGTAAGTATTCAATTACACCGTGTATTTCTATGATATATGTAAAAACGAAAAATTAAAAATGTGACACAACACAATAACTGTTGAAGTGTTGCCAAGGGCATGAAATCTATTTACCCATATTTT
Source organism: Polia nebulosa (assembly GCA_951329385.1). Classification (NCBI taxonomy): domain Eukaryota; kingdom Metazoa; phylum Arthropoda; class Insecta; order Lepidoptera; family Noctuidae; genus Polia; species Polia nebulosa. Next base: position 10,390,948 of record OX589615.1, read on the forward strand.
TAACACCTCTCGGAAAAAACTAGGGATGACAAAGGAGTTTTACTAACAGGAACGATTATTGTTTTTAATTGTGAGTTTGTTTCTTCAACCACACAGTTCTCTGAGCGCTGAACCGATTTCGATGCGGTTTTCACAGTTCGAAAGGATTTTTTTGCGACATGGCTCGTAGTTATGTTGGGAACGGGAGCATTAACGTTTCTTTTTCTCAAAATTATCATCTTCACTTACATAGATTTCCAACCGATCCCGTAACTGCCGATCGTTGGACTGCAATAATAAGACGGACTAGAAATGAAAGTTCGTGGAAACCTAAACCAGAAACGTCCATATGTTCAGCCCACTTCCATGTCAAGGACACTTACACAACGAAAAGTGGTCGTCGAAGAATCCGATCAGGAGCTGTGCCTACAAAGGTTTGCGTATGCATTTTTCATGATAAAATTTACAAAATTATTTGTGCAAAATCTACTTGATATACGTAGTCATTATTAAGATATAAAATCAAAAATATCTCGAAAACGGTACTAAGTCCAATCGCAAAAATAACCAACATTTGGGCTCCCTTTAGAAAACCCCGTAGAAAGATTATATAAATTCATAAAAAAAAACAATCCACTATGGGTGCTACGATGGTCGGTGACGGTGACGGCGACGCGCGAGTTCGATAGTTTTTTCCCATCTCAAAAATGCCCAACGCATCTTAAAGAAGTTTTCCCTTCAAAAAATATTATTTATTAGTGATTCAATTTATTCAAAAGGCGTACGCCTTTTAAATGGTTTAAAAAATATAGCCACGAAGGGGATGGCATCCCTTTCGAACCTAACCTATCCGAGTCGGGTGCTCATGTCCCGAGCTCGCCACGCTCGCTCTTGCATCCTAACATTGCCTTTTGTACACACATAATTATGATCAGTGGTATCACAAACTCATCAATATCCAATTTAACTAAATGACTAGACGACATCCAGCCATCTGGTTAAACGTTGCGTTCAACGACTTGGTTGTCCTTCAGTCATTTAATTAAATGCCCGCGTTTAATGAACTGCCTAAGCGTCCAATTGAATGGCTAATTCAACCAGATGGCTGCGACATATACACATAACTTGAATAAGTTATGTTGAGTTTTCATTTAATTATTGGTTGTTTAATATATTTTTTCTTCTTCTTACAGGCATTATTTTTAGCATTAGTAAAGTCTAGCGAAAGTGAGGACTCTGATGACATGGAGATAGCAAAGGTACCTAATTTGAAAATTAAATTGAATAAATTAAGAAAAAGATTAAAAAGATGCTAATCAGTAGAGTTCCATAGTCTTCACGTTTCGACTTTCGCCTTCGGCAAAAGTACCAAAAACGGCCGTTTATGACGCTTCTTCCTACTAATGGATACAAAACATTCTGAGACCTGTTTTAACAACGTAAAAATGCTAAATCCTCTTAGTAACAAACGTGACGTTGAATTATTTAATATTTGTTTTCTATGCTGTGCTACGATTTTTTATTCAATGAGGGCGCCACTTGGCCGGTACTACATGAATGGTTTTATTTTCAGAAATCGAATTCAATAATCTAAGGGTTTTATTACACCAATCGATCGATGTCGATCGACCTTCGATCGATTGTTTGTCGACCGGTATCCGTCGATCAGCCAAAGCTATCACAACAACCGATCGACGTCGACGATCGATATGTGTATCGGTTGGTGTAGTTAATTAATAACACCATAATGAAGTTATGATCCATGCGGTACAACAATTTTTTATTTTTGGGGTGGTAAATCATCCAATGACTTCTCCCGCTCTGGGTGGAGCGGGAGGGCGTGTCACCCCTGTTCCTTCCCTGCCTGAGTGCCCAGGGGTGCGGTAACTCATTTTTAGAATTTATCCGCTCCCCCTAGGCATGCAGGCACCTGCCACGAAGGGCCCCGTCAGTGGTGGCTGACACTCATCTCTTTGAGGCGCGCGTGGAACACTACGCGCCGTCGACTCACGGGCCTGGTGCTGATCGGACGGCGAATTACCCACTGCTCGCCGTCCGCAGGCCCGGGTCTTCGGTGGCCGGAGATCGTCTCGCGACGTCCTACGCCCAGTACGCCCTTGCGGTACCGCTAAAGTGCCTTTGGTCTCAAGTGCCTTTGGGTACCTAGGTACTACAGTTCCCAAGCGTAAAAGTGACGTAGTGATTTCAGTTTAGTTCTTTTTGCTTCCGTATTAAGTAGTACGTTCTATTTCCATGCATAATTTAGTACGTTTTTAAATTCCGCGTCTTTTGGTATATGACAACACTAGGCTCGGAGTAGTATAAGATTTAGTAAAAATTTATTTATTATTATTATTATATTTTCGGAACCTGTGGTCTATGTTTGTTTAATGGCGCCTGCACTTTACTGTTTTTATTGTTTTATTTGGGTTTCCAACGGTAAAACCGGGTAGAAAATTATTTGTGTGTATATATGTAGGTATACAATAATATAAGTGATAAGAATTAGTGCAGGATTCAAGTCGGTGAGTGAAATAATACGTAAAATAATAAAAACATTTTACGTAAACAAATGCAATTAATATTTTTCTTTAATTTTTGTAATTGAATATTATTTTTTAATTAAATTGTCATATTAATTCTACTCTCACGATTTTTACATATATAATATGTATGTTGAATCATTAAATAAGCTTCCGACACGTACCAAAAGTTTTATTATACGTAAGTATCAGATTTATGTAAGTACAAAAAAAATATTTATTCTGGGCGCAAAAATTTATTTTTTGTCATAATTTTTTTCTCAACTTGGGATGCTTGTAAATAATAAATATTGTAAGTACTATGCAATGTGGTGTTAATTTTTTTTTCATGTTGAGAATAATCACACCATGCATTTGTGACATTAAAACATCTAAAGCTAGGTTCATACTGCTGTGTCGGGGTGTGTCGGGGCGCGCCAGAACGCAATCGCTTACGTTCATTTACTATGCATATAGATTCACATTAGTAGGTTGTGTTGTGTTGTGTTGTGGCGCGTTCTGTCGCAGTAAAATCGCTCGACGCCCGATCGCGCCAGAGAGGTGGTGGGGGATCTGTCGCGCCACACTAATGTGAATCTATCATTTGTCATCACTTGTTTTTTTTTACTGTAGCCGTTCATTTGAAATCTAAGATAAAAAATGTCTTAGTTTACGTTTACAACCCACTTCATAAATTAATACGATCCTCTATTCAAACAAAACGCACGCTATTTTAAAGCTGTCCATTCATTTTAGACAAAACATTCAAGCGTGCGCACCGTTCTAAGAAACTAAACTCGTAAATCAAGTAGGTATGTTTGTGTGGGCGGCGGGTGACCGCCCGCGGTGATGACGTAATCGGGCAGGGCACGTGACGCATTTTTTTTCGCGCGCTCGAGCATCACAGCGGAGGGTGACTGGTAATTAGTGACCGATACTTGTAAACGTGATTTTACTCATGATTACAAACAACTTTCTCAAAGATTTTTTTTTTTATTTGACAGTAATTTTACTTTTCAACGCAATGATGTCCGCGTAACTACAAAATATCTAGGAACGCACGCGCCGTAACATTAAAATTTGGCACGATCTATCAGCTGAGCTGATAGTCTGACCTCGGGAAAGGGCAAATGTACTTACTAGTAGTAGTAGTAGCGTCTCAAGTTCCCCCGCCACCCGCACCGCCCCCTTTGCCTCAGTGAGGGTGAGTAACGACGTAATAATAACAGTCAGCTCGGAAAGCGCATCGCATACACTTGTTTTTGTTTTATTTGACGCTCACGCGCACTATGCCGTACACTTACACAGCGAGTGAGTACAGTGATATGGTGTCGTGCTACTACTCTGAAGGGGGTAATGGCGAAGCAGCAAGGCGATTGTACCAACTATTGTATCCAGGAAGGAATCTCCCAACTCCAAAAACATTTTTTCGCGCTGCACAGCGAATAAGAGACTGGGAAATGTTTATCGCGCCAAATGTGAATGCAGGAAGACCACGTCGCAATCGTTCCGAGGTAGAAATTCTTCAGTTTTTTGACATAAAGCCTGAGGCAAGCACGCGACAAGCTGCTGGGATGTTTGGCGTTTCGCAGTGGTACGTCTGGTCCGTGTTGCGGCGAGATGGGGGCTACCCTTACCATTTAAGCCATGCTTCTGATTCAGACTCAAATATCGTTAAGTGTGATGGTAAACTTGGAATAACTTGAACAATGCCCGGTGTCGAGTAGGTATCGAGTCAGCTCAGGTGGTAATGTAGTGGTGTCTTCTAAGCCGCTTCTAAACATCAGTAACAAAACAAACGCAATTCCTGGTTCAGTGGATCATATTATGATGTGATTACACTATCCTAAATCTACACAATTTAGGAAGTCAAATCGAGACCTTTCAATCTCACTAAATCGGACACTAACTGCTATTACACCTTCCTGTTTCCTAAATTGGGTCCCTTGAAATCGGAAGGTGTAATTGAGCCTTTAGGGGCGAACTGATGTTAGTTTGTTTAGAAAGAGTTTTGATTTATTTATTGTAGCACGCGCACGTGAAGTACCAAAATACTAGATAATTTATTATTTATATAAGTAGGTAGTCTCCTTACCGTGTCATAAACAGAGAAGCTTTATGTAGGTATAACACTGTAGCTGTACCTAATGGGCACGCGACGGCCGACAGGGGCGCCATGTCTGCAGAGTAGGCCTACGCTCCGTGGCTCAGATTTGTTGTCATTTAGTCATTTAAAAGCTCACTGTTCCTAGTTAGTTTAACTACTGTCTTTGGATATTATGTTTTAATTTAGAAACAACCGAAACATGTAGGTAGGTACTTACCTACACCGATAACGGCAGGCGACGCGGCGCGGGCGTCGAACAGCTGCGCGCGCGCGAATTTCAAACTTGTTATTGTGTTAAAAGTGAATAAGTAAAAAAAAAAGTTTCTTTGGTAAAGTTGTTTGTAATCATGAGTACAATTACAATCACGTGTTTAATTATCGGTCAGTAATTACTAGTCACCATAATACATTATGTCGTCGCAAGCGATTTCAAGAGGACAACACAATCAAATTACTGTAAATTGTCCTTCAACCAACTTACGTTTTACTGGTTTGCCCGAGTACCCACCTGCCTCATGGAACCCGTACCAAGAAACGATGGCGATGAACCTGCTATCGCTACGCCCACTTTTTTTTTTTTTTTCTGTGGGACGTCTTGCAGGTCAGCCTCTGAGGCTGTCGTCTGCTTAACCGGGCTTGCCTGTGTAGGCTTTAATATATTAAAGCCTCCAGCCAGGACTTATTAAACTTACAAAACTAAGTGACCACGCTAAGGGCACTCCCTGCGGAGTACGGGCCTCGGCTTAGGGCGTCACTGGGGGGCAGCAAGGGAAGGCTGGATCTGGTTACCATTAATTGGGGAGTTTACTGGCTCAGCGGCACGTGCTGGCGAGAGACGGGGACGCCCACGCTACCGCCGTCACATATATACTAAAAGTCGGTTAAAAGCAGTGTTGCGGTAGCACGTTTTTTTTTTTTTTTGGGGGTGGGAGGTCATCCTATGACTTCTTCTGCTCTATGGTGGAGCGGAAGGGCGTGTCAGACTCTTACTGACTGAAACCCACCCCTGTTCCTCCCTGCCCTGAATGCCCAGGGGCGAGGTAACTCTTTCGAATTTATCCTCAACCCCCCGGGCAGTGCGGTAGCACGTCACTTGTGTATTTCGTGTTTATTTTTCTAACTAGAAATTGCAAAAGAAAATGCCTTCATATGTGTTCAGACGTTGTCATAATTATACTTCAACTGTTAGAGACAAAAACATATCATTTCATGCTGTAAGTACAAAGAAAAATATATAATGTTTGTGTTTATTTGGATTCAGCAAAATGGCGGCGCTTGTGCGCAAGTCACGTCTCGTTAGGGGACGATGGGGCGCTATCAGAGTTAAAAAAAATTAACGGGGGCTTCCGTACTAGAAACGTGTTTTTTTTGCTCGATCATAATAATGACAACAAGTAGATGCACATAATCTTGTACGATGATACGGAATCCCATTTCGCATTCCCATGATATGGATATCAAATGACTTTTCATTTGATTGCTGAGAAGCATACGAAAGAGCGTGTTTTTTTTACTATAATATTATTTAATAGATTAATTTTTAAACCAAATTGCTACGTTTTCTCTTCCTAGTAACTTCTATTATCTTTGAAGTTGCCATTTTATGAAACAGTATATTTTAAACGGAAGAACTTCGGATTGACTTGGAATTCTAAGTTCAAATAAACTTTATAAACATACTAGCACTTCGACCGCGACTTCGTCCGCGTGGATTTCAAAAATGTGGCTTTCTATTGGTAATTTTTTTTTATCAAAATCGGTTCAGTAGATCATCCAGATATTACCCCGCCTACAACATCACAAACTTACAAATTTTACCTCTTTTGAATATTAGTAAGTAGGTATATAGTCGGGCACACGAGCAGCATCGTGCCCGCCGATAAGGTAAAAATCTTTGCGGTGCGGCGCCGCAACGCATCTTGTCGGGGCTCACTCTCATTCACTGTCTATCTGCACGACGTTCGCGGCGGTGGAGGCGCTCGCTGGATGCAAAATTGGTCTTACAAATCCAGCAAACAATATCGACGTACGTCAAGCCTATTCATGGTATTTTGAATCGTACATCGTGCATGGCCTTGGCGGCAGTGAACGCAAATAAAACATGAAAGCATTCCTAGCTAAAAAAAAATTCAGCGCAGATTGCGCCGCGGTAGGCGGGGCTTTCCGATTGTGCCGCCGCCGCGCACGTGTTTAGTTAGTTCTTCCGCAGTAGGCAATAGCGGCGGTCGACTACTATTTACCGGTTTTTGTGTGTTTTAAATATTTAAAAATGCCTTCTTGTGTAGTGAAGTGGTGTATAAATAAATCACATTTGCATAAAAAGAGTGCTGGAATTAGTTTTCACGTGTAAGTACATCGTTATTTATATTTCTATTAAAAATTAAGTCAGTTAATGAATTATGTCACGAATTCTATGGGGATGATATTATGCCAACCAAACAATTTATTTTTCTACCTGACAATATTGACAAATTTTATTATTTTGATTACAATCTAAGATTAAATGCACACCATTTTTTTTCTATGGGGACGGCTCTATGCAAAATATACAAGTTATTGTAGGTACATAAAAGTTCCTAGCACGGAGCGTTCATACTTGATGGCTCTACGCGACTTTCTGCTTTTGAATTCACACTTTCTCTCTCGGTAAAGATACAGAGAAAGAGTGAATTTGGTCTAAAATCCAAGATGGCGGCTGCGAAAAATTAAAATTTTATCGTCACGGGTGTCGTTTTCAGTTTTCGAGGGTGTTAAAGCCGATAGCGACGTTAAAATTTAAATCCAAGATGGCGGCTGCAAAAATTGACAAATTTTTCATCATGATTGTGTATCGTTTCCATAGTTTTCATAAAGTCGATTGTGAGGTCAAAATGTAAATCCAAGATCGCTGCAGCGAAAATTTTATTTAAAATCATAAGTGAGAAGAAAATTCTGACGATGGTCCTCGACCGCATACGTTTTTTTATGCTTCTTTAATTCACTATATTTTGTTTTAGATTCCCACAAGATCAATGTTATAGAAAACTATGGACGAAAGCTGTTCGTTTGGAAAGACGAGAAAGTGAATGGACCCCAAGTAAAAAGACAAGGATATGCTCGGTTCATTTTAGAAATGACGATTTTTATGAGACAAAAAAAGGATACACGAAGCTTAAAACAAACGCTATTCCAATTTGTACGGTGAGATTGATTAATTGATAATGATACCTATACAAGGCTATTATAAAGTGTTGGTAAAAATATTCGTATACCCTCGTGATTTAAAAGGTTTCATACTAAAGACCAACATAATTTGATTTTAGATGGTGGTTTCGATTAAAAAACCAGTTCAATCGGCTTCGGTAGAAACGTTGCAGTCAATTCTTACACCCGAAACAGTTAATGACAAGGAACTGTTAACTGTGCAAGAAAATGTTTCTGAAATATCCTCCAAATCACGAAAACGTCCCTTGGTATGTACTATCTACCATTTATGCGAGCAAATTTAAAAAAAAAAAAAAATTAATTTAAAAAAAAGATTTAAGTAGAGTTGGGATTCCTAAATGCCTTAAAACATTAGGTCTTCTGACATTGAATCGGCTCTGAATACCCCAAAAACGCATAGGCTTAAAAATTTTATAGATTGAGAGTGAAAGACATAACTTTCTGCAAAAAGGATATCTAAAATAAGAAACTTAAAGTGACAAAACAAAAAGACTATTAATAAACTGCTTATCACTAAAAGACGTAACCACAGCTTTAAAGAAGAATAAGTTTGTGGACACCAATGCTGAATCCTCACTTGCTGAAATATTGGGCGTTATTTTTTCAATGCTGAAAAAAAAAAGCAGAACGCAAAACATATGTCTTATCTTTTAAGGTTAACTCATAATCTTTTTATGGTAATCAAAATTATTCTAAAATAATGCATTATTTGCGAAGGTGTTTCTATAAATATGATATTAATCCTTATTCAAATACGTATACGTTATTCATTATAAGTATTTATTTTTGAACAAATTGCCCTTGACATCATTTGATTTCAACGAATATCTTAGGAGATATAGTTTTAATCAAGCCACGCGCACATTAATGATGTGCAAGGCGGGTGATCATGAGGGATATGAGGGTGCGCATGCACTGGCAGGCCGCCGCCAGTAAATCTGCGAGGTACCATTTTGCACTGTATAGCTTATTAACGCGTCAGGCCCCTCGCGTCGACATAACAATAGGTTTTTAATTGTGTCTGCTAATGAGGGACTTGACGCGTTAATTGAGGAAGGTACTTACTTACTTATACCATCACGCTACGATACAGTCACCATAAACGCGGGTGAAAATATTATAAAGGCGAAAGTTTGTGAGTGTGTATGTTTGTTACTTCTTCACGCTCAAATGTCTGGACTGATTTTTATGAATTTTGGTATGTAGATAGCTTATATCCTGGATTAACACATAGGCTACTTTTTATCCTGGTCTACGCGGGTGAAACCGCGGGGCGCAGCTAGTAATAAATAATAAGCAGTGATGATGGGTATAATGTTATTTGGCAATATAATTCGAAACTGCTATTAATGTATTACCTAAATTGTGAATAATAATAAATTTAAAAAAATAACGAGTTGCACTCCGGAAGTGCCGGCAGAAGTGAAAACTTGAACATTAACGTTGTGCATTTTTGAATACTCTCCCTCCGTCTTACGAATTTTCGATCAGACGTCACGGGCTGAGAGAAAGAGACTTCGTTATACAGGACGAATAGCACTATCTCTTTCTCTCACCGAAAAGATGATGGTTTTAAGACGTCATGGTAGGGCTGCTGATCACGTGTCCTGACGCGAGTTTAACATTTTATACCCATCCCAGGAAAAGTGTCCAACGCTGCTAAAGAAGTTTTCACTTCAAAAAAACTTTTTTACAAAAAAACAGAACCGACTTCCAAAAAAAGTGCAAAATAACTTTAATTTCGGAAGTCGGTGTTCCTGTTTTGTGTTTTCGTTTTTGACACCGACTTCCGAAATTAAAGTTATTTTGCACTTTTTTTGGAAGTCTGTTCTGTTTTTTTGTAAAAAAGTTTTTTATTTTTCACTTTTTAGTTGTGGTTCCCCATTAAAACTGTGTTAACAATTCATAGACATACGATAGCAGCAATCGCGATTGATTTGCTGTCAATTTTTGAAGAGTTCCGTTGTCTGTCTCCGAAACCCATTGTCAGATCTTTTTGAAATTTAAATGGGACCATTTCGGAATAAACCCCTTTCGAACAAAAAAAGAATTTTGCAAATCCGTCAATATATGACGGAGTTATGCCCGAACATACATAAAAAAAAAAAAAAAATACAAACATCCGAATTGATAACCTCCTCCTTTTTCGAAGTCGGTTAAAAAATTAAAAATAAATAACACATTTTTTTATTTATTATTCTATCATAACATAGTACTCCCATAAACAGTGCTCTATTCACAGACCTTCGAACAATTACTTTTGCCTTCTAGTTTATAAAACATAATTAAGTTTTAGATATCATAATTAATTTTTAATACCATCTCTACACAATTAATTATTTGCGTTGCACCTTATTACACAAAACATCCCGGGCGACGGAAGGTGAGCGCAGTGGCGTCGTAGAAATGTCGTTAGCGGCCTATACCTTAGATGGTAATTTAAACCTAAACTCTTAAGCAATAAGGTCCATTTTAACTGTGCATCCTTAGTAGTAATAATATTGTTTGTGTGGTTTGGCGAATAAGTGACGTGGTTTCGATGTGTGAATTTGTTTGCTATTTTGTTTTGTTAGATCCCTTGAAGTAATGCTTACATGTTTTATTTGCGTTCAGTTCACTGCTTGGCGGGACGTACAGCAAAATGGATCGTGAATAAAGCGATTTAATTAAGGCGCTAAATACCAAAAGCCTTGAGTTATCTCACGCGACGCATCGTGGTCATACTCCACCCAGCAATACTACTTAATACTTCACCCATCAAGGAGCGCTGTCCGAAGTTAGACGCATTATCGAAGTCATATTTCTTTTGGCGCGTAAGGGAAAAATTATGAGAGTAAATTTTTACGATGCGCGCGCACACCGTCACAAAAAACCTACAGCCTGAAGTTAGCTAGAACCGACTCTGAAGTTAGCTATGGTCTGTGGTTCATGAAGAATGATTGTTTTCCTTTTGTAAACTTTGTGACAGTTTGGTTTTTTATCTTGTTACGCCAAAGAAGTATCACTTCTTACGTGCGTACATAAGTACGCCTACGCTTTTTTTTTTAATTATTAAATATAATACAACAGGTATTATACTAAAACACGTATAATAAAAGATAAATAATTAAATTATCTTTAAAATGGTGAAAGTTTCATAAAAATACAATTAATATTTTTTTGCGTGATTCTCAATTTTTTAACTGCGTTAGATTTTCGAACTTAATTACAAATGTACACATTACAAATTATGAAGGAAATTGTCTAGAGTAACATATATTTTTTTCAAAGATATGTGACTAGTCGTTTATACGTGATGTTCAATTAAAAATAATTACAAATCGTATATAGGGTGACTGGTAATTAGTGACCGATACTTTAACACGTGATTGTACTCATGATAACAAATAACTTTTACTATGGGACTAAACCTGAAATCGCGAAAAAAAAATAGGCAGTACAGTACAATTGACCAGTCAGTAGACGAACATAAATGTACTGAACAGCAGATTTTTTTTCGCGATTTCAGGTTTGGTCCTATAGTAAAAGTTGTTTGTAATCATGAGTACAATCACGTGTTTAAGTATCGGTCACTAATTACCAGTCATCCTATATCTGCATATTAAACTAACAGAGCTAACTTAGCCGTGATAGTTTTCCTTCAAATTTCGTTATAATTATTATGTATTATACTACCTACCATCACGATTGTTTTCAAATTTTTCAAGCTAACAGTTTAGTTTTTAGTGGGGGCTACCATAAAAAAAAATCTTTTTGAAAATTTTATTATTTGGTTATCTTGGCGTGATTAATAAATATACCCATTCAAAATTGCAGCTTTCTAGTACTAACAGCCTCTTAACTATGCCTCGGATAGACAGACGGACAGACCGAAACTATAAGGGTTCCTTGTCCTTGTTCGGACTACGGAACCCTAAAAAGAGGTACATATCGCACTAGCGCGCGCAAATTGTTGCAGACAAATTCAGACAATTGTTGCTATTTGATTTAGTCGGCTAACAGCAGCGAGCGAAACAAAGCGTGTCCGTGGCGTGACACTATTATATTACCTATCTAAAATGCCAAGTTGTGTTTTACGAAAGTGTAAGAACTATGGTTCCAAGATAAGTAAGGGTGAAGGAATGTCATACCATACGTAAGTATATAAAAGAATGTCTTAACTGTATTTTGTCACGATTTTATTTCTCATATTTGTATAAAGCCAGTGGCGTATTTACCCTTAGGCCAAGGGCCTGGTCTGGGGCGGCAGACTGCCCGGGGCGACGAATGCTTCCCGCAGCCGTGTTTTAAGTTGGACACGCACTAGTATTTTTACTCTTCTAGCCACCCCGTAACTTCGTCTACCACAAGAAAATCTTACCTATCCGAAACGTGAAGCTAACATTTTTAAGGAGCAATAGCAAAAAAGAGCACTTATTCCCTTTTTTTGTTAACTTTACGGCGGCATAAATGTTTGACCTGGGGCGCCAAATCTTTGAATACAGATACACCACTGGTATAAACGAATTATTAACATGGTGATTCGAAAAGGATAGAGAATATGATGGCAACTACAGCGCGAGAAGGACAAATAGCATGCGCCATAGATTAATCAACCAGAAGCGAATTCGTAGGCACAATACATAGCGTTAGTTAGCCGCTTGAGTGCGCAACGTGAGTTTTCTTGTTATTTAGTTAGCGTCTTTCTAACAATAACATTATGATGATCCTAATAAGTTTTGGCTTTCAACGTTTTATAATTGAGATGATATAGAATGAGATAAGTAATAACAGGCTATTTGATATTTTATTAGTAAAATTAGAATGTATGTATTGTACTTAAATAAAACAAATTTTTTCATTGTTTTATTATTTTCCAGATTTCCGAGTGATGATTTTACAAAAAATAAATGGGTTAGCATAGTTCAGGCCGAAAGAAGTGAACATGACTGGATGCCTACAAAAAGTAGTACAATTTGTTCTGCACATTTTAAACAGGAAGATAAATATACTACTTTAAAAGGATACATGCGTCTGAAAAAAACTGCAGTACCCGTAATATCCCCGGTAAAATTTAGTATTATAAAAATCACGATACTTCATTATTTAAACAAAAATAAAAAAATAAAGAAGGTTGTAACTTAAGTAATTACTTAATTTTAATTTCACAAATATTACACTAAGCACTTGGAGCAGCGTTAGTGGCACACCACGAGACCAACCGTGCAGTCAATCTTGGTTAATTAATTACTGGTATTAATTAATTAATTAATAGTTAATTAATCATTATTGTATAATTTACCATATACATCATTACCAGTGTAATGTAGGTACCATTAGTACCAATATTCAATGTCTCTTCTGTTGGCAAATCCGCATACTCTATGATTCACTAGTGTACTTCAAGCGCAACGCACTAAAGATAGCTATCTCTTTCTGTATCATACGTTCCGTATTATCTATCGCAGTCGTAGTTGAAAATTACTATGGTACATTAATAACAACGCAACGATATATGAGGCGGTGAGCGCCAGAATGCGCCTTTATTTCCTTTCTAACCTCTTTTATCTGTTCTGTGTTTATAGCTTGGTCTTTAAAACTGGTTCTGGTTTTCCCACTTGCCTCTGATTGCTACTTCACACTCGCAAAGCCCCAATAAATACTCATTGGCTTAGATTGGTCGCGCGGCCTTCGATTTCGATCAATAATAGTAGGTACCTCGTCGCGCTTGACTATACCGCCCGGCGTACTTGTCAAATGCAGCAACAAATACTATGCCGAAGCGGCCCTATTAGACAGTTGAAATTTTCACTGAATGTGTATTTCTGTTGCCGCTATAACTACAACAACAAATAATAAAAATAAAATTAAACTACCTTAGTAGAAACATGTTTTTTTGGCTTGTTTTTATCGATCTTAATATTGGTAACAAGTAGACGAGTAAGTATAATCTTGTACGATGATACGGAACCGTTCATGCGTGAGTCCGACTCGCACTTGGCCGGTTTGTTTTTTACTTAGTAACCATGCTTTGACCCAACGTTTCCTCGCGTTTCTTCATAGCAGAAGCAATAATTATTGCTACACGAACTTGTCTCCTATCAAAATCCATTTTGTGGTTGTAAACGCGTGTTAATCTGACGGTAGCGAACCACTAATGTCGTTTCAATCGCACTAAGATCGATCAATCTGCTGCGGTCCGTGACCTTGCTCGGATCGAGGCGATCTGTATTAACTGTAACGGGTGCCATAAAATAACATGAACCCTAAACGATTCGGTGTTGCCGCGTACACAAGAATCAAGTTCCACGTGGTCGAGTTTTTTTTTAATGTGATTTTTTTGTTATTATAAAACCTATTTCATTTAACTAGCCTAGTTACTATAAATGTTAGTCTGTATAATTCAGGTATTCTATACAATGTCTAAAAACAAATAACGTAACAAATAAATCATCAACAGTAATGATGAAAATTATCCTTTAAATTTTAAACATTCGCACATTTTTAGGGTAATTCTCTGGCGCTGGTATTATACGCATGATGCACACAAACGCAATTATGCGATACGTAATACACTCGCGAGCGTCGCGTTCACCGCCAGCCGCCAAAAAAAAAAAACTCTAAAAGATTATCGTAAATTCGTAACTGTACAATAGAAACTAAACCTTATTGCTAGTACAGTAAGATATATTATTACGAAACCATTAGTCATGCAAACATGGCTAAAGTTACCCCATATTTGCTTCATCTCTTTTATACCAGTAAAAGAATATACAGAGTGGTGATGACAATACGACATTAAATTAAACCTCGCATACCTCAAGACGTTCTCAGTCTACATACAAAAAATCATTTGAATATATCCAGTAGTTTAGTCACAGGAAATTATTTTTCATTTTTAACATTTGCTACATGATGTATCTGATAATAGGGAAACACTGTCAGGTTAACGACCCACATCGGTATAAACATCAAAACATTAAAGTCACTTTGCCAACTCGCAACTTAAACACTTTCGCCAAATTAGTATTTTCATCTGATTTAGTGAAAATTATACCTTAATTCTGAGTAATAAGAGTCATAAAGCGTGTCATCAGAGTTGGATAATAAAGTAACGAATGCGGAAATTGCAATGCACTCATAATATTAATAGAAAATTTAGTGTGTGCGAAAGAGATAAATCTAGTTTCGTTTGTTACTTCGCTTTCTTGAAGAAATTTGCTACTACTTTAGTTAGTTTAGTTAGTGTGTCGCCGCGGTTCTGTGAAGAGTCACGTGTCCTCGCTTTATAGGAGCCGCTAACTTTCGTTCGCGCCGCGTCGTCGCCCGCCGTTGATGTAGGTACTTCCGCGCCGCTCGTGTTTAGTAAATTCATTTACAACGGTATTAGTGCGAAATTGGACGCTTTATTTTGGTGACAGGACACGTAATGTTTTAATAGGTATTTAGTTAAACAGTGAGTGAATTGTGCGAAATTAGACGCTTAGTTTTTATTGTTTTCGTGTTTTTTTTTTAATAATCATGCCGCGCTACAATTACACAGCTTCGGAGTACACCGACATGATTTTGATTTATGGGGAGTGTCAAAGAAACGCCGCTTTGGCTATACGGACATACCGAGAGAGGTTTGGAAACACTCGACTTTGTCCGATCAACGGGCGCACCATTGTCCAAGCTGCCCAGAGGATCCGAGAAAATCGATCCTTAATCCCGCATTTGGATAGTGCTCCTCCACGTGTAAGTGACCCTTGAGGAACGAATTTTTAAATTATTTTGAACGCAACCCTACGTGTAGTTCGCGAAGGGCAGGTCGACATTTTCGTGTTGACGATACAACTATTCATACACATACAACATACAATTATACCGTTTTTGATGCTGTAAAATTATACAACGTTGATGTGACAGAGGGGCATTAAATTAAACTACGTATACTATACGTGTTTAGTATTAATTCGATACGGTATAAAAATAAAAATAATAATAAATGAGGTTTTTTTTTTCAAACAAACTAAATAGCTTACAATTCAGAGTAAAACGCAACCACACTTTATAAATAAAATTAACTGACCTTAGATACCTAGGTAACAAAACGGCAACATCGCACTTCATCGACTTGAGTGAGAACGGCAACAACGCGTCGTATCGTAGCTTAAGGCTCAATTACACCTTCCGATTTCAAGGGACCCAATTTAGGAACTAACTAACTAGGAAGCAGGAAGCGAGCAATTACACTATCCTAAATTGAACTCCTAAGTCGGCAGTGTTGCCAACTCTTACAAATTCGAGTCCCTAAACAGAATATCAAAAGTCGCTCTAAAGTCTCTTAAAAACTGATTCTACCAGAAGCAGACTTAAAAATAAAAAGAGCGGACTCAGATTTTTTTTCTGGGAAAGGGACTTTGTGAAATTTAATTTAATTTTAAACACAAACCAAAATAATACTACCCCATTTGTAGCGACAAAGTCTCTAAATTGGCAACACTTAGCTCTAAATCGGGGTGATGCGATTACACTATCCTAAATCGTACACAATTTAGGAAGTCAAATTGGGACGTCCCAATCTCACTAAATCGTACACTAACTGCTCTAACTGCTATTACACCTTCCTGTTTCCTAAATTGGGTCCCTTGAAATCGGAACGTGTAATTGAGCCATTATACTCAGATTTATCGTTTTAAGGTGCATGACCTGTGCGTATAGACATAATCAGCTGTTAGATAGGAAAGATACATCGTGTTCAAACGAGGCCAAAACTTAAAAAATCGTTTGTGACTAAACTACTGCTCCAATTTAATTGATTTTTGGTACAGAGCTTGAAAATAGTACCTAGTATAGGCAGTTTAAAGGAAAGCCCCTCTGTCGTATCAACTTTGTATATCTGATATATAATTTTACCGTTTTCGATGCTGGGTTAGAGGAGGGTACATGTTACATGTGGGATGAAACAGTTGCTAAACGTGGCGCCAATGAAGTGACTAGTTGTTTATTTTCTTTCGTTAACAACAAGGTTAAAGCTGGCGTTAAAGATTTTAGATTCTGGTCGGACAGCTGTGCCGGTCAGAATCACAATCGCATTGTTTTCTTTATGTAAGTACTTGTATGTAAGCAATACATTTAAGGTAGATGTGTGCCATCAACAAAATATAACGTCATTTACAAATTGTAATATCCGATATAAGTTACGTTTTGATATATCCGACTAATGTCTATCTCGAGCAATCTCGAATTCTCGACCCGTTTCTCAGTGCGTCAAAGTCTAACACCGCACGAGGTTCGCGCGTCACGGCTTTTCGGCACCGCTAAATGAATGAAAAATGTGTGATAATCGCAGGAGAACGTATTGCTGTGTGTTTGGGTGTCTTAATAATTCATCGATTCCAGAATTGTCTCTGTTCAGATTACCTAGTGAACAGGAAAGGTAAGCAAGTCACTTTTTCTGGCATATAATTTTTACTTGATGAGATACCTACTTACTTATTTTTTGTTGAACCGATTAGTTTTCTATCAGACAGAGGAAGTAGGTAGGCCTACTTTCCCACTAGAATGTATTAGGTACTTTTGATCTGTCCATTGATTTGTCGCTATTGCTTTGTTTACGTTTAGTAATGCTTTTTCCAGTATTGTAGGTACCTATAGTAACTAAGTACCTACTTACAGTTATAAAATCGTAATTAAAAATAAGTAATTGACTAATGTGAATCAGATAAATAGAGCAAAGTTCGAATCATAACAACAGAACAAAAATTTGATTATTAGTTTTTATATTTAAGTTGTTTTACGATTTTTTTTTTGACAATATTTTAGTCACTTTAATAATTTTTTTATTATAGATACCTACCTAATGTATATTAAATGTGCTTTCCATTTCAGACGCCATCAGTGGCTGCGCTTAATTGACCGCGAGGATTTGATAAATAAATCTCGACCCAAGCATGTTGTTTGTCAAGCCCATTTCCACCCAGAAGACATAGTGAAAAACAGCGTTAGAAAATTACTAAAAAAAAGTTGTTTGCCGAGTTTAAATTTGCCTAATATAAAAAAAGTTGACAAACATACACAAGTGGAAATAACAACTGCATATAATAATTCAAGTCAAACAGAAATAACTAGTGCTTCAGGGTCAAATGAAATTGATTTAACTATTGCCACTTCATCATGCCAAACGGATATTAACACCACGGATAACCTAACTCAATTTATTGCTGGTCTTTCTGCAAGTACTCCACGCAAGAGGAAACTAAAATCTGAGGTAAAAAATACAACTTCCCGACCCTTGCCAATTTATAGGAACTGAATTAAAATTTAGCCAAAAGTGACAACCCTGAGACAGTAGGTAATTATATCGCGAATTGGTCCGGAGATAGCCTCCTACTTCCCCTCTTTATACTATGACCTAGTCGAGTGCCGCGAGACCAATAATTAATTTATCTAAGGTCATTGGCATTGCGCGTGTGACGCGTGAGACGAAGCAGCTACCTAACTATAGATGTATTTCCATCTCTCTCTAACAACAGGTATTCTATAGGGTGGCATTTATTTTCTTTCCCTTTCGTGCATATACGTATAAGACGATCACTTTGTCTGGACCTACTTTCCATTAAACTTCGAACATGTTGTGTGCAAAATTACTGCTTATTTACTTTTGAAACACTGAGATACGGAGATTTGCATAGTGAGTGCGCCGTCTGACATGTGGTCTGACTATGAAATGACGAGTCACGAGTCGTTTCGTATTCGTAGGTATTCAGAATCAGTCCGATCGTCGTCGTAAAATACCAGCGGTTGCCGCTCCGCTTATAAGAACAGAAAGAACGTCGCGCCACATGAGTAGAAAACGGAACAGAGATATAGCTTCGCGAATCGGTTGCACTACTAGTCTACTACAAGCACGCGGGGCATGTTTGCGTGACCACTGGCCGATTGTCGCGTACGCGGCGAGACTGGAAAAAACCGGTTTACGCTGGCACAGCCAGTGGACAATCACTCAGCCTCACAGGGTTACTGTGACGCACGTTGTTTGTTGTCTTAGTTGTGTTGTGTTTGGTATTTTATTATTAATCATGGTTGTTTATTGTACTGTGTGTATTAATAATACTAGAAAAAATAAAAATATATTTATTGTTAATTATTATTAAGGGACTACGCACACTTATTCAGCTCTATTCAGCTTATGTCCATAGAAAACAACGATTTTGTATGGAGACGCGTACGCATCCATTCAGCCGCGGAAAGTTGAATGGATGCGTACGCGTCTCCATACAAAATCGTTTCTTTCTATGGACATAAGCTGAATAGAGCTGAATAAGTGTGCGTAGTCCCTTATTCATTAAGTACACAAAAAAACAACAAGCATTAAACTAAAACACTGAGACTAAATTATAAATAATTAAATGATCTTTAGAATGGTAAAGGTTTCATAAAAATACGCTTTATAGTTTTTGCGTAATTCTCAATTTTTTATCCGAGTTAGACATAACTTTACATATTAATTACACTATGTTATAAAAATATAATTTCAAATGTTCTAGGATCAAATTACGACGGAAATTGTCTAGAGTAACATATATTTTTTTCAAAGAAATAAGACAAGTCGTTTAGACGTGATGTTCAATTAAAAACCATTAAAAGTCGTATAACTGCGCTTAAGTTCATATATTGCAAGTAAGATTTGAACCACTTCCCGATGTCTGTTTAAGCTGGAATTTTGTATACCGTAACTTCAGTGACAATGCAATAATATGATTTATATAACCTGATGCTGCAGCCAGGATTATCTCCTCACTAGGGAACTCTTCAACGGGTAGTAGCAAGGTCACGAAATTTTGTATGTTACTTTAATTTTTATAGTTTAACATGATTTTTATCATGAACTGCTTCTGCAGTCATCATTGTCTCCTTACGAGGAAACTCTTTAACGGTTAGTAGTAGCATGGACTCGAAACTTTGTATTTAAAATTAATTTTGTTTGTTAAACATGTACTTCCCCATAAACTGCTGCTGCAGTCAGGATAGTCTCCTTACGAGGGAACTCCTCAACAGCTATAGTAGCATGATCATGAAAGTTTGAATACGCGTTTAAGAGGGAACAGGGGCTGCGGTTCTCCATACAAATGTATTCCCATCTTTTCTTCCTGAATAATTCCTCTAGAGCAATCATTTTTTGTTTTCATAAAGTCAAGGTCTGCTGTAGACACGTCCCTGTCATTTCCTTTTCTTCCGTAACTAATAAGTAAAGAAAATATGACCCTCCAAATATTAAAAAAACGGCCCATTTTTACCGCCGCGACAAGAGGACTACCAGACGAATTCGATTTTTTTTTAACATAATACATAGGAATCTAGACATACTCTTTCTTAAAATTGTTGTGCCAAAAATAATTGAATCGGCTCAGTTTTTGAGGAGAAAAAAAGCGGAATACGAAACGTCGATTTCGTCAAAAATTCTGTGATAAAATCGGTCTGAGCTGCAACTGTCTCTATCGCACTCTACGGGCAGGCTTGAGGCAGCACGATGGCAATATTTTCTTTAAATAGGTACCTATTTTTCTAAATCCTCGCAGGCCCTGTTCCCTCTTAAAAGCATTTTTAATGAAAACTTATCACCTACATCGTTCTTATTTCTCGCTACTAATCAGTCTATCTTTAAAATTAAATAAATATTTAAAAAATAGGTAAGCACCATAATCTCCCTAGCCTTTTTTTATTTATTTTTTATTTTAGATGGGTTTCCTCTTGACTCTAGTCTAGTTCAGTGATGACTACTGATGACAGAGACAAAGTCGACGATGGAGCGAGTTTACCCGGAAGAAGCCTGTTCACTCTAACTTTCCTAACTAGCTTGGGGTCGGCTTCCAGTCTAACCGGATGCGGCTGAAAACCCGTGTTTTACATGGCGCGACTGCCTTTCAGACCTCCACAACCCAATTATTGGGCAACACCTTACTCTTGGATAGACTGATGGTCAGACTTTCTGGCGTCCTGTAACGACTGTCAAAGATCTATGAATGACAACCGAGACCAACGGCTTAGCTTTCCGAGGCACGGGGTGACAGTAATGTCTTAAATAAACTCTGGAAAGTACATACATATAAATTGAAAAATTCATCTTGGTACT
Source organism: Polia nebulosa (assembly GCA_951329385.1). Classification (NCBI taxonomy): domain Eukaryota; kingdom Metazoa; phylum Arthropoda; class Insecta; order Lepidoptera; family Noctuidae; genus Polia; species Polia nebulosa. Next base: position 10,411,856 of record OX589615.1, read on the forward strand.
TGCCCGGATTCGTACTCACAACCTCATGTATGAGAGGCGGGTGCCTTAACCAATGGCCACCACAACAGTAAAAACTACTTAAAATCTTTAAAATATACTTGTCTTTTGTATATTCGTGTTATTTTTGCTTCAGGCGCATCGATCACTATTAGTGATCGATGTTCAGGCGACATGATTGGCTCAAAGCTGTCGGGCGCGAAGATCTCCTTCTAAAACTTGTTGATGATAAAACGAGGCAACAATACAGAATATGTGAGGATCACTTCGAAAGAAACTGCATCAAGTTTTCTAAAAATGGAACTGTAAAATACTTGTTTGATGATGCTTTTCCAACACTCAAATTGCCGTCGAACGAAAGTGCACGCTCGAGCTCTACACAAGAAAATGCTATCCCAACGGTTAATTTGTTATTAAATACTGGTGCAAACCAATTAGAGAATATATTCGTACAAGAAAATTAGGTATTCCAACTTTTGCCCACTAGTGAAATAAATTCAAATACTTAACTTTTTAATTAAATATTTATTTTGTGTCCAAAGTAGTAAACAAAAGTGTCATAAATGCCCGTTTTTGGTACTTTTGCTTACTACTTTGGATACGAAACATTTTGAGTCTTGTTTTAACCACTTAAAAATAACTTATCCTCTTTGTAACAAACGCAACATAGGATTCTTTAATCTTTATTTTCTATCCTAAGATACGATTTTTTATTCAATGGGGGCGCCACTTATGCGGAGATAGGCCCTTTTTTTTCAACCTATGACTTCTTCCGCTCTAGGGTGGAGCGGAAGGGCGTGTCAGACTCTTACTGACTAAAACCCACCCCTGTTCCTCCCTGCCCTGAGTGCCCAGGGGCGAGGTAACTCTTTCAAATTTATCCTCAACCCCCGGACAGGCATCGGCCACGACGGGCCCCGTCGTGTTTGCTGACAACTCTTTGAGGCGCGCGTGGAACACTACGCGCCGTCGACTCTCGTGCCTGGTGCTGATCGGACGGCGAGTTACCCACTACTCGCCGTCCGCAGAATAGGCCCCTCCAAGAAAGAGAAAACTAGCACTTGAACTTCGAAAAGCCAAAAAAAAAAATCGATTTAGATAATATAATTAAAGAACACTTTTTTAGATTGTGCGAAAAGTTTCTGACTAAACAAAACAAAAAAAAAAAAATAAAAAAAAACACAAATTGTTAAATGGCGAATAGATGTAAAGGTAGGTTATAGCGGAAACCGGCATAGTCTGGCTTTCAAATTTTTTGCACTCAATCTTTATTACTCCGGTGCAGCAGCATACAGATATTTTCTTAAACACATTTTGTTTCCCTTCGTTGGTCACCTAACAAAAGTTAGTTATGCCAATAGGCACTCAGATGAACGTTTGCTCTGTGCTTTAAAAGCGAAGGTAGACAAAATGGGATCGCAAGAAAAGATTTGCAGTGTTTGCGTGGACTGTATGTCCTTGAAAGCTAATCTGTATTATGATATCAAAAACGATGGAATTGTAGGACTTCATGAAATACAATCTACTCATGTGGACGCGCGGCGCGCGTTTCGGTTTGGCAACGTCGCACTAGACAGTTCTTAGCGATTTTTTTTTTTTTAATTGTCCATATTGCCTAGTCTTACGTAGTATATTTTTCCTTTTTTTCCATTAGAATGCAGATGTAACACATTCTAATGTTTTTTGCAGTATTTGGCAACAAATGTGTCGAGTCAGCCTTCTCTGCAAACTTCGCTGAGGTAGTCAATGCTACAATAAAATTCTCAGCTCCATTTTACCGATATCGCGCCAGTTGCAATAATTTCACATATTGTACAGTTGCGTAGACACTTGAGACACCAAACTACACCAATTTTACATCACATTCACAATATCCACTAGGAATCAATAAAGTAATAATTTTATTAAAACAGCCACTGAAATTCATACGAGAAAATCCCGCCAAAAAACCCTGTAGCGAAATAACCACATTAGTGACGTAAAACGGCCTTTTTGGGAGGTACTTTTGGATACTTACTAAAAAGTGTTGTTGTAATAACGTAAAAATACCTTTTCCTCTTTGTAACAAACGCAACATACGAATCTTTCTTTATTTTTAACCGACTTTCGAAAAAGGAGGAGGTTCTATGTTCGACTGTATGTTTTTTTTTTAAAATGTAAGTATGTCCGCCGATTTCTCCGTCAGCTGTGGACCGTTTTTTTTAAATTCTTTTTTATCCGAAAGAAAATATTCCCGAGGTGGTCCCATATAAATTTTATCGAAATTGCTTCAGCGCTTTTTGAGAAACTGAACAATAACGAAAAATACGTATACTAGATGACGTTTTTAATGTTCTCCAAATGTTTGAATTCCACGTTCCATGTTATATTGGGGATTTTAGTTCTGGGGTACCTATAACAACTAAAAAGTGAAAAATAAAAAACTTTTTTACAAAAAAAAAAACAACCGATTTCCAAAAACAAATACACTAAAAATTAAAAAATAACTTTAATTTCGGAAGTCGGTGTCAAATAACGAAGTAAAATACAAACACCGACTTCCGAAATTAAAGTTATTTTTTAATTTTTAGTGTATTTTATTTTTGGAAGTCGTTTTTTAGTCAATTAGGGCGCCACTTGGCGGCTATAGACGAGCCAAGCACGAGCGGAGCACGGGCCGAGCATCGTGTTCGCGGCGTCAAATGTGGACGTACTACAACGAATCTACAACGATCATTGTCCTCGATCCTCGAGGCTCGAACGTAGTTTTCCGCAGTGTGCTCGCGGCTCGTGGCGAATATGGACGAGTTTGCTATTGCAGCAACCGCTGCTGCTGCTGCAGCGATTATTATAGCCGAAATCAGTAAAAGAGCAAGTATTTTTTTATAGTAATCCTTATGTTTTGGGTCCCAGACATTGGATTATTTTGATATAATTCGATTAATTGTAAACAGACATCTTCTGACCACGTTTCCATGATGCTCGGCTCGAGCGATTAGCCGTCTGCACTAAACACCAGTGTTGCCATGGCCCTTGAGTCGTAAGTTACGTTTTGTTCCCTGAAATTTTACAATTTTGCTGCAAAAGTTAAATTACTGTTTTTTTTTTAATTTAGGTGTTTTTGGGGTCGGAGGTAAATTGATGTCAGAATTTATTGACGTTTTGTGATAGGTAGGCGCAAGTGTGCGGTGTCAAAAGATACGTCTCCGCGCGGGCTAACGGAATGTACTAAAATAAAAATTTACGCTAAACAAAAACTTTACAGTGTGCAAAAACAATATTTTAAGCAAAAATTTTGTAAAAATGTTAAAACCAAAACTTTTTGTCGAGTAGATTTTTGAAGAAAAAAGATTGAAGTTTAAAAAATTAAAAAAAATCTAAGTGAGGTATTAAAAAAAATATCTTCGCAATGGTCAGTTTTTATTGTCTCACGCACTTTTCTGATAGTGGTACGACAACGTACAATAACTCAACGCAACGAAACAAATCACAACCATCTTCATTTTATTTTTCTTGCTAGGTAGCTACGAAACCGCGAACGGTGCGAACTCGCGAAGTAGGAAACGTCACGCTCAAGCAAAATCAAGTTCTAACCCATCCAGAATACGGTTCATTTTGTCATGGCGCGTTCTATTCAGAGCCATCTCTGAGTGTTTTATGGAGTGAAATACTTTTTATGGCTCAATTACACGTTCCGATTTCAAGGGACCCAATTTAGGAAACAGGAAGGTGTAATAGCAGTTAGAGCAGTTAGTGTACGATTTAGTGAGATTGGGACGTCCCAATTTGACTTCCTAAATTGTGTACGATTTAGGATAGTGTAATCGCATCACCCCGATTTAGAGCTAAGTGTTGCCAATTTAGAGACTTTGTCGCTACAAATGGGGTAGTAGTATTTTGGTTTGTGTTTAAAATTAAATTAAATTTCACAAAGTCCCTTTCTCAGAAAAAAAATCAGAGTCCGCTCTTTTTATTTTTGAGTCTGCTCCTGGTAGAATCAGTTTTTAAGAGACTTTAGAGCGACTTTTGATATTCTGTTTAGGGACTCGAATTTGTAAGAGTTGGCAACACTGCCGACTTAGGAGTTCAATTTAGGATAGTGTAATTGCTCGCTTCCTGCTTCCTAGTTAGTTAGTTCCTAAATTGGGTCCCTTGAAATCGGAAGGTGTAATTGAGCCTTTAGACGCGCCTGTTTTAGGTACGTTCAATTTGGATGCGTTCGTAAACTGTTTGCAATAAAAATCTAGTAATACAAATCTCGTTGTTCTCAAAAGTTACGAAAATTGCCATAAATATAAAAATTACTTGTTACGCGAGAGGGTCAAAAGTTACGAAAAATGTAAGAAATGTAACCGTCTGGCAACATTGCTAAACACGTCCACGAGCGCACTGCGAGCGCGATGTAAATCCCTTGGTGTTCGTCAAAAAACAATTGGCAGAGAACAGTGGAGCACGAACCAAAATGCTCGAAGCGCGCTCGTTCGAGGCTCGTAAGTCGGTCCCCACTACACTCGCCTCCATGCGGTCACACTGACCGCATGGAGGCGCATAAGTAAAAATAACTGCATTAATTATAATATTTAAGGATTTTACAAATATCTAGTTGTGAAATATTTTTGACATCGATAATTTTTAGTTGTTCTAAATATGAAATTATATTCAAAGAACGTGTTCTACAGGAGACTTAATACTTGTACATTTTATTTCTGTTTCTCGAAAGATCCAGAAATTAAAAATAAATGGATAGACGCAACAGGCAGGGAAAATAATTGGTTTCCCTCAAACCAAAGTGTAATTTGTTCTTTCCACTTTCAAGAGGATTGTTTTAAGCCGTCCGCGAAAAGACGCATGCTTTTTGAGTGGGCTGTACCTACACTCAAATTAAGATACATGTTTGAAACCGTAAGTTAACTATTATTAGTACAGCTATGTGCAAAAGTAATCGGCAAACCAAAGTAATGTCTTCATTCTCCAAAACTATGCGATGGATTTTGTTTTATTGTTTTACGATTAAATCTGTGGCATGTTTACTTGATAATAAACACAATAGATAAGAATTACAATTTTTTATGGTAGAACACGTATTATCGTAATTTTTTTTAAGCTATTGCATAGCTTCTATCGCGTCTTGAGCGTGGAGACCGAATCCAGAAATTCCGTAACGAAAATAACCTAACACCGCTCCGACCGGCATAGCGGTGATACTTTTTAGTTTTGCCATCTATCGATGAATAGTGATGGTTGATGATGATGATGATGGTGATGATGATGATGATGATGGTGATAATGATGATGATGATGATGATGATGACGATGACGATGACGATGACGATGATGATGATGACGATGATGGTGATGATGATGATGATGTTCTTGTGATCTTACGTGCGTGTAAAAAGTGTAACTTGAATTAATATCAAAGAAAAAAACAAGGGAAAAAAAATACTGCATAAATAAAATAAATAAATAATTATAATTGCATAAGTTGATAAAAAATGCTATGCAATAGCTTTACCGCGGCAGTCTCCGACTTCCGAGTGCCACACGTCTTTTTCTATTTTTTACTTTTCAACTTAGTTAAAATTTAATTTATTTATTAACACTTCATGCAACAAAAGTCGTAGTAGTTTATTTGTCGTTGTTAAATCGGATATCTATGTTTACCACAGATTACAGTAATGTGTGGGTTTACAGCTCTCTATTTTAATTTTTTGCCTTTTTTTTGTTTAATGACGGTTTCATTGGATTTATTTTTCTCTTTTGGCTCGCATCTTTTTAACCGACTTAAAAAAGAGGAGGTTCTGAATTCGTCGGAACCTTTTTTTTATGTATACGAGCCGTGCGCAGGAAGAAGCTCTTGATGCTATTTCATGTGGTGACGTAAAAGCTTGTACTTATTCCAGTTTTAAGGCCGGTTACAGTGCTCCACCGACCGTCAGTACGTACGGTCCGTCCTGACGATACGCTTGAACCGACCGTCAGTTTCTATCATTCAGTGCTCTCCTGACCAACAAACTGACCGGACTGGTACAGTCGCACGCAATGGAACCGTTTACGAATTGTTTAATTGCTGCTTATTATCTTCGTAGACGTTTTAAGAATAGAAGAAGACGTAGATATCATGTACACCCTATCGTCGCCCAAAGAACATTACAAGGGGAATTCACTACTATATATTCATTATTGCGCGAAGATGAAGAAAAGTTTTTTAATTACTTCAGAATGTCGATCAAAAGTTTTGATGAATTATCAGCGAAGTTACAAGACTACTTAAAACATGTAAACTTATTTCGAGCTCCTGTATCACCGGTGGAAAGACTTGCAGTCACTTTAAGGTATGTAACTATGTCTATATTACAGATTACATAAATGTAGATATCAATTTAAATATATTAATCCCATTCCACTAATTACTAACCCTATTAATCCCATCCCACTAGTATGATAGAGATATATGGGACTCAATGACAAAATAATGTTTAAAATAATCATGATTTTAAAATACCTTAATTACAATAAAATCACAGTTTCTTGTTTAACTATTATTATTTAAAAATAAAAATTCAGTTTTGTTTAAATACAACAAGGTCAGAAAAATCTGTTTGCTCTACGTTGGAATTGGAAACCATAACAGGCAGCATGTTAGGATAAATATTTGTGAGAAGCTGTTCCGATTCTTGTGCAGTAATATTGTTTGATGTTTGTGAATGAGATGAATAGGACTCTGGTGACGTGACGAAGTATGTCGTACTGGAAGACTGGGACTGGGGACGACTAAGAGCATTGTCACCATCATGAATCTTCGTAGCTATTTTTAGTACTTCAGAACGAAAAGTCAACTTTTGACTAATAGAAAATGAGTTAGTAATTGGTAACAGCGATGTGAAAAATGCCATGTCATCATTTTGTAGTATTGTACTATTCTCTTTAAACATTTGCAGCATCTGTTTGTCAAACTCAAATTCTTCTTTATTTATAGACCTTTTAGATTTTGTAATTCGTCTATTTTTTTTATTTTGACTTGTCTGGGATGCAGGCTCAGTATTTTTTTGTTCGAAAACTCTAGTGTCGAAAATAGTGCTTGTCGAAGGTTGTGGCTCGGGCTGGGGCTCGGGCTCAGGCTCAAAGTCGGGCACCGAAATATTTGTCTGGGAATCATCTGCCATTAGGGAGTCCTCGACTTGGACTGTGTGTTTCTTGTCGAGAAATCTCATGTGATCGTAATATATATACTTTTTTTTTATCGCTCCGCCGCCAGATCCGGACTTCGTATTAATAATTGCAGCTTTAGACCTTGTATACGCATCCCGAGCTGTTCTCCATCTCTGTTGTATAGTTTTATCTGTAACATAAAAGTAACTAAGCTTATTTCTTTCTTTCAGGTACTTAGCTACTGGTCATACATTCACAGACTTGCATTACAGTTATCGTCTTGGGGTGTCAACAATCAGTTTTATCGTTAAGGAGGTGTGCAAAACAATTTGGGAGATTCTTCATGAAGAATGTCTTACATTGCCAACATCGCCTGAGGGGTGGCTTCATATCATCAATGAATTTAACGAAATAGCAAACTTTCCAAATTGTGTTGGATGTATAGATGGCAAACATGTGAGAATAATCAATCCTGAACACAGTGGAAGTATTTATTCCAATTACAAGAAATTTTTTTCAGTTGTTTTACTTGCTATATGTGACTGTAACTATCGTTTTATATACATTAACGTCGGTTCATGTGGAACCGACTCTGATTCTACCATATTCAAAAACAGTAATTTGTTTCAAAAACTACAAAACGAAGAAATGTGTTTTCCTCCCCCCAAACCATTGCCCCATACGACCGAACCACTGCCATACGTTATTGTCGGGGATGCGGCATTCGGTATTTCAAAACAAGTGTTACGACCTTATGCACGTAGTAACATGACTTACAAAAAGAAAATATTAAACTACAGACTTAGTCGTGCAAGGAGATATATCGAGTCTACATTCGGCATAATGAGTAACAAATTCAGAATATTCCACAGACCTATGAACACTTCCTTGGAAAACACAATTACAATCATCAAAGCTTGTTGTATTTTACATAATTACATCAGAGAACGAGATGGTTACAAAATAGAGGATACATTAACAATTGCAGGATTTGAACCGCTTACCCACGGCAATGACAGTCAAAGACATAATATCAGATCAGGGGACATGTTGAGAGAAAAGTTTGCTAATTATTTTATATCTCCAGAGGGTGCTGTGTCTTGGCAAAATAATAGTATTTTTTAAATTATTTGTATGTCTCGAAATAAATAAATAAAGATGAAGATAGTTTGTTCTTTACTTACCTATACCTATCTTTTTGTTCAGTAGGAGTCATTTCATCGAAATTAGGAAACAATGCTTCACACACTTCTTGCCAAGCCTTTAACTTTGCATCACGGTCTTTATACAAAACGTGGCTTATGTTCCAGAGTGGTTCACGAAGCCGAACTTCGGTGATTAATCGTTCGGTGTCGATAAATTTGTTCATTTTGAGTACCTACGAAATAATTTTTCGTCGACGATGATACGCACATCCGTGCGGTCGGTCCACCGGTCGGTGCAGCACTGAACGCGTTCATATGTTTCCATAGCGCGTCGGTCGACCGACGGCACGCATGCGGACGCGCTCGACCGACGGTCCTCGTACGCAGTGCGTAGCAATATACGCGTGCGTACGGTCGGTCGAGCACTGTGACGACTTGTGAATTTTCATACAAATGAGAAGCGCGACCGATGTACGCACCGACGGTCGGTCGAGCACTAAAACCGGCCTAACTTTCGTAGCAGAATGTTGTTGGTCCAAAAGATCTTACAAGACGAACTATTCTGTTTTATTTTCCAACAAGAATACTTTATGATTTGCTAGAAAACCATCGCGAGTACGAAGTCGGGAAGGTCCATACATCCTCACAAACTGACGTGTTTACAACGTTACACGTAATTAGATTTTACATTTGTACACACGGCTACATAGGTATCAAGTTGTACATTTCTAGTATAAGCTGACCTCATTCCATGGCAATCCTATACAATGCGAGATCGGCTTATACCGGAAATGTTTAGCTTGATATGTTATGTAGTCGAGTGTACAGCACTTCTAACTTTTCTCTCCTGATTTGTCCTTACTTACTATGCATTGTTAAGTATCCAAAATTGCCTCTTTACTTCACAAGGCTGTAATAAAAATACAAAAATAGTAAATAAAAATGAACTGACGATAAAATAATTATCAATAAACATAATGTCTCAACGGATCAACATGGGTTAGTTTGACTAAAATGACAGAGAGCACACTATACGCACACAGTCACGAGCCCGTCTGTGTGAGTGGAAAGAGTACATTCACCTAAACTTAGTGGCGCGGTCCCGCGGGTTTAGCGTTAACGCTCTTATGAAACTATCACAGTTTTTATAAATATTATTAGTGACTCGTATTTTTGCGGCCCTAAGACTAAAATATCCTAATTGGGACATTTTGTATTCAGTCCGCGTCAAGCAGGGTGTAGAACTAGACGCTGTGGGTCACGTGTCAAAAACAACAAAAATGCCATCGTGTGTATTCAGAAAGTGTACAAATTACGACTCTAAATTCAATAAAACACAAGGGATCTCCTATCACGTGTAAGTACATACAATTTATATCGATTTATTAGCATATTTCAATAAAATGGTTGTCCCAATATTCTTAATAATTGCGGTAAAGAAATAAAAGAGACGAAAAATCATTTTGGCACGAGAGTGAAAAGAACGCATGCACTGCGGTCATAGATTATAAGTACAGATGCGAACATCGTAGGCATTAAATTCATACTTATTTATTCCGTGCTATGTTACTTAGATGTTATGTTAATTAATTCACAATTATATAAATTGAAGTTCTTCAAACTAAACAGACAGGGTTGTTGCTGGGGAGTTTGTTGCGCCATTTCTTCTTCCCAGCTAAAACACTAGGCCCAATAGAACGACCCTTTGACGGGCGGACGTTTTTACCCCTTCCAACTTCCACGTTCAAAAAGTGCTGGCTCTCAGTCTTATTTGAATAAATGACTTTTGATTCATTTCAGTTTTCTTTTTTTTTTACGTACTAAGTAATATTTGTTTTGTATGTAACTGTTTCATTTTTTCATGTTTAAAAATTAATTAATAGCAAACACAGCGGTGGTCAATGTTTACTATAGACGAAAACCACCGCGATGTTACAACAGCGAATAAAATTATTTATTTAGAACAATAATTTTCTAAAGTTTAAATAACTAAAAACCACGCTTCATCGCATTTTATTTTTCGTATTATACTCAGCAAACCCTTTCATTTGATACCCGTATCATGGGATTCATCTGTACGCAAAATACGCGCCTTAGGCGTGGAGTTGCGGAAACCAGCCCGACATACATACATACATGGGATTCATAAAACATAACTAGTCCGCAATATTTGGTGTGATTTAGATTGACGTCACTTAGCTAACCATGCATTGTCATCCAAACTACACTTACTCGTGAATTTTCTATAATAGTGGGTCAAATTTAACTTTAAGATCTTTTTACTCAGTTACATACAGGTGAAGCTAATAAAAGCCTGTTAAAAACGGTTTTTCTTTGTTAAGGTTTCCGACAAAGAAAGTTCGACTTCAAGAGTGGATCGCAATAGTTCGAAAACAGAGACACGAATCAGATTGGAGACCTTCGAAAAGCAGTAGAATTTGTAGCAACCACTTCAATGCTACTGATACATACTGTTCGAATAAACGTCGAACTCTACTCAAGAAGAATGCTGTTCCTTTTATACAAGTAATTAAACACACATATGTAATTACCTATGTATTTTATAACCGCCACCCGCGGTTTTACTCACGTTGAATTTGTTCTGGCATTCAAAGTATTCGTAAGACTGTAGACATTGTACGGTTGACACTGCTTAAGTGGTGATACTTGTTCCGGATCTGGGTGTCTTGTGTATGTGAGTTTACATGTTTGTGAACGCACTCAAAATATAGGAGTAATTCCTAGTGTGGGGTAACGTTTTTTTAGAAGAAATAAAAATAAATGAATAAAGGTGGCGGTTTGCACCGCGACCGTGACCGGAGACTGAGACGGAGACAAAAGACCGCAACTGGTACTTGTCATTAGGGCTTTGTATGACAAGACACGAGACCGAAGACTGTTGCCGATCAGCAAATGTAGTTCCTCGTTTCGAAAAGGTTTTCAAGCGCGATACGAGACAATACCGGTCCAGGTCGGAGACAGTCTTGCTGTCTTCGGTCTCGCATATCTGTCTCCAGTCTCGGTTGCACGTATGAACTGGCGCCCATCCAAAGCCTAAATGACAAGTGCCGGTTGTGGTTTCCAGTCTCTGTCTCATGTAGTGTTGCCAACCGTACTCTAAAATAGAGTATCGTAGGTACTCTATTTCATGTAGGTGTACTCTATAATCTGTAATACTTATAGAGTACGCTAAAATACTCTTTCATTCAAAATATTTACTATATTAATACCAGTCATATGTACCCATTCCCATAACCCAAAAATGTAACGGTTACTGTTAATAATATTAAAATTCAATGGACATAATGTCCATTGATATTAATAAAAAATAAGCTAAAAAAAAAAACATACAATTCTTTTTATGTGCCATGCAAAAAATATCTTTTCAAAAAAAAAGTGTAAGTACCTATCCTTTTTTTAAGGTGGTACTCTTTATTTACCCTGTCTGAAATCAGATATACTCTATTTCTTTTTAAAAAAGTTAACAACCCTAGTCTCATGTTCCATTTTGAATTGCATTTTAAATAGGTACTGTTTTTTTAATAATTCTAGATTTTAAACGTCGGTAACTATGAACGTAACAACAAACATAACTTGTGTACAATAATTAACATTGACACAGTTCGACTTCATTTTGCTCATGAAAATAATTACTCAAAAAGAAAGAAAAGAAATAAGTAAAATATTTTCGAAGGTGTATAATTGTTATAAAAAATTGTTTTCACTTAAACGTATAATTTCATTTCTTTTCTAACTACGAAATATCCTCTCTGTTCAAGAAAATCATAGTCTATGCCCCGACACCACATTTGATTCGCAATCGTTCAAATGGTAGCTATCTCTTTTACTCACGTGCTTAACCTATCTTTTGTACTACTCATTTGTGTATCTTGTCAACATGTGTGCACTATAACAGTATGTATAAACCAGCGCGACCAGATTGTAAACGTCGGTAACTATGAACCAATGAATATTATAAAGCCTCTAAATTTCTCATACGGGCGACGCAGGCTCACGACACATATATGAAATTGCACTTGCTAAGGTATATTAGACGGCAATATGAGTGGCCATTTTAGTTTTCAATAGCTTTAAGATCGCACACGCGGTTATTTTGATAACTTTAAAACATTTATTCATAAATCAAAAAAGCAATTATGAGTTCCTGCTCAATTAAATGGTGTGGGAAATCGTCTAGAACATCCAGCTATAGAAAAGATGGTATAACTTTTCACCGGTAAGTAAAATATATTTATAACTAGCTGACCCGGCGAACTTCGTACCGCCTCAGAATCAATAAAAAAACCTCACAAAATGTGTGTGAAAAATAATTGTCTTTATTTTTTTTTTTTTCTTGAATGTTTCCTATATTTTTTAAATAGTTATTCTGCTATTCAGAGAAAATCCAACAAATCGATCCAGCCGTTCATGACTTATTAATGATGTAACTAACCCGACTTGTTAACCGACTTTCGAAAAAGGAGGAGGTTCTATGTTCGACTGTTTTATGTCCGCCGATTTCTCCGTCAGTTGTGAACCGATTTAAAAAATTCTTTTTTTATCCGAATGAGTGTTCTCCCGAGGTGGTCTCATATAAATTTTATCGAAATTGCTTCAGCGCTTTTTGAGAAACTGAACAAAAACGAAAAATACGTGTACTTCGATGACGTTTTGGTGTTCTCCAAATGTTTAAATTCCACGTTCCATGTTATTGGGGATTTTAGATCTGGGGTATAAACACTAGAAAGTGAAAAATAAAAATAAAATAAAAAAAGCCAACCGACTTCCAAAAAAAAAATACACTAAAAATTAAAAAATAACTTTAATTTCGGAAGTCGGTGTCAAATAACGAAGAAATAAAATACAAACACCGACTTCCGAAATTAAAGTTATTTTTTAATTTTTACTGTATTTTATTTTTTGGAAGTCGGTTGTTTTTTTTTTAATATAAAGATTTATTAATATTATGAGTAATGCAGGGCTCAGGCTAATCCGTTTGGTTACGTAAAATGTCACAAAAATATACTATACTACCACGTTGTCTTTTTAAAAAGTTCCTTTCTCTCGCTAGAGTATTGTCAATACGTCTGTCCCTTTCTATCCTGTACTAATGCTGTAGTGTTGTAACAACTTCAAACCAAAATCGATGTTGACGAAATTATCGATGTTCCCTAATGGTAAAAAATTTAAATATCACATAATGTTCACATTTTAGATTTCCAAATATTCCGGAGCTGAAGGAAAAGTGGATTAAAGCAGTTCACAGGGAAAATTGGTTTCCAAAAAAATTTAGCGTTGTTTGTTCAAGGCATTTCACAGCTGATTGCTTTGAAAGTATAAAGGACCGACGCCGTCTATTTAGTTCAGCAACACCGACACTGTTTTTACCTATTGTGGTATGTTTTATTATATACATATTGTTACGAGCTGAGTATGAGATAAATTATTTTACACCAATTAGGGCTGATTTTTCAATAGTCAGATAACTTTTAACTGAGGAATAAAAATGGCATTTTGACAGTTTTTGTATAGAAATTATGTCAAACTGCAATTTTTATTCCTCAGTTAAAAGTTATCTGACTATTGAAAAATCAGCCCTTAATTAACTAAATATCCTTTATTAACTCAACAACTTATTAACACAAACACTAAACCGCTTATAATCACTATTCTCTTCGTAATCGCTTGTACTCGCTTCCGTTCGCATCCGTAGTCGAAATCAGACTGACTCACTCGCCCGCCGTCCGGCCTATTTATACAGTCATGGAAGTTTCTAGAACATTGTCGAACTATCCTATACTGGAATATTCTAGAAACATCTATGAACTTCCACACAGTACTACAATGGAATGTTCTCGACCATAGTGGAAACTTCGACTACATTCTCGAACGTTCCAGTGTAATACGTACGACGTAACAGTATTTCAGTTTAATATTTTTGAGGGAGATCGTCCGACGGAGCCGCGAAATAAAAAAAATCAAAATTTCAGCTCTGACTTCCTATATTGTTAATAATCTAATTATTAAAAATCATGTCTACTGTCAAACATCAAAATATGTATGATGATATTTGACAATTGGCATGGATTCAATTATTATCATTTTGTAAACATAATTATTACCATTATTGTCTACCTATTAAAAATAACATACGATGTCAAGTAGAACTGAAATTTGTAAAAAACTGATGAAAAATATAATTTTGCTGCTAGGTCAAACGATGACCCAGCATTAATGCTTTATGCTTAAGGGCCTACCTCCCCGTAAGTGGCGTCCTCATTGAATAAAAAATCGTATCTTAGCATAGAAAATGAAGATTAAAGAATCCTATGTTGCGTTTGTTACAAATAGGATAAGGTATTTTTACGTTGTTAAAACAGGACTCCAGTGTTTCGTATCCAAAATAGTAAGCAAAAGTGTCAAAAACGTCCGTTTTTGGTACTGTTGCTTACTAAATAAAACTATATTGTAAATTTTTACTTTTGAAATGTGATTTGAGTTTGACAAAAACTGATTTTACGAGCACAAACATGTCTCAGATAAAAAAGGCCCGGCACTTTTTTTTACCTGAGTTATGTTTGTTCAAAAAACCAACCCATGAAAGCTCTCGCCAATCGAGTAGGTAACGCACAATACGAGTGAGTGATTCAATGATCCCACATTCCACATATTGTTTGGTTGCTTAGACACTTGAGACACAAAACTTCACCAATTTTATACATCACAATATTCACTAGGAACAGTGAACACACTGACCAGGGCTAAAAAAGGACGTGCACAAAATTCACTGATTTTGATCAATTTTGCTCCTTGTTTGTGAGAAAGGGAAAAAGAATGTAAACAAAATTATTTGTGATTTGAAAAGTCCAGTTCTTTGTGGCTGAAAGGGATTTTTCAAATAAGTATTCATGGAAAATCACAAATATTCGTAACAAGCTTTCCGAAAAATGACTCGAGACTGACGTTTGATCATCTTTTTACAAGAAACCACTTATGATTTTGAAGATTATAAATACTATACTTAAACATCATTAAATGGTCTGGTGGTGGTGGACCCACTTTCTTAACTTTTGTAAAAAATATATATAGCAAAAAAAAAAATTATAAAAGCGTAATTATTGGAAAACTTCTAGTCAACTAAGTATTTTTTTCTATTCCTTAGGAACACTTTTAAGAAATTTTACTACGTAGGTATTAATCTTTATTTAACCATTAAATAGAATCTAAATTTTATTTCCTCTAAAAACATTAACTTCATTTCGTAAGACATCATCTGCCTAGCCTTTTCACAACTATCTTGGGGTCGGCTGCCAGTCTAAGCGGATGCAGCTGAATACCAGTATTTTACATGGAGCGACTGCCTATCTGACGATACCCTTTAGTAAGACTGGTAGTCAGACTTTCGGGCTTCTGACGACCCGTAACGACTGTCAAAGATCCACGAAACTTCATTTCGTAAGACAAAGTGATCTATATTGTCGACCGCGCAAAACCGATCCCGTCAGGCCGTCCGGCCGTCGGCCGTCATGCCGTCAGTCAGTACTGTACTGTAGTCAGTCAGTAACGAGCGGGCCTTCCCAGCGTGAGGATGTATCACTTTACATAGCTGGTGCGCGCGTGTTCTACGTAAACATATTCCAAAAATTGTACGCCGACTACCACATTTTGATCTGGTAAGGATTAATTTTATTTTAAGTACTTTGCTTGTTTATGAAGAACATTAAAAATTTGCATGCCTAGTCTTTATAATTACGTATATAAAATACCGGTTTGCGTGTGTCCGTAATTATTCTCATCCTAAACGTCTTAAACGATTTTAATGATTTTATTTTAATTCTTTTTGGGCCACCTGGGTCGTTCTTAGCTATAGTTGGACCCGAGTTGCGCTGTTGTCGCAAAACAACGTCTGCCTACCGGGTCCGCTAGTTATGTTTAGATTGTTGTATTTTTTTTATGTTGACAGGCTCGCGTTTGACCACTATCTCACCTGATGGTAAGCCATGGTGTGGTCGACGATGGAGCACGCTTGCCTAGAAGTAACCTATTCACTCTTGACTTAGACTCCCAGGTTGTAGCTTACAGGAAACACAGACTCCGGTAGAGAATTCCACTCCCTAGCTGTACGCGCAATGAATGTTTTAGTTTTTTTAAGGGTTTTTAAATTTCTAGTTGATTAGTCAAACTAGAATTGAAAAATTTAGTGATTGAGCCGAACACTGCCTTTAAGTTACTGGTGTTAAGGAATAAATTTGTTGTAGATAATGGGTCGAAAGAAAGGAACGCATTACCAGTGCATCATTAAAAAAAGAAGACGAAACTTGGGATTGAAACGTATTAGACAAATTCTTGCAGAACGTTGTAATTCTAATCAAATCGCTACGGCTTCGTTTCTAGAAAATGTAAGTTTTACTTTCGATCAGCGCTAGAAGTGCATAAAAAAGTATTTACGAATACATTCTTATTTTCAAATGTTTTAATTTTAGGAAATCAATGATAATGAGAGTTCGGAAAAGACAGTTATTACTGGTGATGTTGACGACTCATGTCAACTTGATCTAAGCAATGTAAATAAATTATGAATTTATTATTATTATGTCGTTTATTCATTTTCTATACATATATAAATTATAATTTTAAATATTTCTATTATTATATTATTATTATTATATTATTATTATTTATTTTTATTATTATTCCATTTATTCAATTTTATATACATACAATTTTAAATTTTTAAATATTTAGGTACTTAGAAAAACATAAATAAATACAAAAACATTTAAAAATATAAAAAGTAGTTGCCCACCGGTATCGGGAATAGGGTCCAAGCTACCGGTGGTCAGGGCTCCTGAGAAAGGAATCTCCTAACAATACGCGCCGTGTCCAGGAGTACTGCTTTCTGGATCAAGCCCTTGATCCAACTGCCCAACGAGAGCCTCCTGAGATGTTGGTCGAGGCTCTTGGCTATTAAGCCATTGGCCGTCACGACTATCTTATTATTATTATTATTATATTCTTTATTGTACACCATGCATGATACATAACTAAAGAAACTTAAAAACTAAAGCAAATACAATCGGCGGCCTTATTGCTTTCCGCGATCTCTTCCATATTACTACAGCATAAACAAAATTTTAACTGCTTATATTTTCAGAATAAGAAAGATAATGATTCAAAGTTGGATAACACCTCGAAAAATTCAGTAGTTCCAAATGTTGAAGAAGTACAAACAGACATGGTATGTAAAATATTATGCTGTTTATTATGTTTTAAGGGTTTTTGGCTAAATCGTAAAATGTAACCATTATAATTTAGTCGTTTTCGGCTGTCGGAAGCTGAAACTATATTGATGAAATTTGGAAGAAATACACTGTGTATTCTGTGTACCGTTAAATAAATTTATACTGAAATCACGAAAAAATCAATAAGGATGGCACTCGCCATAATATATGCAACAAAAAGCGTAGATCCATTAATTTAAAAGACTATGAAGTTTGTTTTTTTTTAATGATGGGTTATATTTATAGAAACGGCAAAGACATGCCCTTAGCCGCTTAAAAAAAATGCTCAGTATTTTGAAACATACGATTTGTTACAGAACAAAGAAAATTTTCGTTCAAATCAAGAAAACACATCAAAACATTTATATACAGACGATGTCTTCACAGATTTTCAAAAAATTGTACAGTTAGCAAAAAAATTGGCTATTTTACACGAATTGTGTTTGGATGCCAATCGTTCCTATTTCTAATACTGATCAAAAACTTCTATCGGACCAACCATCGTTAGGTTTGGTTAGGTAGTTCCCCCTACTGGCCCGCTGAAAGTTTCTATCCTGTATATAATAATTAAAAATTGCAAGTTAAGTTTAACAAGGAACAACATGAGTCAGAAACAATCTTGTTTCTGAAATCATCAGATTCATCTATACCTATTAATTAAAGGGCGAAGAATAGTAGATTTCCAGTATTTTTTTGACCAACTGATACGTGTATCTAACCATAATGATAGATTTGGATGTAAACTATCAGACCTTAAATAATAACTGAAGAAAAAATGCAATCATTTTCATCAACAATTTATTTATCATGTTCTATGTGTAAGAGTCGATTTCGGATAAATACATGTGAGGAAACAACAAATGGGTTGGACGTTAACCATAGCGCTGTTTCTGGTATAATTAGTATTGGTTGTGGCTGGGCAAACTTGAACGAGCTAGTAGCTTTCATTAATTTGCCACTCATTAGTAAATCCACCTACCAGAAATGTCACGAAAACTTATATAACTGGTGGAAAACTACAGATGAATCTACTATGATTGAAGCCGGAAAAGATGAAGCTACAGGGCTTTGGAAAGAGCGACCTTGAGTCCTTCAGGTATACCATCAATATCGGTAAGAGCTGATGCTGCTTGGGGTACACGATCCTACAAAACAAACTTTGCTTCCGCAACAGGTATGGGAGCGATAATAGGAATATAAAAAACAGGCAAAATATTACGTAAACGTTGGTATTAAAAATAAATACTGCATCATATGTTCACAAAAATATAACACCTCCGGAACATCAGTGCAATGCAAACCAAGCAGGCTCTTCCACAAGTATGGAGAAATCACTCATTGTTGAGGAATACCGAAACTCCGTAGAAAAATACAATTTGGTTTACGCAACACTTATTGCAAATGGAGACTCAAGCACTTTTAAGAATATTTTGGAAAGCAGGCCGTATCCAAAGTGGAGAAAATAGAGTGTTCCAATCACTTGATGCGGAACTATAACGGTTTTTTTTAAAGTTTAATTAAAGATACGTCAATTCCAGTAAGGTAAAAATCTGCAAAAAGATGTTATAAACAGTCCCAAACATATATCTAGAGACCACTCTCAGTGTGAAGGATACTATTGTGGTGATGAGAAAAAGTCAGAAATAAACCTTGTGCCTGACGTCATGTCAAAAGAATTTTGCAAATCCGTCATAATGACGGATTTGCAAAATTCTTTTTTTTTCTTGAAAGGGGTTTATTCCGAAATGGTCCCATTTAAATTTCAAAAAGATCTGATGATGGGTTTCGGAGACAGACAACGGAACTCTTCAAAAATTGACAGCAAATCAACCGCGATTGCTGCTATCGTATGTATAAGACTTGTTAACACAGTTTTAAGGAGAACTACAACTAAAAAGTGAAAAATAAAAATAAAAATTTTTTTTACAAAAAAACAGAACCGACTTCCAAAAAAAGTGCAAAATAACTTTAATTTCGGAAGTCGGTGTCAAAAAACGAAGACACAAAACAGGAACACCGACTTCCGAAATTAAAGTTATTTTGCACTTTTTTCGGAAGTCTGTTCTATTTTTTTGTAAAAAAGTTTTTTATTCATATTACAGGTTTTTTTATGCGGGCCCAGTCCCAATATTTTTTTTTTTTTCAATTTCTTTGTATTTTCTAAATGTATGCATAGCTATTAGTCGTATTTATTAAAAACGCTTACCTCAATGTTATTATACCAAAATATATATAATAATGTGTAAATATACCAAAATGCATCTAATACCAAATTGTGCCATTATTATGTTGATTGTGATAAATATACTAAACAAATGTATACAAACAATCCAGACTCTTTTTTTCTTAACCGTACCCATAACTTAAAGTAAACACATAACTTTATCATGTACTAGCTGTGCCCGCGGTTTCACCCGCGGTTATGGTAACTGTGTCGTAGCGTGATTATATATAAAGTCTATAACCTTCCTCAATAAATAGGCTATACAGTGCTAAATGGTACCTCGCTCTCCACATCCCTCATAATCGACCGCCTTGCACATCATGAATGTGCGCGTGGTACTTGATTAACACTATGATCTCCTAAGATATTCGTTGAAATCAAATGATGTCAAGGCAATTTTGTTCAAAATTAAATACTTATGATGAATAACGTATTTATTAGGATAAGGATGAATGTCATGTTTATGAAAACACCTTCGCAAATATTGCATTATTTTAGAACGAATTTGATTACCATAAAAAAAGATTATAGTGATTTAACCTTAAAGATGTACATATGCTGTCGCGGACAAAGGGGAACAATTACGTCATACATATTTTTTGCGTAACTTTAACCGTTTACATAGCGCACGCAACGGAAGTTCTCAAAAGGAATACTTTTTTCCCCCGTTTTTTCCACATTTTTCATTGATGCTCCGCTCCTATTGGTCACAGCGTGATGTTATATAGCCTATAGCCTTCCTCGATAAATGGACTATTCAACACAAAAATATTTTTTCAATTGGAGCCAGTAGTTCCTGAGATTAGCGCGTTCAAACAAACAAACAAACTCTTCAGCTTTATAATATTAGTATAGATTTAAAGGATCAAAACTGTTAAAGCGACCACTACGCTCGATCTATTAGGCGTGTGTGCGTGAACGGTGCACACAAACAGCATCGCACAATGGAATCAGCCTAAACTCTAGCGAGTGAATTTTATACACGGCTACGGTACTGAACTCGCCCCCTGGAAAAGTCCCGCCATAAACTCCAAAAGCATGTCTTTTTAACCGACTTCGAAAAAGGAGGAGGTTCTATGTTCGAATGTGTGTATTTTTTTTATGTATGTCCACCGATTTCTCCGTCAGTAGTGGACCGATTTTCAAAATTCTTTTTTATCCGAAAGAATATACTCCCGAGTTGGTACCATATAAATTTTATCCAAATTGTTCTAGCGCTTTTTGAAAAACTGAACAAAAACGAAAAATACGTATACATAGATGACGTTTTGGTTTTCTCCAATTACGAGTATGTTTAAATTCCACGTTCCATGTTATTGGGGTTTTTAGTTCTGGGGTATAACAACTAAAAAGTGAAAAATGAAAAACTTTTTTTACAAAAAAAAACATCCGACTTCCAAAAAAGAAAATACCTACGTACCTATACTAAAAATTAAAAAATAACGAGTTAATTTCGGAAGTCGGTGTCAGAAAAAGAAGAAATAAAATGCAATCACCGACTTCCGAAATTAAAGTTTATTTTTATTTTTAGTGTATTTTCTTTTTTGGAAGTCGGTTGTTTTTTTTGTAACCTCGGAAGTGATTCCTATTTTGAATCACACGTCGTTTTGGTTGGAAGTATCCCCACTATTTGTGTGGAATTTGTTCTGAATTAGACTTCCTGACTTATTAGTATTAAGTACTTATAATTATGTACCTATGTATTCGTAGCCTAAAATGCGATAATGTTGAGTATAATAACATTGTCTTTAATTTTTTAAAGACTTAATAAAGTACTTAATATGATTATGCTGACAATAAGGTATTCTTTATAAAAACAAAATCTAAAAACTCAATACATAAAACAAAATTATGTTTTTTGTGTTGTAAAATAAGAACTATAACTAAATAATGTTAATGAGGTCTACAATTAATTAAGTAGGTACTTATTTTTTTATGTTTTATATAATTTGTTATGTACTAGAGGTCCATTGCATCAAATGTACCTTTTAAAATAAGTCTTCTTTACCCATTTAATTTGTTTGAATTCCAGGTAGAACTTCGACATCCACGCCGAGTAACTACATATCGGTACAGAGATATTGTTACGAGCGGGGTATGGGATAAATTATTTTACACCAATTAATTAACCAAATATTCTTTATTAACTCAACAACTTATTCACACAAACACTAAATCGCTAATAATCACTATTCTCTTCGTAATCGCTTGTATTCGCTTCCGTTCGCATACGTAGTCGAAAACAGACAGACTCACTCTCTTCGGGAAATCGCTGCTACCCCGTAAGGGGCGCGACGGACGACTAGGCATGGCCTTTTTTCGTGGGATCTATTGCCACCCATGAATACGGGTGCTTCCTGGGGGTCCCAATATAGGTGCGGCGGTTTTAGGGTGACTGCACAAGAACCTGCCAAACAGGCGATTAACGCCTGCCGAGGCTCTCATAGCAATCACCCATGTGTATTGCTATGTGTAATGCTGTAGGCTCGAAACGTATGTTCACGGCAGCTAGGCGGTCAGTCACCGCCAGGTGAGACCTCCAGTTCCCTGGAGGAGGCCCAGCGGATGACGACCAGCACAAGGCCGCCGGCTTACGGTGAGCCCACAGCATTCAGTGAGTGGCCCCCGTCCGCCCGGTTTCCAGAGCTAGCCGGTTGCCGTCCGGACCGCGGAGCCGTAGGTGTATGTGTGGGCGGTATTGAGTGTGTAACACCGCCCATGTATACATTGTATGCGCGTAACAAGCCACGCATACAATGCGTGAGTTCATATGTATGTGGAGTCATGAGTGTGTGGCTTATGTTACGCGACGTGCCTATATTAACTTAGAACACGTCGCGCACAGCGTATGTACTTTTGTAGAGAATTCTTGTGCGAGTAGGTCGCGTGTAAGTGAAACGACTTACTCGGCGTCGACTGGCGGCTGGCTGCCGGCGGCGGTCCCGCCCTGGTACAGGGCCAGGATGGCCACCATGCCCTCCAGCACGGTGATGAGCGGGTCTTGGCCCCTCCTGATGGCCTTAATAAGGTCCAGCAGGAGGCCAGTGGCCCGCTGGTGGAGCTCCGGTTTCGGGATGGCGGCCACAGTGGCGCGTAGTGTGGACGCATGGCGGCAGCTTGTAGGCAATCGGCATCGGTGTCGCCCTCTGGCACCCGTTGGTGCAAGCTTCGGTACATGGTCTGAACCTTTACCTTAGCGACGACCTCTGATACAGGGGCCGCCCCGGGTGGATTCCGACTCATGTGTTGGGGCTGCTGGATATCGATGGATGGAGGGGGCTTCCCTCCACGGTTCTTCCTCCTTCTCCTCCTCTTCTTTGGAGGGGCTGCGTCTCGGCTGGTGGGCCCGTTTGCTGCCGCCATGAGGGTGGTGCTGCGGGCCTCGTGGACGTCTGTGGTGGTGGCCTGGGCCACGGCAGTGGCAGCCCGGGCAACTCTGCACGTCAGCGCCACCGTGCCCGCCCGCCCGTTCGTGAGTTCCCTGCGAAATACAGGGCACTCACGGTGCGACGCGGGGTGTGGCCCGCCGCAGTTGGCGCACGATGCCGGCTCCGTACGGGGCCGGGGGCACTCGCGTGCGACGTGCCCAGCCCCGCATCGCACACAAGCGAGCGGACGGTGGCACTGATGTGAAGAGTGCCGGAACTGCTGACAACGGTGGCATTGCGCGGGACCCCTCTTCCCGCGCCACCCCTCTATTGTGACGCCCCCCATCAGCAGTAGTGAGGTGACGTCGTATATACGCCGTACGTCGGGCTGGTGTTTCAGCACGGCGTGGTGGATGCAGCCTGGGCGTCCTTGGCGGGCCTTTATGCTCCGCACGTATTGCGGCTCGAACCCCAGGCTGCGGAGCTCCTCTTCGATGGCTGCCGGGTCCGTGTCCGCCGGCAGCCCGCGGATGGCTATCTTAAACCCTTTCTCCGCTGGCAGTGAATAGTAAAACCAGACTAGGCCGGTTTCCTTCTCCAGGCCGCACAAGTACCTCTGGACCACCCGGTACTCCTCCTCGTTGCCGGGGAGGAATCGAATGCCGCCCTGATAAGGGCGGGCAGTCGGCGGGCGGCCCAAAAGATCTCGCAAGGCCCTGAAGTGAACCTGCCAGTCCGGCAACTTCTCCACCACCAGCGGCGGGTACCGCGGCTTCTTCCCTGCAGGTGCAGGCGCTGGTATCTGGCCCGGGATGCTGCCGCGCTGCGTGGCGGCCGTCGCGTGCGGAGTTCGCTGGGTGGCTGATGGCGGCGAGGTGCTTGCGACGGAAGCAAACGACGGCTGCTCAGCCTCGCTGCGCTCGCGCGGTGTGCGCCGCAGCTGGCGCCGCTTCGCCTCCTCCTCTTCCTCCTCTTCGTCCGGGCTCCTGGGTCTCCGCAATGGGCGAGTCGCGGGCGACCCGCGTTTCTTCCCGAATGCGGGACCCAGGATAAATCGGGCCAGGGACTCCGCTTCTGTCTCGCCCTCCGACGCCGACGTATCTGACCACTCGCTCTCGCGAGGGGAAAAACATGCCGACATCGCGGGGGAGTCTTGGGCGGAGCCCCTGGGTGGCGACGGTGATAGCGCGCCACTGCTAGCCACAACGACTTGCGGCGTAAACGGTGGCGGCGGATGTCGAGATGGTGTTGGTGATGGAGCCGACGGGGGGACGACAGCTCGACGACAGGCAGCACGGGGGTAGCGGGGCGCGGGCGCGGCGCGGATGCGGGTGCGCTCGGCGTGGCGGCGGCAACGGCGCGCTGTGCAGGCGCGGTAGGGCTCGCAGTACGCGCGGCGATGCGCGGCGCCTGCGGCCTCACGTCGGGGCACGACGTGGCAGCTCGGGGCTCTTCTTTACGCACCGGCCTAGCTGGCAGCGCAGCGGTGCGCGCAGTCGACGCGGCGGCGGGTGCGTGTCGCGCCCGGGGCGCACGGCCGACTCGTCGACGCGGCAGGCGCCGGCGCCTGCATAGGGACGGGGCGGAAGGCCGATGGGCGAACCGGTACGGCCGGCTGCCGGCTCAGCGACGGCGCCGGCGAAACGCGCGCAGTCGCAGGCGTCGTCGGCGGGCCGGCGGCGGCCGTTCTTGAGGTGAATGATGGTGCGGCGGACATTGCGGCCGATGATGCGCCGGGCGATGCTTCTCCTCTTGCTGGGGGCTGCTGCGTCCGGCCCGTCACCGGACGATCCGGTGGTGATGGAGACGGCCCGGCCCCCTGCCCCGAAGAGCGATGGGCACCGGACCTCCCCTTCGGCGGCATGTTTTGTTTTGACGAAGAAACAAGAATGTTTTAGTGGCAGAAACAGTATACTTGTTGCCTCCGCGACCGCAACAATGGGTTTTACCCCACTGGGCAGTGACGGGGCGGCTACCCCTGCGCACTCCCGCAAGCGCCGGCCGAAACCAGCACCTACGACAGCACACAGGGCGAAACCGGCGAATGGAGCGGACCGAGCGGAGGAGCAGCGTGCGGACACAACTGCTCAGCTTGGCAACAGGCTGATCCCAGACTCACTCGCCCGCCGTCCGGCCTATTTATACGATCATGGAAGTTTCTAGAACATTGTCGAACTATCCTATACTGGAATATTCTAGAAACATCTATGAACTTCTACACAGTACCACAATGGAATGTTCTCGAACGTAGTGGAAACTTCTGGAAACTTCGACTACATTCTCGAACGTTCCAGTGAAATACGTTCGACGTAACAATATTGAACCTCTACCTAATACATCTGCTTGTATTAGAATACCATCAACCAGTGGTAATATATTGACACCAAGAACGAGGAAAATGGTGAAGACTGTAATTACATTAAAAAGAAAAATTGTTGTCAAAAAGTAAAGCTAAGAAATTTGGACACCAGGACCATAGATAATTCTATGCACATTTTTTTACTTCAAATGACCACTATTTCCTGCCTCTAAATAATCATACCTATTTATGATTAAGATCCAATAAATAACCACAAAATATTTAGTAGTTAACTTGATGTGAAGTTTTTTTGTATTAGAATTAAATATGAACACAAGTTGCGAAAAATGTACCTACTATAAAAATAGGTTTTGACAATTTTAAAACCGATTGTTTATAAGGGTAGGTGCTTACATATGTATAACTGTACTTATATTTGATTCAATTGATTATTTTATCACTTTCCAACCGACCTCCAAAGAAGAAGGAGGTTTTAAGTTGGTCTGTACATAGTAATATGTAGTGTAACTATGTACCTATTTATTTTTTATGTGCAACTAGCTGTCCCGGCGAACTTCGTACTGCCTCAGAATCAATGAACATAATATGCGTTCCATACGAAATCTATGAGAAAATGAATTTTCTTCATTAATTTATTTTGGGATTTTTTTCCGATATTTTAGTAGTTATTCTACTATTCGGGGCGGAGACAAATCCAACAAATCAAAGATCATAAAATTCAGACCAGCCGTTCAACAGTACAGACTGTTGTCAACATTACCTGACCCACCCTAAAATCAAACGACTTTGGACCCTCTGCTTGTAACATTAAGGTTTATTTAATTTACATGAGCTTATCAGACAACTGCTCGAGGATTTGATGAACAAATACAATAATAATATAGACACGCAAATTTGATCTTTAAAACGTTAGCATTAGGTTATATTTTATAACTATTTGTCATAATGTAATAAGTGCAATAGCTTATTTTAATGATTGAGTTCAAGTCATTCTGGTCTTGTGGTCTGTGTGTAAGACTGAGAAAACCATGGTTCGAGATCAAATCCTGCGACAAAGACGTTGTTTTGCTTTCAATATAGAATTTATATTCCAAAACTAATTCTTGTATTATTGTAAAGGACTATACATAAACTTTTTAAAATGGTAATATTTTCACATAACTTGTAATAAGTGGGTAGTTGAAAAATAAATATTCGTATTCATTATAAAGTTAAAGAACTGTGAACTTAAAGTTTTTTAAATTACCCACCCGTTTACAAGATAAGTTATTAGGCGAAAATCATATTGGTCGTTCTTTAATATTGCAAGCAATATTGTAGAAATGAAAACAAATTAAAAAAGAAACTGATGTATAGGTGGACTGTGTTTTCGAACCCACATGCTGTTCGTCGTCAATCCAGCATCAAACCGCTAAGCCACAAGAACTCATTGGATATACGCGAAATAAAAGATTGGGTTGTAATTATGTAGTGTGACTTAAAAGCTTTTCATCTTTAATGTTAACGAGATAATGATTAAAATAGCTTAACAAAAACATACATAATGCCGGTGGCTCCGACTATGTTGAGTGGGTTTACCTTAACGTTACGTGTTAAAGATCAAATTTGCGTGTCTGTGTTATTATTGTATTTTTGTTCATCGAGTCCTCGTGCACTTGTGTGATAAGATCATATAAATTAAATAAACCTTAATGTTACAGGCAGAGGGTCCAAAGTCGTTTGATTTTAGGGTGGGTCAGGTAATGTTGACAACAGTCTGTCCTACCCGACTTTGTTTTAAAATATAAAGAAGTTCCGTTTCCTCTGTCAATTGTGGACCGATCTTCTAAGTTCTTTTTTTTATTCGAAAGACTACCTACTTATGCTCCTGAGGTAGTCTCATATAAATTTTATCGAAATAGATTTAGCTTCTTTTGATAAAATCAACAAAAACAAAAAATATGTAGGTATACACAGATTTTTGCTTTTGGTTTCCTCCAATTTTGTTCAAATTCCATGTTATTGGGGTTATCAATTCGGGCATAACTTTAATATTTAGTTTTAGTTCTGGGGTTCAACTAAAAACTTGTTAAAAAAAATACAACAGACTTCCAAAAAAGAAGTAGGTACCTACACTAGAAATTGAAAAATAACTTTTGGATGTTGATGTTAAATAACGAAGAACATTTTTATTTGTAAGTCTTTTTTTATTCCACTAATTTCCTGTAGATGTTACCTCTATGGCCGCTAACTTAGTCGCACGGCGTGGGACGCTCAACGACACGTAGCACAAAACCAGTGGAGAGCGTCAGAGCGCATGCGTAGGCTACCGCGGTCAAAAACATACGCTCTAACAAGTTCATGCGGTGGAATTTTGGTTAATTGGTCAGTCGCAGCAATTATAGGCTTACGTACGAACGTCACGCGCTCCCGTTATTAAAGCAAATAAATCGTAAAGTAATGCCTAGTTGTGCAATTAAATGGTGTGGAAAGCGTACCAGTACTTCAAGTTACACAAAAGATGGGATAACATTTCACAGGTAAGTAATTTTCTACTCCATTTTCATAAAAATTAAAATCAAATATTTTAAGTTCTGCAATGTTCGCGTTGCTGTCTCTTTCTGATGCACTGATTTTCACATTACCAGTTGTCTTTTTTATCTCGATAGTGCTGTTCGCTACATCGCAACGATTATATCGATATAATAATATAGGTACTTACTTTATCTGCGGGCCTTCGGACGGCGAGTAATGGGTAGCTCGCCATCCGATCAGCACCAGGCCCGAGAGTCGACGGCGCGTAGTGTTCCACGCGCGCCTCAAAGAGATGTCAGCAACCATTGACGGGGCAAAAAAGTCCTAGTCGTCAGGCAGGTCTAAACGCCAGGAGATTCACCCTAACCCCACCGAACACTGAGGCGGCGAGCCTCCTTGCCGGACTGTCACCGTGGGATCTGGAGGCAAAAATCCTCGCGCACCTGTATGAGTGGCGCGAGGAGGCCAAACGCCGGGGCGAAACTCCGCTGCCGCGACAACTCGCGGCTCGGCGGACCGAGCTCCGGCAGGATCTCATGGTGACATGGAGAGAGCGACTGTCGCAACCCAGCGCTGGGCACGCCACCATCGAGGCGGTAGTGCCCCTCTTTGAGGAGTGGCTGGAGAGGCGTCACGGCGCCCTCACCTTCCGCCTGACGCAGGTGCTCACCGGACACAGCTGTTTCGGTAGGTACCTGTGTCGGATCAAGGCGGAGGTGACCCCCGGGTGTTTCCACTGGGAGGATCGCCCAGAGGACACGGTGGAGCATACGGTGGAGGTTTGCCCCACTTGGGCAGAGCACCGCCGTGTCCTCGTGGATGCGATAGGCGGCAGCGACCTCTCGCGCCGTGCCCTGGTTCAGGCCATGGTACGGAGCGAGAGGGAATGGGAAGCCGTCTCCTCCTTCTGCGAAGCAGTAATGCTCGCGAAGAGGGAGGCGGCATACGTTAGGGAGACTCGACAACAGCCGAGTCGCCCTAGCGCCCCCAGCCGCAGCCGCCGCATCAGACGCCAGGGGGTTCGGGCGCCGCGAGACATTCTCCGGCCACCGTAGACCCGGGCCTGCGGACGGCGAGTAGTGGGTAACTCGCCGTCCGATCAGCACCAGGCCCGAGAGTCGACGGCGCGTAGTGTTCCACGCGCGCCTCAAAGAGTTGTCAGCAAAGGGACGGGGCCTGCCACGGCCGATGCCTGCCCGGGGGTGGAGGATAAATTCGAAAGAGTTACCTCGCCCCTGGGCACTCGAGGCAGGGAGGAACAGGGGTGGGTTTTTGTCAGTAAGAGTCTGACACGCCCTTCCGCTCCACCCTAGAGCGGAAGAAGTCATAGGATGATTTCCCACCCCCCCAAAAAAAAAAAAAAACCCTACCGAACACTGGAAATGACAACCAACCGTGTATTTTGTATGCATTAAAATTTGCAGATTTCCCAACGACGACATCGAGAGGAAAGAAATTTGGATTAAAGCTACACATAGGGACAATTTTTTTCCAACAAAGTGTAGTGTCGTATGTTCTAGACATTTCACGCAAGACTGCTTTGAAAGTTTAAAAAATAATAGACGCCGATTATGTAGTTCATCAGTGCCTACTCTAAATATACCTTTTCTGGTAGGTATTTTTAATTGATAGTGTATTACTTTTACATGGGCTGGTCATTCAGTCATTCATTCTATTCTATTCTATTCAGTTTTTGTTAAAATATTTATTTTTACAGACACTTCCAGATGATTCAAAAAACACTCAATATCGATTGTATCTATTAAAAGATAAGAATAAATCTTCTAAAAAACTTTTTTACAAAAAATAGAACCGACTTCCAAAAAAAAACAAAGTGCAAAATAACTTTAATTTCGGAAGTCGGTGTTTCTGGTTTTGTTTCTTCGTTTTTTAACACCGACTTCCGAAATTAAAGTTATTTTGCATTTTTTGTATTTTTTGTAAGTCGGTTCTATTTTTTTGTAAAAAAGTTTTTATTTTTCACTTTTTAGTTGTGATTCTCCATTCAATTCTGTTAACAATGGATATTTGGGCGATAGCAGCAATCGCGGTTGATTTGCTGTCATTTTTTGAAGAGTTCCGTTGTCTGTCTCCGAAACGCATCATCAGATCTTTATGAAATTTAAATGGGACCATTTCGGAACAAATCCCTTTCGAAAAAAAAAGAATTTTGGAAATTCGTCTATAAATGACGAAGTGTAACACACGTACTTAGAATTAATTATTAACACAGCCTGTCAAGTGGTATAACCTTAGATCATCGATGTCATAATAGTCCCGCCGGACGCTACGAGATGGCGCTGTACGACTACGTCACGATTCTAGATCGCGGTGTTAAGATTCTCCGTGAATTAGTGACCCTCGACAGATTAATTATGGCACCTTGACACTAGATGGCACTGTACGACTACGTCACGATTCTGAATCGCGGTGTTATGACTCTCCGTAGCCTAATGACCCCCTAAGGGAATTGTAAGTCAAATCAAGCTATTTCTCCTGCTATCAGCGAGGTGCATCGGCGGATCTAGTCCTTGTGGGAAAGGTCACGCGGGACACCCATGATAGTTTGGCGGAGTAGCCGAGCCATAGTATTTTTTTGGATTAGAGGACTAAGTCCCCAGCCCTCGTCCGAGCGGACTCGGTTGTGTGGACCAGCGCCTATATTATATAAAGTTTAAAGTCAAGTATTATCATTGTAAACACTGTAATCCTGCTGTTAAATTAAACGACTCGCGTCACCATCGAGTTTCCTTCACATCTGTGACGACATCGATCGACCGCCTACAATCTGGCGACCAACGGTGGGCACGAAGAAAAACCGAAGTACGTCACACGATTCGGAAGAATCACGACAACAATTGCAAGAGGGAAAGCAGACATGTTGGTGACCTTGACTGACGCTCAGTTCGAGGCGCTGCTGTCGAGACTTTCACCAGGAAGACACGGTTCTTTCACCACCTGCAAAGCGGAATTCGACGGGACGAAGGATACCGAAGTGACAGAGGCATTTTTGGCGGCAGTAACAGTTTTCAAACAAATAGAAAATATAAGTGATGCAGAAGCGCTCACTGGATTACCACTGCTCCTCAAAGGTGAAGCTGCGGTGTGGTGGCAGGGAGTAAAAAAATATGTCTCCACATGGGCAGATTTTAAAGAACGTCTGTGCCATACTTTTGCTCCAAGGAAACCTGCCTACGTGTTGTTTCAAGAAATCGTTCATGAAACACAAGACGACCACACGACCACTGAAAGTTTCGTGGCACATAAGCGAATGCTGTTCGCTCAACTTCCGGAACCTGAAATACCGGAATCCCATCAACTTCACATGGTATACGGTCAGCTGAAACACGGAATACGTGACAAGATTCCACGCAACTCCGTTAAAAGTTACGACGAATTACTAGAAGCTGCTCGGGGCGTCGAACAAATGTGGAATGACAGGTTGGATGACGGAGACAAACGCAGAGATGAGAAGCCCAAAACTAACTCAAAAATGAAAGTGAAGTGCGAATTCTGTCATTTCTTAGGCCATGCTACCGAACAGTGTAGGAAGCTGAAAAAGAAGCAACAGGAGTTAGAAGCAACTGGATCGGATAAGGTTCCTGAGGTCCCATCCAAGGATGAAACTCCTACCAAATCTACGCAGGATCCATCTCCGTTTGCATCCAGAGTGTCATGTTACGGCTGTGGTACACCTGGCGTAGTTCGCAGTAGTTGCCCAACATGCTGCACAAATAAACAACGTTCAATACAATCGGCAAACTTAAGCTTTTGCCCGGTTAATGTCCAATCGGATGTAAGAAACACGCTTAAGACTCGGTTAACAACCGCCCCGGTATTACGGCAAGCCGATAAAACAAAGCCCTACACCCTCAAGACCGGTGCCAGTAGCTACGCGCTTGGAGCAGTTCTGGTCCAGGGGGAGAAGGAAGATGATCACCCGGTTGAAAATACGGAAGCCATGAAACCCCTGCGAAGAAGAGGACGACTTAAAAAGGAGAGAGTTGTCAGCACGCCTCTCCCTGGATCCAAACGAGGACTTGGACGTCCTAAGAAACAATAGTGACCTATTATCCAGTCCTTCTCGCCGGGACGTCTTCGAGGACTGAGGGGGAGATTGTAACACACGTACTTAGAATTAATTATTAACACAGCCTGTCAAGTGGTATAACCTTAGATCATCGATGTCATAATAGTCCCGCCGGACGCTACGAGATGGCGCTGTACGACTACGTCACGATTCTAGATCGCGGTGTTAAGATTCTCCGTGAATTAGTGACCCTCGACAGATTAATTATGGCACCTTGACACTAGATGGCACTGTACGACTACGTCACGATTCTGAATCGCGGTGTTATGACTCTCCGTAGCCTAATGACCCCCTAAGGGAATTGTAAGTCAAATCAAGCTATTTCTCCTGCTATCAGCGAGGTGCATCGGCGGATCTAGTCCTTGTGGGAAAGGTCACGCGGGACACCCATGATAGTTTGGCGGAGTAGCCGAGCCATAGTATTTTTTTGGATTAGAGGACTAAGTCCCCAGCCCTCGTCCGAGCGGACTCGGTTGTGTGGACCAGCGCCTATATTATATAAAGTTTAAAGTCAAGTATTATCATTGTAAACACTGTAATCCTGCTGCTAAAATATACGTCTTAAGTCATCTCCGAGTTTCCTTCACATCTGTGACGACATCGACCAAAACCTCCTACAGAAGTTATATATTAAAAAAAAAAAAAAAACATTTGGTACGGTAGGTACCCTAAATGGGCAAAGTCCAAAACGCACTTGACCGGTTTTTTTTTTGCATTTTCTGCGTATCATACGCCGAGCCCATCTCTATTTTTGATGATCAATTTTAGTTAGTAGGTACGTGTGCTTTGTTTTTAACCGACTTCGAAAAAGGAGGAGGTTATCAATTCGGATGTTTGTATTTTTTTTTTTTTTTTTTTTATGTATGTTCGGGCATAACTCCGTCATATACTGACGGATTTGCAAAATTATTTTTTTGTTCGAAAGGGGTTTATTTCGAAATGGTCCCATTTAAATTTCAAAAAGATCTGATGATGGGTTTCGGAGACAGACAACGGAACTCTTCAAAAATTGACAGCAAATCAACCGCGATTGCTGCTATCGTATGTCTATGAATTGTTAACACAGTTTAATGGGGAACTACAACTAAAAAGTGAAAAATAAAAAACTTTTTTACAAAAAAATAGAACCGAATTCCAAAAAAAGTGCAAAATAACTTTAATTTCGGAAGTCGGTGTCAAAAAACGAAGACACAAAACAGGAACACCGACTTCCGAAATTAAAGTTATTTTGCACTTTTTTTGGAAGTCGGTTCTATTTTTTTGTAAAAAAGTTTTTTATTTTTCACTTTTTTGCCCTAATAGTTGTAGCATTATGATAAATGCTTTAATAGTAACATAAGGCTGATTTCACCAATGAAACTAATCGCGATTCGTTAAACTAAACTCAGTTTTCAGAACATACATAAATATAAAAAAAAATACAACCATCCGAATTGATAACCTCCTCCTTTTGGAAGTCGGTTAAAAAGCACGGTAATAGGTAATTCACAAGTAACAATGATTATTTTAAAATTGACTTTTTCTGTAATTATTCTCAACGGATTATAATTATGTAAAATTTTGCAAATTTACCATCTTAATTTATAGGTATTAAGTGTGCATATTTTTTAGTACCTACTTACTGGTAGCTTTTACATGTTTAAATATTATAAATACGATAATTTTGCAGGCGTCATCAGCTGATTTAACTAATACCCAACCTCAACATTCTGCATCAGGAGATGTAGAGAATAATATACCTTCTTCAAGCAGGGTAATTTCCGTGAGTTTTAGTAATATCCTGTAATACGTTTGTCAATGAAGCAGTTTTATAATTGTATTTTTAACTATAATTTTCTAAATTTAATAAACACCTGTTTTATTTCAAAATCGAACCCGTAATCTCTGTAACACAAACAAATCCTTATCATCTCATCTTCCTGCCCTTATCCCATGTGACTTGGGGTCGGCGCAACATGTTTTTTTTCTTCCATTCTGTCCTGTAAGCCGTCACGCTTTCACTAACTCTCTTTTCTTTCATATCACTGTATTTATGCTGTCTCCACTGGTTTTGTGCGTGTTCAACGACCATTGAATCATACTCATGCAAATTTTAGAATCTTTCCAATAGAAATTGCGTGTTACTCAGCAGACAAACATTTTATTATTTACAGCATCAGTATCGTTTCCAGAATACCTAGTAATTATTCTTTTTTATAAATACTTTACTGTGTCATCTCGCATCTTCCCGCTAAATGAGGGCTAGTGCCATGGCAGCAGCACTATTTCGTAGGAACCGTAACATATTATTAGAATGACGTTAATTATCGATATCGAAAGGATGTACAAGTCATACAACACTATCAATGCACACACTCACAGTCTCACACGCAGACATATATCAACAATGTTTGGTCTCGTTTGATTGTTGACATTGCCAATCTAATTGGGGCACATTAATGTCCTGACATTGTTGCATCGGCCAATCACAAGTGTTGTATTTTCTTCGTCCCCCGGCCCGCAGTGGTGAGTCGTGTTCGACGAGAACGGTATATCATCTCTCAAATGGTTTAATTATCTTTGCTATGAACGTAGCATATCTTGTGTACAATATTATTGTGTAGAAGTGTTATTTTTAACTTATTTACTAAATAAATATCATTTCACATTTTTGTTTAATTTATTGACAAAGTTTTAGACGCTCAAGGTCAATGGCGTTCCCCTACTATGTTTAAAATCTAGTCGTTTAGGATCCAGGTAGCCACGAAAACCATGGAAAAGTGAAAATAACGTTTGTTTTTCCTTTATTACAGGAAGAAGACTCCTTGCCGGCAGAATCAGAGGATGAGAACGACGACGAAATTAAATTTTTTTGTCCGAAATGCAACAGCGAAGTATCTCACACCGCAGAGGGAATACAACTGGTAAGTAACTATGTAATAACTAGTCCTACCGAAACACGATTTTAACCTACACCGAATGTTCGGCTCTCCATCCAGTTTCAACCGAAGCCGAAATTCACGTGGTGACAGAAAAATTGTCAAAAATTAAAAGACAAGAGCGTTCACGTCGTTGATCATAAGTCCTTTCAATCGACGTCAACTTCTGGCAGTGCTATTATACCTACGAAGACTTGGAAAGACCTTAAAATATTTGCCCATAGTTAAAGTCAAACTATGGTTAAATATTTTACTAAAAGTAACCCCTAAAATCGCCACATTTATTTGGAAATCCCCCCAAAAAAAAACAGGTTTTTTAATATTCTTGTATTTAAAATGTCGTTATCTTCTGATTCTGTCTTTTTAAAATCATACACTATTTTGTATAAACTTAACATTATACTGGGTGGGATTACCTACATGTTATGCAAGTACCGTATTCTTACCTAACGAGGAATAGGGTAGTTTCCTAAAAAAATCTAAATGGTCCGTCGGTTAGATTACCAAAAAATATTGGACTCGTATTTTGTCTTTTGTCTCGTAAACAAAAAATGAGGACGACACAGTGCGTTTAAATTCCGCGTGACGTCATGCCATGCTACACTTTTACCATGAAGTGACGTAAAAAACCCCCACGCCTGAACTTTGATGCGTTTTATCTTTGCCATTTTCATTTCATTAGTTTAGTAAAGCAAAAAATACGTGTTCTATATTTTTTAAATTATTGAACTTGTACGACTTACTCCTTACTTCTTTTGCTGATCTATAGGGATGCTGAATGATATTAAATAAAACTATGTATTTCACTTGATACGTGTATTGAGTCCACGACCTTAACTAATGATTAATGAGGTGTTGCTATGATGTGGTCCGAAAGTGAACTAAACTTGATTTAAAATGAATATAAATTTATTACAATTCAATTTTAATGAGACTGCAATTATGCAATGTGCGGTTGCACCGTACAGAACTTATGTGCATACTAACTAACAGTACAGACTAAATAGAATTATGATATTCATACCCAGGAAACATCCTAGCTGTTGTTGTTATGTCGTTAGGTTAGGTTAGTACAACAACTAAAAAGTTGAGGATCCGACGTCGATCGACTTATATATAAAAAAGTCCCTAAAAATACCCCTAACAATATAAAGCCCCTAAAAAAACATTCCACTTATTTACCCCCTAGATTTTTGGGGAAAACCCTTTGTTGTGTTGGTTGTTGGGAAGTTGGGAACCCTGTCTGCCGAGTCACGTCACAGCCCGGCCACATACGGCCTCCACCCGCCCCTCTGCCCCTCTGCTCGTATGCTGCTCGGACTAGGTTCGGCCGTAGTGCGAAACTGTTACTACCTACAAATAATACTATGGCTACTTCGGTCCGTCAATAATCTTGTCCGAAGTGGAGATTCACGGATGACGGAGAGAAATCGGATGTAGTACGTAAACTACCATACAAATTGTTCTACGACCACGTAGAACCATATTTTCACTGATTCTGATCGGATGTATTTCGCAACCGCTCTTAGAATGTATTACATCTGCATACTAACGAAGAAAAAAAAAGTGTCAGTGTTCAAATTAGGGCTTAGAGCGGTTGCGCAGTACGTCCAATACTTATCCGTGAAGATACGGTCCGGCGTGGTCGTAGAACAATTTGTATGGTTTCCGAGTTCGGTCCGAGTTTTCTATAGATCTGTATTTTGACGGATAAGTATCGGATAAATATCGGACGTAGTGCGCAACCGCTCTTATAGGTCTTGTAACCAAGCCACTGCATTAAAAAAAAAATCAAGTACTACAATACACACCGCCCATCGTGGCCGGTGCCTGCGTAGCGGATAAATTCTGAAAATGAGTTACCGCACCCCTGGGCACTCAGGCAGGGAAGGAACAGGGGTGGGTTTTAGTCAGTAAGAGTCTGGCACGCCCTCCCGCTCCACCCAAAGCGGGAGAAGTCATTGGATGATTTCCCACAAAAAAAAAGTACTACAATACATTGTAAATAAAATTATACAGGCTGTAACGGAAAGGTGTGGTCATATTTTAAGAGCCGGTTCTGCCCATGGAAATAAACAAGTTTCTCTAAGAAAAAATAGAAAATTCCCAAAAAAAAAATTGTACTTTCCATACAATGTTACCATCAGCTGATCAATATTTGCATGGGAGGTAAAAAAAATTTTTTTGAATTTCCTCGGTGTTTCTTGAAAAAAGTTGTTCATGTCGATGGGCAGATGCAGTTCTTAAAATATGACCACACCTTTCCGTTACACCCTGTACAATTAATATTCCTTATTTTCTTCTGGAAATCGATTCCACTGGACTTTTTGTCACACAAAACGTCATTTTTAATTAATGATTGTGACAATAAAATTGCACTGACTTCTGGCCAGTTCTGGCGATCTGAGTGACACGAAACGTATCGCCGTCTCCGGTCTTACATTTCATCATTTTCATCCATCATTGGGAGTTTTTGGCGGGATTTTGTCGAGTGAAGTTCAGTGGCTGTTTTAATTATTCGTTTATTGATTCCTAGTATATGTGATGTAAAATTGGTGTAGTTTTGTGTCTCAAGTGTCAACGCAAATGGACAATATGCGGAATCATTGAAACAGGCGCGATCTCGGGAAAATGGAGCTGAGAATTTTAATGTAGTATTGACTAAAGTACGGCCAACGAGAAGCGATACCAAATGTAAACAAAACCCATGCAAGGTCATTGGGAATAGCAGGGGTGCGTAACTTTTTGAAAGTTGGATTTATATAGTTTTAAAAATTATCTGGCAAATTGTAATAATACCAAAAGGATAGTCTATTTTTATAAATTTTATCATAATTTGAATTATTGTATAATGTAGATTTAAATTAAATAACGCGAATAATAATAATTTTCTGAATCTGTGTATGGCAACACACTTGCCTCCTGTTAATCTGTGGATTTGAAACAAATTAGTCGAAATGTGAGTGTTAATACCTCTGCCTGCCCCTTAGGGAATACAAGCGTGATCATATGTTATATTTATGGAAATAAGAATACAATTTTTTTGAGGAAATCCTTGTTTATTTAGTCAGACGCCGATTCTTCTGAGTCTGTAGAGTCAGAATCGGAGTCTGTAACACGTATAATAAATTTATCCGTCACGTCATCTACAATAAAATCAAGTTTAAAAAACTTCTCTTCTTCTTTTCGAACGTGCTCCACACATTTCTTCCACCGATCAGACGTGACTTTCGCCATACCCTCACCTAATAGTGCCTTAACTTTTTCAAATTGAAACGTAGTATTGTTTAGCTACGTGTCCTTTTACATCAGCCCAAATCAACTCAATGGGGTTTAATTCCCAGTGATAAGGGGGGAGCCTTAGTACCTCGACCCCATATTTTTTTGCTAATTCGTCTACGACGTATAACTGATATTGGTTCTTCACCATCTTTACTTTATTTAACAATTGTATTTTTATTTCCTTTTCATCGAAACTATTTTTTTTTTGTCACGAAGCCACTGCTGAATGTTAGCCTTCAACCATGTTGAGCTGGGTGTTTTTTCCTGTCGCCTTGAGTGGTAAGGCGCGTTATCCATGACGACAACTGCATTCTCGCCTAATTTGGGCAATATCTTCTCAAACCATCTTTCAAAATGTGCAGCATCCATTGATTCGTGATAGTCACCAGTGCCTTTGGATTCAAACACCCAGCTACCGTCTTCCACAAAACCATCCTCGTTTCCGATGTGGACTACGATTAGTCGCCGGCCCTTTGAGGTGGGATTCTTCGCACCTGTACTCAGACCATCTAAAAACGCTTGCCGTTTTGATTTTATTTCGGTGTCTACCCAAGTTTTATTAACAGTGTGACCTAAAAATAAAATACAGTATACAATTACACATAGGCAATATTCCAAATAATAATCTTACATAATCTTTCAGGCAGAAATACTTAGTTTTGATTATGCGCCAAAAGATTTCTCTGAAGATAGAAACTCTCTGCGCTCAAGTATACTAACGCAAAAATTTTAAATTACTGACCTGCGTTCACCCATGTTTCATCCATGTAAAAAATACGCCGATTCTCCTCTCTATACTTCTTAATTTTATGTAAGTATTTTCGCCGCCACAATACGATATCGTCTCTATCAATCAGTGCATTATTTCTTTGCCTCTTGATATACTTAAACTTTAAATGTTTTAATATTTTTTGGAAAGTAGTTCTTTTGAAATTTGGCAGAGTATCGTCTTCATTGATATCTGAAAGTACTTTTTTCACTGTAGGAAGTTCTCCTTTAATAAAGAAAGCATGTACTTTTTTGCGTATGGCTGATTTAGTAAAATCATCAATTTTGTCACTAAACGTTGGTCTAGGTTTGGTGGTGACAGGAGAAGAAATTTCGCCGTGTTCTTTATAGTCCTTGAGGATTCTATATACAGATGCAACGCCGATACCTAAAATACTAGCTGCTTTCCTCGCCATCTCTTTTTTGTATGGGTATTTATCATTAGGCCAAGTTTCTTTAATATATTTGTAGATATTAATAATCATATTTTTTTCATTCACAGTAAAACTAGTCACCTAAAATTAAAAATCAAATTAAAATAATATTCATACTTTAAACACATGCATCTTTAATAAATTAAAAAACTTTTATTATTAGTTGTTGTTTTACAACTTTAAGATAACTTTAAAGTACACTCCCAACCAAAACTACTAAACAATATTCTTATCTATCAGCTAAAACCCAAATATCTATGCAAACGGTAAAAGGTTTCCTATACATACTTTCGGTCGTTTCTTTTTTGGGGAAGTAAAATCTGTTGATTTATCTCTCGACGTACTTGGTTGTGGCTCCATCATTTACACTCTTAATAAAAACAAACAATGATCAACAAAACAAAATATACCTAATAACAATAATTAAATAAACAACAAAATAATAACAAAACTTTAACAATTAACTTGTGTCACCACGAGCGCGTTCCGAAACAGAATGAATCTAAAATGGCCGCCCGAATGTTGGCGAACCCGTCTTAACGTTGTCATGCTTTTGCCGGGAGAACGAGACATTACGACAAAAGCACAAGATGGAAAGAGATAAATATTAGATTGTCAACGCCACAGTTGTTTTTTAGGTTAATGACTTTTCGTATCGCTGCTAGTTGGCCTCACTTTACCTCAGCGAAGTTTGCCGAGAAGGCTGACTCGACACATTTGTTACCAAATACTACAAAAAAACATTAGAATGTGTTACATCTGCATTGGAAAAAAAGTAAAAATACACTACGTAAGACTAGGCAATATGGTCAAAAGACTTTAGCCTTCCCTTCGGGGTTAATAAAAAAAAAACCATTGTTTTTGTATCATTGTCATTTTCAATTGTCATGCATGTCGTTGTGTTATTTATATTGTAGCAAAGACTACAATAATGTATCTATTGTTGTTAGCATTGATTTCGTAAATGTCTATTTTCGTATGTAGATAAGTCTCATCTCGCTATAATCCACTCGAGTCGAATTTTCTTGCAGTTTTCTTGTTATTCTTCTTCAATTACTGACTTATGTGCGACACGTAAACGGATTCCGACTCAGCTGCTTAGCTCGGCAGTTAATGCGATATTGTACTCTATTGGCTTTCACACCCCGAGCACTGAAAATTAGCTCTTACGACGACCTTGTTCGTGAAAAAAGATAAGTTGGCAGACAAGTATTGAAAAACAAAATGCCCTGGAACAAGTGCTGCTATTTCAGGTGTGAAAACACTTCAAACAGGATGTCGATCTCGATGTTTCGTTTTCCGGCGAATGACGAAAAACTCTTAAAAGTTTGGCTGGATAATTGTGGTAGGTAAGCCTAAAACTTTATACATTCATAAGACACTCAAACGGGTTATAGGCATGTCAGATAAGAGGGGGTGCCGGATTAAACAGGGGCTGAATTACCAGGCTTCATCCGTATTTGTATAAGTTAAAAGGAATGAAAACTGCTTGTATGATATTCAATTTGTAGTTTGTTTGTATATTCGATTTTGTCACGAAGATAACTGGCACTTTACCTCAAGCTTCTGCCAGCAGCGTCGCCCATGTTCAATTGAAAAATTATCCCAAGGGAACATACCCCTGAGATAGAAAATACCCTGTGTCCAATTTCTGGACATGATCTACCCGTGTGCTCAAGTTTTATCCAAAGCCCTTCAGCTGTTAAGGCGAGAAGAGGTAACAAACAGACAGAGTTACTTTCGCGTTTACAATAACACTACCTTCCACCAGCGGCTTCGCCCTTGTGGAATTATTACTTCCCCCCACTTTAAATTATAGCCTATGCCCAGATGTGTAAATTATATCTATACCTATATAATATATCTGTGACAAATTTCATCCAATTCTGTTTAGCCCTTCTTGCGTGATTGAGTAATAAACATCCATTAGTAGAATTTTTTAATTGAACTGAAAACCGGCTAGTGCTAATAATAGGTTTTTACATTGGGTTGAGGAACTTCTCCATAGTCCATAATTAATGGCTGATAGCTAATATTAGTTTACTATTTAAGGTAATATGACTATCGCCCATCTGCCTCCTGAAGCTTTGCGTAAAAGATATTTATGCAGTGACCATTTCGACAAAAAATTAATAGACGATAATGTTCAAAGAAAGAGACTGAAAAAGGGGTCTTTCCCAGAACCATATCAGTCTCCTGAAGCTCTGATGCCCCGATACACTCCCTCTCCAGGTGTGTATAATTATAAATAGCACATTCGCCTTATATGAATAGCATGATGATTTTCAACATTTTAAAACAAACATTGTTTTATTTCTTTTAGTTCCATCTGATCTGAAAGTCTTGGCACCGAAAAGTGTGTACAGGAATAGAAATAAGGGTCTTCTAAAACCTACATATGACGATTCTGAAGTACCCGCTTTTCTTAGGAGGACGCCAAAGAAGAGGCGGAAATATATACAGTTCAAAGCTTTGTTAGTAAGTTTAAAATAAAAATTAAAACATCAAATTATGCTAAATACCTATATACATCTTTAAAAGCTAAAGTGGCCATTAACAGTGTAAGTAATTGATTTGTCGCAACACAATTTTCAATTAAGGAAATCAACAAAAACAGTGGACCAAGGATTATTATTATTTTGTTTATTTTCTAACTATCCTTAAGAAGTATATTTTTAAATATGTCTTAAAACAAACTGTTGGGCAAAGGCCTCCCTCCATTCTTTTCAATGGTCACGTTTTGCTTCCTCTTTCCAATTCATAAGGAAATCATTCAGTTCATCCCAACATCTGAGTTGCTGTGTCAGGGCAACTATCTTGTTTGTTTTACGGGCCCACAGCTCATCAGGCAAGCGGCAGACATGTCCTGCCTAGTCCCATTTAAGTTGAACCACATCAACAATTTGCATTTTGAAGCGCAGTGTAGTGTTTTGTACAAGATCTGTCAATTTAACACCTGGTATACTGTGCTCCATGACCATAGCATGTATAGAGGAAAGAAAAATTGCTTGTCTTGTTTAGTATTATTTATGGAAGTTGGTTGTATTTTATTTGGAAAAAGTTTTTAATTTTAATTTTTAATTGTTGTACCCCATTCTAAAACTAAATTAATAGTAAAGTTATACCCAAATGGATAGCCGCAAAAATAGGGAATTTGAACATAGTTTGTGCGATGTATTAGGGTGAACTGTACAAATCTGTATACCCTATTCAGAGCGTATCAGCATGATGTAATGTTGTGAAGTGGTGTAAACAATAAACAGACATGCGATTGCAGCAATTCTTGAAGGTTTGCTATTATTTATTAAAGAGTTCCATTGTGTGTCTCCGAAGTTCTG
The DNA here is from genome assembly GCA_951329385.1 of Polia nebulosa. Taxonomy (NCBI): domain Eukaryota; kingdom Metazoa; phylum Arthropoda; class Insecta; order Lepidoptera; family Noctuidae; genus Polia; species Polia nebulosa. Next base: position 10,454,666 of record OX589615.1, read on the forward strand.
CATCAGATCTTCACCAAATTTAAATGGGACCACGTGAGAAGCTTTCAAATAAAAAAAGATTCATTAAAATAGGTTCAAAAGTTCTGAGGTAACATAAAAAAAAAACAAAATAGTCGAATTTAGAACCTCCTTTTTTTCGAAGTCGGTTAAAAAGACAAATGTTACGTCATCATCACATTCTCCTGCCCTTATCCCAATTTATTTAGGGTCGGCGCAACATGTCTTTTTCTTCCATACTCCTCTCTTGGTCGTCATCTCTGTAGTCACCCCCTTTTTACCCATATCCTCTTTCACAGTCCAACCATCGTTTTTTGGCCTTCCCCTACTCTTATAGCCATCCACATCCATACACAAGACTTTCCTCACGACATTTTCTTCATACCTCCGCATCACATGCCCATACCACGACAACCAATTTCCACACAACTTTTCAGTCAGCGGTGCCACTTTCAGACTTCCTCTTATATAGGTACTCATTCCTAATTCTATCCATGCGCGTAACACCACACATCGCTCTTAGCATTCTCATCTCAGCTGCATGACAAAATGTTATGTATCGATCTAGAAACGAAAAATCTACATTATTACGAGGGCGGGTCAATAAGTCCGTGACTTTTGGAATAAAACACAGATTTTTTGATAAATAAATCATTTTATTTTTCAACGTAGTCTCCCTTGAGCTCTATACACTTTGTCCAACGCTTCTCCAATTTTTTTATCCCTTCCAAAAAATATGATTTGTCGAGGTCCTCAAAATAGGCCTTTGTTTGCGAGATGACTTCATCATTGGAGTCAAATCTTTTTCCACCAAGCCATTTCTTCAGGTTTGGGAACAAGAAGTAGTCACTCGGAGCCAAATCTGGAGAATAGGGCGGATGAGGGAGCAATTCATAGCCCAATTCATGGATTTTTGCCATGGCAACTGCACATGTGTGCACCCTTGCATTGTCTTGGTGGAAAAGAACTGTTTTCTTGGCCAAATGAGGTCGGTTTTTTTTTCAAATCGTCATTGAATCGGTCCAATAAGTTGGCATAATATTCCCCATTGATTGTTCTTCCCTTTTGAAGGTAGTCAATGTGGATTATCCCGCGTGCATCCCAAAAAACATTCGCCATAACTTTATTGGCTGACAAACCCACCTTGGCCTTCTTTGGCGCCGATTCACCCTTAGAAACCCACTGTTTTGACTGTTGTTTGGTCTCTGGTGTATTGTGATGGATCCATGTTTCGTCCACGGTTACAAAACAGCGCAAAAACTCCTCCATATTGCGATTAAACAACGCCAAACCTTCCTGTGAAGTTGTTACACGATTGCGTTTGTGGTCGACTGTGAGCAAACGCGGCACCCATCTTGCGGAAAGCTTTCTCATGCCCAAGTGATCATTCAAAATTGAAACCACTGAGCCATGCGAGATCCCTACGGCTTCCACAATCTCTTGCACTTTCAATCTTCGGTCGGCCAACACCATATCGTGAATTTTTTCGATTGTTTCGGGTGAAGAGACCTCAACTGGGCGTCCAGGACGTTCGGCATCTTCAGTGCTTGTACGGCCACAACAAAATTCAGTAAACCACTTTTTTACCATTGAAATCGATGGTGCAGAGTCCCCATAGTATTTATCAAGCTTAGCCTTGGTCTCGGTAATGGTTTTTTTTCGCAAAAAATAATGCTTAATAAGCACACGAAATTGACTTTTTTCCATTTTTTCCTCAAATTACTGGGTAGTCTGATAAAGATAGCTGTCAAACACAAACTAACTGACGCAGCAAGTTCAAATTTTGACAGGAGTCAACTGACAGATGCCTGTTGACAGGAGTAGTGTTGCTTTTTCAGTAAAGAGGTCAGAAATTCAAAAAGTCACGGACTTATTGACCCGCCCTCGTATATTAATTATCCACAAGTGAAAACGGTAGATTATCAGTATCAAAATAATAATGTTTCATTGTGTACCAAACTCAAATCTTTACGTGTCCCGCATGTCACTGTTTTGCAACTAGAACGTGTTAAACCATAAAAAATTTTCAGAAATCACATTTGTACTTACAAAGGAGGATGCAAATTCCGGTCCCACCTTCCAATAGCTATGTGTGTTACATCGTTGGATAGGTATTTTTGAGCTGAATATAAGTTACTATGGCCTCAAGTTCCAAATCTTAGTCCGTTCAGAGTTATTCTTTAATAAACATGATAGTTTATTCAGTAGCCAAGTAATGCTATTTTTACGTAATAATTGCATTTGTGCTTTATACACGTAGTGTAGACGGTAACGCAAACCTTTTTATCGGTCTGTCTCACTCGCACTCGTTAAGTATGCTTAGAACAATGAAACTGGTTAGCGGCACGGATAGGCGGCGAGAGTGCGCGCAAGCGCAGGTAGTCGTTCGTTTGTAATACGTGTGTGACTACGTCTTTTCATTCCGTTCGTTTACAGTTTCTTTTTATTTGACCCCGGCTATCTCTTGGACTTTTTTGGTATCTGTTTATAATTGACATTCGGCTTGTATTAAGGATTATTGAAGTGCTTTTCGATTGGACTATTGTTTGTTACTATGGATGTTTCACGGAACTGTGTCATGTGTCGTAGAGGATTCTATCGCGGAAGATACCAGAAACATCTTTTGACTAATGAACTTACAAGAATGCGACCAGAGTTTGCAACATACATTCAGGAAAATGCATTGTTGGAGGTAAGTACTTCAAGAGATATTGCGCTAGACACAAAATAGAGAGACTACAGAAGTTAAGCATAGTACTACGCGCGCTCGAGCAACGCACACACACACATGAACACGCACTCATTTAAGAATCCGGTTTCCTAGTTTAAGTTTCGGTGTATTCCGTGTCGGTGGGTGGGAGGATGTCTATGTGTGCGTTGTTTGAGCGCACGTAGTACTAAGCTTAACTACTGTACCTTTTATTTAGACTATGATGTATCTATAAAAAGAAATAATGTGTTTATTAAGTATACTTTTTTACAGGTTGTTTTTGACAACACGCGGAGTGTGTGCCATCGATGTTGGCAAAGAGTTGAAAGTGCAGTCAGACCGCCTCCTCCATTGCCTCCTCCTCAAGAAGCAAACGACGAGCCACAAGCACAAATCTCAACAGCAATTCACGTTCCCGAGTATTCACGAGCACCAAACACTGCTAGGCATTGTATTTTCCTCAACTGTCGTAATGTCACTCGTCTTAGAATACCAGAAGTCATAAAAATACACAATTTCTGTGAACACAAGCTGTACATCCCCAATAGCGCCAGAGTTTGTCAAGAACACCTAGAGAGTAACAGTTGGGACGAATTACCTCAACATTGCAATGTCACCCATGACTTCAATGCAGCACAATTCAGTGACATTAGTGACATTATGAGAAAAGCTGTACAAACAGGTTCGAGGTTAGATTTTAACACGATAGGTGCTGTTACTAGCGAAGAGGATGATTATGCAATTTCTCGATCTTACGTGAGTAGCCAGGACAGCGAAAAGCGTTTGTTTGTAGATAGAATGCGCCATGTCCATGCATTGTCGCGATAGTCGGAGACTTTCCGTTCAGCCATACTGGCGTGATTGAGAAAAAAACATTCATCCATTCAACATTTCGCATTTATAACAGTGGTAAGAAATAAGATAATATACTGACATAGATCTAAGCCCACGCGGACGACGTCGCGGGCACAGCTAGTATAGCAAAACAAAACAACAAAAAAACAGTCGTAAATGTGAAATACAAGTTTATAACTACTTAAAAAGTTAAAACTGAATTTAATTGCAACAAGTAACGTCATAGAATAAGAAAAAATCTTTAAAAAATCGCAATATTTTTTAGTTTGAAGCTGCAGCATAAAATTATGTTAATTTTTACTATATTTTTTAAAACTCTGTATCGACATTGAAATAAGGTTAAAAATAAAATCATCATCTTCTTCTTGCCCTTATCCCATGTTACTTGAGGTTGGCGCAACACGTTTTTTCTTCCATTCTGATTGCATCATTGCATTATTATTATTATTATTATTATTTGCGGCTGACAGCCGTCACGCTATCACTAACTCCCTTTTCTTTCATATCACTCCTCATCCTGACACAATCCATCCATTTTTTCTTTCGGTCTCACTCTCCCTCTCCATCCATCCACATTTATATTCAGAACTCTAGTTACATGTGTTTCATCCCTCCTCTTCACATGACCATACCAAGATAAGCGGTTCCCTTTCAACTTTTCTGTCACTGGCGCCACTTTTAAACTACCTCTAATGTACTCATTTCTCACTTACGGACTTATAGATTTGCCCATTTAACTTGAGGGGCATCCGTGGGTCGCAAGTAGTTCCAGTGGCCTGTCGCCATTTCATCCATCCTGAGTTGATCCTGTGCGTTACGTCTCGGTCTATATCGCCATCCCCCTGGACAAGCGATCCGAGGTACCGAAAGTCGGAGCAGATCGGTATAGACGTTCCGTTGAGAGCTATAGGCATAGGACTGGAGAGACCGCCGAAATCGTAGAAAAAGTATTCTGTTTTGGTTCTGCTCAATTTAAGGCCAACACTCTCCAGTCTTTGTCACCACGTCTCCAATCTGCTCTGGACTTCTAAGCCGCTTTCGGCAACCAGCACAATGTCATCAGCAAACAGCATACACCAGGAGGAGCCTCTTCCTGGATGTCCGACGTCAGAGCGTCCATTATCATCAGGAAGAGGTAAGGTAAGGTAAGGGCTGAGGGCCGACCCCTGGTGCAAACTGAAGCTGTCAGTGATGCCCACTGCAGACGGGACTTGGGTACTGCATCGACTGTACATCGCTCGGATTAACTGCACATACTTCCCAGGCACACCTTTATTCTTAAGGGCCCACCACAAAACCTTACGAGGCACCCGGTCATATGCCTTTTCGAGGTCAACGAACACCATGTGCAAGTTTTTATGCACAGCTCTGTATTTCTCGCAATGCTGGCGGATAGCGAAAATGGCATCCGTTGTAAACCGAACTGGTTCTGTGAGATTTCACTCTCTTCTCTCAACCGCCTTTTAATAACTTTTTCCCAAGCTTTCATACTATGTGACAAAAAATCAATCAATCTGCCTAGTCTTTTCCCAACTATCTTGGGGTCGGCTTCCAGTCTAACCGGATGCAGCTGAATACCAGTATTTTCATGGAGCGACTGCTTATCTGACCTCCACAACCCAGTTACTGGGTAATACGATACCGCTTAGTAAGACTGGTTGTCAGACTTTCTGGCTTTTGACGACCCATAACGACTGTCAAAGATCCACGGTTGACAGCCGGGACTAACGGCTTAACGTGCTTTCCGAGGCACGGAGGAGTCTCGGTATGTAAAGATGGTCACCCATCCATGGACCAACCCCGGCAAGCGTAGCTTAACCTGACGGATCGACCCGTGCGGCTGTTATTACTTTAGCCACGAGCTCCTCATACTATGTGACATTAGCTTTATTTCTCTAAATTTGTTGCACCTGAGGAAACACGTGTAGGTTTCAGTCAGTAAGTCTCACACGCCCTGATCTCCACCCAGAGCGGGAAAAGTTATGTAATGATTTCCTACCTAATAAAAAAAAGCTAGTAAGCTGCGACGTATCTTCATCATCTCTGTTTCTATGGTCTCTTATAATCACCTTCAAAGTGAATTTCCTCACGATATAATTTTGTCGTTCCTCAGGATCAAACGAAAATAGTCATCGCAAAAGTGTACCATTACTTTGAGCAAGAATATGAAGAGTTAAAGCAGAAGTATGGAGTGGCCCTGGACCTGAGTCCTCTGTCGAAGTTCCGCCAACGGACCGCGCTGGCTGTGGGAGTGAGCGAGCAGACGGTAGTCGAGATCTTGAAGGAGGAAGCGAGTCGGAGGGATGAGATGCGACAGAAAAAGAAAAAAAGCCGAGCGTGTAAGAGACCGAGGGAGCCGGATAGGTATGTGTTAACACTGTAATGTTACATACATTACTATTGCCACCTAGGTTTAGTGGTCGCATGCGCTACTTACTTGCGTACTTGACTGGCCTGTTGGTCTAGTGGTTAGTGACCCTGACTGCTATGCCGGAGGTCGTGGGTTCGATTCCCACCCAGGACAAATGTTTGTGTAATGAGCACGATCATTTGTTCTGTGTCTGGGTGTAATTTATCTATAATATGTATGTATTTAGAAATATATAAGTATGTTTATCAGTTGTCTAGTACCCATAACACAAGCTCTGCTTAGCATGGGACTAGATGGCGTTGTGTGATAGTTGTGGAATATTATTATTATATTATTATTACTTGCTGAACAAGAGGTCCTGGGTTCAATTCTTAGGTTGGACTAAGTGTTATTGGGTTTTTTGTCAAGTGCCAGGTTGAAGCCGTTGATCCCGACTGTCATTCCGAAATCTTTGACAGACTATGTCAGCAAAGCTGAAGTGTGAAAGTGTGGACTGGGCGGGTTACACCTACACCTGAATGAAAGCAGATGGGCCAGGATCGTCACACAGTGGGTGCCTGAAGACGGGCGTCGTCTCCGAGGCAGGCCTAGGAAGCGCTGGCATGACGACCTGGACTCGTTCCTGACCGATTGGCCGGAGAGGACACGACAACAAGAGAGCTGGAAAGATATGGAGGAGACCTTTGCCCAGCAGAGGGGCAGCGTAGGCAGATTAAAAATAAAATTGGTAGTCAGAAACCCGAAAATATTGACACCCAGCCTTGCCAAGGGGTGTTTTGTTGCCAAGTATAACTGGGCTGTAGAAGTTCATATAGGCAGTCGCTCAGTGTATAATATAGGCAGTCGCTCAATGTATAATATAGGCAGTCGCTCAATGTATAATATAGGCAGTCGCTCAATGTATAATATAGGCAGTCGCTCAATGTATAATATAGGCAGTCGCTCAATGTATAATATAGGCAGTCGCTCAATGTATAATATAGGCAGTCGCTCAATGTATAATATAGGCAGTCGCTCAATGTATAATATAGGCAGTCGCTCAATGTATAATATAGGCAGTCGCTCAATGTATAATATAGGCAGTCGCTCAATGTATAATATAGGCAGTCGCTCAATGTATAATATAGGCAGTCGCTCAATGTATAATATAGGCAGTCGCTCAATGTATAATATAGGCAGTCGCTCAATGTATAATATAGGCAGTCGCTCAATGTATAATATAGGCAGTCGCTCAATGTATAATATAGGCAGTCGCTCAATGTATAATATAGGCAGTCGCTCAATGTATAATATAGGCAGTCGCTCAATGTATAATATAGGCAGTCGCTCAATGTATAATATAGGCAGTCGCTCAATGTATAATATAGGCAGTCGCTCAATGTATAATATAGGCAGTCGCTCAATGTATAATATAGGCAGTCGCTCAATGTATAATATAGGCAGTCGCTCAATGTATAATACTGGTATACCGGTTTTCTATCGGTTGCATTTCATCCCGGGAGTGTCCGTCGGAACTGCTTAGTTCAACTCCACCAAGCCCGTTCTCTCATCGGACCACTAAACGTACGGCGATGCGCCACCGGTACATGGTGGTCATCCCACCCACACGCATAAAACGTTTTGGGAACACATTCATTGTGCGTACAGCTAAGGAGTGGAATTCCCAGCGGTACTGTTTCATGACAGCCACACCCTGAGGGTCTCAAATCAAGAGTGAATTGGTTACTTCTAAGCAAGCGTGCTCCATCGTCGACCACATCATCGCCCACCATCAGGTGAGATAGTGGTCAAACGCGAGCCTATCAATAATAATAAAAAAACAGCTGCATCCGGCTAATTCAAGGAAAAATTACTGTCGTTATCAGAAAAACAAGTACATAATGGAAATGTGAACATGTATTGTATCTATGTATTTGTTTCAGTTCAAGTGAAGAAGACAATGTTGACAATGATGACGAGGGTGAAGAGGGTGAAGAACAACCGAGTAATGATGAGTAAGTACCATTTGTTTTCAAACCGCTTATCATTGTCAAAAACATGTCGCACTTAATCAGGAATGGTGATATCTGCAAGGGAACCAAGGTACCCGACATAGCCCGAAAAATCGTCAAACTGAAGTGGCAGTGGGCTGGGCACATTGCTCGCAGAACAGACGGTCGATGGGGCTGAATAGTTCTGGAGTGGAGACCGCGTACCGGAAGAGGAAGCGTTAGAAGGCCTCCAACAAGGAGACCTGGTGGGTGAGGGTCGCGGGTAGCCTATGGATGCGAGACTCACAGGACCAGTCATCGTGGCGTCACTTGGGGGAGGTCTATGTCCAGCAGTGGACGTGTTTCGATTAAAATGATGATGACGAATGATGATCAAAAACTTGCTTTTGTCTACGATTTCGCCCTCGTGAAAGTCGAAAAATGTCCCATTGGAACATATGGGGATAACAAAAGAATCCTCTGTCCTATCCAGGTCCAGCCAGGCCACATTCGCCATAAAGAACTACGGGGCACTTTTGTATGGACTCCGTACCTAGTGATGTATCAAGTTGTGGTATACCATTTGAAATTGAAGTTCTTTAACACAAACATCGAAGCTCTGGCTCCAAAACGTCCCTTCTTGATTCTATTATTTTTTCTTGATGTGAACTAGTACAGGCCAGTTTTTTCGGTATGTTATTAATTATTTAATTTATAATTCCAGGATAGAGACGTTGGTGATAAAGGAAGAACCTCTTGAACTCTACAAGTAAGTACAGAATTATTATCATCATGTATACCATGGGCCTTATTTATAACTAGCTTCTGCCAGCGGGTGCGCCCGCGTCGAATTAATAGCTACTTCCCCCATTATAAATTGTAGCCTTTTTGACTTTTTTTGATTCATTTTGATGGCCTGTTTGCTGTCAATATGACAGATTACATAGTATTACGCAATGTGTATTGTCTTTGGTTGTTGGCGGACCCTGACATTAGGCAATGAACAGAAGATTTACATTGGTTGAATACGAGGCTTTTAGCATTGTTGTATGTCTAAGTTATTAATCTATTTTTCTGTAATGTGCATTATATCTGTGCAGAATAAACAGTTTTTCTTTCTTTTCTGTGCCAAATTTCATACAGATCCATTCAGCCGTTCTGGCTTGATTGAGTAACAAACATCCATCCATCCTAACTTTCACATTTATAATATTAAGTAGGATTTATTCTTGTGATTCTCTTATACTACCTCTAATGTACTCATTTCTCACTTTATCCATTCTCGTTACTGCACACATCCATCTCAACATTCTCATCTCCGCCACATGCAGTCTTTTCAGACATCTGTCAGCTGAGTAAAGAGTAAAAGAAAGTAAAGAGTCTAGGAGTTTGCTGGAAGCGAGAAGCATTGAAGCTTATGTCCAATAGTGGACGTCTTTCGGTTCAAATAGGGTAGTTGACTCTTTTGTTATTACAAATAATTAAAAATAAAAAACACCGGTAAAGAGCGAGTCGGCATCGCGCGCAAAGGGGTCCGAACAAATCATATTTATTTCTGGTTTTTTTTTTTTAACTGCCTTCACCTTATAGGTTTCCTGTAATCTATAAGTAAAGAACTACTTTCTGTATTTTTTCAAAATTTCGGACCCAGTGGTTTCGGAGATAAGAGGGAGGGAATGGTAATTTTTCATCTATTTTCTTAAATAACTTCATAATTAATTTTAAAATTATGAAAAAAATATATTTGAGACCCTCACAATGTGCCCTTTCATTTGATATGTCGCACGACACGGTTTGAAAAACTTTAGATTTTTAATTTTCCGATTTTCACCCCAAAAGTGACCCTCATATTCCAAATTAATTTATTAAGGGTACACGTCCGTGTTTGGGTCAGAGATATTCATATGTTTACCAAATTTCAAAATCGGTCTAGCAGATTCGGAACAAATTGGCTGTGACAAACGGACAGACAGACACGAGTGATTCTATAAGGGTTCCGTTTTTTCATTCGGACTTTTGGAACCCTAAAAATGAAGCCGTAGCAGGCGTGGTGGGGTGGTGGGTGGTTTTTCGAAGTCGGTTAAAATATAAGATTTTGGCCTATTTATTCTTATCTACCACAAATATGACATAAACGAAGATCTACCGAATAAAACATTACTGTAGAAGATTAGATACGATGAAGATAAAAATGTTTTAATTCACAAGCACGACATGTAGTGTTATTTATGTCGTTAAAAAGCATCATATAACTTTACCATGTGATATATGCGATATCTAGATTGATGAAAATTATAAAGAGTTTATCCGATCCAACCCACGTTAATCTCATAGAAAGATGAGTAAGGGCACTATTCTCGTACACTACGCGGTCGCGTCCACGACTGGGTTATTCCCTGAATACCCCGATCTCCGAGGACCCCGTCCCTTAGAACCCCGAATACGATAAATATGATTACATTTATTTTTTCTATTGTCACAGATAATATAATACTAGCGTACAGATGCCTCATCCCATACAAAGAAACGGTACCGCCGTAACTACGGGTTTTTTTCTGGCACAAGTAACTTTTGTTCTTCGTTCGGGCCCGTCCTCTACACCTCGCTAGATGGTGTTAGCAAGCGACGGCTTGCAAGCTGAATGAATTTACATAAAATTTTACCAATATTTTCTCACACATCGAGGAATTATTTTATAGTATTTTTGGCACTTTATAGCAGTTTTACTATATCAAAATGTGTCACTATTACAATTTTAAAGAGGCGAAAGGATAAACTAAAACTTCAAACAGCGCCATCTATTGGTACAATAAATAAAGATGTCTAAGGATTCGTTACAATAATCGTCTAAATTTGAATTACAAGCCCATTATTATACAATATTATGCTTAGGGCAGCTTATTAAATAAGAAAATACAGTTTTTACCATATTTATTTTTAAAATATTAATATTACTTAAACTTCAATAATAAATCAATGCATATTACGCCATCTATTGAGATTTATTTGAACTAAATTTTCTTTGTTCGAGATGAGACCCCGTGCTATTGTTTTCAACTTGTACGGGACATCTCGCTTATCTCTCTTGTACACGCGTCACTTCATGGCGGTGACGTCACATTTCAGTTTGTGCATCGTTTTTCTGTTACTTGACTGCTTCCCCCTTCCACCACATTTAAAAGATTTCTAAGTTATTTAATTTTGAACAGATTTAAAAACTCCTTTCCTAGTTTCGATTATGGATAAAGTAATTTTTAATATTTTTTTTTTAAATAACCAATTGTTACTTTTAATACACTGGAATTATTTTGAAAATATTCTAATAAGTACTTCTTTCGAATTGATGGTTCCTCTTTACTTTTTAAATACTTTGGGCCCAGATGTTGGCCACATTAATTGCAGCGTCAGTAGTGTCCATCATTTCCTCCATAGTGCAGCTGTATGGGCACTTGGGGCATTCCAGTATGTGGGTCATGTTCTGGACAGGGGCAACACAATCACATTGTGTTAATAGTAATTCTATTTATTTCAGTGAAGAACCTGAAATTGAAATGAAGAACGAGCCCGGCGTTTCTGAAGACAACGAGTAAGTTAGAACTTAGATGAAAAAGTAAAAAAACAGCAGGCGCTTTAGGCTGACTGTCCACTGCAGCGGAGATGAGAGGAGTGGCGCGGAGATGTGCCAATATTAACCAATGGAATTCCATAAAATCGCTCTGCTTCAGTGGACAGGGATTTTCAAACTTGTTTAAAAATTCATACAAAACCGGGAAGCGTAGTGGGGAAGTCGATTAAACCTGCTTGTCCAAGAACCAAAACTTCGAAGACACGTGATATCCACTAACCCGCACTGGGCCCGCGTGGTGAACTACAGCCCACACCCTCTGAGGGGAGGCCTGTGTCCCAGCAGTGGGAAATAGGCTGATCATGGTATACCTTTGAGGGTTACGCAGAGGTACACCTACACTTGAATTCACAATTCGAGACAATTTCAATCCATCGCCTTGCCACCGATTCTAGTAGTAAGACTTCAGAGTTGAGTATTTTAAATTGATTTTCATAAGAAGATCAGTATTACATGTACATTAGGGCATTCAATTTTGTATCTCCATATTTGTATTTAACTTATAGGTATGCAAAGAACAGGTTATTAAAAAAAAACAAGAATTTAAACAGAACATTAGCATAATCAGTCTTTTCAGGCCTCCTCTCTGTGAGCGGGTGTGGGCCGTGATCCACCACGCGGACACTATGCGGGATGGTGTCACATGACTTTTTGTTCTAGGACATGCCGGCTTCCTCACGATGATTCCCTTCACCGTTTTAAGAGCAGTGGTGATGAAATAAATGACACAAAGTAAAGCGCCTGCCTGGGGTCAAACCCAAGACATACAACTCTTAAGTCAGGGCAGTTATCACTCTGGGCCTGCGGACGGCGAGTAGTGGGTAGCTCGCCGTCCGATCAGCACCAGGCCCGAGAGTCGACGGTGCGTAGTGTTTCACGCGCGCCTCAAAGAGTTGTCAACAAACCATGACGGGGCCCGTCATGACCGATGCCTGCCCAGGGGTTGTGGATAAATTCGAATTCGCGCCCCTGGGCACTCAGGGCAGGTAAGGAACAGGGGTGGGTTTTAGTCAGTAAGAGTCTGACACGGTCCCACTCCCCCCAGAGCGGGAGATGTCATTGGATGATTTCCCATCCCCCCTTCCAATAAAAAAGGCCGATATCACTGGGCCACCACTGCTCTAAACAGAAAATTTAAACACAACATGCTGTGAACATTGAATACATAAAAGAACACGAAATCAAACGTACTATAAATGCAAGTCATTGTAACTAATTATTACATTTTTGTTTCCAGGGAGCTAGCTGATCCCATTGGATCATCATCTTTAGAATTGAAGGTAGAACCACGTGAAGAACCGACTGCGTAAGTTACTACAGTAAATTTATAAAATGTACTCTTTAAAAAGATTAGTGCGATTTTTCTAACGTACTGGATCGTGCTTATTGTTGCTTGAGTGCTAACGGGTGTAAAAAGACAGTTTCCGAAGCCGAAAGCCACATATTCTACACATTATTTGGATCATTTTTTTCCACTAGACCATACCTGGGAATCCACTGGTTCTGGAGATATTGAAGGTCAAAGTTGCAATTTTTTTTACACTTTTTACGAAAATGAATTCCAAGTGCTATTACTAAACTTTTTTGTTAACAAACATTACCTGAATAATTTTTGATTTTTTTTTCGAAATTTCGAAAGTACGCATTTGCAGTTACAAAAAACGCAATGAATATATATGCCTGGGTTTGAGTTACATTGCGCGCAATAAAAAATAGTATTATTTGTATACCTAAAAATAAGTCGTTTCCCAGCAATAATTTTTGCGCAAAACTACTTTGTTAGACGTACAATATGTGTATTTAACGGCTCTGTGATTTGTCTTTTTACACCCTGTATATCCTACTAATATTATCAGTGTGAAAGGTTTATTATACGTTTTAAAAACATATAATTATAATCAAAAGTTAAGGACAGTCTCCTGAGATCGTTTTCCTGTAGCAACAACGGTTAAGGTTCCAGTCCTCACTGGCCCGTTTCAATAATCTACCATGTATTCTCAATTCCCTATTATTTGTATTTCAGTTCAAACGAAACACTAGCAGTACAACGTGCCACCAAAAGTTATAAAGGAAGGAAATCGCAACGGAATAGTAAAACCTCACTTGCTTCATCTGCCCCATCTGCTTCGTTAGCCCCACGTGGTCCATCTGCCGTATCTGCTTCGATTGCTTCACCTGGTCCGTCTGCCCCACCTGCTACGTTTTCCCCACCTGGTCCGTCTGCCCTACCTGGTTCATCTGCCCGATCTGCTTCACCAGCCTCACCAAGACGGCAGTAAGTACAAAGTATTTTGTTATTTGCAGCAGTTATGGATGTGGAACATGTAAGGCGGCGTCAGACCGACTGCAGGCGTGGCGACGCGACGCTTGCATGCACGAATTGAAAATATTGATAAGACTCATTCAGCTTGCAAGCCGTCGCTGCTAACACCATCTAACGAAGTGTAGAGGACGGGCCCGAACGAAGAACAAAAGTTACTTGTGCCAGACGAAAACCTGTAGTTACGGCGGTACCGTTTCTTTGTATGGGATGAGGGGCATCTGTACGCTAGTATTATATTATCTGTGGTAAAAATCAAATAAGTGATCAATTTAAAAAGTAAAAATGTGTGATTTCTGGTGTTGTAAATTAAATGGTAGATATCTTTTTAAACAAAAGTTTCATACTTTGTAGCAAAATTGCATCTGCACTGAATTCATCTGACAATCGTTTTAGGGTTCCGTACCCATAGGGTCAAAACGGAGCTCTATGACTCACCTGGCCGTCGTCAGTCACAAAATTTTGTTCCGAAGATTTTTTTAACAATCCATTGACCTATGAACTTTAAATTTGGTGACAATGTTTATTGTTACGTATATTTTACTGACAAATACCAAAATATTGATTTCCCTCCTAGGGTACGGTACCCTAAATGTGCGACACGCAGTTGGCCGGTTCTTTTTTTGTTTGCGTGGCGGAATGATTTAGAAGCATGCCAGGACTGGCACACGTACCGTTCGTTCGCCATCCCTGCCTTACATGCCGCCATCCATGCCCATACACGCTACGATTTACCGGAGAGGTCTGAGTATACAGAGTGTGCACAGGTCTGTACCAATACACGCTCCAGTCTAACTGCTCAGAGCCTTTAGACAAAATACATTTTTGTTAACGTTAACGCTTCGTGCAAAATGTATGGCAAGGACATTACCTGCGGAGAGAACTGTCACGTGACTCACGCCCAGTAATGTCGTTGCCATACATTTTGCACGAAGCGTTAGCGTTAACGTTAACAGAAATGTATTTTGTCTAAAGGCTCTTCAGGCAGACCTCTCCGGTAAACCGTAGCGTGTACGGCCGGCATTAGGCTATCGATTGACCACAGAACTCGGGATAAAAATAATCTTTGTGAAAATGTTCTTTGTTTCAGATTGCTTCTGCTAGAAGACGGCGAAGTGAAAGTGGAGAAAATAGAAATTGGAGAAGAAGGATTCAGTTAATTCTAAGATTGTCAAATAGGAGTATGTTAGTGATCAAAATTAGATATTTTCGACATTTTCGTCGGTTTGTTTAAATTGTAATGAAGTTTTGTTCTATCTAGTGTCCGAACGAAGGTTCGTTTTCGGAAAGACAAAGACATTACTGGGCGTGAGTCACGTGACAGTTCTCTGTCTAACGCTTCGTGCAAAACGTCGTTGCCATACATTTTGCACGAAGCGTTAGCGTTAACGTTAACAGAAAAGTATTTTGTCTAAAGGCTCTGGTTTTTTTCTGGAGTTTCAGCTTAGGCCACAATTTGACTGAATATTCGGCTTGATCGAAACTAGCAAATAAATAAAATAAAAATAGCACACAGCTCAAAGCTGAAGGTTGTGAAAGAAACCTAAAAACTAACTGTCTCGTTCGTCTATGTGTGAAATCGTAGTTTCACTAACTTATCTTGTATTTTATGACAACTAGGTTTGAATTTACAATGGTCTGATAACTTTTCAAGTCACAATTTCTAAGTTTTGGCAATTTTTAGGGTTCGATTCAATTTTCCGTATCCGAAGGGTCCAAACGGAGCCCTATTGCTGTCACTCACGTGTCGTCTGTCACAAAATTTTGTTCCGAATTTTTTTTTAACTTATCATTGATCTATGAACAAGGTGATAATGTTTACTCCTCTCCAACTCCACAAGCCAGTTATTCTAATCAGATGAAGCTGAGTACCAGTACTGCATGGTGCGACTGCTTCTCTGAATCCACAAGCCAGTTATTCTAATCAGATGAAGCTGAATATCAGTACTGCATGGAGCCACTGCCTCTCTGACAAGCCAGCTATAATTCTTCTTTTCGTATCGACGCCGACGGTACATTTTTTTAATCATGATGTTAGAGCTCAGTAGGTGTTGTGTTTTATATGACTTTCAATAAAGAATAGATTTGCTACAAGTTTTGAATTTATGATATAAGTTTTTTTTAATGTTCTGTATTTCTTGGTCCCTGTTAACAGCTGAGAAACCAAAGTGGTCCTCAGTCAAAAAAGTTTGGGAACCACTGCTTTAAAGTCAAACATACTTCTGATGTTTTTAATTTTAAATGTAGCGTTTTCATTTGTATTTTAAAACTGAAGTGTTATCCGTCGTAGTTGTCGACTTAAAAATGTTATAATTTTGATCGCATTTACTTTTTTTTATAATCTAACCTTTAACGCCTCTCGGCCGAAAACGACTATTAAGTCGAGTTAATTTAATTCCTATGGAAATGATGATTTGTTTTCCTTTTTATAATATTTAAGTTTTAATTTTGCTGTGATTAGGAACTTACGAACAATTTTTCTTAATTACCTAATTGTATATTAAAAGCTAAGGTTAATTTCTTTTTTTATATATTTTTAATTATATGACTGTCGTAGAATTTTGGTATTAAAATAATTATTGTCATGTTCACGTTCAAATACCATTTGATTTTTTTTTATCACACTAATTTTATCCAATTAATTTTTGCAGGCACAAGCAAAAATTTATTAAAAAAAAAAACAAAAAATCAATACCTACATTTTTGCTCACTCAAACAAAATGTATGGAACATGTGTTTTTTTTCTCTATTGAGGGTTGGCGTTTGCCCTTATATTTGATTGATAACTATTAGTATGATAAAATACGTTGTATGTGCGTGGTATGTAGTAACTGCCGCTTTTCTAACTGTAACGTTCTTTGTCTAAAAACGTTAAAACATAAACAAAATTGTTAATCCTTTTGCTCAAATAATTTATACGTGCAATTAAAAAAAAAAATACTTTCATTCTTTTGACTACAATTATTACAAGAAAATAAATGTTTCTATATACTTTTTCGTTTTATTCTTCTTGCGATGCCCACAACAAGGTCAAATTGAAAGTTACAATAAACAACTTAGCTCTGTAAGCTTTGTTTTAATACAATAGTCGTTTATTAATATTTTATACGCTTGCCGGGGTTGGTCCATGGATGTGTGACCATCTTTACATACCGAGACTCCTCCGTGCCTCGGAAAGCACGTTAAGCCGTTGGTCCCGGCTGTCAATCGTGGATCTTTGACAGTCGTTACGGGTCGTCAGAAGCCCGAAAGTCTGACATCGTCTTACCAAGGGGTATCGTATTACCCAGTGACTGGGTTGTGGAGGTCAGATAGGCAGTCGCTCTATGTAAAATACTGGTATTCAGCTGCATCCGGTTAGACTGGAAGCTGACCCCAAGATAGTTGGGCAAAGGCGAGGGCAGATGATGAACCTGTCATATTATATTACTTAAGGTACGTTCTCACTGCTGGGACACAGGCCTCCGCTCTAGGAAGAGGAATGGCCGTAATCCACCACGCGTGACCAGTGATGAGGGTGGGTGGATGCCAGCTCAAAATGATATCTTTCACCGCTTTGAGGGCTGCAGTGGTGATGAAAATAATTTACACGAAGTAAAGTGCCTGTCTGGGTTTGTACGCCGTTGTATTCAGTGTACGTAAAGCTAAGCAGCGGGATTCCCTGCCGGAGTCTTTGTTTCCTGATAGCTACAACCTGGGAGTCTAAGTCAAGAGTGAACAGGTTATTTCTAGTCAAACGTGCTACATCGTCGACCACATCATCGCTTACCATCAGGTGAGATAGTGGTCAAACGCGATCCTATCAATGATAAAAAAAAGGATAAGGGGGGGGGAGGATGGTCAATTTTCGTTTATTTTCAATAACTTTAAAACGATTTATTTTAGAATTATGAAAAAGAATATTTGAGACCCTCACAATGCGAGATATATCGCAATCGCGATACAGTTTGAAAAACTATTGTAGCCACGCTCCACGCCACGTTTTCGATTTGTTTTGATAGTAAATCGACTTGCAAATTCGTGATAGCTGAGATCTGATGACTTTCCGATGTGGTTGTCGTGGAGACTGCGGCGACTGATGCTGGTTCAAAATGCTCCATCATTTTGTCGACCATAGCCGCAAGGACTTCGAGCGTAGATTCGGTGTTCACCGAGAGAACGGCGCGAACTTGTATGGGCAGCTGATTGAGCCACATAACTTTGAGAGCTTCGTCTGTCAATAGTTTGCCGCTTAAATCGCGCATCTTGCGAAGTAACTGACTCGGTTTTTGGTCGCCAAGCTCGAGGCCGCCAAGTAGTTTCTGCAGCTGGCGATGGAAAATCGGAAAGTTATCACTTGAAATCGCCGAGCTACGCACAAACGGGCAACAGCGCACGGCGCACAACCGCCACCCTCGCCCCCGTTCCCGCTACCCGTCGTCGACGCGGCAACGCAGCGTTTCGCGACCAAATACCCGCGGGTCGAGAAAGCCGGGCGACGCTGATTGGCTGTGCTATTACCACTACCGATTCGGTGATAAGGCCCGCAAATGCGAATCTCCCTGTTCCAAAACGAAGACGGAAAACTAGATCATACATCGACCGTGGCGGAAGTCGGTGTAGGTCATCGAAGTCACCGCCTATGCATGATTGATAGGAACAATAGAGAGAAGTTTCTTGTCGACACCGGAGCCGATATATCAGTTTTAGCAGCAAGAAACAAGAAATATTCGAAACCGGCAGAAAATACCTACAAACTATTCGCTGCAAACGGCACACAGATACGTACCTACGGAGAGCGTACACTCGAGCTCAACTTAGGTTTACGTAGAAGTTTCAAATGGACATTCGTCGTCGCCGACGTCAAAACATCAATACTAGGCGCAGATTTCCTAGTAAATCACAAATTACTAGTCGATTTACATCAAAGAAAACTCATCGATCGCGTTACTGATCTCAGCGTGAACGCCATTAAAATACAAGCAACTGAAGAAGCCGTCTACATAGTCGACCGTAACCATGCCTACCATGACATACTGAAGAAGTATCCCGATGTTCTTCGACCCATGTCACTCAAGTCTCCTGCAAAACACGACGTTAATCATCGCATTGAAACAACAGGCCAACCCATCTACTCAAGGCCACGTCCCCTTCCTCCAGACAAGTACAACGCTGCAAAAATTGAATTCGAGAAAATGATGGAGATAGGTATCTGCAAACCTTCAAAGAGCCCATGGGCCAGCCCATTACACGTCGTCAAGAAAAAAGATAGCTCACTGCGTGTATGCGGCGATTACCGAAGACTTAACGCCGTGACTGTACCTGACCGCTACCCAATACCGAGAATGCAAGACTTTACCTACCAACTACACGGGAAAAAAGTCTTTTCAAAACTAGATATGAAAATGGCCTACTATTCCATACCAATCCATGAAGAAGACGCTGCAAAGACCGCCATCATCACACCATTCGGCCTCTTCGAGTTTAATTGCATGACGTTTGGTCTACGCAACTCAGGTCAAACGTGCTACGTGCATACTGCGCGGACTCGACGACATCGTATTCTGTTACGTCGACGATTTACTCGTATATTCAAATAATGAAGAAGAACATCAGCGCCACCTACATCAAGTACTTGAACGATTGAACAACTACGGCGTCACACTCAACATTGAAAAATGCGAATTCGGTAAAAATAAAATACAATTTCTCGGATATGAAGTAACACAAGAAGGAATCAAGCCCACACAAGATCGCATCCAAGCCATAATCAACTATCCAAAACCAACCACAATTCAAGAATTACGAAGATTTTTAGGCATGATTAACTTTTACCGCAGCTGCCTACCCCATCAAGCCGAACATCAAAACCTACTCAACAAGTACCTACACAATAGTAAGAAGAACGATAAATCACCAGTCGCCTGGACGCCAGAAGCCGAGGAAGCCTTTGAACATTGCCGCCAAAGCATACTCGAGGCAACTACGCTGACACACCCGATACCTAACGCTCCATTATGTTTATTCACCGACGCTTCAAATACTAGTATCGGCGCAGTCCTTCAACAAAAAGTCGACGACGTGTGGAAACCCCTCGCATTCTACTCAAAAACTATGAGCGAGACACAGCGACGCTACAGCGTGTACGATCGCGAATTATTAGCTATAGTACACCGCTGTCCAACATCTACGACGACTGATAGAGGGCAATGACCTTACAATTTTCACCGATCACAAACCGCTAACCTACGCGCTTACAAGAACACCAAGTAGCAGCGACACACCTAGAAGAGAACGACAAATTCACTATATCAGTCAATTCTGCACGAATATCAAATACATTCACGGAGATAAGAACGAAGCAGCCGACGCGTTATCACGAATAGAAGAAGTCGAACTACTGAACTCGACTATTGACTACAATCAACTTGTGCAAGAATACGAAAACGACTCCGAACTACGAGCTTGCCTGAACAACCCCAATCTCAACTTCACCCGACTGACTATGCCTGGAGTTCAACGACCGATACTGTGCGAAACGTCAACAGCAAATATTCGACCGTATTTACCACTGACTTAGGTACCGTTTTGCCGCTTTCAAAGCGCAACACGATTTATGTCACCCCGGAGTACGAACATCGAGAAAAATCATGGCGACAAAATACTTCTGGCCTTCCATGAACAAAGATGTGGCCACATGGGCAAGGGCGTGCATTGGGTGTCAGCGCGCCAAAGTTCAACGACACGTGAAGAGCCCTCTCGGCGAATTCCAAGACGCCGCGCGCTTCCATCACATTCTGGTGGGCCCCATGCCCCTATCTAATGACTTCAGTTACCTCGTCACGATAATCGACCGCTGCACCAACTGGCCCGAAGCGATACCTACGCGTGACGTCACCGCCGAGACAGTCTCAAGAGCCGTATACGATGGGTGGATATCGCGATTCGGATGCCCGTTACGTCTAACAACGGACCAAGGAAGACAGTTTGAGTCTGCGCTATTCACGTCGCTGATGAAGAAATTTGGTGTCACTCGAATTCGGACCACCGCATTTTACCCCCAGGCGAACGGTAAATTGGAGAGATGGCACCGCACGTTAAAGTCGGCACTGATGGCGAGAGCAGCCGGTACACGCTGGAGCGAAGAACTACCTACAGTTCTCCTAGGACTTCGTACTGCACTTCGTGAAAACACCTCCGTCAGCCCAGCCCAAATGACGTACGGTACAACACTACGCATTCCGTCTCATTTCTTCGTGCCTACAACGCCGAATATTGAAGACGCCGAATTCGTTCGTCAGCTGACTGAAACAATGTCATCACTGTCACCGGCGAGAAGAACCCACTCATCAAACACGAACACATTCGTGTACAAAGATCTCGCAACATGTACGCATGTATTTCTTCGCAACGACAGCGTACGCAGACCGCTCACACCACCATATGACGGCCCGTACGAGATTCTAAAGCGTAGTGAAGATGGAAAACAGTTCACATTGCGGCTACCTCTTCGTACCGCCGTCGTGTCAGTCGACAGATTGAAACCGGCACACCTGTACAAGGAAGACGATACACAACCTATAGCAAAGTCCCGTTTGCCGTCACCTGCTTCACGTCCTTCAACGCAAGATCATCAACCGCAAGCCGCAGCACCAACATCGAACTCACCTCCTAAGCACACCTACGTCACAAGATCCGGCCGCACAGTGAAACCGAACGTACGCTTCGCTTAGGGGGGAGTGATGTAGCCACGCTCCACGCCACGTTTTCGACAGTTTCTTATAGAGGAATAATGAACCAGCACGTTTTCGACAGTTTCTTACAAAGAAATAATGAACGCAGAGCGCGTGGGCTCTCGCGGCAGACGTCGACACGGCGAAAAGACCGCACCCTTTTTTTTTTTTTTTTTTGTGTTTGAAACTCGCAGTTCAACCCTAGCGGTTGTCGACTGCTTAAGCGGACGTGCCCGTGGTGGTTTTAATTATTATTAAAGCCTCCAGCCAGGACTTATACTTAAACTACAAGCGACTACGCTGAGGGCACCCCCTTTGGGGTACGGACCTCGGCTCAGGGCGTCGCTGGGGGAGGGCCTCAAGGGACAGCTGAATCATGATGTGTGTGTGTGTGTGTGTGTGTATTTAAGGACGAATTTTTAAACTACAGCTCAGCGGTGCGTGCTGGCTTGAGCAAAGGGACTGGGGGGATTTCTGTGTCTTAAATCCCCTGCTGTGTTCGGACATGCCGCGCACGACAGGGGGGTGTGTGTACGTCAGGTTGCTTCGCGACGTGCCTATATTAACTTAGGACACGCCGCGTCGCGGTGTGAGTCGGTGTCGTGTGAATATGTCATGCGGGCGGGTTTGAAACTATCGGCACAGCGGCGCGGGCTGGCTCTATCAAGGGACTGGTTGCTTGACTCTGCGTGGGATCTCGCGACGGTCCTCGGCGGCGAGGACGGAAGGACGGTGGTCTGCGTTTTTTCAACGTGCTAGTTTCCCTACGGCTCTCTTGGAGCAGGGTCGTAGCGTCGTCGGGTGTGATTAAAGTGTGCCGGGGTCGGCGAATGTTACTAATTTGGGAGGGAACGTATCGGCCGGCCGATGCGATTAGGGGGTTTCTATGTTTAGCAGCCTTCTCGAAGAAACGCTTGGTGAGGCGTTTCATGAACTGCTGGACGGTGGGGAGTCTGAGATCCACATGCAGCTCCTCATTCCGAACAAAGCAGGGGGCTCCCACTGCTCTGCGGATGAAGCGGTTCTGCAGGGTCTGCGTCTTGTGGAGGAGATGTGACTTGGCGTGTGCGAAGACAGCACAGGCGTACGTCATGATGGGACGGATCACCGTGGTGAACAGCCGCAGTTTGCACTTGAGTGACAGTTTACTGCGGCCGGACACCAGACTATGGAGTCTGCCTTGCGCGAAGTAGGCCCGCGAGCGGACGCTACTTATGTGCTTGGCAAATGTTAGATGTTCATCTAATATGACTCCCAAGTATTTGGCTTGCTTCTCCCAGGAGATCGGCTTGCCATACATGGTGATCGGGCGGGGGGCAGAGATGATGTGATTCGGCCTCGAGTAGAGGACCGTCTGACTCTTGTCGGGGTTCACTTCAATCCTCCATTTCCTGAACCATTTCCCCAAATTGGCTACCGCGGACTGGAGGTTTCGGGCTATTGCGACTGGACTTCTCCCGGTGCAGTAAATAGCCGTGTCGTCAGCAAACAGTGCTAACCCGGTCTTTTTACTCTTTGGGATATCGCTCGTAAATAGGGTGAACAGCAGGAGTGATAGCGGGGAGCCCTGAGGGACTCCTGCCCGGATGGGGCGGGGGGAGGAGAGTTCTCCTTCTATGCGATAGCGGAAGGTGCGATTTGACAAAAAGTCTCGTAGGATGAGCACGAGCCTATCTGGCACTCCGATTTGGTACAGCTTATAGATTAAGCCGTTGTGCCAGACTTTGTAAAAGCCTTCGCTATGTCAAAGAACAAGACGCCCGTTATATATTTGTTCATGAAGCCGGCGCTTACATGCTCGACAATACGGTGGACTTGGTGGACGCACGAGTGTTCAGTTCTAAATCCAAACTGCTCGTTGGGTATCAGACTTTTGGCTTCGGCATAATCCTTGAGCCGCTTATAAATAAGCCTTTCGTAGATTTTACCGAGCGCATTAGGTAGGCTAATGGGACGGTAACTGGAGGGATTAGACTTGGGCTTGCCTACTTTGGGGATTCCAATTACCGTGGCCTGTTTCCATTTCTGGGGAAAGACGTTATTAGTTAATGCGCCATTGAAGATGGCGGTCACTAAAATAATAATTTGGGCGGGGAGGAGTTTGATTACTCTGTTGGTTATGCCATCAGAGCCCGGGGCTTTCCTGGGTTGAAGTCTTTTGATGACCCCCTCCACCTCATCCGGGGTGATGGGTGGAAGGGGGTCATCTGGGTCTTCAACAGGTGGGATAGAAGCTCTCCTTTCGACTTCGGCATCCACCTCTTCGAGGTGGGCCTGGTCTACTGGTTGAGAGCTGGGGGAACACTGGGCTTCCAGGCTGTCAGCGAGACATTCCGCTCTCTCCTGGTTGTCGAACGCCACACTATTGTCGGGACGAATGAGAGGAGGCATGACTTCCTCTGTGGACCTAAGTTTCCTCTGGAGATGCCAGAAGGCTTGGTGGGTGGGCTCCAGTTCGCCTAGCATCTTCTCCCAGCTCGCCGAGCGCTGCTCCACAATGCGTTTCCTCACAGCTCGCTGTAAGTAGCGCATGTGGGCTTTGTTCGCGTCACGGGGAAAGTTACTATACGCACGGATGGCCGCGTTCTTCTCGGTTATGAGATTCCGTACATCCTCCGGGAGTTTCCAGCGGTGGTCTTCCACTACTGGTACCTCTCTTGAACAATCGTTCAGGATGGATTGTACGTGATCTGTAAGCGAGTCGATCGCTGCCCTCGTGTCAGCGACTGAGGCTATGTGGTCGGGGATGGGGTCCAAGTGGGTCGACGTGGTGGATTTCAGTCTGTCGCTTACTTTCCTCCAGTCGGTAACCACTCGGCTAGGGGTGGGGCCGACTGGGATCGTCCTGCCCCGAGCGGGAGCCTAGGTGCATGATCACCGGGCGGTGGTCTGAGTTAAGCTCATGAACTACTTCTATCAATTGTGACCTAAGGTTTACATTTTTTAGAAGCGCTATATCCAGGACATTGGGCCTTTTTCGGGGGTCGTGTGGGAAGCAAGTTGGACTCATCGGGGCGATGATGTCAAAGTTGAGGGATGCGCCTAGGTTGAACAAAAACCTGCCTCTGGCCTTGGTTGTGTTGCTGTTCCATGCGAGATGTTTGGCGTTGAGATCTCCCGCTATAATAACGGAGTCGCTCATGCCGAAGAGGGCTGTGATATCGCTGGTCAGGGCGATTGGGTCGTCAGGCTCGCTTGATGTCGGCGGCATATAGGCGGATATGATGGTTATCGGCTGATAACCAGTCATGCCCAGCCTACAGGCCGAATACTCCAAGTGAGTGCGCGGGGCGGGAGGGTCCAGAGGGACACAATACAGATCATTCCTGTAATAGATTAGTGTCCCTCCCTTGTGACAGCGAGTCCTATCGTTGCGAACTATGCGGAAGTTGGCAATTTTAGGGCTTCTGTGGTGGGGTTTTAAGAATGTTTCCTGTATGAGGAAAACATCTAGCTGCTGCTCTCGCAGGAACTTGGCGATCTCATCCCTCTGGTGTGAGATTTTACCGTTAGAGTTGAAGAACCTTATTTTTAGGGTTCTTGGCTTAAGGCTTTTTGCATTTTTTTGTATATTCATAATGAAACCTAATCCAGTTGGTCCAGTACCTTAGCGATACTGTCGAACCTTGCCCATATATACATACCTCAGCGAGGAGAGACTTATGACGTTTGGCGTGCCTCAGGGTAGTATTCTAGGTCCTCTTTTATTCCTCATTTATGTAAATGACCTCAGCAATATGAATCTCCCCAATTGCCGAATCTTTTCGTATGCAGATGATACTGCGATTCTTGTCTGTGGACGTACTTGGGACATCGTGAAATCCAATGCTGAATCGGCGCTTACCAAAGTTATGGCTTGGCTCAATGAAAATCTACTTACACTTAATGTTCAGAAAACTGTTTACATTCCATTTGCGATTCGGCGTAACACCTCTCCGCCCCGCTCGTTCTCTTTAACAGCTCACACATGCTCTTATCCCTCTACATCTTGCCAGTGTCCAGCGCTCACTCGAACCGACAGTGTTAGGTACCTGGGTGTCCATATAGACGACGGACTACGATGGGATAAGCAACTGGAAGCCCTTATCACAAGAACCATGCGGCTTATACATATATTCAAATCGCTCAGAGAAGCTGCGACTCATGAAACTTTAAAAATGGTTTATATTGCTTTGTGTCAATCAATCCTGGAATATTGCATTTCTGTGTGGGGTGGTGCTACAAAAACTAACTTTCTTCGAGTTGAACGTGCTCAGAGAGCCATTCTTAAGGTAATGACTTGGAAACCTTTCAGATATCCAACGACGGATTTATATTCTGACTGCAAGGCACTAACGGTTCGGCAACTCTACGTGCTTCGAGTTATCCTTAGAACACACTCTAAAACACCCCCTACTGATACTAACAAACGTAGGAGCCCTTCCACGTTTAAACAACATAAAACTAAGTTTGCTAAGCACCAATATTACATACTATCCACCCACATTTACCATAAAATTCACAAACAACTCAGCATACAAGACCTCAACAGACACAAACTGAAATGTAAAGTCACTGAGTGGCTTCTACACCAGGACTACTCTTACACCGAATCCTTACTCAACTACATCACCTAGATACATAGTACTCACCTTAATACTCAGACTCACCTCCCTCACAAAATTTTAAAGTGTTTGTTTACTGTCGTTAATTTTATTGCTGTCATTATTTAATGTTATAATTTGTGATTAATTTTATAATGGTACCTAATGAATTTTAAAATCTGTTATTAATTTTTTATGGTTATTAATTTTATTATTGTATTAATTATTGCTACTTTTTTATTATTTATTAAACTAATTTTGAATATATCTTGGCGACAATATGCTCCACTATTGAGTGGAGCATATTATCGCTAAGTCGCTCGTTGGGTTCTCTTATTGTAAACTGTCTCTCAAGATACAGGTAACCCTAGTTTGAGAGACAGGGTTTGTACTCAATGGTTACATTCCTGATCTTTAAAAAAAAAAAATTTCATGGGCTGCCTCAGGGGTGTACTGCCCTGCCTTCTTGGTCTGCTTAATGATCGCAGCTAAGGCTCGGGCTTTGGGGGTTCTAAACATCTGGTAGGCCTCTAGAATGGTGAGGCCTACACTTTTGTCGCTGTCTCCAGCGGGGGAATGAGTTGCTGGCATTGCTGCCGGGGCCGCAATGCGGCGCGCTCCAGTCGGGGGAACTACTGGGGCTACTGGCGCGGAAGTGGGGGCCGACACTGGTGTGTGGCTTTGGCCAAAGGCGCTGGGACGGGGGCGGGGCGGGGGGGCACCAGTGCGGGGAACGCTCGCTGGTGGTTGAGCTTGCTCCATGGCGAAGCTCTCTGAGGTGCGAGGCGCTCGGGTATCTGGGCGGCGGGGGCGGGGGCCCTCACAGATGGGCTCTCCCTCAGCTGGCGGGCATTGGCCCGCTTGACGACTTTGGGAGCCATCTTTGGGGCTTTGGGGCATCCGCGGTAATTTGCCGGGTGTCCCGTTTGACCGCACAGAACGCAGCTAGGCGGTTCCGTGCATTGTTTGGGGTCTTTCGGGCGGGGGCAGTCCGCCGTCCCGTGTTCACCCAGGCACTTGACGCACCTGGGTGTCGCAAAGCAATTGCTCTGCGCGTGACCGTACATCTGACAGCGGTGACACTGTCCTAGTACGGAGGGCTTGTTCGGCTTCTCTATCGAGATGCCCGACAATGAGCAAACCGACTTGATCTTAAAGATCGGGTTGTGCTCCTCTGTTGGTTCAACGGCGAGGGCAGAGAGTGAGGGCGAAGGTGGTGGGCTGGGTTGAGGAAGTTCTTCAACCACCACCTCAGATGGCACAGGTTCTGGCTGAAGAGGTCCCTCTTCAACTACAACCTGAGCTATCTGAGGCGCTGGTTTGTGCCACAGGTAAACAACATGTGACTCAGGCTGGCTGGACAAATCTTCAAAATAGCTCACATTTAACTAGGTCAATTGAGCACTTCATATGAGCTGCCATAATTCAGTAATTGTGACGCTACAGAATTTTAGATAATCGATCGAAAACGTTTCCAGCCAGCTTGAAAAACCATTTTTCGCTGGTCTCTCAATCTCGTTAAACGGAAGTGATTTTGATTTGTGACAAAGATCGAGCTAAAAGTTTTGTGACATGTGTCCAGCCAGCTGGAACTCGCTGGCTGGACATTAAGTTTTTAATGATTTCTTGTGAACCCTTACATGTGACGACATAAATCACACGTTATTACTGACACACATTGCGTCACTAAATGTAAAGAAACCTTATTCGAAAACGCTCCCGTTATTGAGATTCGGAAGTGCCAGCCAGAAGTTTTATACATAAATTCAAGCTGGCTGGACACAGATTTTTGCATTTTTCTACTAATCCGCTGTACGTATCACAAAACTTTTAGCTTGATGCCTGTCACAAATCAAAATCACTTCCGATACCGAGATTGAGAGACCAGCGAAAAGTGATTTTTCAAGATAGCTGGACACGTTTTCGATCGATTATCTAAGATTGTGTAGCGTCACAAATTCTGAAATAAGGGTGTTTAGCCGTCACATAAAGTGCCCTATTGACCTAGTTAAATGGGAGCTATTTTGAAGATTTGTCCAGCCAGCCTGAGTCACATGAAAACAAGAATAATTTTACATTTAGAAATTATTCTCGCTAGTGTTATACAACCAGATATAATGTAGAACTACTTACGGTACCTACCCTGCGGCGCTTCCGACTGGGGTGCAGATGCCTTCAGGCCCTGACCCGCCGGCAGTTCCTCGTTCCTCGATCTCATAGTGACTCCGCAGTCCGGCGATTTTTACGAAATCGCTCAAATGCCACGGGCCATCTGGGTGACATCATGCGATCACGGCGCTTGATTAAAACGCCGATATCCATTGATGTATTAAAATCAAAATCAAAAGTCATTTATTCAAACTAGGCTGAGAACCAGCACTTTTTGAACGTCAAAGTTCTACATAAAGACAGTCCCCCAAAAAACGCCCGCCCGTCACCACTTCCTAGTGTTTTAGCTGTGAAGAAGAAGTGGCCAACAAACTCCCCAGCAACACATCTGTCTGTTAAGTTTTAAGAACTTGAATCTATATAATTCTAAGCAACAATCTTAACATTATGTAAAACAGAAAAATAAATATATCGTCTAAAATATAATCATAAAATTAAATAATCCGCCACTTGCCAGCTAGCACACTCAATCATGCCATTAAAAACCAACTCAAGCATAAACACTAAACCAAATTAAAGAAGCCTCCATACATAACTGGAGTGCCTGCTTACAAGAACAAAGATTGAAACTATCAAAGGGCTGTGATTCGAAGCCACAAGTGATGAACTAGGGCCATCACACTAAATTTGGTAGACAATTATTATATGAACTCATATAATCTGTTATAACCATAAGCTAAATATGGAGAAAGAACATCAAGTGTAACATTGTCTTGCGTTCAACACAGCGACCAACTATTATTATCTTCTAAGTAGTCGTTGATGGAATAGTATGCTTTCGAACAGAGACTAGATTTAACTTTAGTTTTAAATGCATTAAAAGGCAAGTCAAGAAAAGAACGGGGTAGCTTATTGTAAAATTCGATACCGAGACCCTCAAACGAACCATGAACCCTACGAACACGGTGGGAAGGAACATGAAGTTTATACTTATTTCTGGTGTTAAAATTGTGGATATCACTGGTCTTTTTGTACAAATGTATATTTTGTCTAATGTATAATATGTTTGCAAAAATGAATTGAGATGCCACCGTGAGAATTCCAATCTCTTTGAAAATTTCTCGTAAAGAAACTCTTGACCCTAACCTATAGATTGCTCGTACAGCACGTTTTTGTAAAACAAATATATTTTGTATGTCCACAGCTTTACCCCACAAAAGAATACCATAAGACATAACACTATGGAAATAACTAAAATAGACTAACCATGCTGTGTCAACGTCAGTATATTGTCTAACTTTTCTGACGGCGTAGGCGGCAGAGCTGAGCCTTCCTGATAGGCCTGATATATGTGCGCCCCATTGAAGTTTGGAATCAACAGTTATACCCAAAAAAACTGCCGAGTCCACAGTTTCAAGCACTTCTTTATTTAAGATGACATTAGGTCCTAGATTTATAACATTAGGTAAGGCAAATTTTATACATTTAGTTTTCTTAGCATTAAGAACTAAGTTATTTGTCGTAAACCAATCCGTAACCATTGAGAGAGCGCTATCTACGTTATCAAAATCATTTCTATTCCTATCTACTTTAAAGATAAGAGAGGTATCATCTGCAAACAGTACTACGTCACAGATACCCTTTAAAAAATATGGTAAATCATTAATATACACCAAAAACAAGAATGGTCCCAATATCGAGCCTTGAGGCACACCTAAATGAACTGGTAGCCCGGAAGACTTAACACCATTGATATCTACACATTGGAACCTATTACATAAATATGAATCAATTACATTTAGAGCTTCGTTTTGGAGACCATAATGACGCAGCTTACGCAAAAGCGTGTCATGGTGTACGCAATCTAAAGCTTTGGAGAGGTCACAGAAAACTCCGATTGCATTTTGCGAGTTCTCCCATGCGTTGAATATGTGTTTTAGGAGAGCAACACCCGCATCTGTAGTTGATCGACCTTTTGTAAAGCCATATTGATCATTATGAAGGAGGCTATTTACATTAAAATATGTTAGCAACTGCTTCAGTATTAACTTTTCAAAAATTTTGCTAAATGCAGGCAGGATGGAAATAGGCCTGAAGTTGCCTATATCATTTTTATTGCCTGATTTAAATAGAGGTATGACTTTACTACACTTCATGAGATCAGGAAAAGTTCCTGAGTCCAAGCATTTATTAAAAGTTACAGCAAGATAAGGCGCTACGATGCCTATTATATCACTCAAAAGTTTAATTGAGATGCCCCAGTAATCACCTGTGTTTTTTGATTTTAGAGAGTTAAAAACGTTAACTACGTCAAGTGGTGTTACATGCTCAAAACTAAATGATTGATTGCACTTAGGTACACTATCGTTCAAAAGACTTTCAGCTTTAGACGGGGATGAATTTAAGAAGCGAGTTGTAGTTATAGGTATGTGGGCAAAAAACTCATTAAATGCCTGAGCTACGTCAGCTGGTTTACTAACTAATTTGTTTTCGAATAGAATCTCTAGCTGATTTACTTTTTTAACAGACTTTCCCGTTTCATTATTTATTATTTTCCAAAAGAGGAGTTTTTTCTTAAAGAGGTCTCCTCCTTTTAATACATCAATGCCGATATCTCTAAAGTTTTGTATGGGAGCCCTATATGAAACATGTTTTGGAATCGATAGGAAATAAGCTATCTTACTTAAAATGTATTAGTCCAGTTTTACTTTATATCTAAATTCTAGTTTTAATTCAGTGTTAGCGAAATTTTTCCAGTTTCTTGTACATAAATGGATAGAAATAAAATAATAAACCATTATTTCAAAAAGTTTTTATTGTATTTACATAATTAATCAATTAAAAAAACACACCTTTCCATACATTATTTTTATACCACAAGCTTTAAAAAAAATGGCTCAGTAGGCCGCTAACAAAAAAATGTAGGTTTTTTTTTTACACTTCAGTTCCGGGCACTCTGTAAGCCAAGTGGCTTAAAAATAGTATCTTATTACGTAGTTTGGTACACCATCTTATCGCGTTACATGTTAGAATTTTATTTTAGTTTACGAGTTACTTATGGGTCACAATGCATACACTTGAAAAAGAGAGCCTTTCATCATTTCGATCACAAAGCAAGTACTATTGCATTTATTTGAAATCTTATCTCACAATCAACATGATGATGATATGATATTAACTAATGGAAAACACACAGCACAACATGTTGCCTAACAAAAACATTCCAGAAATCAACCAGTAATAAGAACAATTTCATGACAAAAACACACAAGTACATGCTAACATAGTATGGATACGACTCAATATTGTCACATCTGAACTTCTAATAAAAATTACTCTAAATTAAAACTGACAAAATAAACATTGTAATAGACGAGAATACGAGTATTTTGGAAAAAAATATATAAAAAAAGCTGCAAACGAAGGCATCACATCACACCCAACCACCGCATCAGACAATCCAATAGATCCGCTAAACTATTTACTTTGAACTTGTTAAAAAATATGTGAAAAAAAAATGTTTAGATGTACTACAAAAAATACAACTGATGACTGATAATTTCTTTAGACGTACAATAAAAAATACAAAGAAAAATCCACTGAGCGCCTCGGTCTAGAGCACAAAACATAACAAAGTAGATGAACAACATTTCAATTCGCAGTCAATGAAATGAACAAAGATGTGGTCCAAAAATATATACTAATATATAGATACATACAAAGAAATATATATTAATAAATATTTTAAATAAATTATTTAGTATGAAGGGTGAGGAAACAGGTGCCTAAGCAGACAGTTTTGTCGCAACCCACACAGTACATGTGCATCAACTTCTTGCACACCACGCATGCTCGCCTGATCCGCCGGGTTCTCCCTATCGGGATCGGAAACATGTCCAGGCGGTGGCTCACGTCGTGGGTCATGTTCGGTGGGGTCATGTTCTGTGGGATTGCACGCGGAAGAGATGGAATAGGGGTCGAATGCTTAGAAAGAAGGGACTTGATAAGATTAATACGGAATTTGCGGTGACATGTAGAAGAAGTTGATGATGACTTATTCTGGCGATGAATGATGTAGGAATTTAAAACAGAGACGTTCAGAAGTCTCTTGAACAGTTTTTTGTACCAGATCTTTGTTCGTTTCCGCTCGACCGGATACATTGCCAATAACTGGTCTTTTTTATCCACCCCTCCCATCATGATATTGTAATCATGTATCAGGATGGGTTTGGTGGATCCTCGGAATTCTTGGACGGCGTTGCCATGGTACGTAGAGATCATAGCCACTCGGTTAGCATCTCTCCATACCATGACATCGACGTCCCCCGAGGTAAGACCAGTTATTTGTCCCTTTCGCATGCGGTTCTTGGTTAGATTGTGCAGGGCCTCCGGAAGAAACTGGCGATCCGTCCGGAGGGTTCCTACACAATCAAAGCCCAAGGACTTAAGTCGTCGAGCGAGACTTGGTGAATTGTAAAAGTTGTCCATCCAAAGTGTGTACCCTTTGTACTCTAGACCTTGCGTTAGCCGCAACACAATTGCCGGCGTATCTTTCTCCAGTGGATTTTCTGACTGCGGCAGTCTGGGTGCAGACTTGCCGTGAGCGTGCACCTCGAACCGCCATAGGTAACCGGTCCGAGATTCACAAACCTCATAGCTCTTGACGCCTCTCTTTGCAGCTTTATTAGGGATAAGCTGGCCGATGTCCAGCCAGCCTTTCCACATCAAAAGACTCTCGTCTAGTACAATGTTCTGCAAAAGAATGTACAACTCTTGAAATTTCAAGTTCAGGTGTGACAACACTGGTTGTATCTTAAAAAGTCGTGCCTCGCAGTCATCCAGGTTTAGCGCACGCATGTCTTTATTGTTAGCAAAATGTAAACATTTTGTTAACAAGACAAATCTGTTGTAAGACATGTGTGCGCTAAAACCTGGAGTCATAAATATGTCAGAAGAAGCAGACCAGTAGTCTTCGAGCTTCGTCTTTACAACAATCCCCATCGCCAAAATTACGCCGAAAAACACGTACATCTCATCGGCCGTGGTTTGTTGCCACCGACCGATGCGACTCATGGGATGGAGATTGTGGTCCTCTAACATCTGGTCTGCCAACTGCTGAGCATACCTATTCGTCTCCGAGGCAATGTACTCCATAAATTGCCGATCCCATATGGCAACGAAAATGTCGTATGGGTCAACATGTGGAATTGTCGGACCTACATTGTTCTGGGAAAACGTTTCCCTCCTCGATTCAGGTGGAATCGGGGGGATCGGAAACTCTCTCCACTGAAAATCTAATAAGCTCCAAGGCTGGTCCGTCGCAGTTGGAGCAGGGTCTGCAGCAGGAGCAGCTCCAGCACCAACCTCATCGGCATCCTCGTCATCGTCGTCCTCGTCCCAATTCCAGGGCGTCATTATTGCCCTGAACGCCCTGGGGATCATAGGTAATTCCGCAGCGTTCTCACCCTCATCACTCTCGTCAGAATCTGCATCGCTACCTACAGCAAATAAAAGATTGGTTTCATTTCCGTGGTGGAAACAGAAGTTTGGCCATAGCCACAAACCAGACTAAAATCAGTAGGTACTGTGGCGATTGTAGACACAGCCTAAACTCAGCGGGTCTGCACCGGCCTTTAGCTGGCAGTTGAGATTATTGGAGAGTCGTTCGATGGTGAAAAGAGTAGTTTGATGACAGAGATGCTTTTAGTCCTTGGAAGTGGGCACACATGTAATCATTTTAATAAGGAATAAACCTAGAAGTGCCCTGACCCTCGTCTTTTACTGGATACACACCGCACTCTCGCAGTAAGCAAGCGAGTCCCCAAGTTATAGAGCACCCCTAGAGCCCTGCAGGCCTTATTGGAGCCCTGGGGTCCTACAGTACTTACCATAGTTGATGAGTTTGGCGACGTCCTCATTTCGCAGATTCTGACTAGGGCGACAGCGAGGAGGTGGAGGTTGCGTGCTGGACGAGGTGGACGGTGAGGCGGGTGGCGTGCTCGCCTGGCCACATTTCAAATATCTGTAACAAAAGAAGTGTTGTAGTAGGTACCTGTATCTTCAAGCCAGCCGCTGACTTGTGATTTTTTGTCTCGTGACTTTTTATCACTGTCACCCACGATGCGCCCACTTGAAAAGTCGCTGGGCAACAAAACGCGCTCATTCGAGTGACAAAAAGTCGCCTTGTAGTAATGTACAGGTCGGGTGACAGTCACCTAGGAACTATTTGTCACCGTATTGTAACGTCACCATGATCAGCGCACTCCCATGTATCTTCATAGCACTCGACTGTGTAACAAAAAGTCACGGTGACAAAAATCACAAGTCAGCGGCTAGCTTTACGAGATGAATAGAAATTACGTAAGCGACTTACCCGGCTGGCGAAGGCACCGAGTATTCCGGTGATGGGGATTCATGTAGTTGCTGAGGCAGCGGCGACGGCGTTGCATATTCCACGTCCCAGGAACAAAATCAGTGATGTAGTACCGCAGTGTTTACAAATGAAATGAAAAGACCGTTAGGGTCAACTCACACCAAAAGAGCGTCGAAGCGCAGCGCAGTTTCAGTGTCATATGAATTTTAGCTTTATTTTCATTACTACAATACTTATTATCGCATGAGAAACTCGAGTCGCGGCGCGGATTCCCGCGGCGCCGCGGGCATCCGCGCGACTCGAGTTTTGACTCACTCACGCGCTTCGACGCTCTTTTTTGGTGTGAGTTGACCCTTAGCGATTTACATTGCCGAGCGCGAAGTCGATGCACCATCATTACCACCATCACCACCAAGTGGAAGTGGTGGTAATGATCGTGGTGGTGTGGGAGCTGACCGAACTGATTTCATGGATATTTTAAAACAAACCTGCAGCCCTACCATGACGTCTTAAAACCTATTACTGGTGGACGTACGACGCGTTAAGTGAGCTCAGCACAGAACACTCAAGGTCATTGGCAGTTAATAGCGCCTTAAGTCAATGTATGATATATTATGCCTAGGGGTTTTTTTTTTTTGGCATAGCGGATAAATTCTTAACAGAGTTACCGCTCCCCTGGGCACTCAGGCAGGGAAGGAACAGGGGTGGGTATTAGTCAGTAAGATTCTGACATCCTCCCGTTCTACCCAGAGCGGGAGATGTCATTGGATTTTTACAAAAAAAAAAGTCGATGTATGACGTACTAATAAAAAAACGGGTTTCAGCAGAGAACAACCAAAAACTCTAAAATAGATGCAGTTCAAAGCATGTCTGGTTCTATGTTTAGATATGTTACAAAAGCTGATGACGGCCAAAGTTCAGACAAAGTATCTGATTCTTCCGCTTATGAAAGTCGGATTCAGATAATATGCATCTTCCAGAAGATGAAATTTTCAGACAGTTATATAGGGCGACTGGTAATTAGTGACCGATAATTAAACACGTGATTTTACTCATGATTACAAACAACTTTCCCAAAGAAACTTTTTTTTTTACATACCTATTCACTTTTAACACAATAACAAGTTTGAAATTCGCGCGCGCACAGCTGTTCGACGCCCGCGCCGCGTCGCCTGCCGTTATCGGTGTAGGTACTGTGACTATCCATAGATGGACTTCTGCATCTCCATACTCCTCACATAGGTAGGGAAGTCGCATTAGGGTTAGGTAGGCTTCAATCGGCTTTTCAAATATTTAATTGAATAGAAGACTTACTAGCGTTTGCGCTTCTATTCGTAGGGGCATAGCTCATGTGACGACCTTATGTTGGCGGCCTTATGTTGCCGACTGGCAGGTTAGAACTTTCTAGAAACTCTTGAAAAGCCGTTTGATATAAATTAAGAAGAAATGTTAGGCTTGACGTTTGTGTCAGACTGAGAGAGTTAGGGATCCGCGAGCTCGACGGAATGGGCTAATATGTAATCTTCCATATTATACTGAATATAGTAAATTGCAGTCGCCCTCAGATATATTAATTGTCCGCCCCGTAGATAGATCCCATCCACACAGTCCTCTCGCACCGTGCCAACGAGTGGCAGTGCTACGCGACGCCCCCGTTAACGTCGACGTGCTTCTGAGGAAGGAACCCTACAGCCCACAAGAGGGCTAGGGTCTCTACAGTACCTACCCTACATGTTTCGGTTGTTTCTAAATTAAAAAATAATATCAAAAGACAGTAGTTAAACTAACTAGGAACCGTGAGCCTTTAAATAACTAAATGACAACAAATCTGAGCCACGGAGCGTAGGCCTACGCTGCAGACATGACGCCCCGGTCGGCCGTCGCGTGCCCATTTAGGTACAGTGTTATACCTACATAAAGCTTCTCTGTCTAAGACACGGTGAGGAGACTAAATGAAAAATAAATTATCTAGTATTTTGGTACTTTACGTGCGCGCGCTACAATAAATAAATCCAAAATCTTTCTAAACAAACTAGCTTCAGGTCGCCCCTGATACGACCTACTGAACTAGGAATTGAGTTTGTTGTGTAATATGTGCCTACACGATGTTTAGAAGCGGCTTAGAAGACACCACTACATTACCATCTGACTCGATACCTACTCGACACCGGGCATTGTTCAAGTTATTCCAAGTTTCCCATCACACTTAGGTATCTAGGCTTTGGACTAGCAGTCCGTTAACGATATTTGAGTCTGAATCAGAAGCATGGCTTAAATGGTAAGGGTAGCCCCCATCTCGCCGCAACACGGACCAGACGTACCACTGCGAAACGCCAAATATCCTAGCAGCTTGTCGCGTGCTTGCCTCAGGCTCCATGTAAAAAAAACTGAAGAATTTCTATCTCGAAATGATTGCGACGTGGTCTTCCTGCATTCACATTTGGCGCGATGAACATTTCCCAGTCTCTTATTCGCTGTGCAGCGCGAAAAAATGTTCTTGGAGTTGGGAGAATTCTTCTTGGATACAATAGTTGGTACAATCGCCTTGCTGCTTCGCCATTACCCCCTTCCGAGTAGGTAGTAGCACGACACCATATCACTGTACTCACTCGCTGTGTAATTTTACGGCGTAGTGTAATGGATTGTTCAGAAGGGGAAAACACAAACAAGCACTGAAGACTAATAGTTTTTTAATCGTCACAGACTCACAGAGCAACACAATCAAATCGCAACAATTTCTCTCGTCTTTTTCAGCCCAAAAACCAAAAGTCCTCGCCAGAAGCTAAAACCATCCCTCTCATAATAATATAAATTAAATATTCCAAACACATTATTTAAATTGACATACTTTTATCAGAAATCATAAGAATGGAAGCTATAAGTTTATAAACTATAATTTCTTAATTGAATAAGATTTACAGACCTATTTCCAAGAAAATTAATGAGTGCTCAGAGAGTTGGATCAATGATTATTAATTAATAAGCAATGATTACAGTATATTAGTGTTTATAAGAGTTGATAGATGGCGCTAGTAAGTCCTGTCAAGAAGAATACATCAGTAGATCCTGACGGCTACTGTTATACTAGTTGCTTTCAATGCCAGTAGATGGCGTTGGTTGCTTGTTCTTGGCGTGACGGCTGCACAGCTGGTGAGTACGAAGGATGAGGGATTGAAACTATTACATTCGGCCATCCTGCTATTGTCGTGGTCCCCCGCGGCGTTAGGCTCCAGCTTCTTCAGCGGCAGCAGCGACACCAAAATTCATGTTTGGCGGTACCTGGGAATAAAACAAGCCCACAGTATATTTCCTTTTTTTTTTTAAATAGGTACTTGGTATTCAATTTAGGTTACATTTTTATGTTGATTCATCACATAGATCATTATTTCCACGATAGACTGAATTATATTCTCCTTGATCAGACAGATAATTTATTGTTACATCATGTTAGTTAGTTACCCCGTGGCCTCCTATTTATAATTATATGAACAGCTTACTAGATATTGTATAAAATTAGCGATATTATGAGAGTTTCTGTACTTTTGTATTAATTGATTAATATTCACACAAATTTATTTGCCTCATATGACATAGCAAAGTGCAATCCGATCTGTCTTTTTTTTTTTTGTGGGTTGGGAAATCATCCAATGACTTCTCCCGCTCTGGGTGGAGCGGGAGGGCGTATCAGATTCTTACTGACTAAAACCCAGCCCTGTTCCTTCCTGCCCTTAGTGCCCGTGGGCGAGGTAACTCTGTTTCGAATTTATCCTCAACCCCCGAGCAGGCATCGGCCATGACGGGGCTCGTCATGTATGCTGATAACTCTTTGAGGCGCGCGTGGAACACTACGCGCCGTCGATTCACGGGCCTGGTGCTGATCGGACGGCGAGCTACCCATTACTCGCAGAAGGAGGAGACGGCTTCCCATTCCCTCTCGCTCCGTACCATGGCCTGAACCAGGGCAGGGCGCGCGAGGTCGCTGCCGCCTATCGCATCCACGAGGACACGGCAGGGCTCCGCCCAAGCGGGGCAGACCTCCACCGTGTTCTCGGGACGATCCGCGCAGTGGAAACAAGTTGGATCAATGATTATTTAATTAATAAGGAATGATTACAGTATATTAGTGTTTATAAGAGTTGATAGATGGCGCTAGTAAGTCCTGTCAAGAAGAATACATCAGTAGATCCTGACGGCTACTGTTATACTAGTTGCTTTCAATGCCAGTAGATGGCGTTGGTTGCTTGTTCTAGGCGTGACGGCTGCACAGCTGGTGAGTACGAAGGATGAGGGATTGAAACTATTACAATAGTGCGCGTGAGCGTCAAATATATAATAATATAAACAAAAACAAGTTTATGCGACGCGCTTTCCGGGGTGACTGTTATTATTACGTCACTACTCACTGGACTGAGGCAAACGAAACGAAGCGGTGCGGGCGGCGGGGGAGCGTGAGACACTACTGTTATTATTACGTCACTACTCACTGGACTGAGGCAAACGAAACGAAGCGGTGCGGGCGGCGGGGGAGCGTGAGACACTACTACTTTTTAGTACATTTGCCCTTTTCCGAGGTCAGACTATCAGCTGATAGATCGTGCGTAATTTTAATGATACGGCGCGTGCGTTCCTAGATATTTTGTAGTTATGCGTACATCATCAAACGCGCTGTCTTTGGATATTATTTTTTTAATAGTACCTAATAACTGAAACATGTTGGTAGGTACCTAAACTGATACCGGCAGGTTACGGAGTGGGCGTTTAACAGCTGATAGCGGTCACAGCCCTCGCGCCCGCGCGAATTTCAAACTGTTGTTATTATGATAAAAGTGAATAGGTATTAAAAAAAAAGTTTCTTTGAGAGCGTTGTTTGTAATCATGAGTACAATCACGTGCTTAAGTATCGGTCACTAATTACCAGTCACCCTATATATATACTTTATCACCACACGTAACTCACTTTTCTCCATAATTTCGTGTTTTTAGGAACTCATTGTACGAAACAATTTATTGCGTGCGAACGAACTGATGAAATCAAGTGAAACTTGTCACAAATATTGTGTGATTGACACTCTTTAAAAGGAATATCGAACTATCCCCAACAGATTTTTATAAATATGCGCTTCTATGGACTTTTTGATTCACCCTCGTAGAATAAAATAAATATTGAAAGTAGACAAATAATTATTTTTCGTTTTAAACACTGATTAACGGTTTCTATACTCTTGATTACTCATCACATTCAGCTGATTACAGGACAAAACCTACTTCAAATGACTAGTCAGCACTTTACCACCCACATCTACCCGACAAGCGGGTACAATAACTTACTATAAGAGCCTGATAATCAGAGTTTAAACTAAACACATGATTAAATTCTACTTAATATTATAAAATGATTAGCACAAAGGCTACAATTTATAATGGGGGAAGTAGCTATTAATTCGACTATTCACTATTTATTTATTTTGTTTGTTTTTTTAAAAACGTTGCCCCACACTAGGAATTACTCCTGTGTCGTGGATGCGTTCACAAACATGTATCCTGCCATACACAAGACACCCAGATCTGGAACAACTATCTGCAGGTCATAGAAATATTTGTTCCGTGCGGGAATCGAACCCGCGACACGCAGCGCAGCAGCCGAACGCTCATCCACTGCGCCAAGTGATGATGATATGTACTTACTTATAGGGTTCCGGAGGTTCTTCTTTTATCTCCAACATCTCTGCCCTGGGAATAAGATATAAAACAATTAGGTATTAAGATACCGAAAGAACTGGCCCGTACTAAATCAAATCAAGAATAAATAATTATAATAGAATCAAGAAGAAATAATAGAATTAAGAAGGGATTTTTGGACCCAGAAATCAATTTCAAATGGCAAATAATATGCCACAGCTTGATATATCACTGGGTGATATGTACTTACATGTAGGGTTCAAGAGGTTCTTCCTTTATTACCAACGACTCTGCACTGGGAATAAGAAATAAAACAATTAGGTATTAAGATACCGAAAGAACTGGCCCGTACTAAATCAAATCAAGAATAAATAATTATAATAAAATCAAGAAGAAATAATAGAATTAAGAAGGGATGTTTTGGACCCAGAAATCAATTTCAAATGGCAAATAATATGCCATAGATTGATATATCACTGGGTGATATGTACTTACTTGTAGGGTCTAAGAGGTTCTTCCTTTATCACCAACGACTCTGCCCTGGGAATAAGAAATAAAACAATTAGATATTAAGATACCGAAAGAACTGGCCCGCACTAGTTCAAATCAAGAATAAATAATTCTAATAGAATCAAGAAGAAATAATAGAATTAAGAAGGGATGTTTTGGACCCAGAAATCAATTTCAAATGGCAAATAATATGCCATAGCTTGATATATCACTGGGTGATATGTACTTACATGTAGGGTTCAAGAGGTTCTTCCTTCATCACCAACGACTCTGCACTGGGAATAAGAAATAAAACAATTAGGTATTAAGATACCGAAAGAACTGGCCCGTACTAAATCAAATCAAGAATAAATAATAGAATTAAGAAGGGATGTTTTGGACCCAGAAATCAATTTCAAATGGCAAATAATATGCCATAGATTGATATATCACTGGGTGATATGTACTTACTTGTAGGGTCCAAGAGGTTCTTCCTTTATCACCAACGACTCAGCCCTGGGAACAAGAAATAAATAATTAGGTATTAAGATACCGAAAGAACTGGCCCGCACTAGTTCAAATCAAGAATAAATAATTCTAATAGAATCAAGAAGAAATAATAGAATTAAGAAGGGATGTTTTGGACCCAGAAATCAATTACAA
The DNA here is from genome assembly GCA_951329385.1 of Polia nebulosa. Classification (NCBI taxonomy): domain Eukaryota; kingdom Metazoa; phylum Arthropoda; class Insecta; order Lepidoptera; family Noctuidae; genus Polia; species Polia nebulosa. The sequence continues at coordinate 10,496,122 of OX589615.1, forward strand.
ATGGCATATAATATGCCATAACTTGATATATACGGAGTCCATACAAAAGTGCCCCTAGTTCTCGGCGAATATGACAAGGATTAGGGGGCGTCCATTAATTGCGTGAATTTGCCGATTTTTAGAACCCCCTCCCCTCCTCTAATCTCACGTGAGAATATTTAAAAATGCATTTTTTTGTGCCAATACGTTAGTATTATACAGGGTGTAACGGAAAGGTGTGGTCATATTTTAAGAACTGCTTCTACCCATCGATATGAACCACTTCCTTCAAGAAAACCTTAGGAAATTATTATTTATTTCTTTACTTTCCATAAAAATATTGATCAGCTGATGATAACTTTGTATGGAAAGTCCAATTTTTTTTTAATTTTCTATTTTTTCATAGAGAAAGTTGTTCATTTCCTTGGGCAGAACCGGTTCTTATGACCACACCTTTCCGTGACACCCAGTACATTATGCTTGGGTTAATTTATTAAAAAAAAAATAGTTTCCTTAGTTATTTTTATTTAGGACTAATTAAGTTTCACTCAATATAACCCAGTTTTTTTGCATATTACGAAACAGAAATGATTCGGCTCGACCCCCTGCCCCATTAACCGCCTCATGTAATTAATGTAAGCGCCCTTAGGACAGAGGATACTTTTTAACCAACTTCGAAAAAAGCAGGAGGTTCTATGTTTGACTGTTTTTTTTATGTATGCACCGATTTCTCTGTCAGTTGTGGACCGATACCGACCGATATACATGATGATTATATCTACTTACTTGTAGGGTGCCGGAGGTTCTTCTTTTATCTCCAACGTCTCTGCCCTGGAATAAGAAATAAAACAATTAGGTATTAAGATACCGAAAGAACTGGCCCGTACTAAATCAAATCAAGAATAAATAATTATAATAGAATCAAGAAGAAATAATGAAGAAATGATGAATTAAGAAGGGATGTTTTGGATCCAGAAATCAATTTCAAATGGCAAATAATATGCCATAGCTTAATATATCACTGGGTGATATGTAACTTACTTGTAGGGTTCAAGAGGTTCTTCCTTTATCACCAACGACTCTGCCCTGGGAACAAAAAATAAATAATCAGGTATTAAGATACCGAAAGAACTGATCCGCACTAGTTCAAATCAAGGATAAATAATTCTAATAGAATCAAGAAGAAATAATAGAATTAAGAAGGGATGTTTTACGAAACAGTGTAAAATGCTTGGCTCTAAATGATTCGGCTTGACCCCCTGCCCCATTAACCGCCTCATGTAATTAATGTAAGCCCCCTTAGGACAGAGGATAGTTTTTAACCGACTTCGTAAAAAGGAGGAGGTTCTATGTTTGACTGTTTTTTTTTTTATGTAGGTATGCACCAATTTCTCTGTCAGTTGTGGACCGATTTTCAAAATTCTTTTTTTTTTATCCAAAAGAGTATACTCCAGAGGTAGTCCCATATAAATTTTGTCGAAATTGCCTCAGCGCTTTTTAAAAAAATCAACAAAAACAAAAAATATGTATACATAGATGACGTTTTGGTCTCCTCCAATTACTTATGTTCAAATTCCATGTTCCATGTTATTGAGGTTATCAATTCGGACGTAACTTTAATTATTTAGTTTTAGTTCTGGGGTTTAACAACTAAAAAGTTAAAAATAAAAAACTTTTTTACAAAAAATACGACCGACTCCTAAAAATGAAAATACACTAAAAATTTTAAAATAACTTTAATTTCGGCAGTCGTTGTCAAACATCGAGCCTCTAGATGCCTTATAACAGGCATCCGATATCTGTCAACACTTCAGACGTAAACATCTAGGTCGCCACTCGACAATTTCGAATTAGTGTCGACCACTTCTGTGAACCGTAAACACTTCCGCACAATATTAATCTTTATTTTCCCATTTAAAAAAAAAAATATAAAAAATTGGGAAAATAAAGATTAACATGGCCCCATATAAAAATTTTTAATGAGCGTGTGAACTGAATGTGGCGAAATACCAATGGTCCACATTGGTTTTTTTAGCCTTGGGGCATTGGTTTTTGAGCCATCTCTTATTTTGATAACATTTGTTTTGTCACATGCACGTCACGATTTTTTTTTTTTGATCATCTATAGATTTCATGAAAAAGTCATTCAATGGACCAATTCTAACTTAGAGAGATGTATAATGATTCTAATTCTGTTTATACATATTTGTTGGTCGCGAATCATATTTGATCAAGATACAACCTGACCTGTAAATTGCAAAAAATGTAAAAAAAAAAAATTTCGCGGGCTACCTTTGCGCATCCACCTTAACCGAACTACAAAGAACAAATCACAAAAATGCAATAATAGTATTTCTCTCATCGTCTAAACTTGATAAGAATCTACTTTTTATAAAATTCATAGTTCCATTAAAGTTCAGTCGGCTCTCAGACTATATTTTCAATATACAAAATTAAAATTATTTTGAGCGCAAGTTAAAATGACTTCTAATAGAATGCCTACTAAGTGCAAACTTGGTTGCAATAATGTAGCGCACGGAGCGGCGACGCCACTGCTTACAATTTTGAAATTTTTGGCGCGAAAACTGTTTTTTGGTTTATTACGTGGAAACTACAAGGCCTAAAGATTTGAAAATTTTGCTGCCTTTGGCAGCTATTATGCCTTAACTTTTGAGCTATAAATACATGATGATCATGTACGCATGTCTTCTTTCGTTCGGAAGCTATGACATCAGCAGCTGGGGTGCCGTCACTCCAGCTTACACTGCATAAGCAGAATGCCTACTTTGCAAAGTAATAACAAATATATAATTATTATAAAGCAATTAACAAAGAACAGTAAGAAATAAGCAACATAATACTATATTGTATGGCATGTTTAAACCGACGGTGGCATAATTTTGGGTAGACTTGGATTAGGATAGGCCAATGTAATAAAGAGTTAAATATTTTGTTTATATTAGATACTTAGGTATATTTGTAAAGGGTCGCGGATAAATTCGTAACAGTAACCGCGCCCCTAGGCACTCATGCAAGGAAGTAACAGTAACAGGGGTGGGTTTTAGTCAGTGAGAGTCTGACACGCCCTCCCACTCCACCCAGAGTGGGAGAAATCATAGGATGATATCCCACCCCAGAAAAAAAAGATCGCGGAAAACCGAAACTTTCTGTAAAGTTTCGGTTTCCCGCGGTTCTTGGTTGTATAGATTGTAGTTGTACCCTAGTAGCTATAGTATACCCAGTAGTACATGAGGAGCGCTACTTCTATCCACTAGAAGTTAGGCCAATATTACAGTAGTGAAAATAAGTAAAAGTAAAAAATAAACTAACCCTTGTCGTGGTACGATTTGGTTAACATCATCGACGTTTTCGGCACCATCTTCTCTTAACAACCGTTGGACAAAGGATGTTCTTGATTCTTCTTCCTGCAAATTACTGTTATCTTCGTTTTGCAAAACAACTTCTTCGTTTTTCATCAACGCTTCAAGTTCTTTCATGACGTTTTCAATGTTCAAATTAGTCTCGAATAGGCTACGGCGTTCCATAATCGTGTCTTTGTTGTCGTTAAATAATTGCAAAAATTTATTTTGATCAACAATCTCTGACATTTCGTTGCGGAACTGTACGTAAAGTAGAACCATCTCTCGTTTATAATTGACAGTTTCATCAATATTGTAGCGTCTGTATCGTATGATACGTCCGGTCAGTCGTCTGCGATATTCTTTTGGTGCTCTCAAAGTCCTCGCTTCAGGTACACCGTCTGAATCTTCAGCGTCATCCACGGGCACGTCGTCTTCCTCGTCAACGAAATCAATAGCGTTAGCATACCACGAAGCAAACTCAGCCAAATACACTTGTTCTAAAGATGCAGGTCGTTCTTCATATCGTTGAATTATGTTTTTGGTCCAGACATTAGTGCTATCTCCATCGATGCCTTCGCGGTCCATTTTTTGACGACGTTTGCGGCAGCGTTGTCTTTCTGTCGGCCACACTGTCGGCATGTACACAACATCACGACTTGTCTCGCTCATTGGTTGTCGTAGAAGATACCATGCGGCTTCTTGCGCTGACATCTCAACTGCGTTAAGCAGCTTGATACTTAACCTTTTCAATTGGCCTGTGTAGTCCTGCTCGGGATGCTCTTGCATCATCGTGGTAAGCTCACGACGTAGGTTACTCATTCCACGGGCTGATTTATTTACGTACTCTACGACATACTCTGCACAGCTGTACTCATCCAAGATGAACTGAATGTCGATGTTAGAGTTGACTTCGCCAGCAAGGTACGGATTGAACGTGTTTGTCATAAGTTCATCGAAGTTTCGTCTGAACAGCAGAGTTGGTCTGCGTAACATTGAACGCACAATGTCGAGGTAAGAAGCATAAGTCAAACTATTAGCTTTAAGAAAATTATCCATGCATGTGTATCGACGTTCACTGAGAGAAGTACGCAGCTCCTTGGCTTTCTGTTGTAGTGTTTTGCGGCGTCTATCAGATTGAGGCAATGGAACCAATACGCGGGTCGTGGACATTGGCCAGTATGGGATTCCGAATCTGCAAGTTGTCTCGCCTCGCTTTGTGCAGGTAAAAGTATGTTTGTGTATCTGGTTGGCGTAGATAGAATCGTTGGGCACATCATCTCGGGCAACGGAACTTAATTTTTCCACGAGCTCAATGGTTCTTGGCATATTTTCCGACACGGTCTCATGTGGGTCGTCGTTCAGCCACAATAAAATATGAGCGTGTGGACTTCCACTATGCTGAAACTCAATACGAAGGAAGTAATCTTTAACGGAGTACTGGCCGAACGGATTGTATAACTGTTTGGATTTCAGCATTTTCATTAGGGAACCAACGAGCCTGTAGAAGTATATGCAGCACGTAACAGGATCGTCGCTCACTAAGGTACAGCGCTGAGAAGGGTTGAGATCTTTTGCTGTTTTTCCCGGATATTTATTGCTCAGTTTGAGAAGTATAGTGAGCAGTTTCATGCAGCGTATTTCGTTTGCACTTATAGTGAGAAAGATGGTTGGCTTGCCAAGTTGACGAATCATGGCAAAGAGGTCTCGTTTGCGAGAAGCCCAGTATTGGACGGAGTTTGGCACTGTCTTCATAAATGCGAGGTTTTGTATGACATATTCTTTCAGAAATTCTGTGTCCTCTAGCATACGTCGCGTAACATTCTCCGTGACCGAAACATTGCGGAAAGTGTTGTAAATTCCGTCCACCATGCGCATCCGCAATATTTTCATTGCAACGTACAAGATTTTTTGAGGCGTGGCTCCGCGTCTGTCACGTCGTCGTATCTCACTGGTCGCCATCATGTTATGTGTCACTGAAACGCCCTTGTTAAATCGACGTGGCTCTCCAAAGTATATCGATGGAAACGATAACTCTTCTGCATGACGGTCATAAATGATGTTAAGAGGTTTTGCCTGATGTCCTGGTGCGATATGGAGACAATCTTCTTCGTTCCACATCATGGTATTTTGCCTTGAAGCAAGAATCTCAGATTCAGGTGTATTTTCAGCGGAGATATTTTCTATACGGTTAGACGGATTATCCTGTATGTCGTCGAGTAATGGCACAGTAGGATTCAGTCTCGACAAATCCACGTTGATTTCGTACAAACGATATAATGGAGACATTTGCAGTACATCTAGCCACGCTTTGATTGTACTTTTGGACATGTATCCGCTGATGTAGACAGATTTGTGAGCAAGGTTTCGATTGATGTTAACGTTAATGACGTCGTCCTCATTTAATTGGCGCGGCAAACATTTTATCATCTCTTGTACGTCTACTGGTACGTTGATCACTTGCCCTACGATTCCATAAGAGAAATCATGGCGCAGACGGCGCACTTGCATAAATGGCAGCCGTGGTGATATTAATCGTTCACTGATGGGATCCAGCGGTGGTAGGCCTGGTGGTCGGTCAGGATATGAGAATCCATTAACCTTTGCCAAGGGTGGCATCGATTTTTTGTTCAGTGATCGTTTGCAAGTGTTGCAAACCAGTTCATATTCTTCTCTACAAAGTTGTTGATTTTCTTTGATAAACCAATCCGAGATCACCTTCAGCTGTGCCGCATTGATGCGTTTGAGGTCGTTCTTGAACCACAGTCTGTCGCAAACCGAGCAAGTGTAGCCAAAGTCGTTGTCCAGAAAAGTTGATGTAAATCTCAAGATCGAGGATTTCCATTTAGTGTTCCAGGTAGATTGTGAATGTTGTACTTCAATTCGATTTGAAGAAGTACCTGGTTGTACAGTGGTTTGTGCAGGTTCTGCTGCTAAAGATTGACGTTGTTGGTTTGTGAGCTGTCGTTGAGTACTATTTTGGACATCGTTTGACCTTCCTGCTGGACGAGAAGAGGATGCAGTAGTCGATTCTAATGAACCCTTGGCAAGAGCCAAGTTAGCAGCTTTGCGTAGCCTGTAGTTGCGTTTTCTTTCGGTATCTGATATCCTCGTAGCTGTCGACTGTGCAGGAGTTCTGGATGCTGCAATGCGCTGTCTGTACTCACGTTGTCTCTGTGCACTTGATTTTGGAGCAGCAATTGGCGTTGCAGACGTTGTTGATGCGGCAGCATCTTGCGTCTCAACGGGTGCATTACTCCTCGAAGGTAGTGGCAGATCCGTGAGATCCATAGGCTCGTCAGGTTTATCAGCCATTGGGTAATTGTAGGCGGTTCTGCAAAGAAAATGTTGATGATAATTTACTGTTAAAATTTAAAAAAAAAATATTTTAAAATTATTTTAATAAAGATAATGTAGTTCTTAGGACATTGTTAATCTAAATTCAATAACTTGTAATTAATTTTAAAAACTGGCGTTTAGCAATAAAGTTTAAATATAACTAGCTGTGCCCGCGACTTCGTTCGCGTGGTTGTCGAGAACAAAACAACGTCGTTTAGATAAGAGTATATCACCTTTTTGATGATTTAGATAAGAGTCCTGACTTTGGTATAGTTGATTACGTTAATGCTTCTCTATATACTATGTTAGCGGTGGAATTACCCGGAGCATATACAAAAAGGTTGTTTGGGTTGCTAACACGTGATAGAGAAACATAGAGTTGGCCGTGTGAAAAACAATCAAAAGTAAGGTCTACACCCGCAACGGATAACGTCTGGCCTTGGGCTTTATTAATAGTCATAGCGTAACAGAGGCTTACAGGAAATTGCACACGTTTGAAAGTAAACGGAAAATTATTGGGGATAATGGGTATCCTGGGAATGAAAACAACATCACCGGAGCCGCAACCTGTTAAGATTTCGGCTTCGATGACATTTCGTTGGAGATTTGTTACTCTCAACCGAGTTCCATTGCATAGTTTTGGTGGGCTTAAATTTCTGAGTAGAATGATTGGTACTCCGACTTTTAAATAAATTTTGTGTGCTGGAAGACCTGGTGTATTTAGAGAGTCTAAAAACTCTACTGGATAGTGGGTGGCATCTCCTTCTTCTAAAACCGTGTTAATAGATAAATATTCCCTACTTTCTCCAGAAACATGTACCAATATTTGAGAATTTATTGCTGCTGCTTGGTCGTTGCGAGGTGCCAAAATAGCTCGTTGGCATAGCCAAGCAGCGTCATGGTTCGAGATCTCTGATGGATCTCCGTATACAGAGGAAATGAGTTCCTGCTGTGAGGCAACAGAAGAACACAGGCTTTCGACTAAAGTTACTTTACCTCCTTCTTGAGTCGGGTATGTGCCGTTACCAATTTGAAGTAGTAAATTTGAGAAAACCTGCGCGTTTGCGTCACCTCCCAAATATGCTCGCATATTAAAGCTCAAATTAGTTAATATGACACTACGCCATAAAATAGAGCTCTTTAAACAGGCACCTATTTCATCGGCCCTCGTTCCTCTGGGTATTATAGGGAGTGTCTGCCTGAAGTCTCCACAGAATAGCACCGTTAAGCCTCCCATCGGTCGGTCATTTTGTCTTATATCTCGCAACGTTCTATCTACAGCTTCCACAGCTTTACGATTTGCCATCGTACACTCGTCCCAAACGATAAGGGCGCAATCGCGTAAAACCCTTGCTTTATCACTATTGCGAGACACGTTGCAAACAGGGTTTTCTGTGCGGTCCAAGTCGATTGGTATTTTAAATGTTGTATGTGCAGTTTTTCCTCCTGGTAATAAAGTGGCAGCTATTCCTGAGGAAGCGACGGCAAGGGCAATTTTGTTTTGGCTCCTTATTTGAGCCAAGATAACTTTAGTGAGGAAAGTTTTACCTGTTCCACCAGGTGCATCTAAAAACAGCATTTCTCCTAATGAATGTTCTACACTACAGCATACTCTATCAAAGATTTGACGTTGTTCTGTCGTCAAATTTGAACAGCCATTTCGCAATATTTCTGCTAACTCTTCGGGGTTGTAATTTATTTCAGATGTATACTCCCTATTAATTCGTTCCCCACCAACTGTCGGTGTCGGCAAGCCGTATTGACTGAGGGGGTTCCCTCCTATACTTGTAACTATATCTTGTATAGCCAGCAAAGCCCTATTATGGCAGCTTTCACGTACTTGGTCAGAAGTTTCACTATTTATATTTTGCTGTCTCAAAAAATCTTCGGCAAACGCGTCTTTATATTTTTGCCACAACTGCCCAGCGTCCGATAGGCCACAAAATGTCAACAAAATGGCAAATAAATGGCGCAAACGATGTGGACTATCACTGACGCATGCTTCGGCTAAAGCATCATCCCAATGCTGATCGCCATCTAATAAATGCCGTGCGCGGCAAGCAGCTTGAAATGTGGGATATTCTATATCGTCCACTTTGCGGAGCTCAGCAAAAGAAGTAGGTCCTCGCACTGTGTGAAGAAGAAGGCGTAAATAATAACACTCTGCATTATTTGGGTGCACCGTGTATACTCTTCCAATCACGTGTTCTTTAAAAATGCCGGACTCGCCTTCTACAGCAGTTCCACGTCTCCTGCGATTAAAAACACCTTGCTGCTTGTTATAAGTATAATAATGTGGCACTTCATTGTACAACAGAGACTTAGCGAAATTGTCTCTTTCGCAAAGACGAGAGAATGCGAGCAAGGTGGTTTGTCTTGGGTTGTTCATTCTTTCTGCCACATTTTCTGGCTGAAAGTAAACTCGCTGCCCGCCTTCCAGGTGCACGTCAAGATGGATGACTGGCGGATACCTTTCATGAATAGGGAAACTCAAAATGCGCCAAACTGCCTCCGAAGAGCTTATGTATCGGCCAGATTGATACCTTGTCACTTCATCAAATTGGTTGTTATTTCTTAGTGCTATCATGGCTTGATCACTACCTTTATTAACATATTTACATATATATTTTATAGATTCGACGCTATTACAAATTTCAACATTAATGTGTGCTTGAAAAGCGTTTGACAAAACTGGAGAATACGGTACCACCCAACTATTATTTAGAATTATTTCTTGTCCACGGAATCTGACAGTAGCTGTGAAACCACCTTGTGACGGTGATCTTCGCCGGTATTGCGGATACCCATTTTCCCCAGCCATAGTTAGTTCTTTCAGTGCTCTGGGGTATTTTTTTGAGCATTGACCATCTTTCATGCACGGTGATTCCCTGTTTAAGAGGCCACATGGCCCGTGAACCATATGTGTTTTTACTATGTCATGCAAAATCGGATCTGCATTATAGTCCGGAAATTCTGCACTTATGACACTGTCTATAGCATCGGGACGAATTTTTTCTTCCAGCCACAGAAGAATGTGCGCGTGGGGTAAACCACGCTTTTGCCACTCGACGCTATACATAAAACAAAGAATTGAACCGAAAACTTTCTCCTTTGTAAGTAGATTAATCAAGACTTTGAGTTTTAAATGAAAAATCCTAGCAATAATGTCATGTCTGTCGTATGACGCCTGTCCTGTGAGAAGTGCCTGGCAAATCTCCGTCCACTTTGGATTTGTTGTAAATGTTACAAAAAGGTCCGGCCGGCCGTATTTACGGACGTAACAAAAAGCATCTTGCGTTCGTTCGTGCATATACCGCGGACCGCCTGTGAAACTGGATGGCAAAATAACCAATCGACCCAAGTTTTCGACGTTATTATCTGATTGCATGGCGTCCCGCAAGTGCACGTATTCTTCAGCGCGTAACCGTCGCTGGTTAGTGCGAATATACACTAAACGTTCAGTTTCTATTTTTGCGTACATGTCCACAATAAATTGGCTGAACAAACCACGAAATCGTTGCAAATATACGAAACTGTTTTGCCTTATTTGTAAAAGGTAGGAATAGTATTGTTGAGCAGATATTTTTTTTTGATAATTAGTGACTCTCGTAGTAGGGTTCACTTGGTACAGCCCAAAATTGTACCCATCTTCACCATGACAATAAATTAGTGGATATTGCAGGGCGTCGTAAGCTCGGTGGGTTTCCAAAATGCGTTGAAGGCGATCGTCGCGTGTACGCAACACGATATCACGTCTCTCACACTCCTGGTCGACTAAAACAACTGCAACTTCATCTGCGACGGGTGCATTGTGTCTTCCACGGTGTTCACCCACAGGACGTCTATCGGCACTTATAACAATTTTGAAATCATTGCTGCCTTGTGGAATTGACTCCAATGCAGCTTTGAATTCACGAACGTACTGGTTAACGTGATGCAGCAATTCTTGAAGTTGACCCAAAAGCTCAGCATTGAGCTGGGGAAAATTGTGATTTCTAACATTGAGCTGTTGCGTGTAATCGGATATAAAATAAATTTGGAGAAATTTGGGTTCATTTTCTGGCAGCAAAGATCCAATAAGGTGATAAACTTGACCTTGTACTTTGAAGGTTGGCATGAACGGTCCTTCCGTTATTTGTTTTGCCCCAAAGGAAGTCATTTGGAAAGCACTGTTATATAAACGAATATTATCCAAAAAACGGTTCGACTGGGGATGATCGCCATTCAGGAGACTTTTAAGTAAGTGTGGTGGATCTTGGAAATTTGGAAGAACAATTTTTCCATTTGAGCAGCACATTCCATCTGTCTCTTTCCTCCATTTCAAAGCATGACAAAAATTACAAATTTCTCTCATGTCACCCACGAAAGTAAAGCCAGCATAATTAATTCTAGACGAATATGTGAACCCTGATTTTTCCCTATTGTCCCAAGGTAATAAAATATTTGCATCGTCATTTTCCATGGACTCATCAGCTCCGCTATTTGTTTCTCTATTCATATGGTATCGAGCTCGTTCTATTTCTAGGCGAGATTGACGTTGTTCTGCTGTTTCTGCTCGTCTTAGTTCATCTATTCTTTCCCTTTCAGATGCAAGATAACTTTCATTGTTTCTTTGTACACCTACATAGTTATGTCTAGCTATTTGTAATCGTTCTTCTCTTTGGGAGAGAGATTCAGACTCGCGCGAGAGAGCGTGTCGCTCTCGGTCAGATGACAGACGTGCTTGGCGTTCCTCGATACTCTCTTGAGAACGCAAAGTCGCGGTCCGAGTTCTTTGCGAACTTAAGCGCGACTCCCTTTCTGTGAAAGTCTCTGACTCGCGTGAGAGAGACTGGCGCTCCCGATCAGCAGACAGCCGAACTTCGCGTTCCTGGATATTCTCTTGAGAACGCAAAGTCGCGGTCCGAGTTCTTTGCGAACTTAAGCGCGACTCCCTTTCTGTGAAAGTCTCTGACTCGCGTGAGAGAGACTGGCGCTCCCGATCAGCAGACAGCCGAACTTCGCGTTCCTGGATATTCTCTTGAGAACGCAAAGTCGCGGTCCGAGTTCTTTGCGAACTTAAGCGCGACTCCCTTTCTGTGAATATCTCTGACTCACGTGAGAGAGAGTGGCGCTCCCGATCAGCAGACAGCCGGTCTTCGCGTTCCTGGATACTCTCTTGAGACCGCAAAGTCGCGGTCCGTGTTCTTTGTGAACTTAAACGTGACTCCCTTTCGGTGAACGTTTCCGATTCACGTGAAAGAGCGATGTGCTCTCGGTTAGCAGATAACCGTGCTTCACGATCTTCTTCCGATTCCTGAGACCTACAAAGTCTCATCCTTTTCGCATTTCGGCTACGCAGCGAAAGGTTAGTTTTTTTTCTTTGAGGCATTTTCAAGGAAAATTAAAGCAATAAACAAAACTAACAACACTTATGACTGAATAGCCTACAAACTTAAAAGATCGGTGCGTCGAACAGTCTAGTGTGACAACGTATCGTCTGTTCGTGGTCGTGACTCAACGAATTGGCAACACTAACTTACTGTATAACGATTGGCACTATTGGATTCAAACTACGAAGTAAATCAAATACAATCTTTACTTCGTACTTCAAACCAATGACCAAAGTTGACCAAACGAAACCAATAAGATAAGCAAATACTTTTTTTTCGACCAATTTAGAAAATCGATAAACCAAGCAACCAAAGAACTTTTACGACACACGCAAGAACTTTTAAGACACCTAACGAAACCCAATATGCCTAGTAAACACGGTGGACGTCATCCTCGCGCGGAAAATCTTAACACCGCGATTCAGAAAATGACGTCATTTGCACAACGCCATCTATCGGATTTAGATTTCAACTATCAACATTAGTTCTATTTTTAGTCTTAAGATGTCGTTGCAAGTACTATACTTAATTGCGTAACGTAATATTTTACTTCTTGAACTCACTAAATTAATCATATCTTTTGATAGAGTGAACCGATTTCGATGAAACAAAAACTAAGTTAATCCTCAAGTTGCGTATAATTTTTGTATATAAACATTGTCAGCATTGAATTCGTAGATTTTACGTGATGTGCGCACAAACAAACAGACAAACAGACAAACAGACAAAAATTTCAAAAATGATGGAAATGGGTTCTGTTACTTATCTTTTCACACGCTGGCTATTTTTTGTTTCAATTTCTTCAATGTACAAAAATGACTTTTCTACAGATTTATTATATGTATAGATTAAGAACAAGTTTTCATAGAAATAAACTGTAATCAAATATCTATCATCAATTATATGAATCACCATAATTTTTTAGGCAATTGTAACATAACTTATTATTACTGCACTCGCAGACAGATGCTACTTTTTTTAATAATAAAAGAATAAATACTTGAAATTATACTAGTAATCAGATTTTTAAAATGCAAGAATTTTAACCTTTATTGCCGAAATTGTTGTTGTATTAAGCAATGAAAACCACATTAACTTTTCACTTCACTTTATAAACAGTCGACGAAAACAGTTCACGTGTGATGTAAGTTGTGTGCTGCCGCTGTCTTTCTTCTCCTCGGACGCATAGGCCAATCGAGTGGAAGAGAGATAGATGCGGCGCAAGCATACAATGAGCGTAACGGGACAACGAGTCATCCTTTTTCGTGCATGCAGCCGGCGTTCATTGATTTATTAGACGTTGTCACGTCAAAAACAAATAAGTTTAAACAAAAATATTAAAAAAATCTTTATTCATAAATAACATGTGACTTATGGTACTTGACAGACTTTCAAATATTAATCTAAATATTTTCAGGTTTGTGATGCGGACATGGAAATAATAAGTGTAGATGCAAGTCATGGTGGTGCAACTCATGATTCTTTTATATGGGGTATTCATCCACTAAGGTCTCACTTGGAAGATCTTAGCAACACAGAAGATACTTGGTTTCTTCGTTGGTATAATTACATCTTTAAGATCGTTGTGTAATAAATATTTTGTACTTTATTTAAATTCAACTTGTAACTTTGAACAATGATAATTTAAATTAACTATTGTTATCAATAGGAGATTCCGGATACCCTTTGAGAAAAAGCATGATGACACCAATACTGGATGCAGCACCTGACTCACCAGAAGCACACTACACCGACTTACATGTCCATGCAAGGAACATTATAGAGCGCACTATTGGGCTTCTCAAAGCACTTTTTCGTTGCTTACTTATTCACTGCTGTGCCCCGCAGAACTGCGGATCTTCGCTGATGGATCCGAAACAGATACTGGCCGGGGATCTTTTCTGAGGACCTCAACATCCACATAGCCACACCACAGGGGAATTTCCCTGGCAGCCTCAGCCATCCTAGCTAGGGACGTTAAGGACCACTCGGTACGTATTCTCTCGGACAGCATGGCAGTCCTGCAAGCGCTAAACAGCCACACAGTTAACTCTGGGTTGATATACGAGTGTCACCAATGCCTAAATCAGGTGGGTAAATACAACAAAGTAACCATTCAATGGATCAAAGGACAGTGATTCTCGTGGCAACGATGCTGCGGACGAACTCTCCAGAAGTGGGTCGAGCATGGCAGCGATGGGACCTGAACCTATTGTGCCTCTCCCATTTGGGTACTTACGCAATCTGTTAAGGAAACGCACCAGAGATCAACACAACAAGCTATGAGCTGACCATAGTGAGTGTAGGCAGGCCAAGAAGGCACTTCCCTCCATTAATGACCGCTTCACAAAGCAAGCCCTACGACTAACCAAACTTAAGTTACGGAAAGTCACGACCGTCACAACTGGCCATGGGTCTTTTAATAAGCACCTCTGTCATAGGAGTCACAGACAGCCCACTCTGCAGAGCCTGCATGGAGGAGGACGAGACAGCAGCTCATCTGCTACTAAGCTGCCTAGTAGTCGCTGCATACAGGGCAAAACACTTCGGACACCCAGGTAACCTAAGCGAGATAGTAACGCCAGGGCGCTACTGGGCTTCCTCGAGGAGCTGGAGTGGATCGAATAACAATGCTGTCCCACCTGTACGCAAAATACGCGCCTTGGGCGTAGAGTACGGAAACCAGCCCGACATTATACATTACTTGTTCACGAGACTTGGACTACTCACCAGAAGTAGCTGGCACTATTATAAATGCTTACATTTTCTGCTATACAACATCATTGCTGGCTATACAACATTTGCAATATGGCTGACATATCTGTGGAACAATTAAACAATGAAGATGTGATTCGAAAGGCCCAATTACAGTCACGAGTGCGAGTGAACAGCCACGCATCAATAATTATAATTTTATTAGAACAATAAACCGGTTTACAAAATTGTTTGTATTCGTTAACAGCTACACAAGTATAAAACTGTGTGTGCAATTAAACAATTAAAAATATCAATTAACTAACCTAAAATAAATAATTAATTATACAATTTAAATAATGATCAATAAATTAATTATAATTCTTATTTAACAATCTCATTTTTTCATCTTTCTTACTTATTAAATACATTTTTAAATATGTCTTAATAAAATATATAAAAAAACATTTAAAAATATAAAAAAGTAGCCCACCGGTATCGGGAACAGAGTCCCAGTTACGGTGAGGGCTCCACAGAGAAACCGCCTAACAATGCGAGCCGTGTCCAGAAGTACAGCTTTCTGAATCAAGCCCTTGATCCAGCTGCCTAACGAGAGCCTCCTGAAATGTTGGTCGAGGCTCGTGGCTATTAAGCCATTGGCTGACACGACTATCGGTACAATGATCGCTGAGTCCACATCCCACATGTCGACAACCTCGCGAGCCAAGTCAATATACTTGATTTGTTTATCTTTCTCGGCTTTCTCGATGTTCTCGTCATGTGGGACGGTAATATCAACAATCATTGTACGCCTCTCGATTCTTGTCCACCGCCACTACATCTCGATGCATAGGAAGGAAATATTCCCTCGAGACTGCATACCTCGCGGTTGTGGAGGGTCTTAGCATTTAAAAAGCCTCGGCCTCCACACTTCCGCGGGATTTTGACTGTATATATATTACACACTTTCATTACTGACGAACGTGGGTGATGCATTCGGTATTGCAGTTATTATTTAACTAATTATTACAATTTATACAAAATCGTTGCGCTCGAGTTCGACCACGCAAGCATCTACATCAACGCGACGGACGTGAGGATATAACAGCTGCTTTCGGAAGATTGATTTTAAGTTTGCAGAACACTATCACTGGAGCGTGGTCTGTGATAAACGAGTCGACCACAAAAGTAATAGCAGATTTATTGGACTTTACAATTGCGTGATCTAGGGAGCTGGTTTTACAAGTGGCATTCCATGCGATGCAACTGTGTTCAGGTAAGTATCTGAATTTGCATAAGTATTATTGGGTGATATATTGATGTTTATATCTCCTAGAATGATGATGGTCTTAAACATTTTGAGTGAATTTAATGTAAAGTCTAGACTGTCAATAAAGTTTTGGATGTTTCTGTGTGATGGAGATCGATAAATAGATACCAATGCTACATCTGAACGAAATTTGAGTCAGGCAATTAGCATCATGCAATACTGGTATCTCAACAGTGAACCGTGTGTTACGTCTTGAATACCGACAATAACATCGCTCTGCAGCAAGGTTTGGCTACTCGTAATTCTCTTGTTCAGCGGCTGTGGGAAAGGCGGCATTTAAGATCCTGAAACACAAAATATACTATTTTATACTACTATTTTATTTTTATACCGATAATTTTTAATTTAGACCTCAGTTTTACAGCAATTTTTTACAATATTATATATATAGGGTGACTCGTAATTAGTGACCGATACTTAAACACGTAATTGTACTCATGATTACGAACAACTTTCCCAGAGAAACTTTTTTTTTATACTTATTCACACTTTTTTCACAATAACAATAGTTTGAAATTCGCGCGCGCGTGAGTGCAGTGACCGCCGCGATCAGCTGTTAGCACTGAGGCAAAGGGAGCGGTGCGGGCGGCGGGGGAGCGTGAGATGCTACTACTAGTACATTTAGCCTTTCCCGATGTCAGACTATCAGCTGATAGATCGTGCCTACTTTTAATGTTACGGCGCGCGCGTTCCTAGATATTTTGTAGTTATGCGGACATACGTTGCATCTTAAAAGTATTAGTCAAACACGCTGTCTTTGAAAATAAGTTTTTTTATTTAGCAACAACCGAAACATGTAGGTACCTACACTGCTTAGGTAAGTACACCGAAAACGGCACGTGGTGCCCGGCCAAGCGGGCTTGAGAGACGTGCACTGTACGATACGAGACCGCGTCTAACAGCTGATTGTAGAGTTCACTGCACTTGCACGCGCGCGTACTTCAAACTGTTGTTATTGTGATAAAAGTGAATAAGTATTAAAAAAAAAGATTTTTTGGGAAAGTTGTTTATAATCATGAGTACAATCACGTGTTTAAGTATCGGTCACTAATTACCAGTCACCCTATATAATAAACTCAATAAAATAAAAACCAAAAAATTATTCTATTAATTTACTATATCAAATCTATCATGGTTGAACTTCTGGGTAGCACTTTATCGGCGATTTAAAGAGAAGGTAAACATAATATGATAGTTTTGTACCTTTCAATTCTCGTTGCTGTATTTCCAAGTGCTGTTGAAACTTGCACCATCGTCTCCATCGCTTCGGCAATAATCACAGCAGACTCAGCGTGCGTTTGTGCAGAACGGACGAGCGGACGTCTTGCAGCCTCCTGTGATATCGGCGGCTCTCGTTGTCGCGGGGAGCGGGCTGCAGATGTAGGTGCAAGACGCGGGGTAGGAGTTCTGCTGGGGGAGGGAGCCGCTGGATCTTGGACCATAACTTCCAGAGGAGGATTTTGAGGTAGTGGTTCTAAGATGGACTCCAAAGGTTGAGTTTGGGTGGAAATAAGGACTGTTGGATCGTGGAGAGAATTCACATTTTGTCGAATGGATTCTGAAGCACAATCTTGCACGGACATCTAGTGTAGCAGCGCCAATCTCTGGCTACAAAGAGATAACAAGAGTTTTTTGCTAAATATTAGCCACAGCTTAAAAAAATAAATTCTGAAAATGAGTTACCGCACCCGTGGGCACTCAGGCAGGGAAGGAACAGGGGTGGGTTTTAGTCAGTAAGAGTCTAACACGCCCTCCCGCTCCACCCAGAGCGGGAGAAGTCATTGGATGATTTCCACCCCACAAAAAAAAAAAGCCGCAGCTTATTTTCTATTTTTTTTCTATTGGTTTTCTCATTTTTCAAAGCAAAATCTTTTAATATTTGTTCATGGTAATTACTTACAACAATTAGATTCTAATGCATAGTAATTTTTAATAATTATGTAAAGAAATGCTAATATTTTGCTTCAATCTTGAAGCGACACGTTGGTCCGAATCGGTTGGTAGCGGACCAACGTGTGAAAGGGACAGCGCTGTAGAGTTGATATAGCATTGTTTCTTTTCTATTATAGCAGGCAATAGACAAATAGTTCATTATTTCCAAACACTAAGCAGGAATAACACAATGTTAAACCATTTAGCTCATGGTACGAATAAGAGTAATGTTAAATTACAAGCTTGAATAAGGGTTCTACGTAGTGCTGTCAATGATATTCTATACCTACCTTCAGAGTCCACCATCAGGTCGGTCACATCATCAGTCACAAAGTTCTTTAAATAAGTCCAAACACGATAGTTCTACGTAGTGCCATCAATGAGATCCTATACCTACCTTCAGAGTCCACCATCAGGGCGGTCACATCATCAGTCACAAAGGTCCCCATGAACTCTTTCAAATGAGTCCAAACACGATGGTTCTACGTAGTGCCGTCATTGAGATCCTATACCCACCTTTAGAGTCCACCATCAGGTAGGTCACATCATCAGTCACAAAGTTCTCCATGAGCTCTTTCAAATGAATCCAAACACGATGGTTCCACGTACGTAGTGCCGTCAATGAGATCCTATACCCACCTTCGTAGTCCACCATCAGGTCGGTCACATCATCAATCACCAAGATCCCCATGAACTCTTTCAAATGAGTCCAAGCACGATAGTTCTACGTAGTGCTGTCAATGAGATCCTATACTTACCCTCGGAGTCCACCATCAAGTAGGTCACATCATCAGTCATAAAGTTCTCTATGAACTCTTTCAAATGAGTCCAAACACGATAGTTCTACGTAGTGCCGTTAATGAGATCCTATACCTACCTTCTAAGTCCACCATCTGGTCGGTCACATTATCAGTCACTAAGGTCTCCATGAACTCTTTCAAATAAGTCCAAACACGATGGTTCTACGTAGTGTCGTCAATGAGATCCTATACCTACCTTCGGAGTCCGCCATCAGGTTGGTTACATCATCAGTCACCAAGGTCTCCATCAACTCTTTCAAATGAGTTCAAACACGATGGTTCTACGTGGCGCCGTCAATGAGATTCTATACCTACCTACGGAGTCCACCATCAAGTCAGTCACATCATCAGTCACCAAGGTCTCCATGAACTCTTTAAAATGAGTCCAAATACGATGTTCCTACATAGTGCCGTCAATGAGATCCTATACCCAACTTCAGAGTCCACCATCGGGTAGGTTACATCATCAGTCACGAAGTTCTCCATGAGCTCTTTCAAATGAGTCTACGTAACGCCGTCAATGAGATACTGTACCTACCTTCGGAGTCCACCATCAGGTACACAAAAAACAGACAAAAATAAACTAACATAATTTCCGTAAAACAAAGTTAACCTACTGTTACAATTTTATACTGGGACGCAAACTTTTTGCACTGCGAGGTCAGGGAGTTCATTTGAAATACGCGTTCGCGCGACTTGCTGCGCGGGGACTGAGGTAACGCTAAATGCCTACTGCGCTCGAATATCCTAGCCTTAACTCAAAGTTACAGAATTGGGCCCCTGGTGGTCTGTGAGAACTGAGAGACCGCACTTTAAGGGTTGTAGTTTTTAATATATTTGTTTACAAATTCCCAGATTGGTTCTACAATTGATTTAAGTCTACTACTTAATCCTACGATTTTTATTTGCGTGTACAATACGTTGGTGTGGTAAAAACAGCCAGACTTCGAATTTCCGGAAAGATGGCATAACATTTCATTGGTGAGTTAATAGTTCTATCATAATTAGATTAATTTTCTGATATTATATTTTGTCGGAGTTCATCTTATACTGGTCACATAAGCTGATGGTTGCACCTTTAACAAGTGCGCGCATTGATGTCTTTCATGTTTACGTCCCTTTCATCTGAAAGTATTTTTTTCGCTATCTCGTTTGCTCAATTATTTGGTAAACAAAACTAATGATGTACCAACCTGTGGCCACCTCTATTATCGATAAAGGAAGATCTTTTTTTTACCAAATACAATACAGACATTAAATTAATTGTGGAACGATTTTGATTTAAGGTATCCCCGCAAAATCCCGATTTAAGAAATAGAAAAGTTAATTTAAATACACTTTTTTTATATTGATACTTTCGTGTTTTATTTTAATCTGTCCCATCCCTACTGAGAAGTCATGACCTTGGTAGTTGGTAGGGCCAATCAGCAGGGCTATTGCGTATCTGTTGACAGCTATTATTACGATCACTAGTCCAAAGTGATCGATGATTAACTGTCAAAAAGCTAGTTTCGTATCGGCTATCATCAGTGATTAACTATGATGACTTCATGAGCACTGGTGATCGCTGTTAGCCACCGTAACACATTTTGACACATGTAATTGTATCGATACTTGTAAGATTGCGATTGCGTAAGCTTTTATAGCTTGGAGTGGACTACAAATCGTTTATCACTCAACTTGTCATAATTTTTTCGAAAGACACTACTCCTAATTAGTGTTTTATAAGAATTCTAGTGAAGCCAGTGCTTATCGCAGGGTATTTATGTTCTGTGGTGATTCTTAAAAAAGCGTCCACCTTTGGTGTTTGTTTCATTTTTTCACATTTGATTGACAAGTTTAGTGCTATTATAAAATGATGGCACGTCTCATGCTGTTGGGAATCGCTGAAGAACATAGAAAACAAAGCCTTTTGCGAATTGAGAGGCGCCGCCTGCGTGACGCTAGTAATCCATTGCTGTTGCCAGACAGAGAGTTTATAGCGAATATAAAAATATCTGATCGATACGATTCTGCGTCCTTCTAGGCAAAACAGTTCGTCATCATTGGTAGTTTCTGTTACATTTTCAATTTGTAACGGTTGGTCATCGCTAGTAATTACAGGATGTTGACGTTTCCTTACGAAAATTCGGCGAAATGGAAAAGCCTCCTCAAATGTTCGTTTCCGGTTAATTTTTTTATTTGACTTTATTACGTTTTCAGTTCTGTCAATATTTTCAGAAGAGGTAGGCTTAAAATTTTGAGCTTCTGACAGATTGCTAACATCTGACAATGGTCGACGAAAGCCAGCAGCAGTCCTGTGAAATTAAATAAGTCATGGCAATGTCAAAACTCAAAACACAGTGGCAATGCCGCCAGTCTTTTGGGTACACTTCCAGTCGACAGAGATGCGGAGGAATTTTTTGACGCCATATTTTAAGTTTTATTTAGTTAGAAGTTTTTGTTTTATGTCCCTGTTATTTAGCTAAAACATAATCTTCTATCATATATTCTATCTCTTATACATATATAAAAAATTCGGGTTAGTTACACCATTTAAAACTCAAGAAAGGCTGTAATAAGTCACATTTTGAACAGGTTTTAGAAGTATTACTAAAAATCGTCATAATACTAATATTATTAGCAGCACCCTGCGATTTCTTCCGCTGCAGAAAGTAGCCAATGTATAATCCAAGTTTTAGACTATCTTCATACAAAATTTTATCTGTATTAATACAGCCGTAACGGAGTTTAGAGGAAACAAACATACACACGCGCAAATCGCATTTAGAACATAAATGTGACTAAGTACATTATACTAGTGACTCATACATACATAAACACTAAACACACACATACCCTCACCCAACACTTCCCCACACACTCACCCCACACACACACTATAAACACACTAGAACACATAATATCGATAGCAAGTGAGGAGCTGAGGACGAAAAACTCACATATCCACTTTTGACACTTTCGTTTTTAGGGTCCGCTGTCCGTCCGTCTGTCTGTCAGCAGGCTGTATCTCATGATCCGTAATAGGTAGACAGTTCAAATTTTCACAGAATGTGTATTTATGTTGACGATAACAAGTAATAAAAATAATTAAAAAATAACGGCGCTCCTACTACAAACCTCTTCGAGCTCTCTCTACTCAGCCGGTTTTTTAGTTCTTAAGAGATAAAAAAATAAAAAAATGAAAGTGTCAAAAGCGAATATCTGAGTTTTTGGTCCTCACCTCCGCAAGTGGAATTACGAACACTATCGATAGTATCGATAATATTGCTTAAATATAGTTTTTTTTGCATGTTTAGACATTAATAATCAATACCCATCAAGTGTGTTGAGTTTCGCTAGCTAATTTAATTTGACCCTGTAGTTAGGCCCTAAACATGAATACTGTAAACAATTCTACTTACCTTTGGATTGTATTTCTCTTCATCACTTCTACGTTTAAACCCAATTTTATTTTTCTCGTACAAGCATATTTTTTATTACGTTTACGATCCATATTGAAATCAAATCCTTACAAAACTATTAGGTACTGATACACAAATATTTACAAAAACTATAACTAAAACAAAAATATTTACAAAACACTCGAAAAATTATATACATAGAATAATAAAGTAGAGCAACTTTCGGTTCACAACGGTGCGCAACCTACGTTAGAACGAGAACGAAGTTAGAGCGAGAGGGAAAAGTCTAAATTCGTCGTGGACCACACGTCTGAACGCTCCGGCCGTGCACTGGCCACTAGAGGTGTGTAACTCTTTACGGAACCGACTCACTGATCCGAATCTTTGAAGTGATTCAAAAGATTGGTTCAGTAACTACGTTTCAAACGCATCATTTGGATCTGAATCATTACTTTGCTCAGTGCTCTTTCCGCGCGACGCGGCGCTGAATGAAAAGTGAGCGAGAGAGGGAGACTGAGACACACTGATTTACTTTACTACTGTACCGCGACTCGCGAGTGAGCGGGTGACATAATACAATCTATACAAGTCAGAAAGAGATACCAAATGACATGTGTATCACTCATACTTTCACAGTTTTTCGTTGTTGTTATCCATGCACGTAAAAATTACCATTATGGCGCTTACATATCAAATAATATATGATTGTTATTTGCTTATTTTTAATGTTTGCACTAACAAGCGTATTAGCCAGCTGGCCATAAATTATCGAATAGCCGCCAGTCCTAAGCCTGGTTACAGTATGAAGGAAGATCGATTTTATTTATAATCTTAATTCTTCCTTAGTACATTTTGTACACTTAAAAAAATACAATGCAACATTCGGCATTGTTTACATATAATTCTGACTCAGTAGTAAACGCTCTGTATTTCATATCATTTGTTTCATTCTGTATTTTATATCATTTGAGCCGATGATCCAAATGATCCAAATGAAACATATCAGTGATTCGGATCATTTCAGTGATCCAGATGCAAATGTTCCAATCGCAAAAATGATACACTTTGCCCACGCCTACTGGCCACAGTGGCCACTAAGGCATTTCCCTTGCAATTCTTGTTTATAAACTCTTTTTTTGTAGGTCTTTTGAGATTAGTATTATTGCTAAAGTAAGGTGATTTAGATGCATTTTATTTCTGTATTTGCTTTATTGAACTCTTGGCATCAAAATAATCTAATCATTACATACTTACAATGCATAGTTTTTATGAAACAACCCGTTTATTAAGTGATAAAAACAGAGAATTTTGATGAAATTATGACCTCTGAATTAAGAAAATGAAAGATAATTATAAAAAACTAATCAGCGCATTTTGAAGACGAGCATGTTGAGCTCATTATGCGCTGAACAGATTTTTAAATTAATTCTTTATTGCCATAAATTAAGCGCACAAACATAACTCGGAAATGATGTTGGGCACGAAAGAGCTGTATTTAACGCTTGATTTACCTAAAATAATCCACTTAAATCAACTTAAGAAAAATAACTAGCTATTACTTATATTATGGTTATTTATGTGCAATAATAATATTTCGTGTTATTTCATTAGTTTGTCTAAAAAAAAATACAAAGTTGCGCAAATAATTCGCAGCGAGTGAATTTTGCAAGACTGCAGCCCTAATGTAGGAAACTGTATTAAGGTTTGTGAAACATATTGAAATAAAACAAGAATATAATAATGTACTTAAGTATAATAGAATAAATATGTAAATTAAAAAAAAAATTAGTCACGATTTAAATAAATATTTAAATTGTTTCTGATATGTGTAAGTTCGTTTCTAATGTGTGACATTATTCCCACGAGCGCTTCCATTGCTGTTGCATGACGCTCTTCAGCAGCAATGCGTCGAGACTCCATTTCATAGGCCCAGCGTGGCGTCCTTAGATCTCTAGGAACTGTAATTTATAAAATTGTACATGATTTCAGTTTTTTTTTTTAAATAAAGTAGGTACAAAACTGTAATATGATATACTTACATTGTCTATGTGACCTCGATCTTCGGGCTGGTGGAGAGGAAAGCTGAACATGCCCTATAAATAAAATTAGATATTAATTTGGCTCTTCTACTTAACTCACATTAAAACAGTTATATCATAGACATTATGATATACTTACTATCTTCTCTTGAATTTCCTTGGGGTTGCTGTGTGACAGGCCGTGTTTCTATGGAAGGTGGCAATGTGAGTTGTGTTTCAGTGGAGGGTGGCAATGTAGGCAGTGGTGCAGGCTGTGTCGAAGGGGAGGGTAGAAGGTCAAAGGTCTGTGATGCAGGTTCCAGACTTAAAGGAGATGAAGTATTGGGAGAGGATGACGATATAATGGGATCGGGTGCTGCAATTCCAGAATCAACGGCTGGGGCCACAGTTTCTACTGATGGTATCTGTAAAATATAACAAAAAAAAAAAACTTATAACTCCACATTTTACACACTAAACGTAAGTCTTAGTATTTAGTAATAATTAATTCGGTTTAAAGATTCTTTATTTATTCTAAAAGAACATACATTGTTCACTTAGCGAATAAATACATAACTCGGGTAAGTGTAGTCCAGTAGTTAACAGTTTTGTTTTTTTTTACTGTAGGTAGGTGCGGTGTCGACATATTATTCTGTGTACTCGTATTACTAGCTTATTATCGTTAACTTAATAGTTTTGTGTTGATAGTGACGTACTGCTTGAGTTTGGCTTTAAATATATTAAAAGAAGTTGTGTTCCTGATATCTGCCGGTAAATTGTTGTAAAGTTGAACGCCTTCGTACATTATATTTTTCCTGCCGTATTGCGTTCGCGGGGGTCGCGTTTGTATTTGGTTAGGGTTTCTTTGGCTGTATTTGGATGTTTTCATGTTGAAGGATAGCTGTGTGTGTATGGTTTTGTTGAGAATTTTTCTGATGAGAATGCAGGAATTGAACGTGTAAAGTTGATGAATGCTCATTAGTTTGGTGTTTTTGTATAGTTCGGATGTAGGTGTGTGATAATCGTAGTTAAATAGAAGTTTAATTATTTTATTTTGTGCTATTTGTAAATCTTTAATTGTAGATTGTGTAGCGCATCCCCAGATTTCGATTAGGTAATTTATGTGTGAACGAATTAGTGAGTTGTAAATGTTAAAGCGGATATTTTTTGGGATGTTATTTATGTACCCGCGCATTGATCCCATTAGCGATGTTATTTTTTATTTTATGTAATCAGTATGCGCTTGCCAAGTAAGTTTGTTGTCTAACCTAAGTCCGAGGTATTTTTCGCAATTACTTTTGATGATTTTGGAGCTGTTTATGTGTAAAGCTGGGTGGTCAGGGATTTTTTTATACACTTAAACATTAAATAATGTAAAAATGAATAAAACTAACATTAATAGGCAGGCGAACTCCAGGTAATCCCTCCACTGCTACTGGACCTATTAGTGCAAGCACTCTCTTCTCCAACTCATTCAGAGGAACAAGCTTGTTAGGCCCTCCACCGGTTGCTGTCGCATTCCTTCTTGAGTTTGCAGCTTTGCCTTTAGTTTTGGCCTTAAACTCTATCCAGTACTATATAGAAAAAAAAACAAAAACAATTTTGTGTCTTTAACTATTACAGAAAAATATAATTTCATCCAATGCCTAAATTATAGATTAAATACTGCCCATAACCAAGTTTAACTACTTAAATTATACATCAAAGTGCAATTTGATTTTATAGAGAATCTGTTTATGGGAACTAGAGTTCCCAAAGGCACTTGAGCTGTATACCTAATGATGAAGCGAATGGAATGTATCAGTTAAGAAATATTTGAGTTGATAGGAAGTGTATTTTCAGAAAACATTAAGAAAATGAAATGTAAACTTACTCTTCGCCATTGGTCTGGTGATTTTGTAACTCCCTCTGCCACTGAGTTTAGTTGGACTGCCACGGAGTTCCACACTTCTCGGGATACTCGAACCGCCTGTGGCCCTCCCGGAAAGCGACCCAATGCAACAGAGGGATTGGACTCCGCTAACTCCACAAGTAACTCCATTTGCCTTACGGAAACTCTTCGAGGTGCAGGCATCCTTAATTTAAATATTCTACATCAATGAAATATAGTTAGAGGTACCTCATTTATAAACACCTTTTCCTATTTTTGTGTTACTTTATTACTTTGAATACAAAAAATACCTGAGGTAACTTTCCGCATTATAAACTTACTCGATACGTAGACTACCTATGTATTTTGTGGTATAACTTACCTTTAATTCAAGAATATTTTTAACAAGACGTTATAATAAACACTATAATTATTCAGCTCGCGAAAGAATGAATTTACCGCCAGTTTATTTCGAATTTGACACATAAAATGTCAAGAGCATTTATAACCCGCTTAAATCAAATGTTCTCTAAACTGTAGTATTGTAACACTCAGAGGGCATTACTCAACTTAGCAGTATAATAGTCGATAAAAAATAGAGGTGTCGAGTGACGTGACGAAGAGCACCGTAAATCACCGTAAGCCCCTGCAATTTGATTACCACTGACCTATGATACGTAATACCAATCTAATGAAATCCACTGTTGACATCAAAGTTCGGTGGACAATAGAAGCCAGTTAGTAATCGGCACTGGTAAAAGATACGCAATAGAGTCATCGGCACTGGTAAAAGATACGCAATAGCCCTGCAGAACGCAGTACCACGCTTCGTCCCACCTTAGCTAGTTGACACTTGACAGAATTGTTTTGACGCATTAAATCAAACATTAGGAGTCTAGAGGCTGTATGGTTAGTGGTGTCAAACAAAAAAGAAATAAAATACAGACTACGGTTTCCGAAATTAGTTATTTTGTAATTAAAATTTTAATTTTTGGTAGTTGGTTGTATTTTTGTAAAAAAGTTATGTTATCCCATAGTATTTTCCAATTGGATATTTTTCCACTTTCACGCGGGTGAAAACATAGGCAAAAGCAAATTTTTGATAACTGGTTAAAAACAGATGGAACTTACTCATCAGTGGTGCTGGGTTGTTCTTCATCATCGTCACCCTCGTCATTATCGTCAACACTGTCTTCTTCACTTGAACTGAAACAAATACAATACCTACATATTGACATTTCCTTTATGAACTTGTTTATCTGATGACGACAATCAATTTTCCTATAATTTGCTGGATGCAGCTGTTTTATTTTTGCCCTCACTCCGTCATTTATGAACCGATTTTGATTATTCTTTTTTTGTTAGATAGGGTACACCTCAAGAGTGGTCCCATGTCAAGCAAGTCAGGATCTGACAGTGGAATCCTGACAAAATTGAGAGAAAACCTCGAAAATTGTGGGCACGTTTAGCGTTTCTGTATGTATGTTCAGCCCTCACTCCGTCATTTATGAACCGATTTTGATTATTCTTTTTTTGTTAGATAGGGTATACCTCAAGGATGGTCCCATGTCAAGGACATCAGGATCTGATAATGGAATCCTGATAAAATTGAGAGAGAACCTCGAAAATTGGGCACGAATATTGTTTCTGTTTACTTTTCATAACTGAATCAGGTATTTGCATTTAGGAACCATCACATCATGAAACTGAGCTGATGATGGAAACCATACCTTTCCTAAACAATAGAAGTCAGATATAAAAACTGGTTTTAGTGACAAATACCACTTAATATGCTTTGACGAAAAGACGTCTTTACAATATTGGGGTAATCTCAACTGGTCAACATCCTGGGAACTTCATGGAAGGATTGTTATATCATCAGCTCAGTGGCAAGAGGAATGACGAAGAATTAGAAATTACCCTCAGTGTTAAAAGATGATGCGAGCCACAAAAAATCATAAAATAAAAAACTTTTTAACAAAAAAATTAACCGACGAAAAAGAACTAAAAAGCAAAAAATAAATAAACCTTTTAACTCTTGAGTAATGAGCTTATTTACCTAAATAAAATATCAAATTTTATATAAACTAATTTTGAGTCGGCGCCAATTAATAAAATGATTAATTACCTACTTACACCCTTCTTCATTTGTAAGTACTTATAAAATTTAGATATTTAATAATCAGATTGTTGTTTGGCGCCGACTCAAAATTAGTTTATATAAAATTTGATATTTTATTTAGGTAAATAAGCTCATTACTCCTCATTACAGGGAGGATACGCCCGGGTTACCATTGTGTGGATCACCCGGAGGACATAACTGAGCATACGGTGGAGGTCTGCTCCGCTTGGGCGGAGCACCGCTTTGTTCTCGTGGAGGCGAGCGGCGGTGGCAACCTCTCGCGTCCGGCCCTTGTCCAGGCCATGGTACAGAGCGAGAGGGCATGGAAAGCTATAACCTCCTAGTAGAAGTGTCAAGCTATTTATGAATTATGATGCTAATCGTGTTCGCTGACTACAGTAGGGCGTCGACTCAGCTTCGTCAGTCATCGCATCTCAGGGGCCGGGCCCTCCCTGGAAAATAACCCTAGATACGCCAATGGTGCTACTGTGCACAATGAGTGCCCCACCCACACGCACAAAACGTTTGGTGCATGTGGGTGGGATGTTCACCATGTACCGGTGGTGCATCGCCTCATGTCTAGTGGTCTGATGATAGAATGGGCTTCTTCGGGAATTAAACTTGTCACGTTGCAGAGGGACGTAGGAGTGACCGTAGAGGAGGGACATGGGAGTGACACGTTGAGTAGGAGTTAGGTGAAGATAAACACACGACGGGTCCAAGACATATATTTCAATATTTTAAAAGGCTAGATTATATGAAGCACTCATTAATTGTACGTACACCATACACAGTGACTAGGTAAAGGAACAAATTGTATTATTGTCAGGACACGTGCCTGAAACTGACTGGTTTTAAAAGCTGCACTTTGACTGTTCTAGCAACTCTTACAAACTGGTAACTGCCAATGAGGAGGAGCTTATACTAGCTCGGCACATGAATCTGAATTGATTTTTAAAATAGAGACAGAGAAGGCAAGTAATATTTGAATTTGAAATTATAAAAGGTAGGAAAGAACATAATGTGGAATAGAGGTCATAAAATTAACAAGGCTTTAACACTGCCTTGCTACAAACTATGCAGTTCCGACTCACACTCCCTGAAGTACAACTGATAGAAAACTGGTATACCAGTATTTTACATTTAGCGACAGCCTATAAGAACCTCTACAGCCCAGTTATACTTGGCAACAAAACACCACTTGGTAAGCCTGGGTGTCAATTTTTAGGGTTTCTGACTACCCTTTTCTTAATTAGCCCAGCCTCATGTCTCAAACCCAGTACCTTATGTTTTACAGTAGCGCATGCAACCACTAAACTAAGGAGGCAATCGTACATACATTACAGTGTAAACACATACCTATCCGGGTCCCTCTGTCGTTTGCGCCTGCTTTGTTTCTGTCGCATCTCATCACTCATTCTCGCTTCCTCCTTCAAGATCTCGACTACCGTCTGCTCGCTCACTCCCACGGCCAGCGCGGTCCGTTGGCGGAACCTCGACAGAGGACTCAGGTCCATGCCTTCATACTTCTGCTTTAACTCTTCATACTCTTGCTCAATGTAATGGTATACTTTTGCGATGATTAATTTTGGTTGATCCTGCGGAATGACAAAATTACATCAAGTGAGATAGCGGTCAAACATGTGCCTATAGATAATTAAAAAAAAATGAGGATATTTTAAAAATTTTATGTGATAAGAGACCACAGAAACCATATGTTGCAGAATTGTTGTTTAGGATGGGATATCATCAAATGAAATCTTGGAGGGCGAGAGTTTTACTGACTAAAACCAACCAGTGTTCCTTCAGGTACCTGTGCCAGGGCCGCGGTGAGTCCTTCAAACACTCTCGCGACCTAGCTTGAGGTAAAAGCTCCACCCTAGCCCGCGAAATTCAAATTTTCTTACGTTTTTTGCAATTTGCAGGTCAGTCTCAGGTTGTATCTTGGTCAAAATTTGATTCGCGGCCGTAGCAAGTATGTATGTGTGTATGAAGTGCCAAAAACAGCCGTTTTTGACACTTTTGCTTACTACTTTGGATACGAAACATTTTAAGTCCTGTTTTAACAACCTAAAATACCTTAAAATATAAAAATAGCTGTAGGACGTGGGTGAATTTTGATCCTTCTTTCATCACGATACGATAAAAATTAATGAAATTAGAGATTTTTGATTCGAAACTAACCTCCATTTTTGCAGTCCTTAACGATTCGACAAGATGTGCTTCTGTATTTTCACATAAATGGCCCGTAGCCCCTGCACGTAAGCGTTACTAAAATGTGCTCGAAGCCATATTCTTCGAGTAGAAAAGTATTTTCCTTCTTGGTAGGTTCTAAGGAGTCTCCACAAGCCACGTTGACCAGAAGTTGATGGTGTAGAACATTGATTGTTCGGAATCGTATAATAAATTCACCGAAGAACGGAGAATAAGTACCCGGGAGACCAAGGATTCCCACGAACCAACGAACAAACAACGCAAACAACAAAGCATGAAAGCTTATTTATTTATTTATTTACTTATTTGTTTTCTTCGACCTTTCTCAGGCAGGCTAAGGTCATAAACCATACCGCCTCGTCTTTAGTAGTGTATTTTTTACTTTTTTTTCCAATAATGAAATTTTATTGCGTCCGATTTTTTTGACGCTGCCATTAATTTTGGAAGGCGTTGTGCTTCAAAAACTTGCCAAATGTGATTGGGTGCAATGTCGAACCATCATCTGGTGAAGTTATTATTTTTTGAACATGTATTACAAAAGGCGCGCTGTCCGTTTTTTCGTAGGTTTTTCTACCAATCTGAGTGGGATTAACCATGGAAGGAACGGGAATATCAGTAGGCAATGCATTGGAAACCTTATTAATGGAATGAATAGGAGCAGATTCCACAACTTGAGTCGAGTGTGTTACAAAATATGGTAATATCGTGTACATTTAACTAGCAACACTGTTTAAGACTTGGCATCCCCATATCCCTCCTATTAAAGGCTCAATTACACCTTCCGATTTCAAGGGACCCAATTTAGGAAACAGGAAGGTGTAATAGCAGTTAGAATTGCTCGCTTCATACTTCCTAGTTAGATCGTTCCTAAATTGGGTCCCTTGAAATCGGAAGGTGTAATTGAGCCTTAACCGGAGTGTTCAAGAGACAGCTTAAGCTCGATCATTCGATCGCTGACGGCTGACTCGAGCGGCTCTAATAGTGGAACCTCTGCAGGATTGACGGTTGGTCGTTGAAAGTTTAAATATTGAAAATTAACGGAAATAATATAAATTACTTTATGTGAATTTGTGTTAAACTGATTTGATTCTGAGCTTGATATATATTGATAACGTGATTAATAAAAGTATATTCTCCTGAAACCGCTGTTTTTCTGAGTTGTCTTACAAGTGTGAGTCTACACAATTACAACCCGAAGACTCGGAACCGTGGTTTTTACGGGTACGACGACGTTTATTGCAATGCTTACAGACGTGCACGCGGCTTCTTTTTAAATTGCGAGCCGAAGACGACCCATCAGTATCCATACCGGATTCATTATTTGATACTGTGACAAAAACGCCGGCCGGGGGAACAAAGTCCCCCGGGTCGGGTGGGTCTTTCATCCTTAGACACTAAAAAGAAAAGAAATAACTTACCACTACCGAAGAATGTACAAAACTAAATATTAACTACTTATTAGACTTATATATAACTACTACTATGTATTACTGATCTTATATATAACTGTAAACTATTTCTGAATAAAATTCCAAAAATAACGCGTCCGCCAAGTTGGAAGTTTCCCGCGCTTTTTTTCGGCAGTATTGTTATTGTAGTGACAGAGTACTTTTTTTTTATAAGGGCAATGAATTGTAGTCTTTGGATCACGCCAAAATATTAGTTTACGGACCGTTTTTGGAACGAAGTTCCTTATCGCGCGTTGTGAAAGGGGGCTAGACGGAAAAAATTCTTAAGAAAAAGTTGTCACGACACTTTTTTGCTATAGTAAAAAAAAAAAAAAAATTATGACAATTACTTTTGTTATAGTTGTTGTTATTGCTAAAGAGTTGAGTTGAGTTGAGCTGAGCTGAGTTGAGCTGAGCTGAGCTAAGCTGAGCTTAGCTGATCTGAGCTGAGCTGAGCTGCGATGAGATGAGATGATGAAGTATAACTTCTTACGTGCGTGCGTGTGTGCGTAGTTAATAATAAAAAAAATATTATAAATTAAAAAAAATAAAATTATATTACAATTCCTTCACTAAAATATCGAAAGGAACTTCGTTCCATCCGGGTGTCCCTTGACACCTCTCAAGTTTTTTTTTATTATTCGCTTATTGATTCCTAGTGGATATTGTGATGTAAAATTGGTGTAGTTTTGTGTCTCAAGTGTCTACGCAACTGGACAATATGTGGAATCATTGAAACAGGCTCGATCTCGGTAAAATGGAGCTGAGAATTTTATTGTAGTATTGACTGCCTCAGCGAAGTTTTCCGAGAAGGCTGACTCGACACATTTGTTGCCAAATACTGCAAAAAAACGTTAGAATGTGTTACATCTGCATTCTAATGGAAAAAGAAATAAAATTACATTATTAATGACTAGGCAGTATGGTCTCTGACCTTAGCCTGTTCTAAAAGGACCAAATAGAAGTTGGTTTTTGGTTTGTAGTTTTGGGGAGTTTTTGGCGGGATTTTCTCGTGTGAAGTTCAGTGGCTATTTTAATTATTCGTTTATTGATTCCTAGTGGATATTGTTATGTAAATATGGTGTAGTTTTGTGTCTTAAGTGTCTACTCAAATGGAAAATATGTGGAATCATTGAAACAGGCGCGATCTCAGTAAAATGAAGCTGAGAATTTTATTGTAGTATTGACTACCTTGGCGAAGTTTGCCGAGAAGGCCGATTCGACACATTTGTTGCCAAATACTGCAAAAAACATTAGAATATGTTACATCTGCATTCTAATGGAAAAATAATAATAATAATACACTACGTAAGACTAGGCAATATGGTCAAAAGACTATAGCCTTCCCTTCGGGGTAAATAAAAAAAAAAGAAATTGGAGTTTTGGTTGGAAAACGAACGAACTGAATTACCGAACGAACCAAAGAGAATATAATTTGAACGAACGAGGAACCACAAAAGAACCCGAACTCAACGAATATCTAGCAAGCGCGACTCAGGCATTTCGGAAAAAAGAAGCGTAATATCTCGGGTTAATCGGTGAATTTAGCAGACTCCGATCACTATTCTACACGTCTAAGTTCTTCATCATCAACTTCTGGCTTCTGGCCAATAGAAGAAGACCGTGTGTGGCTTGTGGAGACGAATCCTTAGAAACATAGCAAGAGGGAAAATACTTTTCTACTCGAAGAATAAAATACAGAAGCACATCTTGTCGAGTCTAGGACTGCGAAAATGGAGGTTAGTTTCGGATCAAAAATCTGTAACTTCATGAATTTTTACCATATCGTGATGAAATTTGGTACACTTATTAACGTATTTTAAATTTAAAAGTGGTATAAAATTTATGTAATTTCTCATGTAGGTATGCATACACGTATAATATACTAATAAAAAACCCGACTCAAGCCCACCCCGTCACTTTTCAAGCACACTGATAAAAAAAAAGCGCTCAACTTTACAAAAGGGACTTTTGAGTAGACTCTTCAATTTTTTTTTGTGCAAAGTAGGTACTTGTTATCTTGAGCAATTTCACGAAGTTTCAAGTGTAGGAAATAAACACTTTCGGAGATGAAAAATATCAAACTTGGATAAAATAACCTCAACTTTCGCAATAATTTATTACTTTTGACGTAATTTTGACAGCTGTAGTTGCTATATTAGGGTGTTTTAGTGATGCGTTTTGATTATGCAAATAATAAGTCGACGCGCAATTTTTTGTGTTTTCAAAATTCGCATTTTAATTAGTTATTTTATTTGGATTTAATAATTTCTCATTTTGGGTGTATAACTACGAAAATTTTGATATAATGACGATTTAAAGTTATTTTTTAACCGACGAAAAAAAGGAGGAGGTTCTCAATTCGACCGTATATATATATTTTTTTTTTTTGTGTATGTTCAGCCCTCACTCCGTCATTTATGAACCGATTTTGATTATTCTTTTTTTGTTAGATAGGGTATACCTCAAGGGTGGTCCCATGTCAAGGAAGTCAGGCTCTGACAGTGGAAACCTGATAAAATTGAGAGAAAACCTCGAAAATTGTGGGCATGTTGGCTCAACTTCACAATAAGGGATCCCGAGTAGACTCTTCAATTTTTTGTTGTGCAAAGTACTTGTTATCTTGAGTAATTTCACGAAGTTTCAAGTTTAGGAAATAAATACTTTCGGAGATAAAAAATATGAAACTTTGATAAAATAACCTCAAATTTCGCACTATTTTATCACTTTTGACGTAACTTTGACAGGTAGGGTTGCTAATTTAGGGAGTTTTAATAATGCGTTTTGATTTTGCAAATTATAAGTTGACGCGTAGTTTGTTTTTTTTGTTTAAATTTGCTTTAGATTTAGTTATTTTATTTGAGTTTAATAATTTCTCAGTGATTTCTGTTTTTTTGGTGACCAACTACGAAAATTTTGATTTATTGACAATCTAAAGTTATTATTTTTTATTCTGATGGTATCTGCTACAGGTGAAACGAAACGCAAAATTTATTTGGCGCCGTTATATGATTTATTAGTGTCATGTTATTCAATGTCTGTACTCGCGTTTGAGAGCATTTGCCATCGCGCTTGAGAACTTAGGATGCAAGAGCGAGCGAAGCGAGCTCGGGACTTAGGGCACCCCGACTCGGACAGGTTAGGTTAGAAGGGGATGGCGGGGTCAAGAGAGCGAGCGAACAGACCCCGCCATCCCCTTCGTGGTTATTTTTTTATAAACCACTCAGAAGTAGGAGTCCCGCGAAGCGGGGCTCCGGCGACACGTGGCTCTATCGACATGCAAACCTAAAACATTATAATAAAATAAAAAATGCCTTTGCCCTTCGACGAATGACCTTGACCTTCGGCTTTTCGGGTGTTAATCTTGACCTTGAAGATGCCATTGATCGTATTATTGCTTGGAAATAGTCTAGAAATAGTCCGCGATTGACGCTAAATGAAAGTTCTTCCCAAAAACATAACCTCAAAATTAGATTTTTAAAAATTCATAAAAAAAAAACTATGCATTTCCTAAACTTTTCCCCCACGGGGGAGGGGTCCACCCCCCTCCCCCCCCCCCCCCCCCCTCCCAAATATATACATATATATATACCCTTATTCTAAAGTCCTTCCGTTTTTTTTAATTATTTTTTGAATTATTTAAATGATTAATTACCTACTTACAGCCTTCTTCATTTGTAAGTACTTATAAAATTTAGATATTTAATAATCAGATTGTTGTTTGGCGCCGACTCAAAATTAGTTTATATAAAATTTGATATTTTATGTAGGTAAATATGCTCATTACTCAACAAAACTTTAAAAGGTTTATTAATTTTTTGCTTTTTAGTTCTTTTTCGTCGGTTAATTTTTTTGTTAAAAAGTTTTTTTATTTTATTCTTGTGGTATCTCCTAAAGGTGAAAAGAAACGCAATTTTTTTGCAGCTATACAATGCAAAAAGATATATAATCTATGACCTATGTTTAGGTTACTTCATGGTTAAAATAGGTCGAAGATTGTCCATAACCGAATCGGGGCACCCCGACTGCTCGTAATCCTTTGGCTGCTACCCCTAGAGTGTATATAAAAACCGGAGGCGCGAATGGAGAGCAACCCCCGCCCGCTGTAACATAGAATAGGCACTCGTGCGAACCGTAGCGGCTGAGGCTGGTCACCGGAGGCGACCAGCAAGCCAAAGCTGCGGAGGTGAGCGTGGGTGCCTATCCTTTGTTACGCAAGGGCGAAGGGGTTGTACTTCCCGCAGCGCCGGAGACGTTGCAGAAGCAACTTTTGTGATTTAAACAAGTTTTAGTGAAATTTGTACCCAAAAAGTTAACAAAACATAACCTCAAAATGAGATTTTTAAAAATTCATAAAAAAAAAACTATGCATTTCCTAAACTTTCGGCCCGCGGTGGGGGGTCTACCCACCTCCCCTCTCCTCCCCCGACCCTCAAATATATATATATTTACTATCCCTGTTGTAAAGTCCTTCCGGTACCTACCCGTCAGGCACCACGGGTGGTCCCCGCCTTGACATTTTATGTATTAACTTTTTTAAAATACCCTTAATGCATATTTTTGGTAAAAATCTATGGTAACTATAGACTATATCATGCCCCTAGTGATTGAACCTTGCCTTATAGTATTAATAGAGGTTTATAACGCGCGAGTCAACTTGTACAATTTTGTACATGCGGTGCCTGAGGGTAGCGGCGTCGACATGTACAATTTTGTACGTGTCGGTGCCCAACAGGTAGACGAATCAATTGACGTAAGAATTATCAAAATCGGCCCAGGCCTTTGGTCTCTATAGTGCCACAAAGGAACAAACATACATATATACATACATAGGCTGATAAACACATTAGCCTGTATTTTTTTTTTTGTGTGGTAATTCATCCAATGACATCTTGCCCTCTGGGTGGAGCAGGAGGGCAAAACCCAACCCATGTTCCTTTCCTTGCCTGAGTGCCCAGGGGAGCGGTAACTCTGTTACGAATTTATCTGCCACCCCTAGGCATAAACACATTGTAAAAAGAAAAAGAACTAAATAAGTTAAAACTGAGGTTAAAACAACACAGTAACTTTAAAAATTAAAATAAAATCTTTGTAAAATGATTACAGTCCTAAGTAAGATAAGCCGACGAAGCTCCGCTGCGGAGCTCCTATTTCTGTACGCATCGTTCAAAGGAACTGAACACGGATGATGTTTCCTCCATGGTTTACTCTCTTAGGCAAGCCCACCACTATCTTTGAGTCTTAAACCTCGTATTAATGAATACGAGGCTTTAGGCTCAAGGATAGCGGTGGTGGTGGTGTGCAACATTTGTTTATAAAAAAAACTTTTTTATAAGAAAAAAACTTTTTTATAAAAAAAAAAAACCAACTTCCAAAAAAGAAAATACCGTATTGCCGTGCTCCCCACTCTTAGTTTACTAACAAAAGTTTACAGGTGTGGACATTGTTGCGGCGTTTATAACCATGGAAGTAGTGTGGTCCAACAACCAAGTTTCGATACTCATAGGGCTTTATCAACATTGTAATATACTTTGGGATACCTCAAATAAAGATTATTAAGAAAAAAAAAAACCAAAAAAAAATTATGCTTGGTCTAACATTAAACTTTTGTTTCTTGCATAGGGCTTTATCAACATTGTAATATACTTTGGGATACCTCAAATAAAGATTATTAAGAAAAAAAAAAAACCAAAAAAAAATTATGCTTGGTCTAACATTAAACTTTTGTTTCTTGCATAGATAACTAACATTACGATTAAGAAAGGCAACATAATATAGCAATATAAATAAGCACAAAAGTTAAACATATAGGTACGACTGCAGCCGGACCATAAAATACGCATATACATATAATTATGTAGGTGTCTTACAATACCTTAAATTACGTAATTGTATCATTTTAATAAATAGTACAAATCGGTAATAATACCTGGCTGATTATCGCACTACATACAAGAAATAATATTACATTTTGGTAGAAGCACCGACCAACCTTACCATCGGTAAAATGAAACATAATTTCAAACGGAAGACAACGCGCGCGCGAGTCATTCATGTACCAACTAATTAGTCGTTAGAGCGAGAACGTGATAATATTACATGCACGCGCGCTACGCTTTGAAATTTGATCCAGATGATGAATTGATGATTCCTTCATAATGATCAATATGGCTTTACAAAAGGTCGATGGACTACAGATGCGGGTTTTGCTCTCTTAAAACACATATTCAACGCATGGGAGAACTCGCAAAATGCAATCGGAGTTTTCTGTGATCTCTCTAAAGCTTTTGATTGCGTACACTATGACTCGCTTTTGCGTAA
The DNA here is from genome assembly GCA_951329385.1 of Polia nebulosa. Taxonomy (NCBI): domain Eukaryota; kingdom Metazoa; phylum Arthropoda; class Insecta; order Lepidoptera; family Noctuidae; genus Polia; species Polia nebulosa. The sequence goes on from OX589615.1 coordinate 10,534,324, forward strand.
GCTGCATCATTATGGTCTCCAAAACGAAGCTCTAAATGTAATTGATTGATATTTATGTAATAGGTTCCAATATGTAGATATCAATGGTGTAAAGTCTTCCGGGCTACCAGTTCATTTAGGTGTGCCTCAAGGCTCGATATTGGGACCATTCTTGTTTTTGGTGTATATTAATGATTTACCACATTTTTTAATGGGTATCTGACGTAGTACTGTTTGCAGATGATACCTCTCTTATCTTTAAAGTAGATAGGAATAGACAAGATTTTGAAAACGTAGATAGCGCTCTCTCAATGGTTACGGATTGGTTTACGACAAATAACTTAGTTCTTAATGCTAAGAAAACTAAATGTATAAACTTTGCCTTACCTAATGTTATAAATCTAGGACCTAATGTCATCTTAAATAAAGAAGTGCTTGAAACTCGGCAGTTTTTTGGGTATAACTGTTGATTCTAAACTTCAATGGGGCGCACATATATCAAGCCTATTGGGAAGGCTCAGCTCTGCCGCCTACGCCGTCAGAAAAGTTAGACAATATACTGACGTTGACACAGCATGGTTAGTCTATTTTAGTTATTTCCATAGCGTTATATCTTACGGTATTCTTTTGTGGGGTAAAGCTGCGGACATATAAAATATATTTGTTTTACAAAAAAATGTGCTGTACGAGCAATATACAGGTTAGGGTCAAGTTTCTTTAAGAGAAATTTTCAAAGAGATTGGAATTCTCATGGTGGCCCTATCTCAATTCATATTTGCAAACATATTATACTTTAGACAAAATATACATTTATACAAAAATACCAGTGATATCCACAATTTTAACACCAGAAATAAGTATAAACTTCAAGTTCCTTCCCACCGTGTTCGTAAGGTTCATGGTTCGTTTGAGGGTCTCGTTATTGAATTTTACAATAAGCTAAGGTAAGGTAAGGTAAGGTTCGAAGGCATACTATTCCATCAACAACTATTTAGAAGATAATAATAGTTGGTCGCAAGACAAGGTTACATTATGTTCTTTCTCCATATTTAGCTTATGGTTATGACAGATTATATGAGTTCATATAATAATTGTTTACTAATTCTAGTGTGATGGCCCTAGTTCATCACTTGTGGTTTCGAATCACAGCCCTTTCTTAGATTCTATCTTTGCACGTGTAAGCAGGCACACCAGTTATGTATGGAGGCTTATTTAATTTGGCTTAGTGTTTTTGCTTGAGTTCGTTTTTAATGGCATAATTGAGTGTGCTAGCTAACAAGTGGCGGATTATTTAATTTTATGATTATATTTTAGACAATATATCTTTATTTTTCTTTTTTACATACGTTACATACACATATGTTAAGATTGTTGCATATAATTATATAGATTCAAGTTCTTCAAACTTAACATACAGATGTGTTGCTGGAGAGTTTATTGGACTTCTTCTTCACAGCTAAAACACCAGGAAGTGGTGACGAACGGGCGTTTTTGGAGGACTGTCGTTATGTAGAACTTTGTTGTTCAAAAAGTGCTGGCTCTCAGCCTAGTTTGAATAAATTACTTTTGATTTTGGTGGCCGGCAGATCATTCGATCGAATGCTAGAGTGAGGACGATTAAAGAGAGACTCACAAATTACCAGGAGACCAAAAACAAGAGAAGTTTTTGGAGAGCTGAAATCATGATTATATTAAATCATTATTATCACTCCTCCACTCCAAACTACCAGGAGATTACGCAAAAGTATAGATTCTCAAACTATTAGTCGAATTTATAAATACAGTTTTAACGTGGGCGAAGCCGCGGGCGTAAGTTAGTAACAAATAATAATGAATTGAATCTCAATGTAAAAAATATATTGTTTTAGGTTGTATTAGCTCAACTCAGTTTTAAAAAAGTCAATAAAATGCTTCATATTTTGCAATAAATTGCAAGCATTGTGTCGTCTCTTTCTTTTCTATGCAATCCGAGAGTGACCGCGCTTTAGGTTATGTCACGCCCTTAAGGTGAAAGCTGCCCGGGGGTTGAGGATAAATTCGAAACAGAGTTACCTCGCCCCCGGGCACTAAGGGAAGGAAGGAACAGGGGTGGGTTTTAGTCAGTAAGAGTCTGACACGCCCAAGTCATAGGATGATTTCCCAACCCACAAAAAAAAAAGTGAAAGCTCCTGGGTAGACCGCGAAATTCAAATTTTCTTACGTTTTTTCAATTTGCAGGTCAGTGAGAGTAATAAATTTCGCGGGTTACCCTGGCGCTTCCCCCTTAAGGCGCATTTATACGACTTCTAATGGTTTTTAATTGAACATCACGTTTATACGACTTGTCATATTTCTTTGAAAAAAATATATGTTGCTCTACACAATTTTCGTCGTAATTTGATCAGTGAATATAAACTATATTTTAGAAACATAGTGTAAATAATTTTTAAAGTTATGTCTAAACGAGTATAAAAATTACAAATTAACGCGTATAAAAATTTAAGAATCACGCAAAAACTATAAAGCGTATTTTTATGAAACCTTCACCATTTTAAAGATCATTTAATTATTTATATTTTAGTATACGTGTTTTACTATAATACTTGGTGTTTTATGTATAATAAATTAATAAGGGTCGATTTATACTAGCGCAGAGTCGAAGCGCATCGAAGCGTCAAATTTTTTACAACTAAAGCGAAGCCGCACGAATGCGCGCGTATTCGCACTCCCACGTGTAGTAATGGGCATCAACAGCAGAGCTATTGAATCACTTGCCAGTTGACTCTCGTAGCTGTAACGTGTGTAAAATGGTTGACATTGATTTTGCCATGATATTACTTATATCTGAAGTTGAAGAAGAAGAAAACGAAGAAAGAAGAAAAAGAAAGCGGAATTATAGTGTTCACAACTTGTGGAAGAAAAGATGTATTTGTGGTGAATTTACTACTTTTTGCGTTGATTTATATCGATTAGGTACCCGAGTTTTTTTTACGACTATTATAAAATGGACTACGATCAATTTACAAACTTAGTCAATATTTTGAGACCACACATTGAGAACCAAGAAACAAATTGAAGCCGTTGAAGAGCGAATATCAGTCTGCTTAAGGTGAGTTTTATGCTTTCTTACGATTGTAGCACTTTATTAACTTACACGCAAGGTGTTAAACACTTCTTGGTTGTTCAACATAAATATCAATATTTTCATGCCTTAGATAGAATAGCATAATTAAACAAGCTTGTATTTCAAGACTCTTTATTTAAAAATTTGAAATAATTATTCACCATGTGAAATCACAGTTATTAAGGTCATTAATCATTATTATCAGTCATTATAAGTAAATTATTCGAAATCGTCAAACTTCGATTGCCGCTGTTGCTGTGTTCTCGAAATAGGTTGTGGTATGTAAGGCGATGGTGGAGCAGATGATGTTGTGTTGGATATAGTGCCGTAATTTGTATGGTTGGGTGGCGTGGTTGAAGTAGGTGGTGGACAATAAGTAGTGGATGGGATGTAAGTTGAAGTTGATGGTGAGGAATAAATTTGCTGTGTAGTATCGCTACTTTACTCGGAGGCAAGTTTTACTTCTGCGTCAGTAACCAGGCCAAGTATTGCCCGTTTTAATTCAGCTTGAATTCGTATAGGCATCTTTTTTACTGGTTTACTCATAGATAGAAAAAACGCATGTAATGGATCTTCTTCCTTTCCTTTGGCCTCGACATATTGTCTGAATAATTTCTGCGATAGAGGTAGTGTTTTATTTCTGGTAGTATGATTTAATATAGATATAATGCCGAATCAGAGCGTGAACTTTCCCCGACGTCAGGTGTTTGTGACTCTATAATTGAGATGTCTTCAGTGTCCACGTCTAAACTATTATCAGAAAAATCAAGGTTTGATGTCTGTGATCTGTCCTGAAGGTGGCTTTAAAAATTCTAACTCCTTCTCAAATTTAATTGGTTTTTCAGTTTTTCGCGCAGAACCGCTTTTATATTGTCTCAATCTAAGAGCCTTTTTGTAACAGTCACGAAGTTTCTTCCATTGTTTGTGACATTCGGCCACTAGAAAAAAAAAACAGCTTCATTAATTTGTTACAGATTTCTAACTACTGCTATCAGTTTCAAAGCACTGGCTCATACTTTTGGAATGGGCTATGCTACAGTTTGGAAGATTGTACACGAAATTTGTGCCGCAATTTGGAAATATTTATGACCCATTGTTATGCCAAAACCAACGACAGAGTCATGGGTTAAAAGAGAGGAAGATTTTAGAAGATTATGGAATTACCCTAATTGTATAGGAGCGATTGACGGCAAACATGTGAATATAAGGGTATCCTGCAACAGCGGAAGTCTCTACTACAATTATAAAAAGTTTTTCAGCACTGTCTTGTTAGCTATTACTGACGCTAAATATAAATTCATTGTAGTAGATGTTGGTGCATTTGGGCGTAACAACGATAGCGGCATATTAAGCAGTTCCAAATTTGGACAACTATTACAAAATAATATGCTTGGTATACCACCTAATAAATGCTTGCCAGGTACGACAATACCAGTTCCTCATGTTTTTGTTGGGGACGAAGCATTCCCTCTGTGTGAACACATTATGAGACCTTATCCTGGAAGTCAGGTATTAAACGATAGCGAGAAGAAAATCTTTAATTATCGTTTAAGTCGAGCAAGGCGTCTAGTGGAAAGTTCATTCGGCATATTACAACAGAAATTTGAAGTTTTTCAAAAACGTATAAGAATGCAACCAAAGTTTTTAGATACGCTGATTCTTGCATGCACGTGCCTGCATAATTACACTTTGGAAGATTTTGGGTCTGAAGACGTTGCCCTGTCTAATAACAACATTTTACAAAATTATTCATTTTGTAACAATTAAAAAAAATAGTTAAAGAATTTGATGGTTCGGGGTTTGTGGCGCCATCTGGCCGAGAACTTATGTAGTGCTGCGAATGTCGAATCAATAAGTGCCACGTAGAGACACCAGATGGCGGTTGACCGACTTATTTGAAATCTTGAATAATTATGGAAATTGTGTTATAAAATATATTAAAATAAACACAACAGTTCCTACTATATTGATACTATGTATTAAATGTAATTCGGAAATAAATAATGCCTAATTAAATTTATATGTTAAACTGTGAAATGGAATGTTTGACATTTGAGTGGTAATGGAACGCAATTCTTGAAATATGGACGGTCACTTTTTTTTGGCTCTGGTACGTAGATGTGTCATAACCTCTGTGAGTTGGAAAGAACCGAGAAAGTATTTAACTGATGTCTCGAAAGGTAGCTGGAACCAGAGTTAAGTTCAAATGCATTAAGCATTCGGATGTAGGACGCTGTGAGTATCTTTTTTGGATTTTTTCTGTGCTGATGCTAAGTCTTAAGCGCGTGGCATTCAGGAGTCTGATCAAATCTTTCTATTTGTTGGCAGGGTTCCTACGTTAGATTTACTTTAAGGATAAAAATATAAAAATGGTCGAATCATAGTCACGTCATATTTAGGAAGAATTATGCAGTTTTGACAATAGCGAAGGGTTCTGAACATAAGCACCCACGTGTCCAGAAATGCCCAAGATTAGATGACCACGGCGTAGATGCCGTTTGAGGACCTCTGAACTGGACCCATAATCTTCGAAAGATGTGGTAAAAGTGTTTCGACATAAATTGTAAGTTGAACATACAATTTTCTGAGAACGGAGTGCTATATAGTGTGTTGAAGTGATATAAATAAACGTGATATATGTGAAGACCAAATCTAAGGACTCTTATTTACTGCATGCATACCTCATGTACAAAACCCGAAGATAGGTAACAGGGTCTCAGGCCAAAAGTATCTCTGACGCTAGCCGGTGGAAGAAATATTTTCTTTACAATTTGACAGCCAAGACATGGACATAACCGGTAATCAAAACGTGGACGCGATGAATATCAGAGAGAACTTCAAAACTTATTTCATTTCTGAACATGGGGCAGTACCATGGCAAAATGAAATGATAACACGATGTTAAGCAAGAGATAATTGTCAAAAAGTTTTTTTTGGCGCCACCCCGCGCCGCACCACAACGGCAACATCGCACGACAGCGAAAATATTGCGTAGTAATAAATACTTGCTTTACTTACCAGTTAATTTCATTTCCCCGCTAACTTTTTCCCAAGCATTATTTTTGGAACGTTTGTCACTATAATTTTTAGCTTTTGGATTAAATATGCATTCATATTTTTGCACCAGGTAAATTAATTTTTCGTCCGAGTCCATTGTGATTAACACCGACGCAGGCCAATTTCCGACTGATGACGCGTTGGTTCGCTAGTGGGCGCGTGGATACACGAGAATGCGCGCGCACGCGCGCGCACCAATCAGTGTCGTTCGCGCGCAGACGCGCGAATTCCGACGAATGCGCGCGTCTTTTTAAAATCTCCGAAGTAATGTGTGCGTTACGCTGTGGAGTTAAGGTTGAATTTGTTATGTTCAGTTTTGAATAGACGCTTCGATGCGCTTCGACTCTGCGCTAGTATAAATCGACCCTAATGCGTCTAACTTCGGACAGCGTTCCTTGATGGGCGAGTCCTATTACTCCTGGGTTAACTATTGGGTTGGACGTAAGACGCGGTAACGCGTCGCTCAGCACAGAATACACAAGCTAACCAACTCAAGGTCATTGGCAGTTAATAGCGCCTTTAGCTAGGTCGCGAGAGTGTTCAAAGACTCTCCGCGCACCTAGCACAGGCACCTGAAGGACCACGGGTGGGTTTAAGTCAGTAAAAGTCTCGCCTTCCCGCTCCACCCAGTGCGGGAGAAGTTAATTGATTTCCCACCCTAAAAACTGCAAAGTAGCCGCTATTTCTATGGTATCATATTATCACATTCAAATTTTAAAATTTCCTCTCAATGTCATTTTGTCATTCCTCAGGATGAACCGAAAGAAATCATCGCAAAAGTGTACATTGAGCAAGAGTATGAAGAGTTAAAGCATAAGTATGGAGACCTAGACCTGAGTCCTCTGTCGAGGTTCCACCAACGGACCGCGCTGGCCGTGGGAGTGAGCGAGCAGACGGTAGTCGAGATCTTGAAGGAGGAAGCGAGTCGGAGTGATGAGATGCGAGAGAAACAGGAGCAAAGCAGGCGCAAGAGACTGAGGGACCCGGATAGGTATGTGTTAACTGTAATGTATGTACGATTGCCTCCTTGGTGGTTGCATGCGCTACTGTAGAACATGATGTACCGGGTTTGAGGCCCGGTCATTGGGTTATTTAACCGACTTCGAAAAAGGAGGAGGTTCTATGTTCGACTGTATGTATGTATGTCCACCGATTTTACTGTTAATTGAGGACCGATTTTCAAAATTATTTTTTTATCCGAAAGAATTTACTCCCGAGGAGGTCCCATATAAATTTTATCGAAATTGCATCAGCGCTTTTTGAAAAACTGAACAAAAACGAAAAATACGTATACCTAGATGACGTTTTGGTGTTCTCCAATTACGAGTATGTTTAAATTTCACGTTCCATGTTATTGGGGTTTTTAGTTCTGGGATATAACGACTAAAAAGTGAAAAATAAAAAATTAAAACAAAAAAACAACCGACTTCCAAAAAAAAAAACTTTAATTTCGGAAGTCGGTGTCAAAAAACGAAGAAATAAAATTTATTTTTTAATTTTTAGTGTATTTTTTTTGGAAGTCTGTTGTTTTTTTTTCTTAGCTAAAGCTTCTCAGTAGCAGTCCGGAGACTGGATTAGTGCCAGTTTGAATCTGTTGGTCCCGAGTGTCATTCCTAAATTTTTGACAGTCTTTAGGGGTATTAAGCGAAACTGAAGTGGGACTGGGCGAGTCACACCTACACCTGAATGAAAGCAGATGGGTCAGGATCGTCACACAGTGGGTGCCTGAAGGCGGGCGTCGTCTCCGAGGCAGGCCTAGGACGCGCTGGCGTGACGATCAGTCCTGACCTATTGGCCGGAGAGAACAGGACAAAAAGAGAGCTGGAAAGATATGGGGGAGGCCTTAAACGTTGCACCTCACTAGGAACTACTCCTGTATCGTGGGTGCGTTCACAAACATTGAAACTCACATAATATACAAGACACCCAGATCCGGAACAACTATCTTTAGCCCATACAAATATTTGTGCGGGGATCGAACCCGCGACACGCAGCGTAGCAGCCGAACGCTCATCCTCTGCTCCAACCGTGGCGTCAAAAAGGCCTAGACTTTACCCAGCAGTGGGATAGCGTGAGCAGGGTAGTCAGAAGCCCTAAAAATTGACATCCAGGCTTACCAAGGGGTGCGCGGGCTTGCGGACGGCGAATAATGGGTCGCTCGCCGTCCGATAAGGATCAAGCACGAAAGTCGACGGCGCGTAGTGTTCCACGTAGATCCTAACGTATCGTAGAACCTCAAGAAACAATTGAATTTCTTCAAATATGTACACACTGCAAAAGAGATAAGTAACCGGGACGCACATTACAAAACTGTATCGCTACTGTTAATTAAAACGATTCATTACGTACTGCTAACAAAGACAGCCACGCACGCATCGCATTCGTAGAGTGAGTGCGCTAAGGTCTAAGATAGTATAGCATGATTTTTTTTCAACATTGTCTGGAGATGATGCCTCAATCGGCCGACCTGAATTATAAGGTTGATTGTCGTCATCAGTAAAACTAATTCGTAATGGAAATGTCAATATTATGTATTGTATGTATTTGTTTCAGTTCAAGTGAAGAAGACAATGTTGACAATAATGACGTAAGTGAAGATGATGAAGAACAACCCAGCACCACTGATGAGTAAGTACCATTTGTTTTTAAACCACAAAACAAAAGTTTGATTTCGCCCGCGTGAGAGGAAAAATATCATATTGGAAAATACTATGGGGATAGCAAAAGTATCCTGTCCTAAGGGGGCGTCTATTAATTACGTGAGGTGTTTAATAGGGGAGGGGGTAGAGCCGAATCTCACACAATCTGACGTGGGGGACAGGACTTGATAGGAAGGGCTCCTCCACAATCACGTAATTTTTTTTTCCACAGTTAAACCCAGTTTAAAACAGGGTAAAATTTAGTGAAACTTAACTAGTCCTAAATAAAAATTTTAAATAAATCCGACGCAATTAAGCATGTATATCACTAACATATTGACAAAAAAAATGCATTTTTAATAATATTACGGGTGCGGGACTCGACCCCCTGAGTCTCACGAGTTCACGACATCTCATTGGGAGGAGGGGGTTTCAATTAATTGGTAAAATCGCCTCACGTGATTAATGGACACCCCCCTATACCTTGCCACACATTTGTATGGACAACGTACCCAGTGATGTATCAAGTTGGCATATTACGAGTATGGGCCATTTGAAATTGCACCACACCACCACCTTCGCCCTGTGTGCCCTCGCCGCACACTGTGAAATAAACTGTGTCTATCGTCACTTTATTCAAAATTTGAACATGCAACATAACGATACAATATTTTTAAACGATAGCTAGATAAGGCAGCTGTATGATTTGATAATAATTTGCTGGTATGTGTCGATATTTTTTATACTTTAACGTCGAGAAATTGGCACTTGTGATGTGGATTTTGTAAACGACGTTTATTCGCCTTATAAAGTAATTGATTGAAAGAGTTTCGCAAGTGAAATTTTAAATAAACATACAGAAACGCAGTGTTTTAGTTATCTTAAAATTTGGACATGTATTAATTATTACATGTGTTTTTCTTTTGTTTGTTATTGATTTTTTCATATGTTAAGGGATAAGAATGACGGGCGGGCGTTTTTTGGGGGACTGTCTTTATGTAGAACTTTGACGTTCAAAAACTGCTGGTTCTCAGCCTAGTTTGAATAAATGACTTTAGATTTAGAAAATGTATCCGCGTGTATCCGAGCTGAAACATTTTTTTCTTCTTCCCTGACTCGTGCTTTATAGGAATCAGTTGTATACCCTTGCTCCTATTTGCTCATGACATAAACAAAATTTTTTTTTTCGTTTGGCGGACGAAAATTCAGAAACGTGCTATTTTTTAAGTTTGGCGGAGTTAATGCAAAAAGGACCGAAATTAACGCATTTTAGACTTTATATTTAGGGAAAGTAATATATTAGATAAAAGTTGCGATTATAGGGAGCTCAAGGTGTATATCAGCAGCCTTAGTGCAAATTTTTGAGGCATGCAGTAGATATTTGCCAAGACTTCTTGCTGATAACGAGGAATGGTTAAAAGGTGAGGTAGCGTTACCGCTTCATTTCGTTGCTATTTTGTCTTCTACAAGGTCAGCAATGTTACCTGAAAGAAGAGCTAGCCGAAGCGGCCGACCTAATAAGCCATTCGGTGATTGCACTGACATGGTAAAAAAAGGAAATTCCAATATTGTCCAGCTCGAATAGACGTCTTGGTCCCCAGAAAAAGCACGCTCTTCCTCAGGAAACAATAATACTGCTAAAGACTCCAGAAATTACCAGACTCGAACTCGGATGAAAGAAGATCTCAGCTACTCGGTGGAAGAAGAAAATATGAATGACTGATTCAAATATTGAGATAGGTGATGATGATATATCTAGGAACTATAAAAAAAACTTTTTCAAATAATTGTGTAATATACAATCAATTAATATGATTATATTTTTTATGTTGCGTATTAACGGTAGAAAATAAAACCTAACTACTATTTTTTTTTTTATTAAAAAAAACCAATTAAAGTTTTTTTTACAAGTTCTTAGCCGACACCCTTAAGTATGTTCAAAAAAATATTCAGTTTAATCCGTCTGGCCCCTGTCTGCTAATGAGGGGCTTGAGGAGTATTAACTATACTACGAGATAAAAATAATAATATGAGGTATTGAATAAAGTGACGCTAGATACGAGATATTTTACAGTGTGCGAGATATTTTACAGTCTTCTATCTTAGACTTTTCTATTTATCTTTTTTAATTTGTATTTATTTTCACATTCAACATTTTTTTCAGATTTCTCCCATCATCAATGTGTCGTCCTCGCCAGAGTCTGCTGAATGAAGAAAACCATCAGCTCTTTTATGGTAAGTACTACTGTTTTAGCTTGGGGCATAAATCTAGTTCCCACCAGATGTTTTACCTACCTATTATTACACAGGAAGCGAACCAGACTCTGGCGAGAGCGACGAAGACGACGACGGTGTGGTTTGTAACTTCATCCCAAGGTCCCAGAGGACCTTTTGGGACACCCCACTGGACGATGATGATGCCGACGACCAGCCTGCAGCCGACGCTGCTGCTACTGCTCCTGTTCCCCCAAGCGCGACGGACCAGCCTTGGGGTCTGTATAAGTTTGATTGGAAACCGTTTCCGAATGTTCCGATTCTACCTGAATCGAGACGGGAAATGTTTTCGGACAACGATGTTGGCCCGACAGCTCCATGTGTCGACCCATATGAGATTTTCATTAGCATATGGGATCGGCAATTTATGGAGTACATTGCCTCGGAGACAAATAGGTACGCTCAGCAGTTGAAAGCCCGTATGCTCGATGCCAACACCCTCTGTCGCAATAGCTACATGCGCAAGTGGCGTGACACCACTGCCGATGAGTTATACGTCTACTTCGCTGTAGTGATTGCGATGGGGGTTGTGGTCAAGTCGCGCATCGAGGAGTACTGGAATGCTACTGCTGACTTATTCTATACACCCTACTTTAGCGCACACATGTCTGGGCATCGTTTCAGCATTCTTAGCAAGTGTTTACATTTTGTAAACAACCAAGACATGTGTGAGCTAAATCTGACAGCCTCCGAGGCTAAACTTTTTAAGGTGCAGCCATTGTTGTCACATCTGAACAACAAATTTCAGTCGCTATATCGTCTGGGGCAAAACATTGCCTTGGACGAAAGTCTTCTGCAGTGGAAAGGTTGGTTGGACATCGGCCAATTGATTTCCAATGAAGCTAATGCGTTGGGGATCAAGACTTACGAGATTTGTGAATCTCAAACCGGCTACTTATGGCGGTTTGAGGTTCACGCTATCGGTAAGTCACAAAGGTCTCCACCGCAGCAGTTTGAAGACCCATTGGAAGCATCCACGCCGGCAATTGTCCTAAGGCTTACACAAGGTCTTGAGGGCAAGGGTCACACGTTGTGGATGGATAATTTCTACAATTCGCCATGCCTCGCTCGACGCCTGAAATGTTTGGGGTTTGACTGTGTAGGAACCCTGCGGACCGATCGTAAGTTTGTTCCGCAGGCCCTGCACAGTCTGACCGAGGGGAACATGACCAAAGGTCAGATTACTGGTCTCACCTCGGGAGACGTCGATGTCATGGTATGGAGGAGAGATAACAATAGGGTCGCTATGATCTCGACATACCATGGTAACGGCGTTTCTCGAGCCCGGAATTTGTCCAACAAACCCATCTTGATAAATGACTACAATATCGTGATGGGTGGGGTGGACAAAAAAGATCAGCTGTTGGCCATGTTCCCTATCGAGTGGAAACGAACAAAGGTCTGGTACAAAAAACTATGCCGGAGACTTTTGAACGTCTCCGTTCTAAATTCTTACGTCATCCATCAACAATCATTTTCGTCTTTTTCTGCTTCTACTTCTTCTCCTTTAAGCCATCTTGACTTCCGTATCTCTCTTGTTAAATCTCTTGTTTCAAAACATCACTCCTCTCCCCCCACTTTCCAGCCTGCAACCACACTGAGTATGCACCAGAATACACACTACGACGTGCGCTCCCACCACTTGGCTGAGTATCCATTTTCGAAGCGCCAACTTCAGCGGCGGAAGTGCGTTAACTTAGCTTGCTGTAAACTCGTGCATACATACTGTGTTGGTTGCAGCAAAACTATGTGTATGACCCCCTGTTTCCTTGCCCTTCATCAATAATTTATGTGTGTAAAATATATTTATTTCTTTGTATGTATCTATATATTGTATTTATATTTTTGGATTGGACCTTTGTTCGTTTCATTGGCGAATTGTAGGAGGTTCATCTTTTAGCGTGATGTGCGTTGAACATTTTTTTTTATTTCTTAAACCAGATTAGATTTATGTTGTTCAGATGTGACCAACACGTGGTGGTTGTATCTTATACTGTGTACTTGGCATTATTGTACTGAAATTCGTTTTATATTTGTTGATTTTGTTAATGTTTTTGCTAGGCAATTGTGTTGTTTTTCCATTAGTAAATATCATCATGTGGATTGTCAAATAAGATTTCAAATAAATGCAATAGTACTTGCTCTGTGATAAAAATTATGAAAGGGTCGTTTTCAAGTGTTTGCATTAAATTATTTTATTTTTATAAGTAGGTTTTAACAACACTTTCACGTCAACATATTTTTGTCAGTTTTAGCTAGATAGGGCCATGAGGCCATTGTGACTCATAGTTCGTAAGTTAAACAATTCTAACAGCTTACACTTCCATAAGATTGTGTAGCAAACTATGTAATAAATTCAAATTATTTATTTATAAAACAAAGGTACAATGTAATAAGATCTTATAATTTAATTTTATGATTATATTTTAGACGATAAATCTTTATTTTTCTGTTTTACTTATGTTACATACACATAATTATGTTGAGATTGTTGCATATAATTATATATGTAGATGCGAAAGTTACGTAGTACTATAGCACGCAAGAACGGGTGAACGGATCTGGATGAAATTTGGCACAGATATAGATTACATTCTGGAATAGCACATAGGCTATAATTTATAATGAGGCTGGCAGAGAGTATAGTGGGTTCATATAAATCATAATAATTAAAGTCAAATCTCATCCTCCCAAAAAACAACTACTGCTAGCACCTGACCACCGTAGGCGGGTAAACCCAAATGCTATGCCGAGCCTCTCCATAGACCGCGGGAATAGAATAGAATATAAAAATTGTACCTTAAAATAAAATTTGTATTATGTTTCCTAAGACATCCGAAGTCCATTTATGAGAGTACATCGTCTTTTTCCCGTGTTTACTCGCTAGATGATGCTACTTCCGTTATAAAACTCGACCTCAGCGCCGCCTGTGGCTGCATCTGGAATTAACTTACAGCACAGGGCAAGCTACCATTTCTATGTCATTGTTCGGCTCATAATAGTAATGATGATGATGGTATAAGTACACCAGGAGAGATTATTTGGACTTCGGACGTCTTAGGAAACATAATTAAAAATTTTACCTCAAAATAAAATTTGTATTATGTTTCCTAAGACGTCCGAAGTCCATTTATGAGAGTACATCGTCTTTTTCCCGTGTTTACTCGCTAGATGATGCTACTTCCGTTACAAAACTCGACCTCAGCGCCGCCTGTGGCTGCATCTGGAACTAACTTACAGCACAGGGCAAGCCACCATTTCTGTCATTGTTCGGCTCATAATAGTAATGATGATAGTTTAGGTACACCAGGAAGCAATTATTTGGACTTCGGACGTCGTAGGAAACATAATACAAGTTTTATTTTAAGGTATAATTTTTATATTATGTGTTCCGTTTGACGTCCGAAGTCCATTTATGAGAGATCTGTTTGTTATCTCCTGGTGGCTTGCTTAGTAAAACGCAACAATGTGATCAATTAATATTATAATTGTTTAAAAGATAGTATAGTCGGATACGAAAGTAAGGAAATCAAACTCGTAAGTGTGTAATTCAATTCCACTATAAACGATCAACATTGCCAATTTAACTATCGTAGGCTTTGTGAATGTAAACCATAAAGAGTTTTAATACACAACTGTAAAGAATTGAGAAATAGACTTCTCTGATTCAGCTCTTAATATAACCAGAGTTTATCACCTCTATAAGTTAATATTTCATAAAGATTGTTCATGGTGCCTGGTGTGGCGAGTTGCCGCCACTCTGCAAGTTGGGTGGGGTTGGTATCACGTCGCGTGTGTGTCTCGCTTTAATTTGTCAGACAGACGTGAGTGGCCGGCTTTACGACGAGCTATAGACAATTTAAAATGCAACAATCGACGTCACGTCAGTTTGACGTCAGTGTGTGTGTCTAACGCCGCGAGGCACAGCGCGCATCTCACCGCAGACTAAGGTCTTAAAATAATATCGTCCCCGCAAATACGCTAAAATCCCGAGTAAATCCCGTAAACGTTGGGGATCCTCCGGGAATAATAAATAACCCATATTTACCGCGTCCGTTAACTACTGAACAAGCATAATCAGGAGTGTTGGTGTGAAGAGAACGAGTGGCCACTCGACAATTCGACGTGCAACCATCGAGAACAGCCCGGAAAGTAAGGTACCACTTGTTTTACGAATTATGAGTAGGGCCACATTCGCCGACTGCTGCCGACCACTCCTAACTTGAAGTTATACAGACAAATATAGGCAATTTTGGGCCAGCATTCCCTCCAAGTGCTTGGTCGTACTTCTGTTCTACATCCGCAGAGACCCACGGCTATTTACACGCTTGGGCAACTCCATCAGATGGTCCTTTCGAGCCTGGATAGGCATCAGTAAAATTCAGTACAAATTAAGTACAAGTCATTACGGTAGGCACATAACTTTATTAGTGCCCCCAAAATGGCGTCCCGCAAGCAAGAAGCTAAATTGGCTCAGCTTACCGCTAAAAAACAAATGATTTTCGAGCGAGTTAATCGCATATATAATGATTCCAGAAACATCTCGTTATTCACGTTCAAATGAGACATTCTTAGCGCAGTCAGAAACAATTACTGAGCAATATAACAAATTTGAGGAGATAGTAGAACAAATGAATGAATTGCAATTCGAGATTGACCAAACCGCACCAGACTATTCGAGTCTATATTCTATTGAAGACTTATATTCTAATATTAAATATAAACGTAATCTCATACTTTCGAAAAACGAAACATCGGAACACAAAGTGGGTACTCGGATAAAATTACCGCCCATAGATTTGCCAACGTTTGATGGTAAAGCGGAAAACTGGCCCATATTTTATGAAATGTTTCGAAGCAATGTTCATTTAAATACCGATCTGGTTGACTCGCAGCGTGTCCAGTACTTGATCAGTAAGTTGACTCATGATGCCTTAAAACTGACCGCAGGCATTGTTCCTACAGGTGATACATACAACGTTATGTGGAACAGTCTCGTAACAAGGTATCAAGATAAGCGTAGTTTAGGGATTCATTATCTCAATAATATACTGGACATTAAACAATGCGCCGGAAATGCCGCGAGCCTCAATACTTTTGTGGAACGATATTCAGCGTCCGTCGCAGCCTTGAAGCAGTTAGACATTCCAGACTTACTGGATTTTGTTTTATTACACTGTGGTTTAAGAAAGGTTGACGCGCAAACTGTCTTACAGTTTGAATCACGTGTGAGTGAAAAAGAATTACCTTCCTATGCGGAGTTTATAACATTCATGCAAGAATATGTTAAGGTACTACAACGCTCATACGGTTTTTTTTTTTTTTTTTTTTTTTTGGGGGGTGGGAAATCATCTAATGACTCTTTCCGCTCTGGGGTGGAGCGGAAGGGCGTGTCAGACTCTTACTGACTAAAACCCACCCCTGTTCCTCCCTGCCCTACGCGCCCGGGGGCGAGGTAACTCTTTCGAATTTATCCTCCACCCCCGGGCAGGCACTGGCCGTGGCAGGCCCCGTCCTTTGCTGACAACTCTTTGAGGCGCGCGTGGAACACTACGCGCCGTCGACTCTCGGGCCTGGTGCTGATCGGACGGCGAGTTACCCGCTACTCGCCGTCCGCAGGCCCGGGTCTACGGTGGCCGGAGATCGTCTCGCAGCCCCCGGCGTCTCCTGCGACGGCTGCTGCTGGGGGCGCTAGGGCGATTCGGTCTCTGTTGAATCTCCCTAACGTGTGCCGCCTCCCTCTTCGCGAGCATTACTGCTTCGCAGAAGTTGGAGACGGCCCCCCATTCCCTCTCACTCCGTACCATGGCCTGAACCAGGGCACGGCGCGAGAGGTCGCTGCCGCCTATCGCATCCACGAGGACACGGCGGTGTTCTGCCCAGGCGGGGCAAACCTCCACCGTATGCTCCACCGTGTCCACGGGGCGATCCTCGCAGTGGAAACACGCAGGGGTCACCTCCGCCTTGATCCGACACAGGTACCTCCCGAAACAGCCATGTCCGGTGAGCACCTGCGTCAGGCGGAAGGTGAGGGCGCCATGGCGCCTCTCCAGCCACTCCTCAAAGAGGGGCACTACCGCCTCGATGGTGGCGTGCCCAGCGCTGGGTTGCGACAGTCGCTCTCTCCATGTCACCATGAGATCCTGCCGGAGCTCTGTCCGCCGAGCCGCGAGTTGTCGCGGCAGCGGAGTTTCGCCCCGGCGTTTAGCCTCCTCGCGCCACTCGTACAGGTGCGCGAGGATTTTTGCCTCCAGATCCCACGGTGACAGTCCGGCAAGGAGGCTCGCCGCCTCACGGGAGATCGTGCAGTATCCGCGGATGATGCGGATGGCCATGACCCTCTGGGCCGCGTTCATCTGGCGCGTTGACCGCTGCGTCAACGAACGCGCCCACACCGGTGCCCCGTAGAGGGCCATGGACCGCACGATCCCCGCGTAGAGCCTCCGGCAGGAGGCGTTTGGCCCCTTCAGATTGGGTAGGAGCCGCTTCAAGGCGGCCCCGGCCCTGTCCAATCTGGGAGCCAAACGTCGAAAATGCTCGACGAAGTTCCACCGGCTGTCGAGGACGAGTCCCAGGTACTTCATCGTACCCTCGACGCCGATGCGAACCCCTCCTACCGTGATCTGGGAACCCTCCGGTGGCTCGTTCCGATAGCCATGAAAGCACATGGCCTCGGACTTGTGCAAAGCCACCTCGAGTCCCAGTTGCCGGATCCTCCCTATGACTGTCGCAACCCCGCGTGTCATACGGTCGGCCGCCGCCTCGTGCGACCACCCCTGCGCTAAGACTAGCGTGTCGTCAGCCAATGGGGAGGTCGCAGCGCAGCACCCAGTCGTATCCGATGTTCCACAAAGGCGGCCCCAGGACCGATCCCTGTGGAACACCGCACGACATCTCTCGCCGGTTCCATTCTCCCTGATGACCGGGGTAGATGACGGCTCTGTCCGTCAAATACGCCTCGACTACGCGACGGAGGTAGGGCGGCACCCGGTGATACCGGAGTGCCTCCACTATGCAACTCCAGGGCAGGGTGTTGAAGGCATTGGAGATGTCCAAAGACACCGCCAAGACGACCCTGCCCCGGGCAACTGCCTCCCCCGTCGTGAGGGCTCGTACGCGCATGATGGCGTCCACCGTGGAGCGCCCCCTGCGGAAGCCGTACTGGCTCTCCGCCAGATCCGGCCCCACCCGCACCATCTGCCCGACGAGGCGGTCTGCAATTACTCTTTCAAAGAGCTTGCCCACCTCGTCGAGCAGCACAATGGGCCGGTAAGCGGACGGAGAGTCCGCAGGGCGCCCCACCTTCTTGATCAGGACCAGCTTCCCCGTCTTCCACCGACGTGGAAACTGGCCCCTCAATTACTGAGCAATATAGCAATATAGCAATTACTGAGCAATATAACAAATTTGAGGAGATAGTAGAACAAATGAATGAATTGCAATTCGAGATTGACCAAACCGCACCAGACTATTCGAGTCTATATTCTATTGAAGACTTATATTCTAATATTAAATATAAACGTAATCTCATACTTTCGAAAAACGAAACATCGGAACACAAAGTGGGTACTCGGATAAAATTACCGCCCATAGATTTGCCAACGTTTGATGGTAAAGCGGAAAACTGGCCCATATTTTATGAAATGTTTCGAAGCAATGTTCATTTAAATACCGATCTGGTTGACTCGCAGCGTGTCCAGTACTTGATCAGTAAGTTGACTCATGATGCCTTAAAACTGACCGCAGGCATTGTTCCTACAGGTGATACATACAACGTTATGTGGAACAGTCTCGTAAAAAGGTATCAAGATAAGCGTAGTTTAGGGATTCATTATCTCAATAATATACTGGACATTAAACAATGCGCCGGAAATGCCGCGAGCCTCAATACTTTTGTGGAACGATATTCAGCGTCCGTCGCAGCCTTGAAGCAGTTAGACATTCCAGACTTACTGGATTTTGTTTTATTACACTGTGGTTTAAGAAAGGTTGACGCGCAAACTGTCTTACAGTTTGAATCACGTGTGAGTGAAAAAGAATTACCTTCCTATGCGGAGTTTATAACATTCATGCAAGAATATGTTAAGGTACTACAACGCTCATACGGTAATAATTTACAGACGGAACCGCGCGCTAAGTCTAGTTCAGTTAATCATCAAACAAAAAATAATACCGCTAAGTCATTCGTATCGCGTAATGAACCGGTTTCGAATGGCAAATGTACGTTGTGCGATAAGGATGACGTACGACATCAGCTGTTCTATTGCCCGCAGTTTAAAAATATTAGAACACCGCTTGCACGTTTTGAATTTATTAAAGCTAAACGTGGCTGTATAAACTGTTTAAGTCTATCCCATTCTTTGGTTAAATGTAGGTCACGTAACGTTTGTAAAATTTGTAAGAAGAACCACCATTCTCTCTTACATTTCCGAGAAAAACATGAGTCATTATCGCCCGAGCCGCAAGCGCCTACTAAGGATACATCTGTTTCGCTCACTACAGCTGTTAAAACTGGGTCAACCATTTTGCTAGCGACCGCGCAGTTATATGCATACTATAGCGACATCAGAGATAAGGAGGTGGTTCGGTGCCTACTAGATAACGGATCGCAAAATAATTTAATTACTGTGGACTGTTGTAAACGTTTGAACTTACCCATAATTAAATTACGCAATTCATTTTTACAAGGTGTTGGAATGTCATCGAAACCAATACACGGTTTTATTCATCTCAACATTGAATCTCGGTTTGACCCTCATACGAAGTTTTCGATACAAGCGTTAGTTGTTGATTGTATTACAGATAGACTTCCCGCGAAATTAATTAGATTACATAACAATGATAACATGTCATACTTAAGTAACTTGCAGCTCGCTGATCCGCTTTGGAACGTGCCGGGCACGGTAGACGTCGTGCTTGGAGCACAATTGTTCCCCTTTATTTACCTGGGAGACAGGGTCGAAACAGGTACCCGCGCACCCCCTGCTGTACTGACTAGCTTCGGTTATGTACTTATGGGTGATATTGATTGTTGTAGTAGTGATGTGACACACATTTCATCTTCGTTTACCGCGCAGGCCGACATTGAGGTCGGGTCAAGTTTGCATGGGTTTTTTGAGCTAGAGGAAATTCCACCAGCCGCGACCGCCGCGCCGCGCCGCGCCGCGTTCCGTTATTGGTCCGCACGAATTAGAGTGTGAAAATAATTTTAATTCTTCAGTCTTATTTGAAGACGGCAGATACTTTGTCGATCTGCCTTTTGCGCGCTCACCCGGCGGGCTAGGTAGCTCGCACGGTTACGCCCCTGGGCGCTCACTTGCGCTTGAGCGTAAGTTTGCGTTGGTGACCCTACGCGAGAATTATAATAAAACTATCGCGGATTATATAACTCACTCGAGGTTGTCGCTCAATGACATTTTGCATGTCGGACCTAATTTGCAAGCAGACTTGTTTTTGTTATTACTTGATTCCCTGTCGCGATGACAGCGGATATAAAACAAATGTTCTTACGTATCGGTGTAAGAGAGCACCACCGCAAATATTTACGAATCTTGTATCGTTTTAGCAAAGGTGAGCCTATTCGCACCTTTCATTTTAACCGCGTTCCCTTCGGACTAAAACCTAGTCCTTATTTAGCGATGCGCACATTGCGTAACTTGGCGTGTGAGCAAAGCGACCGCTTTCCTGAGGCTTCTAAATTGGTAGAAACTCAGTTTTACATG
Source organism: Polia nebulosa (assembly GCA_951329385.1). Lineage (NCBI taxonomy): Eukaryota > Metazoa > Arthropoda > Insecta > Lepidoptera > Noctuidae > Polia > Polia nebulosa. Next base: position 10,555,098 of record OX589615.1, read on the forward strand.
GACGACTATGTCTACTCTGTTTCGGACGAACAGACAGCTATGCGTCTATCCCGCGATTTGATTGATTTAATGAAGGTAGGTTCCTTTGACTTAGTCAAATGGGCTACCAATTCACCCGCTTTATTAGAGATTCTCCCAGAGTCTCACCGCTTACCAGTTGATTTTTCTGGCATGGATAATGATGTCCATGATTTCAAAATCCTTGGATTAACCTGGGAACCCGCTGATGATTATTTTTCTTTGACAACAATCGCCGTGGATGATAAATGCACGAAGCGCGCGATTCTATCGCTAGTTGCCCGCTTGTTCGACGTACTGGGCCTTGTAGGACCCGTTGTGCTGTACGCGAAGGTATTAATCAAGGAACTTTGGTTAGCTAAAGTAGGATGGGATGAGGTTCCACCGGAATCTATCACAAATCGGTTTGCCGCTTTTACGCGCGATTTTCCTTCACTCTCTTCTCTAAAGGTTCCTCGCCACATTGGCGTCTTTAGAGAAGCTGTAGTGAACATCGTAGCCTTTTGCGACGCCAGCTTTACTGGTTATGGCTGTTGTATTTATTTACACATTACCAACCCTACTGGTGATATCACTGTCCGACTCTTATGTGCAAAGTCCAAAGTCTCCCCCGCTAAAATAACAACGCTAGCGCGATTAGAACTTGTCGCCGCTTTACTTCTATCTAAACTTGTTCGCGTAGTCAAGGAAAAACTTTCCGCTCGTGTACCTATTACAGGTGTCCACGCTTTCTCGGACTCCACCATAGCTCTCTCGTGGATCCACTCATCTCCCCATAGATGGTCTATTTTTGTCAGCAACCGCATTGCTCAAATACAGGAAAACTTACCTGCCGCTTGTTTCCGTCACGTGTCCGGGAAAGAGAATCCTAGCGATTGTCTGTCTCGCGGCATGCTGCCGTCGGATTTAATAAGACACTCGTTGTGGTGGAACGGCCCCACATGGCTCCATCAGCCCATGAGCGAGTGGCCTTTAAAGTTCGCTCCTGCTCAATGTGAAACATTGCCGGAGTTTAAATCAAAGGTTTTTCTTGTAGAAACTTCGAATACTGAACCGCGTATTTTAGATACTATAGCTGACCGTGTTTGCTCATGGAATAAATTGTTACGTGTATTTATGTACATTCTTAAATTTACAAACAGACTACATAGTCATAGTTCTGTTGAAAACATTCAAACCGCCGAAAATTTCATTGTTCGATTAGTTCAAAGTTTACATTTTGCGAGCGATTTAAATTTAATTAAAGCAGGTGAACTTCCAGCTAAGAAGTTGCGCTGTTTATCTGTCTTCATTGATAGCTTCGGAATCTTACGTATTGGGGGCAGATTGTCTAAATCTGACTTACCGTATGAAGCCAAGCATCCCGCGCTTTTACCTAAACGCGACCGCGTAGTCGATCTAATTATCGATCACTATCACAATACGTACTGCCATACGGGCCCAGGGTTATTGATGTCCATTATAAGGCAGCGGTTTTGGATATTGGATGGCCGAACGGTTATACGTTCTCGTTGTCGGAAATGTAATACTTGTTTCCGTCTAAATCCTAAGCATCCAGTACCCAAAATGGCTGAACTTCCTGGATACCGCGTCCGTGATGCTAAAGCCTTTGTACACACCGGTGTAGATTTCGCCGGGCCGCTTGCTTATATACCTATTCGACGTAGAGGTCAACGTTCGCAGAAACTTTACTTATGTTTGTTCGTATGCATGGTGACTAAAGCCATACATATCGAGCTTGTTTCGGATCTCACATCTGAGGCTTTCCTATCCGCATTTAAGAGATTCATTTCTCGCCGCGGTCCAGTGTCTGTTATGTACTCAGACAATGGTACCAATTTTGTTGGCGCTAAGGCGCAATTGGGTGATATTTATTCTTTTTTATTAAATTCAACTGTTCAAACGGATATTAAAAATGAGCTTCTTAAATCACGCATCGAGTGGACAAGAATACCGCCGCGAGCTCCACACTTCGGAGGTATTTGGGAGTCGAATATTAAGAGTGTTAAAACTCACTTGTTTAGAGTCGTAGGTAAACAACTTCTCACTTACGAGGAACTCTCGACCGTATTGGTGCAAATTGAGTGCCTTTTGAACTCTCGACCACTTAGTGTCATTTCGTCAGACCCACATCCGGAGGTACTCACGCCCGCGCATTTTTAATGTCCAGTCCACTCACGTATTTGCCTTCTTCTGAATTGGCAGAAGAAAACATAAACCTAAACAACCGCAAAAGGCTCTTGGATCAACTTGTGTTATCCTACTGGAATTAATGGCGAATTGAGTACTTGCACGCGCTGCAAGTTCGCCAGAAGTGGTGCACTCCCGATCGCCCTATAGAGATAGGTACTGTCGTTCTCTTGGGTCAAGATAACGTACCTCCATTGACTTGGCCATTAGGTATCATAGAGGAAGTTTTTCCGGGATCGGATGGTGTAATTCGAGTCGCTTCAATAAAAACCGCGTCAGGCACGTATAAACGTCCTGTCACTAAGTTGTATCCTTTGCCAACTCAATAGATTATTATTACTACATAATTTAGTTTAATTTAGTTTAGGGTTCATATTATACGTTCCAATGGTACGCCATTACATAGTTGTAATTTAGTTTATTCGACTTACCATAGTCAAGTCGAACCGCAATTCATTCTTAGGACACTGATAATTATTTTTCCCGAGCATTATATCAATGCGATGGTGCTTCGGACTGCTGCTTGGATTTCCCTCAAAGCTCTTCAACAAGTTAATGCTTACATATCATCACCGCTTCTTGAACCTCACTCGCTCCGCATAGATTAGCAGCTTTTGAAAGCTCCTGGACCTTTCAAGGCGGGGAGCATGGTGTGGCGAGTTGCCGCCACTCTGCAAGTTGGGTGGGGTTGGTATCACGTCGCGTGTGTGTCTCGCTTTAATTTGTCAGACAGACGTGAGTGGCCGGCTTTACGACGAGCAACAACGACGTCGATCGATCTGTCGTCGTCGATTGTCGACGAGCGACAATTTAAAATGCAACAATCGACGTCACGTCAGTTTGACGTCAGTGTGTGTGTCTAACGCCGCGAGGCACAGCGCGCATCTCACCGCAGACTAAGGTCTTAAAATAATATCGTCCCCGCAAATACGCTAAAATCCCGAGTAAATCCCGTAAACGTTGGGGATCCTCCGGGAATAATAAATAACCCATATTTACCGCGTCCGTTAACTACTGAACAAGCATAATCAGGAGTGTTGGTGTGAAGAGAACGAGTGGCCACTCGACAATTCGACGTGCAACCATCGAGAACAGCCCGGAAAGTAAGGTACCACTTGTTTTACGAATTATGAGTAGGGCCACATTCGCCGACTGCTGCCGACCACTCCTAACTTGAAGTTATACAGACAAATATAGGCAATTTTGGGCCAGCATTCCCTCCAAGTGCTTGGTCGTACTTCTGTTCTACATCCGCAGAGACCCACGGCTATTTACACGCTTGGGCAACTCCAGTGCCAGTTGTTGTTGGTTGTTGGTGCCAGTATGAATATTTGTATACTGTTAACTGGCTACTTTTGTAAACAGGTAGTGCACGGTAACGGTACTATTCTGACCTCAGAAAATGTTTTATTCATCTTCCCATAACTACAGTTAGTTACCAGTTCCTTCACGAGCTCAGTTGTGATTATACTCGTAAGTAAATTGTATCTAAGATTATCTCTGATATTTTTTGTAATATTGTTCTCGACATAAATAACGTACATATATTTCCGTCTGGAAAGCTAGCAACATCCAATTCGATTATTGGTAAAATAATATAATATTATTAATAATAATAATATTATTTCCAGCTGTTTGTTGTGAAATTGACATGAAGGAACGCCCGGTGGTGGCGTAACACACGTAGGAGCATAGCTGGTGGAGGAGAAAACCATGCGAGGTTATAACTAGTATCTGCTGAAAACGGCGTATTTTGAACGCCTCTAAAGATGATAGCTGCGGCAACGTACGGCAAGCAACTTTTCCCGGGGGTGATGAAGATTTTGAGATACCTTGGGGCGTTGCCCCTGTTTGAGGGACCCACTGCCGGTTGCTTAGCGAATCAATAGTCACTCACAGAAACTGCAACTTTATCTGGAGGCAAACTCTTAGACCTGGATTGTATGTTGTGTATTTGGGATGGAACCCAAACTATAATGTTGCTGGATTGGAGGAGTCACTTGGTTCAATTAAACTCTTCTTAAATCTTGAAGACTATTTATTTACAGTTCAAAATATGGTTCATAAAAGAATATGTTACACAAACAATATATATAGTCGGTACAAGGTGTGGTACACGACAATGCTCAGTCGGTTCAAGGTGTGGAACACAACGAGACTTAGTCTGTTCAAGGTGTGGAACAAGACAAGTGTCTGTACAAGGTGTGGTACTAGACAATAGAGCGAAAGCCAGAGGACTTTCAAGCTCACTGAGTCAACTGCCGCTGAGTGACTGAATTTGACTGCCAGGGACGCCTATATTTATCACCCAAATTCCATGGGACACGTAGTGTAGCAAATGCAGACCCGGACAGCCAATACATTTTGAGAATTTCACAAATTAACTTGGACATTAACATTTGACCAATCACAAACATTTCGACATTCTGACGATAACCAATCAGAAGGGTTTTACAAATCTATTAGGTAATGAACACCTGCATATTTACTATTACATACTTACTGATCTTAATAACAACAAAACTGATATATATACATACTACAAAGTATGTATTCTATGGACAAACTGATTCTACGTTATATTCTACTTTTATATTCTATTTTTACATTATCACAAATCTATAAACTACAATAAAAACAAAGCAATTTTACATATGTATCTCGACATGTACATAATTTTACATGGTGGACTTCGAAAACTTTCCACTGTCTGTATCCAATCCATGAGAAGCATGAATTGGAACAACCAATCACTGACTAGCCAAAATTCCTAACTACGAGCTTTATTACTATTGGTCAATTTTAGCGCTGTGGCATGCACTACCTGCGCTATACAAAAAAGTTACCTCAGTGAGCTTGACATTAAAACATACTTTTATCCTTATTTCAAGACATTACTAAATATAATAAGATATAATGAAAACATGACAAATAAACTAAATTAACTATAGGTATGAACTAAAGCGATTACGCTTCCTACATACATTCGTTTGAGCGTCCTGCACATTCCTCCCGCCGTGCGACGCCCGCCGCTGACGTCGCAGTTGTAGATGGTGCAGGATCGCTGGTCTCGGTCGGCAGGACGACTATCTTCTTCACCGGACGTCGTAAGGTTCCTCCTTTCGTGGTCACGTCCACCGTTCGTACCACTCCATCTGGGCCGGGAAACGTAGCACAGATGCGTCCTCTGATCCACATGTTCCGTGGAAGGTTGCCGTCCGCGATGAGTATTAGGTCACCGACTTTGGGAATCGTGCCTTTGGTGTGCGGTTCTCTACGGTTCCGTAGCTCTGGGAGATATTCTTTCAGCCATCTGGCCCAGAATATATCGGCGAGTCTCTGAGATGCGCGCCAACTTGCTCGTAGATGCAGGTCACTGTCGTTGAATTCACCTGGTGCTGCGATACGACCCGGACCTCCCAAGATGAAATGATTGGGCGTCAGGGCTTCTGGATCTTCGGGGTTCACGGATACGTGGGTAAGTGGCCGGCTGTTCACTGTGTGTTCGGCTTCAATGAGTAACGTGTGAAGCACTTCTTCGCTCGGGAAACGCTCGTTCAAAGTGGCGGCAAGTGCTGTCTTCACAGATCTCACCATGCGTTCCCATGCGCCTCCCATAAAAGGAGCACCCGGTGGGATGAATCTCCAGTCGATCATCTTCTTTGAGGCTTCTTCCGCTGTAGCTGCGAAGATGGCAGTCCGTAGTTCCTTCTCAGCGCCGTGAAAATTAGTCCCATTATCGGACCACAACTGTGTTGGACATCCTCGGCGCGCTATCATACGACGCAGTGCCATGATCGCCGAATCTGTGTTGAGCGATGCCACAAGTTCCAGATGAATGGCTCGCGTCGTGAGACAGGTGAATAGGGCGACGTATCTCTTCTGATGACTTCGTCCCACTGTAATGGTCATTGGCCCAAAATAGTCCAATCCAGCGAAGGTGAATGGCCTCTGGTGGTGAGCTAGGCGACAGGAAGGGAGATTCCCTGTCATAGGCTGCGGTGGAGAGGCTGCCTTCATGCGACATCGTAAACACTTACTGATAATGTTCTTGGCTGTAGGTCGTAGGCGGAGCACCCAATGCTGCTGACGGCATTCGTTGACTGTCATCTCGGTGCTCGCATGATGCAGCTGGCGGTGGACATGTTCGATCCACAATCGTGTTGCACGGTGGTCTCCATCAAGGACCATTGGGTTCTTCAGATTCTCAGCGATGTCTGTCATGATGGCTATTCTGCTTTTCAGTCGAATCTCTCCATCTATGAGTTCTATGCTCAATGTGTGTAGGCGACTGCTTCGTGGTAAGGGTCTTTTGTTCTTCAGAGCTTCTATTTCTTCCTGGAAGGATTGTTCTTGTGAAGCTTGCAGGATCAGATTCTCGGCCTTACGAAGAAATTCAGTGGAGAGAGGTAAGTAAATGTTTGTGGTCTCTCGTCTCTCTGCCACTTTGACTGGCAATGTTCGTTTGTTCTTCCTCCAATCAGGATCGTTGCTGTCGTTCTTTTTAGTTCTTTTGTAGTTGATGTTTTGTCTTGATTGGCGACAGAGGTGCAGGAACTGCAGCATTCGTGCTGTAGATCGTAAGTATCTCTCCCAGCGTGAGAACCTACTGACGTCCGGTATTGCTTCACTGATTTGTACGTTCTTGTCAGTGAAGGCACAAGTTCTCTCTTCCCCTGTGATTATGACAGGGTTCTTCTCGTCGGCTGGCCACGTTTCTGGGGAACCGAGAAGGAATTCTGGGCCGTTGAACCAACGATGATCTTGCCCGTAGTTTTCTGGTACATCTCTTGTAGCGTCGTCTGCTGGGTTCAGTTTGGTCGGTAGCCAGCGCCATTCGTTGGTGGAGCTATGTTCCTCGATCGCTGCGATGCGATGAGCTACATACGGCTTGTAGGTTCGAGACCCGGTTCTGATCCATGACAGTGTAGTTCTGCTGTCGGTCCAGAACGTGGTTGACTCTGGCGTTTGCTCGTGCTCTTCTTTAACTGATGACGCCATACGTGCTCCGAGTACTGCTGCTTGCAGCTCTAATCGCGGAATCGACATCAGCTTCAGTGGCGCCACCTTGGCTTTGGCTGTGATTAGGCAGATGTAGACTCTTCCATCCTTGGTGACTGTTCGCCAGTACATGGTTGCTGCGTATGCAGATTCACTTGCGTCTGTGAACACGTGCAGCTGTAGGGATTCTGTGTCGCTGAAGCCTGGGTAAGTTCGTGGAATGGCCATGTGTTCCAACTTCCTGAGGTGGGTAAGCCATTTTCTCCAGCTGGCAGCCAGGTCACTGTCTAGGGTTTCGTCCCATGCTGTTCCACGACGCCAAACTTCTTGTAGTATTTGCTTGGCTCTGATGGTGACCGGTGAAACGAGTCCCAATGGGTCAAACAGGGACATAACTATTCTGAGAGCTTCTCTCTTTGTTGGCGTGTCGTTCTGTAAGACGTTCTGAGGTATGCGCGCCAGATTTAAATTGAATGTGAGGGAGTCTTCCGTTGGCTTCCATATTAGACCGAGAACTCGTTCTGTCTTGATGCTGTCGTCCAGCTTGATTGTGTCTTCAGTCTTGGCGACTTCCCCTAGCGCTTCTAGAAGGGTGCTCGAGTTAGATGACCATTTCTTGAGTTCAAAGTGCGCTTCTCTATGTATGTCACGCACAGCTTGCGAGACTCTCACGGCTTCCTCCAATGTGTCAAAACTATTCAGATAGTCATCCATGTAATGTTTTCTTTTGATAGCTTTGACTGCTTCTGGATGTTCCTGCTGGAATCTCTCGGCGTTCGTGTTTTTCACGTAGATTGCCGTCGCTGGTGAGCAAGAAGCTCCGAAGATTAGCGACTTCATGCGGTATTGTTCCGGCGGCTGGCCGTCTCTTCGGTCTCCTCGCCATAAGTATCGGAGAGCATCCCGGTCTTCGGGTCGTAGTTCTATTTGCAGGAACATTTCGGTGATGTCAGCGGTCACGGCGATTGAGTGCTGACGGAAGCGCATTATTACTCCTGGTAGCGATTGCAGTAGATCTGGGCCAGTGAGTAGTTGGTCGTTTAATGAGACTCCTCTAGTCTTGGCTGCTGCGTCGCAGACAATCCTAAGTTTGTCTGGTTTCATGGGGTTGAACACGGCAAAGTGAGGTAGGTACCATGTTCGATGTTCCAATGTCGAGTGTGGAGCTGGTTCGGCGTACCCTTTTGATACTAGTGCTTCCATTTGTTCAGTGTACTTCTTCTTTAGTTCAGGTTCTTTGTCTAGCTTCTTCTCTACGCTCATGAGTCTGTTCAGAGCGCTGTCATAGTTGTCTGGCATCTTGACGTTTTCATCTCGCCATAATAGTGCAGTTTGATATCTTCCTTCTGGAGTCCTGGTCGTATGTTTCTGAAGGATTCGGAGTGCTTTTTCTTCGGGATCGTTGATGGGCTTCTTCGGATTGACTTGTATGTTGTCTATCGTGATGTATTCTTTCACCAGTTCATGAAGTTCGTCGTCTGTGTTGGCGTATCTGATGAAGTTTACTCTGTGGCCAAGTGTTCGCGTGTGACTGCCATGCAGGACCCAACCCAATGGTGTTAGTGAGGCCACTGGTTGGTTCTTTTTCCCAGTTCTGACCTCCGTTGCGATGAGGAGATCCCAATTGTCTTGGCCAATCAGAAGTCTAGGTCTTGCATCTTCTGTTACTATCTCTCTGGCGATGTCATGAAGATGTTCACAGTCTCTGACTGCTTCTCCAGGGATCTTCTGTGCGGCCAACTCTAGCTGCTTGATTGTTCTCGCTCGTAGCTTGCGTTCGGACGTGTGAAGTCCTTTGATGACGAAGTTCACTCTTCGAGATGACACGTCGACTGTGGGTTCTCCGTCAAAGGATGCTATTCGAAGTGGTTCACTGGATCCTTCTGCTCCGATTTGATTGGCTAGGCTCTCATCGATCAGAGTTACGGTAGAGCCGTCGTCAAGGAGCGCGTAGGTATTGACAGCTCCCGCCGGTCCAGAAAAGTGCACTGGTATTATTTTGAGAAACGATACTCTCGGTGTCCACATTGAATGGACCTTCTCTTGTTCTTTTTTGGAGCTATCGGTTTCTTCTTTCTTCTTGGATGCTGCACCATTGGAGTGTAGCATCTTGTGATGTAAGTGCACACAGTTGCCTATCTCGCATCTCTTTGGTTTACAGCTGTGTTGCTTTGTTCGAAATCTGAGGCAGCGAAAACACAGGCGATGCTTCTTTGCGATGTCCCATCTTGCATCAGTAGTTGCCTTCTTGAATTGGTCGCATTCCACGATGCTGTGCCCTTGACGATCACATAAGCCACAATTTGGTTTGCTTGCTTCTTGTGTGGTATGTACCCGCTGCTGACGTCGCTGCATGTTCTGAGGCGTTGGTGTTGTTGCAGCGATGTTCTCAGGCAGTGCATACGGGCTGCACATCTCTGCTTCTATCTTGATGAATCGGGTAAACTTCAGCAGATCAGGTTCGGTTCTGGGTTGTTCTGCTGAAAACTGGTACCATTGCCTTTTCAAGGTCGGTGTGAGCTTTTCAACCATAGCCTTCGTGACTTCTGGATTGAAAAGATAATGCCCGCAGTTGAGTGCTCGCAGAGTACCAATGATGTTTTCTACTTTGGTAGCGAAGGTGCAGACTTCACGTGGAGATTCAGTGAGGCGAGGTAAGGTTCGTAGTCGCTCCATCTCGGCCATGGCTATTGAGTCTGGCCGACCGAAGCGTAGCTCGAGTGTCTTCATGACTTCGTACGGGTCAGCGTTCACTATTAACAGACCCTGTACAGCTTCTTTTGCTATTCCTCGAAGGCTTCTTCTGAGTCTTGACATATTTTCTATTGCTGACAATCGATGCGCTGTCTCACAATAGGCGGCGCGGAAAGTGAGCCAATCTTGATGAGCTCCATTGAAGCAGGGAAGTTCAGAATGCTTCATTGGCTGTTGGTACTGTGCGGTCTGCACAGCTTGCGTAATTGCAGCAGCAAGTTCTCTCATGTCCGTCCTTGTATCTGGGACGACTAGTGCTGTAGGTTGTTGCGCGACGTGGACTGATGGCGTAGACGGCGGCACCCAGGTTGCAGTGGCAGGTTTCGACGTGTAGCTGTGATGCGGCGCCGTAGTGTAGATCGGTTGCCATGATGTGTTCGGTGCCACGTGCGTAGAGTTCGATGGCCAGGGCGCGCCGGGTTCTATTGGCGCTGGCCTTGGTTGCGGTTGAGCAGGCACGTAGTTCGGTTGCCAGGATGCGGCGGTGATCACTGGCGGCGGGTTCAAGTGTGGCTGCGCAGGCGCGGGGTTCGTCTGCCAGGAGGCGGCGGCACTCACTGGCGGCGGGTTCGGGTGCAACTGTTCGGTCGCAAAGTTCTGTTGCCAGGAGGCGGCGGCACTCACTGGCGGCATGTTCGGGTGCGGCTGTTCAGTCACAAAGTTCGGCTGCCAGGAGGCGGCGGCACTCACTGGCGGCATGTTCGGGTGCGGCTGTTCAGTCGCAAAGTTCTGTTGCCAGGAGGCGGCGGCACTCACTGGCGGCATGTTCGGGTGCGGCTGTTCAGTCGCAAAGTTCGGCTGCCAGGAGTCAGCGGCACTCACTGGCGGCGGGTTCGGGTGCAACTGTTCAGTTGCAAGGTTCGGCTGCCAGAGGGCGGCAGCGACCACTGGCGGTGGGTTCGGTTGCGGGGGCCTGGTGCTGACTCCCGCCGGTAAAGTCGCCGGGATGTCCCAGGCTACGGCGGTCGTCACTGGAACTGCAGGATCGATCGACGACTTTACCTCAGATTGATAAGGTCTGTTGGAGATGGCGAGCAGCTGACTTGAATGGAGCCAATTAGTCACTCGATGATCATTTCCAGCTTCCGAGGCGACGGAGGATACGTCTTCATCAGTTGACTCAGCTTCGATTTCGGCTAGGCGCGCGGCCGCTAAATTGGCTAATCGTTGTGCCAGCTCTGCTTTGGCCCTGGCTACGCGGCGCGCTTTTGAAGTTTTATCACTCTTCTGTGACGTAGGTTTGCTGCGGCGACCACTTTCTTTGTTCTCAGTTGTGACGTCTTCTTGCGCGGCGTGTTTAACTGTAGACGCGGTGGCGGCTGGGGCTTCCAAAGTGTTGGCCGTTGTTCGCGTCGCTTCTGTAGCGCTTGTGTCAGTCGTAGCTTCTGTAGCGGTTTCCGTAGCAGTTTCCGTCTGTTCTGTAACTGTAGTCGACGCCTGGCCGCCTCGTTTTCCCGTAGACCTCGTGACTGGCATTGTAAATTCTTCTCAATAATGAATCTTCACAAATAATCTTCAATAAGTTCGCTGGAGTCTTTTCTATAGTGACTTTCCTCAGATCCGGCTCGAAGGACCAATATTTGGGATGGAACCCAAACTATAATGTTGCTGGATTGGAGGAGTCACTTGGTTCAATTAAACTCTTCTTAAATCTTGAAGACTATTTATTTACAGTTCAAAATATGGTTCATAAAAGAATATGTTACACAAACAATATATATAGTCGGTACAAGGTGTGGTACACGACAATGCTCAGTCGGTTCAAGGTGTGGAACACAACGAGACTTAGTCTGTTCAAGGTGTGGAACAAGACAAGTGTCTGTACAAGGTGTGGTACTAGACAATAGAGCGAAAGCCAGAGGACTTTCAAGCTCACTGAGTCAACTGCCGCTGAGTGACTGAATTTGACTGCCAGGGACGCCTATATTTATCACCCAAATTCCATGGGACACGTAGTGTAGCAAATGCAGACCCGGACAGCCACTACATTTTGAGAATTTCACAAATTAACTTGGACATTAACATTTGACCAATCACAAACATTTCGACATTCTGACGATAACCAATCAGAAGGGTTTTACAAATCTATTAGGTAATGAACACCTGCATATTTACTATTACATATTTACTGATCTTAATAACAACAAAACTGATATATATACATACTACAAAGTATGTATTCTATGGACAAACTGATTCTACGTTATATTCTACTTTTATATTCTATTTTTACATTATCACAAATCTATAAACTACAATAAAAACAAAGCAATTTTACATATGTATCTCGACATGTACATAATTTTACATGGTGGACTTCGAAAACTTTCCACTGTCTGTATCCAATCCATGAGAAGCATGAATTGGAACAACCAATCACTGACTAGCCAAAATTCCTAACTACGAGCTTTATTACTATTGGTCAATTTTAGCGCTGTGGCATGTGTGAGTGAGCTTGACATTAAAACATACTTTTATCCTTATTTCAAGACATTACTAAATATAATAAGATATAATGAAAACATGACAAATAAACTAAATTAACTATAGGTATGAACTAAAGCGATTACGCTTCCTACATACATTCGTTTGAGCGTCCTGCACATTCCTCCCGCCGTGCGACGCCCGCCGCTGACGTCGCAGTTGTAGATGGTGCAGGATCGCTGGTCTCGGTCGGCAGGACGACTATCTTCTTCACCGGACGTCGTAAGGTTCCTCCTTTCGTGGTCACGTCCACCGTTCGTACCACTCCATCTGGGCCGGGAAACGTAGCACAGATGCGTCCTCTGATCCACATGTTCCGTGGAAGGTTGCCGTCCGCGATGAGTATTAGGTCACCGACTTTGGGAATCGTGCCTTTGGTGTGCGGTTCTCTACGGTTCCGTAGCTCTGGGAGATATTCTTTCAGCCATCTGGCCCAGAATATATCGGCGAGTCTCTGAGATGCGCGCCAACTTGCTCGTAGATGCAGGTCACTGTCGTTGAATTCATCTGGTGCTGCGATACGACCCGGACCTCCCAAGATGAAATGATTGGGCGTCAGGGCTTCTGGATCTTCGGGGTTCACGGATACGTGGGTAAGTGGCCGGCTGTTCACTGTGTGTTCGGCTTCAATGAGTAACGTGTGAAGCACTTCTTCGCTCGGGAAACGCTCGTTCAAAGTGGCGGCAAGTGCTGTCTTCACAGATCTCACCATGCGTTCCCATGCGCCTCCCATAAAAGGAGCACCCGGTGGGATGAATCTCCAGTCGATCATCTTCTTTGAGGCTTCTTCCGCTGTAGCTGCGAAGATGGCAGTCCGTAGTTCCTTCTCAGCGCCGTGAAAATTAGTCCCATTATCGGACCACAACTGTGTTGGACATCCTCGGCGCGCTATCATACGACGCAGTGCCATGATCGCCGAATCTGTGTTGAGCGATGCCACAAGTTCCAGATGAATGGCTCGCGTCGTGAGACAGGTGAATAGGGCGACGTATCTCTTCTGATGACTTCGTCCCACTGTAATGGTCATTGGCCCAAAATAGTCCAATCCAGCGAAGGTGAATGGCCTCTGGTGGTGAGCTAGGCGACAGGAAGGGAGATTCCCTGTCATAGGCTGCGGTGGAGAGGCTGCCTTCATGCGACATCGTAAACACTTACTGATAATGTTCTTGGCTGTAGGTCGTAGGCGGAGCACCCAATGCTGCTGACGGCATTCGTTGACTGTCATCTAAATCGAAACAAAATCGAAACAAAATTGAAACTAAATCGAAACTAAATCGAAACTAAATCGAAACTAAATCGAAACAAAATCGAAACAAAATCGAAACAAAATCGAAACAAAATTGAAACTAAATTGAAACTAAATCGAAACTAAATCGAAACTAAATCGAAACAAAATCGAAACAAAATCGAAACACAATTGAAACTGAATTGAAACTAAATTGAAACTAAATCGAAACTAAATCGAAACTAAATCGAAACTAAATCGAAACTAAATCGAAACAAAATCGAAACAAAATCGAAACAAAATTGAAACTAAATCGAAACTAAATCGAAACTAAATCGAAACTAAATCGAAACTAAATCGAAACTAAATCGAAACAAAATCGAAACAAAATCGAAACAAAATTGAAACTAAATTGAAACTAAATTGAAACTAAATCGAAACTAAATCAAAACTAAATCGAATCGAATCGAAACAAAATCGAAACTAAATCGAATCTTCGAAACTATATCGAATCAAAATTGAAACAAAATCGAAACTAAATCGAAACAAAATCGAAACAAAATCGAAACAAAATCGAAACAAAATCGAATGTAAATCGAATCTAAATCGAAACTAAATTGAAACTAAATTGAAACTAAATCGAAACTAAATCGAAACAAAATCGAAACAAAATCGAAACAAAATTGAAACTAAATTGAAACTAAATCGAAACTAAATCGAAACTAAATCGAATCTAAATGGAAACAAAATCGAATCTAAATCGAAACTAAATTGAAACTAAATCGAAACTAAATTGAAACTAAATCGAATCGAAATCGAAACAAAATCGAAACAAAATCGAATCTTCGAAACTATATCGAACCAAAATTGAAACAAAATCGAAACTAAATCGAAACAAAATCGAAACTAAATCGAAACAAAATCGAAACTAAATCGAAACAAAATCGAAACTAAATCGAAACAAAATCGAAACAAAATCGAAACAAAATTGAAACTAAATTGAAACTAAATTGAAACTAAATCGAAACTAAATCAAAACTAAATCGAATCGAAATCGAAACAAAATCGAATCTTCGAAACTATTTCGAACCAAAATTGAAACATAATCGAAACTAAATCGAAACAATCGAAACTAAATCGAAACTAAATCGAAACAAAATCGAAACAAAATCGAAACAAAATCGAAACTAAATCGAAACTAAATCGAAACAAAATCGAAACAAAATCGAAACAAAATTGAAACTAAATTGAAACAAAATCGAAACTAAATCGAAACTAAATCGAATCTTCGAAACTATATCGAATCAAAATTGAAACAAAATCGAAACTAAATCGAAACAAAATCGAAACAAAATCGAAATTAAATCGAAACAAAATCGAAACTAAATTGAAACTAAATCGAAACTAAATTGAAACAAAATCGAAACTAAATTGAAACAAAATCGAAACTAAATCGAAACGAAATCGAAACAAAATCGAAACTAAATCGAAACTAAATCGAATCTAAATCGAAACAAAATCGAATCTAAATCGAAACTAAATTGAAACTAAATCGAAACTAAATTGAAACAAAATCGAAACTAAATTGAAACAAAATCGAAACTAAATCGAAACAAAATCGAAACAAAATCGAAACTAAATCGAATCTTCGAAACTATATCGAATCAAAATTGAAACAAAATCGAAACTAAATCGAAACAAAATCGAAACTAAATTGAAACAAAATCGAAACTAAATCGAAACAAAATCGAAACTAAATCGAAACAAAATCGAAACAAAATCGAAACAAAATTGAAACAAAATCGAAACTAAATCGAAACAAAATCAAAACAAAATCGAAACAAAATCGAAACAAAATCGAAACAAAATCGAAACAAAATCGAAACAAAATCGAAACAAAATCGAAACAAAATCGAAACTAAATCGAAACTAAATCGAATTTAAATCGAATCTAAATCGAAACTAAATTGAAACTAAATCGAAACTAAATCGAAACTAAATCGAAACAAAATCGAAACAAAATCGAAACAAAATTGAAACTGAATTGAAACTAAATTGAAACTAAATCGAAACTAAATCGAAACTAAATCGAAACAAAATCGAAACAAAATTGAAACTGAATTGAAACTAAATTGAAACTAAATCGAAACTAAATCGAAACTAAATCGAAACTAAATCGAAACAAAATCGAAACAAAATCGAAACAAAATTGAAACTAAATCGAAACTAAATCG
This sequence comes from Polia nebulosa, assembly GCA_951329385.1. Lineage (NCBI taxonomy): Eukaryota > Metazoa > Arthropoda > Insecta > Lepidoptera > Noctuidae > Polia > Polia nebulosa. Next base: position 10,571,004 of record OX589615.1, read on the forward strand.
AAACTAAATCGAAACTAAATCGAAACTAAATCGAAACAAAATCGAAACAAAATCGAAACAAAATTGAAACTAAATTGAAACTAAATTGAAACTAAATCGAAACTAAATCAAAACTAAATCGAATCGAAATCGAAACAAAATCGAAACTAAATCGAATCTTCGAAACTATATCGAATCAAAATTGAAACAAAATCGAAACTAAATCGAAACAAAATCGAAACAAAATCGAAACAAAATCGAAACAAAATCGAATGTAAATCGAATCTAAATCGAAACTAAATTGAAACAAAATTGAAACTAAATCGAAACTAAATCGAAACTAAATCGAATCTAAATCGAAACAAAATCGAATCTAAATCGAAACTAAATTGAAACTAAATCGAAACTAAATTGAAACTAAATTTTTGGTTTGTAGTTTTGGGGAGTTTTTGGCGGGATTTTCTCGTGTGAAGTTCAGTGGCTATTTTAATTATTCGTTTATTGATTCCTAGTGGATATTGTTATGTAAATATGGTGTAGTTTTGTGTCTTAAGTGTCTACTCAAATGGAAAATATGTGGAATCATTGAAACAGGCGCGATCTCAGTAAAATGAAGCTGAGAATTTTATTGTAGTATTGACTACCTTGGCGAAGTTTGCCGAGAAGGCCGATTCGACACATTTGTTGCCAAATACTGCAAAAAACATTAGAATATGTTACATCTGCATTCTAATGGAAAAAAATAATAATAATACACTACGTAAGACTAGGCAATATGGTCAAAAGACTATAGCCTTCCCTTCGGGGTAAATAAAAAAAAAAGAAATTGGAGTTTTGGTTGGAAAACGAACGAACTGAATTACCGAACGAACCAAAGAGAATATAATTTGAACGAACGAGGAACCACAAAAGAACCCGAACTCAACGAATATCTAGCAAGCGCGACTCAGGCATTTCGGAAAAAAGAAGCGTAATATCTCGGGTTAATCGGTGAATTTAGCAGACTCCGATCACTATTCTACACGTCTAAGTTCTTCATCATCAACTTCTGGCTTCTGGCCAATAGAAGAAGACCGTGTGTGGCTTGTGGAGACGAATCCTTAGAAACATAGCAAGAGGGAAAATACTTTTCTACTCGAAGAATAAAATACAGAAGCACATCTTGTCGAGTCTAGGACTGCGAAAATGGAGGTTAGTTTCGGATCAAAAATCTGTAACTTCATGAATTTTTACCATATCGTGATGAAATTTGGTACACTTATTAACGTATTTTAAATTTAAAAGTGGTATAAAATTTATGTAATTTCTCATGTAGGTATGCATACACGTATAATATACTAATAAAAAACACGACTCAAGCCCACCCCGTCACTTTTCAAGCACACTGATAAAAAAAAAGCGCTCAACTTCACAATAAGGGATCCCGAGTAGACTCTTCAATTTTTTGTTGTGCAAAGTACTTGTTATCTTGAGTAATTTCACGAAGTTTCAAGTTTAGGAAATAAATACTTTCGGAGATAAAAAATATCAAACTTTGATAAAATAACCTCAAATTTCGCACTATTTTATCACTTTTGACGTAACTTTGACAGGTAGGGTTGCTAATTTAGGGAGTTTTAATAATGCGTTTTGATTTTGCAAATTATAAGTTGACGCGTAGTTTGTTTTTTTTGTTTAAATTTGCTTTAGATTTAGTTATTTTATTTGAGTTTAATAATTTCTCAGTGATTTCTGTTTTTTTGGTGACCAACTACGAAAATTTTGATTTATTGACAATCTAAAGTTATTATTTTTTATTCTGATGGTATCTGCTACAGGTGAAACGAAACGCAAAATTTATTTGGCGCCGTTATATGATTTATTAGTGTCATGTTATTCAATGTCTGTACTCGCGTTTGAGAGCATTTGCCATCGCGCTTGAGAACATAGGATGCAAGAGCGAGCGAAGCGAGCTCGGGACTTAGGGCACCCCGACTCGGACAGGTTAGGTTAGAAGGGGATGGCGGGGTCAAGAGAGCGAGCGAAGCGAGCGAACAGACCCCGCCATCCCCTTCGTGGTTATTTTTTTATAAACCACTCAGTAGTAGGAGTCCCTCGAAGCGGGGCTCCGGCGACACGTGGCTCTATCGACATGCAAACCTAAAACATTATAATAAAATAAAAAATGCCTTTGCCCTTCGACGAATGACCTTGACCTTCGGCTTTTCGGGTGTTAATCTTGACCTTGAAGATGCCATTGATCGTATTATTGCTTGGAAATAGTCTAGAAATAGTCCGCGATTGACGCTAAATGAAAGTTCTTCCCAAAAACATAACCTCAAAATTAGATTTTTAAAAATTCATAAAAAAAAAACTATGCATTTCCTAAACTTTTCCCCCACGGGGTCCACCCCCCTCCCCCTCCCAAATATATACATATATATATACCCTTATTCTAAAGTCCTTCCGTTTTTTTTAATTATTTTTTAATTATTTAAATGATTAATTACCTACTTACAGCCTTCTTCATTTGTAAGTACTTATAAAATTTAGATATTTAATAATCAGATTGTTGTTTGGCGCCGACTCAAAATTAGTTTATATAAAATTTGATATTTTATGTAGGTAAATATGCTCATTACTCAACAAAACTTTAAAAGGTTTATTAATTTTTTGCTTTTTAGTTCTTTTTCGTCGGTTAATTTTTTTGTTAAAAAGTTTTTTATTTTATTCTTGTGGTATCTCCTAAAGGTGAAACGAAACGCAATTTTTTTGCAGCTATACAATGCAAAAAGATATATAATCTATGACCTATGTTTAGGTTACTTCATGGTTAAAATAGGTCGAAGATTGTCCATAACCGAATCGGGGCACCCCGACTGCTCGTAATCCTTTGGCTGCTACCCCTAGAGTGTATATAAAAACCGGAGGCGCGAATGGAGAGCAACCCCCGCCCGCTGTAACATAGAATAGGCACTCGTGCGAACCGTAGCGGCTGAGGCTGGTCACCGGAGGCGACCAGCAAGCCAAAGCTGCGGAGGTGAGCGTGGGTGCCTATCCTTTGTTACGCAAGGGCGAAGGGGTTGTACTTCCCGCAGCGCCGGAGACGTTGCAGAAGCAACTTTTGTGATTTAAACAAGTTTTAGTGAAATTTGTACCCAAAAAGTTAACAAAACATAACCTCAAAATGAGATTTTTAAAAATTCATAAAAAAAAAACTATGCATTTCCTAAACTTTCGGCCCGCGGTGGGGGGTCTACCCACCTCCCCTCTCCTCCCCCGACCCTCAAATATATATATATTTACTATCCCTGTTGTAAAGTCCTTCCGGTACCTACCCGTCAGGCACCACGGGTGGTCCCCGCCTTGACATTTTATGTATTAACTTTTTTAAAATACCCTTAATGCATATTTTTGGTAAAAATCTATGGTAACTATAGACTATATCATGCCCCTAGTGATTGAACCTTGCCTTATAGTATTAATAGAGGTTTATAACGCGCGAGTCGACTTGTACAATTTTGTACATGCGGTGCCTGAGGGTAGCGGCGTCGACATGTACAATTTTGTACGTGTCGGTGCCCAACAGGTAGACGAATCAATTGACGTAAGAATTATCAAAATCGGCCCAGGCCTTTGGTCTCTATAGTGCCACAAAGGAACAAACATACATATATACATACATAGGCTGATAAACACATTAGCCTGTATTTTTTTTTTGTGTGGTTATTCATCCAATGACATCTTGCCCTCTGGGTGGAGCAGGAGGGCAAAACCCAACCCATGTTCCTTTCCTTGCCTGAGTGCCCAGGGGAGCGGTAACTCTGTTACGAATTTATCTGCCACCCCTAGGCATAAACACATTGTAAAAAGAAAAAGAACTAAATAAGTTAAAACTGAGGTTAAAACAACACAGTAACTTTAAAAATTAAAATAAAATCTTTTTAAAATGATTACAGTCCTAAGTAAGATAAGCCGACGAAGCTCCGCTGCGGAGCTCCTATTTCTGTACGCATCGTTCAAAGGAACTGAACACAGATGATGTTTCCTCCATGGTTTACTCTCTTAGGCAAGCCCACCACTATCTTTGAGTCTTAAACCTCGTATTAATGAATACGAGGCTTTAGGCTCAAGGATAGCGGTGGTGGTGGTGTGCAACATTTGTTTATAAAAAAAACTTTTTTATAAGAAAAAAACTTTTTTATAAAAAAAAAACCAACTTCCAAAAAAGAAAATACCGTATTGCCGTGCTCCCCACTCTTAGTTTACTAACAAAAGTTTACAGGTGTGGACATTGTTGCGGCGTTTATAACCATGGAAGTAGTGTGGTCCAACAACCAAGTTTCGATACTCATAGGGCTTTATCAACATTGTAATATACTTTGGGATACCTCAAATAAAGATTATTAAGAAAAAAAAAAACCAAAAAAAAATTATGCTTGGTCTAACATTAAACTTTTGTTTCTTGCATAGATAACTAACATTACGATTAAGAAAGGCAACATAATATACTCGTAGCAATATAAATAAGCACAAAAGTTAAACATATAGGTACGACTGCAGCCGGACCATAAAATACGCATATACATATAATTATGTAGGTGTCTTACAATACCTTAAATTACGTAATTGTATCATTTTAATAAATAGTACAAATCGGTAATAATACCTGGCTGATTATCGCACTACATACAAGAAATAATATTACATTTTGGTAGAAGCACCGACCAACCTTACCATCGGTAAAATGAAACATAATTTCAAACGGAAGACAACGCGCGCGCGAGTCATTCATGTACCAACTAATTAGTCGTTAGAGCGAGAACGTGATAATATTACATGCACGCGCGCTACGCTTTGAAATTTGATCCAGATGATGAATTGATGATTCCTTCATAATGATCAATATGGCTTTACAAAAGGTCGATGGACTACAGATGCGGGTTTTGCTCTCTTAAAACACATATTCAACGCATGGGAGAACTCGCAAAATGCAATCGGAGTTTTCTGTGATCTCTCTAAAGCTTTTGATTGCGTACACTATGACTCGCTTTTGCGTAAGCTGCATCATTATGGTCTCCAAAACGAAGCTCTAAATGTAATTGATTGATATTTATGTAATAGGTTCCAATATGTAGATATCAATGGTGTAAAGTCTTCCGGGCTACCAGTTCATTTAGGTGTGCCTCAAGGCTCGATATTGGGACCATTCTTGTTTTTGGTGTATATTAATGATTTACCACATTTTTTAATGGGTATCTGACGTAGTACTGTTTGCAGATGATACCTCTCTTATCTTTAAAGTAGATAGGAATAGACAAGATTTTGAAAACGTAGATAGCGCTCTCTCAATGGTTACGGATTGGTTTACGACAAATAACTTAGTTCTTAATGCTAAGAAAACTAAATGTATAAACTTTGCCTTACCTAATGTTATAAATCTAGGACCTAATGTCATCTTAAATAAAGAAGTGCTTGAAACTCGGCAGTTTTTTGGGTATAACTGTTGATTCTAAACTTCAATGGGGCGCACATATATCAAGCCTATTGGGAAGGCTCAGCTCTGCCGCCTACGCCGTCAGAAAAGTTAGACAATATACTGACGTTGACACAGCATGGTTAGTCTATTTTAGTTATTTCCATAGCGTTATATCTTACGGTATTCTTTTGTGGGGTAAAGCTGCGGACATATAAAATATATTTGTTTTACAAAAAAATGTGCTGTACGAGCAATATACAGGTTAGGGTCAAGTTTCTTTAAGAGAAATTTTCAAAGAGATTGGAATTCTCATGGTGGCCCTATCTCAATTCATATTTGCAAACATATTATACTTTAGACAAAATATACATTTATACAAAAATACCAGTGATATCCACAATTTTAACACCAGAAATAAGTATAAACTTCAAGTTCCTTCCCACCGTGTTCGTAAGGTTCATGGTTCGTTTGAGGGTCTCGTTATTGAATTTTACAATAAGCTAAGGTAAGGTAAGGTAAGGTTCGAAGGCATACTATTCCATCAACAACTATTTAGAAGATAATAATAGTTGGTCGCAAGACAAGGTTACATTATGTTCTTTCTCCATATTTAGCTTATGGTTATGACAGATTATATGAGTTCATATAATAATTGTTTACTAATTCTAGTGTGATGGCCCTAGTTCATCACTTGTGGTTTCGAATCACAGCCCTTTCTTAGATTCTATCTTTGCACGTGTAAGCAGGCACACCAGTTATGTATGGAGGCTTATTTAATTTGGCTTAGTGTTTTTGCTTGAGTTCGTTTTTAATGGCATAATTGAGTGTGCTAGCTAACAAGTGGCGGATTATTTAATTTTATGATTATATTTTAGACAATATATCTTTATTTTTCTTTTTTACATACGTTACATACACATATGTTAAGATTGTTGCATATAATTATATAGATTCAAGTTCTTCAAACTTAACATACAGATGTGTTGCTGGAGAGTTTATTGGACTTCTTCTTCACAGCTAAAACACCAGGAAGTGGTGACGAACGGGCGTTTTTGGAGGACTGTCGTTATGTAGAACTTTGTTGTTCAAAAAGTGCTGGCTCTCAGCCTAGTTTGAATAAATTACTTTTGATTTTGGTGGCCGGCAGATCATTCGATCGAATGCTAGAGTGAGGACGATTAAAGAGAGACTCACAAATTACCAGGAGACCAAAAACAAGAGAAGTTTTTGGAGAGCTGAAATCATGATTATATTAAATCATTATTATCACTCCTCCACTCCAAACTACCAGGAGATTACGCAAAAGTATAGATTCTCAAACTATTAGTCGAATTTATAAATACAGTTTTAACGTGGGCGAAGCCGCGGGCGTAAGTTAGTAACAAATAATAATGAATTGAATCTCAATGTAAAAAATATATTGTTTTAGGTTGTATTAGCTCAACTCAGTTTTAAAAAAGTCAATAAAATGCTTCATATTTTGCAATAAATTGCAAGCATTGTGTCGTCTCTTTCTTTTCTATGCAATCCGAGAGTGACCGCGCTTTAGGTTATGTCACGCCCTTAAGGTGAAAGCTGCCCGGGGGTTGAGGATAAATTCGAAACAGAGTTACCTCGCCCCCGGGCACTAAGGGAAGGAAGGAACAGGGGTGGGTTTTAGTCAGTAAGAGTCTGACACGCCCAAGTCATAGGATGATTTCCCAACCCACAAAAAAAAAAGTGAAAGCTCCTGGGTAGACCGCGAAATTCAAATTTTCTTACGTTTTTTCAATTTGCAGGTCAGTGAGAGTAATAAATTTCGCGGGTTACCCTGGCGCTTCCCCCTTAAGGCGCATTTATACGACTTCTAATGGTTTTTAATTGAACATCACGTTTATACGACTTGTCATATTTCTTTGAAAAAAATATATGTTGCTCTACACAATTTTCGTCGTAATTTGATCAGTGAATATAAACTATATTTTAGAAACATAGTGTAAATAATTTTTAAAGTTATGTCTAAACGAGTATAAAAATTACAAATTAACGCGTATAAAAATTTAAGAATCACGCAAAAACTATAAAGCGTATTTTTATGAAACCTTCACCATTTTAAAGATCATTTAATTATTTATATTTTAGTATACGTGTTTTACTATAATACTTGGTGTTTTATGTATAATAAATTAATAAGGGTCGATTTATACTAGCGCAGAGTCGAAGCGCATCGAAGCGTCAAATTTTTTACAACTAAAGCGAAGCCGCACGAATGCGCGCGTATTCGCACTCCCACGTGTAGTAATGGGCATCAACAGCAGAGCTATTGAATCACTTGCCAGTTGACTCTCGTAGCTGTAACGTGTGTAAAATGGTTGACATTGATTTTGCCATGATATTACTTATATCTGAAGTTGAAGAAGAAGAAAACGAAGAAAGAAGAAAAAGAAAGCGGAATTATAGTGTTCACAACTTGTGGAAGAAAAGATGTATTTGTGGTGAATTTACTACTTTTTGCGTTGATTTATATCGATTAGGTACCCGAGTTTTTTTTACGACTATTATAAAATGGACTACGATCAATTTACAAACTTAGTCAATATTTTGAGACCACACATTGAGAACCAAGAAACAAATTGAAGCCGTTGAAGAGCGAATATCAGTCTGCTTAAGGTGAGTTTTATGCTTTCTTACGATTGTAGCACTTTATTAACTTACACGCAAGGTGTTAAACACTTCTTGGTTGTTCAACATAAATATCAATATTTTCATGCCTTAGATAGAATAGCATAATTAAACAAGCTTGTATTTCAAGACTCTTTATTTAAAAATTTGAAATAATTATTCACCATGTGAAATCACAGTTATTAAGGTCATTAATCATTATTATCAGTCATTATAAGTAAATTATTCGAAATCGTCAAACTTCGATTGCCGCTGTTGCTGTGTTCTCGAAATAGGTTGTGGTATGTAAGGCGATGGTGGAGCAGATGATGTTGTGTTGGATATAGTGCCGTAATTTGTATGGTTGGGTGGCGTGGTTGAAGTAGGTGGTGGACAATAAGTAGTGGATGGGATGTAAGTTGAAGTTGATGGTGAGGAATAAATTTGCTGTGTAGTATCGCTACTTTACTCGGAGGCAAGTTTTACTTCTGCGTCAGTAACCAGGCCAAGTATTGCCCGTTTTAATTCAGCTTGAATTCGTATAGGCATCTTTTTTACTGGTTTACTCATAGATAGAAAAAACGCATGTAATGGATCTTCTTCCTTTCCTTTGGCCTCGACATATTGTCTGAATAATTTCTGCGATAGAGGTAGTGTTTTATTTCTGGTAGTATGATTTAATATAGATATAATGCCGAATCAGAGCGTGAACTTTCCCCGACGTCAGGTGTTTGTGACTCTATAATTGAGATGTCTTCAGTGTCCACGTCTAAACTATTATCAGAAAAATCAAGGTTTGATGTCTGTGATCTGTCCTGAAGGTGGCTTTAAAAATTCTAACTCCTTCTCAAATTTAATTGGTTTTTCAGTTTTTCGCGCAGAACCGCTTTTATATTGTCTCAATCTAAGAGCCTTTTTGTAACAGTCACGAAGTTTCTTCCATTGTTTGTGACATTCGGCCACTAGAAAAAAAAAACAGCTTCATTAATTTGTTACAGATTTCTAACTACTGCTATCAGTTTCAAAGCACTGGCTCATACTTTTGGAATGGGCTATGCTACAGTTTGGAAGATTGTACACGAAATTTGTGCCGCAATTTGGAAATATTTATGACCCATTGTTATGCCAAAACCAACGACAGAGTCATGGGTTAAAAGAGAGGAAGATTTTAGAAGATTATGGAATTACCCTAATTGTATAGGAGCGATTGACGGCAAACATGTGAATATAAGGGTATCCTGCAACAGCGGAAGTCTCTACTACAATTATAAAAAGTTTTTCAGCACTGTCTTGTTAGCTATTACTGACGCTAAATATAAATTCATTGTAGTAGATGTTGGTGCATTTGGGCGTAACAACGATAGCGGCATATTAAGCAGTTCCAAATTTGGACAACTATTACAAAATAATATGCTTGGTATACCACCTAATAAATGCTTGCCAGGTACGACAATACCAGTTCCTCATGTTTTTGTTGGGGACGAAGCATTCCCTCTGTGTGAACACATTATGAGACCTTATCCTGGAAGTCAGGTATTAAACGATAGCGAGAAGAAAATCTTTAATTATCGTTTAAGTCGAGCAAGGCGTCTAGTGGAAAGTTCATTCGGCATATTACAACAGAAATTTGAAGTTTTTCAAAAACGTATAAGAATGCAACCAAAGTTTTTAGATACGCTGATTCTTGCATGCACGTGCCTGCATAATTACACTTTGGAAGATTTTGGGTCTGAAGACGTTGCCCTGTCTAATAACAACATTTTACAAAATTATTCATTTTGTAACAATTAAAAAAAATAGTTAAAGAATTTGATGGTTCGGGGTTTGTGGCGCCATCTGGCCGAGAACTTATGTAGTGCTGCGAATGTCGAATCAATAAGTGCCACGTAGAGACACCAGATGGCGGTTGACCGACTTATTTGAAATCTTGAATAATTATGGAAATTGTGTTATAAAATATATTAAAATAAACACAACAGTTCCTACTATATTGATACTATGTATTAAATGTAATTCGGAAATAAATAATGCCTAATTAAATTTATATGTTAAACTGTGAAATGGAATGTTTGACATTTGAGTGGTAATGGAACGCAATTCTTGAAATATGGACGGTCACTTTTTTTTGGCTCTGGTACGTAGATGTGTCATAACCTCTGTGAGTTGGAAAGAACCGAGAAAGTATTTAACTGATGTCTCGAAAGGTAGCTGGAACCAGAGTTAAGTTCAAATGCATTAAGCATTCGGATGTAGGACGCTGTGAGTATCTTTTTTGGATTTTTTCTGTGCTGATGCTAAGTCTTAAGCGCGTGGCATTCAGGAGTCTGATCAAATCTTTCTATTTGTTGGCAGGGTTCCTACGTTAGATTTACTTTAAGGATAAAAATATAAAAATGGTCGAATCATAGTCACGTCATATTTAGGAAGAATTATGCAGTTTTGACAATAGCGAAGGGTTCTGAACATAAGCACCCACGTGTCCAGAAATGCCCAAGATTAGATGACCACGGCGTAGATGCCGTTTGAGGACCTCTGAACTGGACCCATAATCTTCGAAAGATGTGGTAAAAGTGTTTCGACATAAATTGTAAGTTGAACATACAATTTTCTGAGAACGGAGTGCTATATAGTGTGTTGAAGTGATATAAATAAACGTGATATATGTGAAGACCAAATCTAAGGACTCTTATTTACTGCATGCATACCTCATGTACAAAACCCGAAGATAGGTAACAGGGTCTCAGGCCAAAAGTATCTCTGACGCTAGCCGGTGGAAGAAATATTTTCTTTACAATTTGACAGCCAAGACATGGACATAACCGGTAATCAAAACGTGGACGCGATGAATATCAGAGAGAACTTCAAAACTTATTTCATTTCTGAACATGGGGCAGTACCATGGCAAAATGAAATGATAACACGATGTTAAGCAAGAGATAATTGTCAAAAAGTTTTTTTTGGCGCCACCCCGCGCCGCACCACAACGGCAACATCGCACGACAGCGAAAATATTGCGTAGTAATAAATACTTGCTTTACTTACCAGTTAATTTCATTTCCCCGCTAACTTTTTCCCAAGCATTATTTTTGGAACGTTTGTCACTATAATTTTTAGCTTTTGGATTAAATATGCATTCATATTTTTGCACCAGGTAAATTAATTTTTCGTCCGAGTCCATTGTGATTAACACCGACGCAGGCCAATTTCCGACTGATGACGCGTTGGTTCGCTAGTGGGCGCGTGGATACACGAGAATGCGCGCGCACGCGCGCGCACCAATCAGTGTCGTTCGCGCGCAGACGCGCGAATTCCGACGAATGCGCGCGTCTTTTTAAAATCTCCGAAGTAATGTGTGCGTTACGCTGTGGAGTTAAGGTTGAATTTGTTATGTTCAGTTTTGAATAGACGCTTCGATGCGCTTCGACTCTGCGCTAGTATAAATCGACCCTAATGCGTCTAACTTCGGACAGCGTTCCTTGATGGGCGAGTCCTATTACTCCTGGGTTAACTATTGGGTTGGACGTAAGACGCGGTAACGCGTCGCTCAGCACAGAATACACAAGCTAACCAACTCAAGGTCATTGGCAGTTAATAGCGCCTTTAGCTAGGTCGCGAGAGTGTTCAAAGACTCTCCGCGCACCTAGCACAGGCACCTGAAGGACCACGGGTGGGTTTAAGTCAGTAAAAGTCTCGCCTTCCCGCTCCACCCAGTGCGGGAGAAGTTAATTGATTTCCCACCCTAAAAACTGCAAAGTAGCCGCTATTTCTATGGTATCATATTATCACATTCAAATTTTAAAATTTCCTCTCAATGTCATTTTGTCATTCCTCAGGATGAACCGAAAGAAATCATCGCAAAAGTGTACATTGAGCAAGAGTATGAAGAGTTAAAGCATAAGTATGGAGACCTAGACCTGAGTCCTCTGTCGAGGTTCCACCAACGGACCGCGCTGGCCGTGGGAGTGAGCGAGCAGACGGTAGTCGAGATCTTGAAGGAGGAAGCGAGTCGGAGTGATGAGATGCGAGAGAAACAGGAGCAAAGCAGGCGCAAGAGACTGAGGGACCCGGATAGGTATGTGTTAACTGTAATGTATGTACGATTGCCTCCTTGGTGGTTGCATGCGCTACTGTAGAACATGATGTACCGGGTTTGAGGCCCGGTCATTGGGTTATTTAACCGACTTCGAAAAAGGAGGAGGTTCTATGTTCGACTGTATGTATGTATGTCCACCGATTTTACTGTTAATTGAGGACCGATTTTCAAAATTATTTTTTTATCCGAAAGAATTTACTCCCGAGGAGGTCCCATATAAATTTTATCGAAATTGCATCAGCGCTTTTTGAAAAACTGAACAAAAACGAAAAATACGTATACCTAGATGACGTTTTGGTGTTCTCCAATTACGAGTATGTTTAAATTTCACGTTCCATGTTATTGGGGTTTTTAGTTCTGGGATATAACGACTAAAAAGTGAAAAATAAAAAATTAAAACAAAAAAACAACCGACTTCCAAAAAAAAAAACTTTAATTTCGGAAGTCGGTGTCAAAAAACGAAGAAATAAAATTTATTTTTTAATTTTTAGTGTATTTTTTTTGGAAGTCTGTTGTTTTTTTTTCTTAGCTAAAGCTTCTCAGTAGCAGTCCGGAGACTGGATTAGTGCCAGTTTGAATCTGTTGGTCCCGAGTGTCATTCCTAAATTTTTGACAGTCTTTAGGGGTATTAAGCGAAACTGAAGTGGGACTGGGCGAGTCACACCTACACCTGAATGAAAGCAGATGGGTCAGGATCGTCACACAGTGGGTGCCTGAAGGCGGGCGTCGTCTCCGAGGCAGGCCTAGGACGCGCTGGCGTGACGATCAGTCCTGACCTATTGGCCGGAGAGAACAGGACAAAAAGAGAGCTGGAAAGATATGGGGGAGGCCTTAAACGTTGCACCTCACTAGGAACTACTCCTGTATCGTGGGTGCGTTCACAAACATTGAAACTCACATAATATACAAGACACCCAGATCCGGAACAACTATCTTTAGCCCATACAAATATTTGTGCGGGGATCGAACCCGCGACACGCAGCGTAGCAGCCGAACGCTCATCCTCTGCTCCAACCGTGGCGTCAAAAAGGCCTAGACTTTACCCAGCAGTGGGATAGCGTGAGCAGGGTAGTCAGAAGCCCTAAAAATTGACATCCAGGCTTACCAAGGGGTGCGCGGGCTTGCGGACGGCGAATAATGGGTCGCTCGCCGTCCGATAAGGATCAAGCACGAAAGTCGACGGCGCGTAGTGTTCCACGTAGATCCTAACGTATCGTAGAACCTCAAGAAACAATTGAATTTCTTCAAATATGTACACACTGCAAAAGAGATAAGTAACCGGGACGCACATTACAAAACTGTATCGCTACTGTTAATTAAAACGATTCATTACGTACTGCTAACAAAGACAGCCACGCACGCATCGCATTCGTAGAGTGAGTGCGCTAAGGTCTAAGATAGTATAGCATGATTTTTTTTCAACATTGTCTGGAGATGATGCCTCAATCGGCCGACCTGAATTATAAGGTTGATTGTCGTCATCAGTAAAACTAATTCGTAATGGAAATGTCAATATTATGTATTGTATGTATTTGTTTCAGTTCAAGTGAAGAAGACAATGTTGACAATAATGACGTAAGTGAAGATGATGAAGAACAACCCAGCACCACTGATGAGTAAGTACCATTTGTTTTTAAACCACAAAACAAAAGTTTGATTTCGCCCGCGTGAGAGGAAAAATATCATATTGGAAAATACTATGGGGATAGCAAAAGTATCCTGTCCTAAGGGGGCGTCTATTAATTACGTGAGGTGTTTAATAGGGGAGGGGGTAGAGCCGAATCTCACACAATCTGACGTGGGGGACAGGACTTGATAGGAAGGGCTCCTCCACAATCACGTAATTTTTTTTTCCACAGTTAAACCCAGTTTAAAACAGGGTAAAATTTAGTGAAACTTAACTAGTCCTAAATAAAAATTTTAAATAAATCCGACGCAATTAAGCATGTATATCACTAACATATTGACAAAAAAAATGCATTTTTAATAATATTACGGGTGCGGGACTCGACCCCCTGAGTCTCACGAGTTCACGACATCTCATTGGGAGGAGGGGGTTTCAATTAATTGGTAAAATCGCCTCACGTGATTAATGGACACCCCCCTATACCTTGCCACACATTTGTATGGACAACGTACCCAGTGATGTATCAAGTTGGCATATTACGAGTATAGGCCATTTGAAATTGCACCACACCACCACCTTCGCCCTGTGTGCCCTCGCCGCACACTGTGAAATAAACTGTGTCTATCGTCACTTTATTCAAAATTTGAACATGCAACATAACGATACAATATTTTTAAACGATAGCTAGATAAGGCAGCTGTATGATTTGATAATAATTTGCTGGTATGTGTCGATATTTTTTATACTTTAACGTCGAGAAATTGGCACTTGTGATGTGGATTTTGTAAACGACGTTTATTCGCCTTATAAAGTAATTGATTGAAAGAGTTTCGCAAGTGAAATTTTAAATAAACATACAGAAACGCAGTGTTTTAGTTATCTTAAAATTTGGACATGTATTAATTATTACATGTGTTTTTCTTTTGTTTGTTATTGATTTTTTCATATGTTAAGGGATAAGAATGACGGGCGGGCGTTTTTTGGGGGACTGTCTTTATGTAGAACTTTGACGTTCAAAAAGTGCTGGTTCTCAGCCTAGTTTGAATAAATTACTTTAGATTTAGAAAATGTATCCGCGTGTATCCGAGCTGAAACATTTTTTTCTTCTTCCCTGACTCGTGCTTTATAGGAATCAGTTGTATACCCTTGCTCCTATTTGCTCATGACATAAACAAATTTTTTTTTTTCGTTTGGCGGACGAAAATTCAGAAACGTGCTATTTTTTAAGTTTGGCGGAGTTAATGCAAAAAGGACCGAAATTAACGCATTTTAGACTTTATATTTAGGGAAAGTAATATATTAGATAAAAGTTGCGATTATAGGGAGCTCAAGGTGTATATCAGCAGCCTTAGTGCAAATTTTTGAGGCATGCAGTAGATATTTGCCAAGACTTCTTGCTGATAACGAGGAATGGTTAAAAGGTGAGGTAGCGTTACCGCTTCATTTCGTTGCTATTTTGTCTTCTACAAGGTCAGCAATGTTACCTGAAAGAAGAGCTAGCCGAAGCGGCCGACCTAATAAGCCATTCGGTGATTGCACTGACATGGTAAAAAAAGGAAATTCCAATATTGTCCAGCTCGAATAGACGTCTTGGTCCCCAGAAAAAGCACGCTCTTCCTCAGGAAACAATAATACTGCTAAAGACTCCAGAAATTACCAGACTCGAACTCGGATGAAAGAAGATCTCAGCTACTCGGTGGAAGAAGAAAATATGAATGACTGATTCAAATATTGAGATAGGTGATGATGATATATCTAGGAACTATAAAAAAAACTTTTTCAAATAATTGTGTAATATACAATCAATTAATATGATTATATTTTTTATGTTGCGTATTAACGGTAGAAAATAAAACCTAACTACTATTTTTTTTTTTATTAAAAAAAACCAATTAAAGTTTTTTTTACAAGTTCTTAGCCGACACCCTTAAGTATGTTCAAAAAAATATTCAGTTTAATCCGTCTGGCCCCTGTCTGCTAATGAGGGGCTTGAGGAGTATTAACTATACTACGAGATAAAAATAATAATATGAGGTATTGAATAAAGTGACGCTAGATACGAGATATTTTACAGTGTGCGAGATATTTTACAGTCTTCTATCTTAGACTTTTCTATTTATCTTTTTTAATTTGTATTTATTTTCACATTCAACATTTTTTTCAGATTTCTCCCATCATCAATGTGTCGTCCTCGCCAGAGTCTGCTGAATGAAGAAAACCATCAGCTCTTTTATGGTAAGTACTACTGTTTTAGCTTGGGGCATAAATCTAGTTCCCACCAGATGTTTTACCTACCTATTATTACACAGGAAGCGAACCAGACTCTGGCGAGAGCGACGAAGACGACGACGGTGTGGTTTGTAACTTCATCCCAAGGTCCCAGAGGACCTTTTGGGACACCCCACTGGACGATGATGATGCCGACGACCAGCCTGCAGCCGACGCTGCTGCTACTGCTCCTGTTCCCCCAAGCGCGACGGACCAGCCTTGGGGTCTGTATAAGTTTGATTGGAAACCGTTTCCGAATGTTCCGATTCTACCTGAATCGAGACGGGAAATGTTTTCGGACAACGATGTTGGCCCGACAGCTCCATGTGTCGACCCATATGAGATTTTCATTAGCATATGGGATCGGCAATTTATGGAGTACATTGCCTCGGAGACAAATAGGTACGCTCAGCAGTTGAAATCCCGTATGCTCGATGCCAACACCCTCTGTCGCAATAGCTACATGCGCAAGTGGCGTGACACCACTGCCGATGAGTTATACGTCTACTTCGCTGTAGTGATTGCGATGGGGGTTGTGGTCAAGTCGCGCATCGAGGAGTACTGGAATGCTACTGCTGACTTATTCTATACACCCTACTTTAGCGCACACATGTCTGGGCATCGTTTCAGCATTCTTAGCAAGTGTTTACATTTTGTAAACAACCAAGACATGTGTGAGCTAAATCTGACAGCCTCCGAGGCTAAACTTTTTAAGGTGCAGCCATTGTTGTCACATCTGAACAACAAATTTCAGTCGCTATATCGTCTGGGGCAAAACATTGCCTTGGACGAAAGTCTTCTGCAGTGGAAAGGTTGGTTGGACATCGGCCAATTGATTTCCAATGAAGCTAATGCGTTGGGGATCAAGACTTACGAGATTTGTGAATCTCAAACCGGCTACCTATGGCGGTTTGAGGTTCACGCTATCGGTAAGTCACAAAGGTCTCCACCGCAGCAGTTTGAAGACCCATTGGAAGCATCCACGCCGGCAATTGTCCTAAGGCTTACACAAGGTCTTGAGGGCAAGGGTCACACGTTGTGGATGGATAATTTCTACAATTCGCCATGCCTCGCTCGACGCCTGAAATGTTTGGGGTTTGACTGTGTAGGAACCCTGCGGACCGATCGTAAGTTTGTTCCGCAGGCCCTGCACAGTCTGACCGAGGGGAACATGACCAAAGGTCAGATTACTGGTCTCACCTCGGGAGACGTCGATGTCATGGTATGGAGGAGAGATAACAATAGGGTCGCTATGATCTCGACATACCATGGTAACGGCGTTTCTCGAGCCCGGAATTTGTCCAACAAACCCATCTTGATAAATGACTACAATATCGTGATGGGTGGGGTGGACAAAAAAGATCAGCTGTTGGCCATGTTCCCTATCGAGTGGAAACGAACAAAGGTCTGGTACAAAAAACTATGCCGGAGACTTTTGAACGTCTCCGTTCTAAATTCTTACGTCATCCATCAACAATCATTTTCGTCTTTTTCTGCTTCTACTTCTTCTCCTTTAAGCCATCTTGACTTCCGTATCTCTCTTGTTAAATCTCTTGTTTCAAAACAT
Organism: Polia nebulosa; assembly: GCA_951329385.1. Classification (NCBI taxonomy): domain Eukaryota; kingdom Metazoa; phylum Arthropoda; class Insecta; order Lepidoptera; family Noctuidae; genus Polia; species Polia nebulosa. The sequence continues at coordinate 10,588,636 of OX589615.1, forward strand.
CACTCCTCTCCCCCCACTTTCCAGCCTGCAACCACACTGAGTATGCACCAGAATACACACTACGACGTGCGCTCCCACCACTTGGCTGAGTATCCATTTTCGAAGCGCCAACTTCAGCGGCGGAAGTGCGTTAACTTAGCTTGCTGTAAACTCGTGCATACATACTGTGTTGGTTGCAGCAAAACTATGTGTATGACCCCCTGTTTCCTTGCCCTTCATCAATAATTTATGTGTGTAAAATATATTTATTTCTTTGTATGTATCTATATATTGTATTTATATTTTTGGATTGGACCTTTGTTCGTTTCATTGGCGAATTGTAGGAGGTTCATCTTTTAGCGTGATGTGCGTTGAACATTTTTTTTTATTTCTTAAACCAGATTAGATTTATGTTGTTCAGATGTGACCAACACGTGGTGGTTGTATCTTATACTGTGTACTTGGCATTATTATATGGCATATAAGTAAAAATAAACTTAAAAAATATATTAAAATAAACAAATACATTGTTAAAACTAAAAAAATGGTTAAAAAACAAAAGTTCTTCATTAAAAATGTAAAACTTAATAGGGAAAGGTTAAATTTATTAAAACAATTAGATATGTATGCTTTGAACTTAGAGAAAAGTACTAGGAAATACCAAACTGACACGGAAGACTTGCAGTGTGAACTTGACCGGTTACAACAGCAACTAAGCTCAATGACCACTAAATATAGAGCCTCAGAGAAACAAATGAAGGAATATGTGTTGGCAATGAATGAGCTGGTTAGCTTACAAAAATCAAACTGTGAACATTGCCAATCACCATCAATGGCATCTACTCCGGACCATTCATTGCCAATATATAATACCACCTTACCGCAGTCTTGTGCCAGTTTGCCAGTAGAAATGACTAATTGTTTATCGCAACAAAGTGTAAATAAAGAAATAGTTATCTATTGTGATGAGATTGGAAAGGATTTAGGCCACTTTTTGATAAATGAATATCCGGGACACTCTATAATGAATAACTGCATGCCTGGTTGTACTTTGTTGGAAATAATGAAAGAGATTATAAAATGTAATTTTAACCAGGATACTATACTCATAATTTTAGTTGGTGATAGGGGTACCGTGAACAAAGGAGAATTGCTCCAATATTATAGAACCTTGTGTGACCTTAATTTAAGAAAAATTGTGATGTTCACTTTCCCTTATAGCCAAAGTTTGCCACAGGAAGAAAATCAAATTAGATATCATATGAATATAAAATTGCACAATTTGTTATTTAATAATAACTTATTCCATCTAATTGACCTTAACAATTATATTGGTAATCGTTTTTATTTGACAAAAGATAGGAATCATATAGATAGATACTATCTTTCAAATTATTGTAGGAGACAGATAGCTGTGTCGCTATCATATTTATTTTGTATAACAGCCAAGAATTTGGCTAAACAAATTGCTTCTATTGAGCAATGCAATGACATTTTTCATAATTCTGCCAATGTCTTGGCATCAAATTTTGACATTAGTAATAATTTAAATTAGAAATTAAGACAACAGAGACAATCTCTAGCAATTATTTAAAGAATGGTGAAAACAATGTTTTAAAATCAACAAATAGTATCAACCTGGTGCACCAAAATATTTATGGTTGTATGGGCAAGGATTTAGAAATAGAATTATTCCTTAAATTTAACAATGTAGATATTCTTTGTATAACTGAACATTGGCTTAAAAGCCATCAGATTATGTTTAATTATAGTAATCACCAGGTTGGTAGTTCGTTCAGCAGAGTAAACGCTATACATGGTGGCTCATTAATTTTCATAAATAATATACTTAAGTTTAAAGACCGCAAGGATATTGTGAGCCTCTCTGTTGAACAGACAGTTGAAATTGCCTGTATTGAATTGGAGCAGTTTGTTATATTAAGTGTGTACAGACCACCTAAAGGATTGTATGATTGTTTTGAAAAAGTAATGGATGAAGTGTTGCAAAAAATTTGTAACTCTAGTAAGTCTGTCATCGTTTGTGGCGACTTCAACGTTAATTTGTTAGAAACTTCTAGCCTAAGCACTAAAATTATAAGTTTGTTTCAGTCATACAATCTTGTAAATCTATTTATGGAGCCTACTAGAATAACCCCCACTACTGCATCTTGCCTAGATAATATTTATGCAGATATTTTACCTACCCACAAAAAAATTATTAATTTATTAGACTCTGATCATAGTGGACTATTGATCACTATACCAAATATAAACAAATATAAACGAAAAAAAGATATCACTGTTAACCCAAAATCTAAAGGTCGCTTGGAAACATTTAAAACTAAACTCTCAAATAAAATCCCACTTTTGTCAACTAATGATGACCCTAATCAACATTATAATGATTTTTTCAAAATGTATTGCACGCAATTTGATACTACTTTTATTCCTAAGACGATTTCGGTAAATGGCAATACTTCCTTCAGTGACTGGGCCACCATTGGTATTAATAAAAGTAGAAAACGGCTGTATGAGCTGTATGAAGAACGGACTTATATTAACACTGTAGAATTTAATTTATATGTTAAGAATTATTCTAAATTATTTAAAAAAGTATGTTATTTGGCGAAATCTCGCTACTTAAGTTCAAAAATTAAAAATAGTAGTAATGTAATTAAAATGACTTGGGATATTATTAATAGCGAAACGGGAAGGTCTTGCATCCGAAGTAGTGATTACAGCCTTGCTATTGATGACAGTATCATTAAATCAGATTCGCAAGTCGCCGCGGCATTTGAAAATTTCTTTGCAGAGATTCCCGTATCGACTACAAAATCTCTAAATTCATCACCAACTGCAGCAGAAATTTTACTTAAAGAAAACGTTCCAGTTTGTGAATCCCAATTTTATTTCCAATATGTCACTTGTAATGATGTAATCAAAACTTTTAATACTTTAAATGTTAAAAAGACTGCAGATCTATGGGGTAATTCTGTTGACGTTGCTAGGTCTATTATAGACATTGTAGCACCTACTTTAGCAGTAATCTTTAATAATTGTATAGATTGTGGTGAGTTTCCTGATCTAATGAAATATAATAAAATTATACCATTGTTTAAATCGGGTAGTACATCAGACCCTACTAATTATAGACCTATATCAGTGCTACCTACTTTTAGTAAAATTTTTGAGAAAATTATTTTAGATCAAATTCAAAGATATTTTAATAAACACAAATTATTACACAACAAACAGTTTGGTTTCACAAAGGGTCGTTCAACAACTGATGCTGGTGTTGAACTTTTGGGACACATTTATAATGCATGGGAAGATAAATGCGATGCGTTGGGCATTTTTTGCGATTTGTCTAAGGCTTTCGATTGCGTTCTCCATGATACATTGATCAGGAAGCTGCACTACTACGGAGTCCGGGGCGCCTCTCTGGATCTTCTTACTTCATACTTGGGTAATAGGATTCAGAGAGTTGATGTGAACGGCAAAAGGTCTTCCGGGTCTGTAGTCAGAATGGGGGTTCCTCAAGGCTCAATTCTGGGTCCTTTTTTTGTTTCTAATCTATATCAACGACTTGCCTTACCTCATAAAGGATAAACATGATATAGTGCTGTTTGCAGATGACACTTCACTTTTATTTAAACTCAAACGTCAGCAGGTGGTTGTTGATAATGTAAATAATGCTCTTTCAACTGTAGTTAACTGGTTTAATGTCAATAATCTTCTCCTTAACGAGAAAAAAACAAAATGCATAAAGTTCACATTACCCAATGTAATACAAGTGAACACTAGTGTGTCAATAAAGGGTGAAGAGTTGAAACCCGAGGATTCCACAGTGTTCTTAGGTTTAACTTTGGATGCGCAGCTTCAGTGGAGCCCCCATATAGATAAACTGTCCAAAAAACTTAGCTCTGAAGCATACGCCGTAAGGAAAATTCGTGGTTTAACTGATTTAGAGACAGCTCGTTTAGTATACTTTAGTTATTTTCATAGTGTGATGTCGTACGGCATTCTGTTGTGGGGAAATGCCGCCGATATTCAGACAATTTTTGTTTTACAGAAAAGGGCTATTCGTGCAATTTATAAATTAAGTCCCAGACACTCCCTCAGAGACAAATTTAAAGAGATTAATATTATGACTGTTCCCTCTCAATATATTTATGAGAATCTCATGTATGCACATAAAAATATTAATCTGTTTAAAAGATACAGTGATATCCATAGCATAAATACTAGGAACAAACACAAATTTATTGTACCAAAAACCAGGCTCAAGAAAAAAATAGGTGGTTCGTTTAGATGTCAATGTATACGTTTCTATAATAAACTTCCTAGCCAAATTCAAGAACTAAGCATAAATAAATTTAAATCATTTATTAAACGTAAGCTATGCCAGAAAGCTTTTTACACAATTAATGACTTTCTTGAGGACAAAAAGGCGTGGGATTGAGCTGCTTCAATGATATACATAAGCCATTGTTTTCATATACACTACTTACTGATGAAAAATTTTTTATATATATATTTTTTTTAATATTCGTTTTTGACATGAATACTTGTATAGTATTGTATTATATTTTTTATTTTATTTTTTTATTGACATTTTATTATTATTATTTTTTTTTTTTGACTTGAATACTTTGTTAAGTATTATATTTATTTTTATTTTTTGATTGACATATTATGATTACTATTTTGTTTGACACAAATATTTACTTTGTAAAGTATTATATTTTTATTTTTTTTTGATTTCTTAATTATTGTAAATGTGAGGACTATGTGGGTTATTATTATTATTTTCTCCTCCTTTTTACAGTAATTTTCAACGTTGTCTGACAGTTTGAGTACTTTTGCGGCCTACCCAAATGTCTTTTCTTTGGTATTGTTCGTCATGTCATTGAGCTCCTTAGTGGTTTTTAAGTTGAGCTATTCGACTATTGACAAATGCTTGCACTGACTGGACAGGTCCACTCAAATATGTTTGGTTCTTTCTTCAAAAGACCACTACAGACACTAAGCTGCATGGTCCTCATATTGAATAATGTGAATGCGAGAACTATGTATGTCGTTATATTCATGTAGATTTTATGATTGTCTGGCAGTTTGAGTATTTTTTGCGGCCTACTCAAATGTCCTTACTTTGGTATTGTTCGTCGGTTCGTTGAGCACCTCAGAGTTCTGAGTTGAGCTTCGCGATGACTGACAAATGCTTGCACTGTCTGGACAGGTCCACTCGAATTCGTGTGTTGCTTTCTTCATAAAGCTCATCCCAGACATAAACGTACATGGTTCTCATAGGATCTAACCAGTCCACATTGTATGGATTTGAACACTAAAAGAGACTTTGACCTCTGAGTTTGTTTCGGTGTTTCTTCTCAGGGTAGTCAGCTAGGAAACACCGGCCTCATCTAGCTTAAACTGACAAAAAAACATTGACGTGTAAAAGTGTTCCTTGTAACCTATTTACTGAATAAACATCATTTATCATTTACGAGTATCATTTGTACTGAAATTCGTTTTATATTTGTTGATTTTGTTAATGTTTTTGCTAGGCAATTGTGTTGTTTTTCCATTAGTAAATATCATCATGTGGATTGTCAAATAAGATTTCAAATAAATGCAATAGTACTTGCTCTGTGATAAAAATTATGAAAGGGTCGTTTTCAAGTGTTTGCATTAAATTATTTTATTTTTATAAGTAGGTTTTAACAACACTTTCACGTCAACATATTTTTGTCAGTTTTAGCTAGATAGGGCCATGAGGCCATTGTGACTCATAGTTCGTAAGTTAAACAATTCTAACAGCTTACACTTCCATAAGGTTGTGTAGCAAACTATGTAATAAATTCAAATTATTTATTTATAAAACAAAGGTACAATGTAATAAGATCTTATAATTTAATTTTATGATTATATTTTAGACGATAAATCTTTATTTTTCTGTTTTACTTATGTTACATACACATAATTATGTTGAGATTGTTGCATATAATTATATATGTAGATGCGAAAGTTACGTAGTACTATAGCACGCAAGAACGGGTGAACGGATCTGGATGAAATTTGGCACAGATATAGATTACATTCTGGAATAGCACATAGGCTATAATTTATAATGAGGCTGGCAGAGAGTATAGTGGGTTCATATAAATCAGAATAATTAAAGTCAAATCTCATCCTCCCAAAAAACAACTACTGCTAGCACCTGACCACCGTAGGCGGGTAAACCCAAATGCTATGCCGAGCCTCTCCATAGACCGCGGGAATAGAATAGAATATAAAAATTGTACCTTAAAATAAAATTTGTATTATGTCTCCAAAGACATCCGAAGTCCATTTATGAGAGTACATCGTCTTTTTCCCGTGTTTACTCGCTAGATGATGCTACTTCCGTTATAAAACTCGACCTCAGCGCCGCCTGTGGCTGCATCTGGAATTAACTTACAGCACAGGGCAAGCTACCATTTCTATGTCATTGTTCAGCTCATAATAGTAATGATGATGATGGTATAAGTACACCAGGAAGAAATTATTTGGACTTCGGACGTCTTAGGAAACATAATTAAAAATTTTACCTCAAAATAAAATTTGTATTATGTTTCCTAAGACGTCCGAAGTCCATTTATGAGAGTACATCGTCTTTTTCCCGTGTTTACTCGCTAGATGATGCTACTTCCGTTACAAAACTCGACCTCAGCGCCGCCTGTGGCTGCATCTGGAACTAACTTACAGCACAGGGCAAGCCACCATTTCTGTCATTGTTCGGCTCATAATAGTAATGATGATAGTATAGGTACACCAGGAAGCAATTATTTGGACTTCGGACGTCGTAGGAAACATAATACAAGTTTTATTTTAAGGTATAATTTTTATATTATGTGTTCCGTTTGACGTCCGAAGTCCATTTATGAGAGATCTGTTTGTTATCTCCTGGTGGCTTGCTTAGTAAAACGCAACAATGTGATCAATTAATATTATAATTGTTTAAAAGATAGTATAGTCGGATACGAAAGTAAGGAAATCAAACTCGTAAGTGTGTAATTAAATTCCACTATAAACTAACTATCGTAGGCTTTGTGAATGTAAACCATAAAGAGTTTTAATACACAACTGTAAAGAATTGAGAAATAGACTTCTCTGATTCAGCTCTTAATATAACCAGAGTTTATCACCTCTATAAGTTAATATTTCATAAAGATTGTTCATGGTGCCAGTTGTTGTTGGTTGTTGGTGCCAGTATGAATATTTGTATACTGTTAACTGGCTACTTTTGTAAACAGGTAGTGCACGGTAACGGTACTATTCTGACCTCAGAAAACAGTTACCAGTTCCTTCACGAGCTCAGTTGTGATTATACTCGTAAGTAAATTGTATCTAAGATTATCTCTGATATTTTTTGTAATATTGTTCTCGACATAAATAACGTACATATATTTCCGTCTGGAAAGCTAGCAACATCCAATTCGATTATTGGTATGACGATTAAGACTCATGCAAGGTTATTGAATCCTGATTGTCCTTGTAATGTTTTGAGTCAAAACTAAAGAGACACTGACTACACACGATCTGAGACCCAATGCTGGCAATAATATATTTCCAGTACTCCTTGAAACATCATATAACAACTTAAATTTAGATCAATATTTGGTCAGTGGGTCGTCTTAGGGAAAAATACTGATCTAAACCGCTGTGTACTTGCGTGCGTCCCAAATTAGCAATTTTTGGTGAATTTGATTTCGCTAATAACTGCTTTCAAGTTATGTGTAACAAAAAAAGTTAACGAAAACTTTACATCAGATAGCATTTTAAACCAAACTGACGCTGTAGCTGATTTGTGAACATGCATAGACACTCAGCTAATCAATCCTTAAGAAAATGGGCAGGTGTCGAACGGTGATAATTTAGGGTACTTTGACTGCATCACACCCATTTAATGCATTGGTGTCTAAGCGTTGAAGGTATCCCACAAGTTAACCAAAGTTGCTTTACCTCATTTGTAAGGTTTCCAGCTGTTTGTTGTGAAATTGACATGAAGGAACGCCCGGTGGTGGCGTAACACACGTAGGAGCATAGCTGGTGGAGGAGAAAACCATGCGAGGTTATAACTAGTATCTGCTGAAAACGGCGTATTTTGAACGCCTCTAAAGATGATAGCTGCGGCAACGTACGGCAAGCAACTTTTCCCGGGGGTGATGAAGATTTTGAGATACCTTGGGGCGTTGCCCCTGTTTGAGGGACCCACTGCCGGTTGCTTAGCGAATCAATAGTCACTCACAGAAACTGCAACTTTATCTGGAGGCAAACTCTTAGACCTGGATTGTATGTTGTGTGTATTGTGTGTTGTTGTAATCGAAACGAAATCGAAACTAAATCGAATCTAAATCGAAACTAAATCGAAACTAAATCGAAACAAAATCGAATCTAAATCGAAACAACATCGAATCGAAATTGAAACTAAATCGAAACTAAATTGAAAGTAAATCGAAACTAAATCGAAACTAAATTGAAACAAAATCTAAACAAAATTGAAACTAAATTGAAACTAAATTGAAACTAAATCGAAACTAAATCGAAACTAAATCGAATCTAAATCGAAACAAAATCGAATCTAAATCGAAACTAAATTGAAACTAAATCGAAACTAAATTGAAACTAAATCGAATCGACATCGAAACAAAATCGAAACAAAATCGAATCTTCGAAACTATATCGAACCAAAATTGAAACAAAATCGAAACTAAATCGAAACAAAATCGAAACTAAATCGAAACTAAATCGAAACAAAATCGAAACAAAATTGAAACTAAATCGAAACTAAATCGAAACTAAATCGAAACTAAATCGAAACAAAATCGAAACAAAATCGAAACAAAATCGAAACAAAATCGAAACAAAATCGAAACAAAATCGAAACTAAATCGAATCTAAATCGAAACCAAATCGATTTTGTTAAAAAAAAAAAATTTAAATCGAATCTAAATCGAAACAAAATCGAAACAAAATCGAAACTAAATTGAAACAAAATCGAAACTAAATCGAAACTAAATCGAATCTTCGAAACTATATCGAATCAAAATTGAAACAAAATCGAAACTAAATCGAAACAAAATCGAAACTAAATTGAAACAAAATCGAATCTTCGAAACTATATCGAATCAAAATTGAAACAAAGTCGAAACTAAATCGAAACAAAATCGAAACAAAATCGAATCAAAATCGAAACAAAATCGAAACAAAATCGAAACAAAATCGAAACAAAATCGAAACAAAATCGAAACAAAATTAAAACAAAATCGAAACAAAATCGAAACAAAATTGAAACTAAATTGAAACTAAATCGAAACTAAATCGAAACTAAATCGAAACTAAATCGAAACAAAATCGAAACAAAATCGAAACAAAATCGAAACTAAATTGAAACAAAATCGAATCTTCGAAACTATATCGAATCAAAATTGAAACAAAGTCGAAACTAAATCGAAACAAAATCGAAACAAAATCGAATCAAAATCGAAACAAAATCGAAACAAAATCGAAACAAAATCGAAACAAAATCGAAACAAAATCGAAACAAAATTAAAACAAAATCGAAACAAAATCGAAACAAAATCGAAACAAAATTGAAACAAAATTGAAACTAAATTGAAACTAAATCGAAACTAAATCGAAACTAAATCGAAACTAAATCGAAACAAAATCGAAACAAAATCGAAACAAAATCGAAACAAAATTGAAACTAAATTGAAACTAAATCGAAACTAAATCGAAACTAAATCGAAACAAAATCGAAACAAAATCGAAACAAAATAGAAACAAAATAGAAACAAAATTGAAACTAAATTGAAACTAAATTGAAACTAAATTGAAACTAAATCGAAACTAAATGGAAACTAAATCGAATCTAAATCGAAACAAAATAGAATCTAAATCGAAACTAAATTGAAACTAAATCGAAACTAAATCGAAACAAAATCGAAACAAAATTAAAACAAAATCGAAACAAAATCGAAACAAAATCGAAACAAAATTGAAACAAAATTGAAACTAAATTGAAACTAAATCGAAACTAAATCGAAACTAAATCGAAACTAAATCGAAACAAAATCGAAACAAAATCGAAACAAAATCGAAACTAAATTGAAACAAAATCGAATCTTCGAAACTATATCGAATCAAAATTGAAACTAAATCGAAACAAAATCGAAACAAAATCGAAACAAAATTGAAACTAAATTGAAACTAAATTGAAACTAAATTGAAACTAAATCGAAACTAAATGGAAACTAAATCGAATCTAAATCGAAACAAAATCGAATCTAAATCGAAACTAAATTGAAACTAAATCGAAACTAAATTGAAACTAAATCGAATCGAAATCGAAACAAAATCGAAACAAAATCGAATCTTCGAAACTATATCGAACCAAAATTGAAACAAAATCGAAACTAAATCGAAACAAAATCGAAACTAAATCGAAACAAAATCGAAACAAAATCGAAACAAAATTGAAACAAAATCGAAACTAAATCGAAACAAAATCAAAACAAAATCGAAACAAAATCGAAACAAAATCGAAACAAAATCGAAACCAAATCGAAACTAAATCGAAACTAAATCGAATTTAAATCGAAACTAAATCGAAACAAAATCAAAACAAAATAGAAACTAAATCGAAACAAAATCAAAACAAAATCGAAACAAAATCGAAACCAAATCGAAACTAAATCGAAACTAAATCGAATTTAAATCGAAACAATCGAAACTAAATCGAAACTAAATCGAAACAAAATCGAAACAAAATCGAAACACAATCGAAACAAAATTGAAACTAAATTGAAACTAAATTGAAACTAAATTGAAACTAAATCGAAACTAAATCGAAACTAAATCGAAACAAAATCGAAACAAAATTGAAACTGAATTGAAACTAAATTGAAACTAAATTGAAACTAAATCGAAACTAAATCGAAACTAAATCGAAACTAAATCGAAACAAAATCGAAACTGAATTGAAACTGAATTGAAACTAAATCGAAACTAAATCGAAACTAAATCGAAACAAAATCGAAACAAAATCGAAACAAAATTGAAACTAAATCGAAACTAAATCGAAACTAAATCGAAACTAAATCGAAACTAAATCGAAACTAAATCGAAACAAAATCGAAACAAAATCGAAACAAAATTGAAACTAAATTGAAACTAAATTGAAACTAAATCGAAACTAAATCGAAACAAAATCGAAACAATTTGAACTAAATCGAAACTAAATCGAAACTAAATCGAAACTAAATCGAAACAAAATCAAAACAAAACCGAAACAAAATCGAAACAAAATCGAAACAAAATCGAAACAAAATCGAAACAAAATCGAAACAAAATCGAAACTAAATTGAAACAAAATCGAAACAAAATCGAAACAAAATTGAAACTAAATCGAAACTAAATCGAAACTAAATCGAAACTAAATCGAAACTAAATCGAAACTAAATCGAAACAAAATCGAAACAAAATCGAAACAAAATCGAAACAAAATTGAAACTAAATTGAAACTAAATCGAAACTAAATCGAAACTAAATCGAAACTAAATCGAAACAAAATCGAAACAAAATCGAAACAAAATCGAAACTAAATTGAAACAAAATCGAATCTTCGAAACTATATCGAATCAAAATTGAAACTAAATCGAAACAAAATCGAAACAAAATCGAAACAAAATTGAAACTAAATTGAAACTAAATTGAAACTAAATTGAAACTAAATCGAAACTAAATGGAAACTAAATCGAATCTAAATCGAAACAAAATCGAATCTAAATCGAAACTAAATTGAAACTAAATCGAAACTAAATTGAAACTAAATCGAATCGAAATCGAAACAAAATCGAAACAAAATCGAATCTTCGAAACTATATCGAACCAAAATTGAAACAAAATCGAAACTAAATCGAAACAAAATCGAAACTAAATCGAAACAAAATCGAAACAAAATCGAAACAAAATTGAAACAAAATCGAAACTAAATCGAAACAAAATCAAAACAAAATCGAAACAAAATCGAAACAAAATCGAAACAAAATCGAAACCAAATCGAAACTAAATCGAAACTAAATCGAATTTAAATCGAAACTAAATCGAAACAAAATCAAAACAAAATAGAAACTAAATCGAAACAAAATCAAAACAAAATCGAAACAAAATCGAAACCAAATCGAAACTAAATCGAAACTAAATCGAATTTAAATCGAAACAATCGAAACTAAATCGAAACTAAATCGAAACAAAATCGAAACAAAATCGAAACACAATCGAAACAAAATTGAAACTAAATTGAAACTAAATTGAAACTAAATTGAAACTAAATCGAAACTAAATCGAAACTAAATCGAAACAAAATCGAAACAAAATTGAAACTGAATTGAAACTAAATTGAAACTAAATTGAAACTAAATCGAAACTAAATCGAAACTAAATCGAAACTAAATCGAAACAAAATCGAAACTGAATTGAAACTGAATTGAAACTAAATCGAAACTAAATCGAAACAAAATCGAAACAAAATCGAAACAAAATTGAAACTAAATCGAAACTAAATCGAAACTAAATCGAAACTAAATCGAAACTAAATCGAAACTAAATCGAAACAAAATCGAAACAAAATCGAAACAAAATCGAAACAAAATTGAAACTAAATTGAAACTAAATTGAAACTAAATCGAAACTAAATCGAAACAAAATCGAAACAATTTGAACTAAATCGAAACTAAATCGAAACTAAATCGAAACTAAATCGAAACAAAATCAAAACAAAACCGAAACAAAATCGAAACAAAATCGAAACAAAATCGAAACAAAATCGAAACAAAATCGAAACAAAATCGAAACTAAATTGAAACAAAATCGAAACAAAATCGAAACAAAATTGAAACTAAATCGAAACTAAATCGAAACTAAATCGAAACTAAATCGAAACTAAATCGAAACTAAATCGAAACAAAATCGAAACAAAATCGAAACAAAATCGAAACAAAATTGAAACTAAATTGAAACTAAATTGAAACTAAATTGAAACTAAATCGAAACAAAATCGAAACAAAATCGAAACAATTTGAACTAAATCGAAACTAAATCGAAACAAAATCGAAACTAAATCGAAACAAAATCAAAACAAAACCGAAACAAAATCGAAACAAAATCGAAACAAAATCGAAACAAAATCGAAACAAAATCGAATTTAAATCGAATGTAAATCGAAACTAAATTGAAACTAAATCGAAACTAAATTGAAACTAAATCGAAACTAAATCGAAACTAAATCGAAACAATCGAAACTAAATCGAAATAATCGAAACTAAATCGAAACTAAATCGAAACAAAATCGAAACAAAATCGAAACAAAATTGAAACTAAATTGAAACAAAATCGAAACTAAATCGAAACTAAATCGAATCTTCGAAACTATATCGAATCAAAATTGAAACAAAGTCGAAACAAAATCGAAACTAAATCGAAACAAAATCGAATCTAAATCGAAACTAAATTGAAACAAAATCGAATCTTCGAAACTATATCGAATCAAAATTGAAACAAAATCGAAACTAAATCGAAACAAAATCGAAACAAAATCGAAACAAAATCGAAACGAAATCGAAACAAAATCGAAACCAAATCGAAACTAAATCGAATCTAAATCGTAACTAAATTGAAACTAAATCGAAACTAAATTGAAACTAAATCGAAACTAAATCGAAACTAAATCGAAACTAAATCGAATCTAAATCGAAACAAAATCGAATCTTAATCGAAACTAAATTGAAACTAAATCGAAACTAAATTGAAACAAAATCGAAACAAAATCGAAACTAAATCGAAACAAAATCGAAACAAAATCGAAACAAAATTGAAACTAAATCGAAACTAAATCGAATCTAAATCGAAACAAAATCGAATCTAAATCGAATCTAAATCGAAACAAAATCGAATCTAAATCGAAACTAAATTGAAACTAAATCGAAACTAAATTGAAACTAAATCGAAACTAAATTGAAACTAAATCGAAACTAAATTGAAACTAAATTGAAACAAAATCGAAACTAAATCGAAACAAAATCGAAACAAAATTGAAACTAAATCGAAACAAAATCGAATCTAAATCGAATCTAAATCGAAACAAAATCGAATCTAAATCGAAACTAAATTGAAACTAAATCGAAACTAAATTGAAACAAAATCGAAACTAAATTGAAACAAAATCGAAACTAAATCGAAACAAAATTGAAACAAAATCGAAACTAAATCGAAACAAAATCGAAACAAAATCGAAACAAAATCGAATTTAAATCGAATCTAAATTGAAACAAAATCGAAACTAAATCGAAACTAAATCGAAACAAAATCGAAACAAAATCGAAACAAAATCGAAACTAAATCGAATTTAAATCGAATCTAAATCGAAACTAAATCGAAACTAAATTGAAACAAAATCGAAACAAAATCGAAACTAAATCGAAACAAAATCGAAACAAAATTGAAACTAAATTGAAACAAAATCGAAACAAAATCGAAACAAAATCGAAACAAAATCGAAACAAAATCGAATCTAAATCGAATCTAAATCGAAACAAAATCGAATCTAAATCGAATCTAAATCGAAACAAAATCGAAACAAAATCGAAACAAAATCGAAACAAAATCGAAACTAAATTGAAACAAAATCGAAACTAAATCGAAACTAAATCGAATCTAAATCGAATCTAAATCGAAACAAAATCGAATCTAAATCGAATCTAAATCGAAACAAAATCGAAACAAAATCGAAACAAAATCGAAACAAAATCGAAACTAAATTGAAACAAAATCGAAACTAAATCGAAACTAAATCGAATCTAAATCGAAACAATCGAAACAATCGAAACAAAATCGAAACTAAATCGAAACTAAATCGAAACTAAATCGAAACTAAATCGAATCTAAATCGAAACAAAATCGAATCTAAATCGAAACAAAATCGAATCTAAATCGAAACAAAATCGAATCTAAATCGAAACAAAATCGAATCTAAATCGAATCTAAATCGAAACTAAATTGAAACTAAATCGAAACTAAATTGAAACAAAATCGAAACTAAATTGAAACTAAATCGAAACTAAATCGAAACAAAATCGAAACAAAATCGAATCTAAATCGAAACAAAATCGAATCTTAATCGAAACTAAATCGAAACTAAATTGAAACTAAATTGAAACAAAATTGAAACTAAATTGAAACAAAATCGAAACTAAATCGAAACAAAATCGAAACAAAATCGAATCTAAATCGAATCTAAATCGAAACAAAATCGAATCTTAATCGAAACTAAATCGAAACTAAATTGAAACTAAATTGAAACAAAATTGAAACTAAATTGAAACAAAATCGAAACAAAATCGAAACTAAATCGAAACAAAATCGAAACAAAATCGAAACAAAATCGAATTTAAATCGAATGTAAATCGAAACTAAATTGAAACTAAATCGAAACTAAATTGAAACTAAATCGAAACTAAATCGAAACAAAATCGAAACTAAATCGAAACAATCGAAACTAAATCGAAACAATCGAAACTAAATCGAAACTAAATCGAAACAAAATCGAAACAAAATCAAAACAAAATCGAAACAAAATTGAAACTAAATTGAAACAAAATCGAAACTAAATCGAAACTAAATCGAATCTTTGAAACTATATCGAATCAAAATTGAAACAAAATCGAAACAAAATCGAAACAAAATCGAAACAAAATCGAAACTAAATTGAAACAAAATCGAAACTAAATCGAATCTTCGAAACTATATCGAATCAAAATTGAAACAAAATCGAAACTAAATCGAAACTAAATCGAATCTAAATCGAAACAAAATCGAATCTTAATCGAAACTAAATTGAAACTAAATCGAAACTAAATTGAAACTAAATCGAAACTAAATTGAAACAAAATTGAAACTAAATTGAAACAAAATCGAAACAAAATCGAAACTAAATCGAAACAAAATCGAAACAAAATCGAAACAAAATTGAAACTACATCGAAACTAAATCGAATATAAATCGAAACAAAATCGAATCTAAATCGAATCTAAATCGAAACAAAATCGAATCTAAATCGAAACTAAATTGAAACTAAATCGAAACTAAATTGAAACAAACTCGAAACTAAATTGAAACAAAATCGAAACAAAATCGAAACAAAATTGAAACTAAATTGAAACTAAATTGAAACAAAATCGAAACAAAATCGAAACAAAATCGAAACAAAATCGAATCTAAATCGAATCTAAATCGAAACAAAATCGAAACTAAATCGAATCTAAATCGAAACAATCGAAACAAAATCGAAACTAAATCGAAACTAAATCGAAACTAAATCGAAACTAAATCGAAACTAAATCGAATTTAAATCGAATCTAAATCGAAACTAAATTGAAACAAAATCGAAACTAAATCGAAACTAAATCGAAACTAAATCGAATCAAAATCGAAACAAAATCGAATCTTCGAAACTATATCGAATCAAAATTGAAACAAAGTCGAAACAAAATCGAAACTAAATCGAAACAAAATCGAATCTAAATCGAAACTAAATTGAAACAAAATCGAATCTTCGAAACTATATCGAATCAAAATTGAAACAAAATCGAAACTAAATCGAAACAAAATCGAAACAAAATCGAAACAAAATCGAAACAAAATCGAAACAAAATTGAAACTAAATCGAAACTAAATCGAATCTAAATCGAAACAAAATCGAATCTAAATCGAATCTAAATCGAAACAAAATCGAATCTAAATCGAAACTAAATTGAAACTAAATCGAAACTAAATTGAAACTAAATCGAAACTAAATTGAAACTAAATTGAAACAAAATCGAAACAAAATCGAAACTAAATCGAAACAAAATCGAAACAAAATTGAAACTAAATCGAAACAAAATCGAATCTAAATCGAATCTAAATCGAAACAAAATCGAATCTAAATCGAAACTAAATTGAAACTAAATCGAAACTAAATTGAAACAAAATCGAAACTAAATTGAAACAAAATCGAAACCTACTACTTACTACCCCTGCTTACTACCCATTTGAGGAAACTAGAGAACAAATTTCATAATCGTACGCAAAACACAAGCACACTACACAAAAAACATCATAACATAAACATGCGGTCGTGCATTGAAAATTACACAAATGAAAACAAATATTATAAAAAATAATCAACAGTAATGATGAAAATTATTCTTTACACATTTTATAATCTAAGATTTAAATATTTAAAAACTCCCATATTTTTGGGGTAATTCTCTGGCGCTGGTATTATCCGCATGTTGCACACAAACGCAAATGCAGTACGTAATACACTCGCGAGTGTCGTGCTCACTCACACACGTACTAAGAAATGGCTTCACGATAAACGTCACGTTTTGTATTGAACACGGAATCTGGACATTTTTTAATATAAGACCACAGTCATGACAGATGCTAGTCCGGCTAGTTTAGGAGCGATGCTCATTCAGTCTGATAATAACGGACCATAGGTGATTGCTTATGGCAACAAGAGCCTTACTGAAGTTGACAAACTTTACTGTCTGGAAAAAAAGAAAGATGTTCTCGCTCTGGTGTGGACTGTAGATCACTTTAGAATGTATACGGCAAAGAAACTATTGATTTGGTGACTGATCACAAGCCGCTAGAAGTTATATTTGGTAACAGATCAAAATCAATTAGGCTGGCAAGCAGGCATACAATTTAAAGGTAGTTTACACACCTGAAAAAACAAAAATCACTCAATGTCAATCGCGATTATGAACAATAAATAAAATCCAGCCGTTTGAGGATGCACATTCACCAAATCATACAGTGTGCAAGGCCTCGTGAAATATTGATAATGATCACCAACAATAAATCAACAATAGTCAGAATAATATCATACCTTAGATGTTAACGCCTTGAAAGCCGAAGAGCAACTAAGCCGCTCCATTTTTTTTTTTTTTTTTGAGGGACGTCTCGCAGGTCAGCCTAGGAGGCTGTCGTCTGCTTAACCGAGCTTGCCTGTGAAGGCTCTAATTTATTAAAGCCTCCAGCCAGGACTTATAATTTCTTACAAACTAAGTGACTACGCTAAGGGCACTCCCTGCGGAGTACGGGCCTCGGCTTAGGGCGTCACTGGGCAAGGGAAGGCTGGATCAAGTTTCCATTATTTGGGGACTCAGTTGGCTCAGCGGCGCGTGCTGGCAAGAGACTGGGAGGGCATTGACTGGGTCTTCGCGACGGACCTCGACGGCGAGGGCGGAACGACGGCGGTCTGCGTTTGCGTAGTGTGCTGGTTTCCCTACGGCTCCCCTGGAGCAGAGTGGTGGGGTCATCAGGTATGAGTAGGGTATGTCTGGGCCGGCGCACCTTGGAGATGCGGGAGGGTACGTATCGGGCGGCCGATACGATTAGGGGGTTTCGATGTTTTTCAGCAGTATCCATGAAACGCTTGGTGCGACGTTTCAGGAACTGCTGGATGGTAGGGAGTCGGAAGTCTACATGTAGCTCTTCGTTACGGACAAAGCAGGGAGCTCCCGCCGCGTTGCGGAGGAAGCGGTTTTGAAGAGTCTGCATTTTATGTAAGAGGTGGGGCTTGGCGTGTGCGAAGACAGGGCCAGCGTACGTCATGATTGGTCGAATGACCGTGGTGAACGTACGCATTTTGCACTTGAATGACATAGTGCTGTTTTTGTTAAGGATACTATGAAGCCTGCCTTGAGCAAAAGTGGCCCGCGAGCGGGCCTGTCTTATGTGCTCCGCGAAGGTTAGGTGTTGGTCGAGTACGACACCCAAGTACTTAGCCTTTTTCTCCCAAGGAATAGGTTTATCGTACATGGTGATCGGGGGGGGGGGGGGTGGGCTGAGCCGCTCCACTGAGGCTCCGCTCTTTTATACCCGTTAACAAACAAGCATGATTCACAAGTTGCGTCTTATCAGTCTTTGACTTTTATGAAAAGAAGTTTGTTACAAAAATCATTTAGTAAATTCATTAATTCATCAGTATAAACAGATAATAATTACATAATAATTGTATATATAATTATATCACCTGCAGGTCTATTCGCTAACTCAGTTAACATTAATTTGTATAGGCACTATGCAGTAAATTGCTGCTTTGATGTTTTTTTTTTTTGTGGGGTGGGAAATCATCCAATGACTTCTCCCGCTCTGGGTGGAGCGGGAGAGCGTGTCAGACTTTTATTGACTAAAACCCACCCCTGTTCCTTCCTGCCCTTAGTGCCCGGGGGCGAGGTAACTCTGTTTCGAATTAATTCACAACCCCCGGGCAGGCATCGGCCATGACGGGCCCCGTCCTAATTGCTGACAACTCTTTGAGGCGCGCGTGGAACACTACGCGCCGTCGACTCTCGGGCCTGGTGCTGATCGGACGGCGAGCTACCCATTACTCGCCGTCCGCAGGCCCGGGTCTACGGTGGCCGAAGATCGTCTCGCGGCGCCGGAAGTCCCAGGCGTCTCCTGAGGCGGCTGCTGCTGAGAGCGTGAGGGCGACTCCATTGTTGAGTCTCCCTCACGCGTCCCGGCTCCGCCTTCGCGAGCATTACTGCTTCGCAGAAGGAGGAGACGGTTTCTCATTCCCTCTCGCTCCGTACCATGATCTGAACCAGGGCAGGGCGCGAGAGGTCGCTGCCGCCTATCGCATCCACGAGGACACGGCGGGGCTCCGCCCAAGCGGGGCAGACCTCCACCGTATGCTCCACCGTGTCCTTGCTTTGACGTATAGGAAAACAAAAATGTACTACGTAGTGCCTTTTATAATCGATGCCCATCGAGCAAAGTACTACAAAGTGCCTATCAAATTGATGTCAACTGAGTTAGCGAATACACCTGCTGGAAGATTTGAAAATTACCTCGAATTATGAATTCAAATATAAATACAAACCCTGCTTGATGCATATCCTTTAGTTTGACAGAAACGCCGCCAACTTCACAGATTAAAATAGAAAAGTGTGGCCAACTTATTAACCTGTCCCTTAAATTCCCTCTAGTTATTCAACAACCTAACCAATTTAATACTTTTTAATATCTAAAGTCTTATTTAAAGCCTTTTAGAAGGTCCTTTTGTGATAAATAGGTGCTATATTAAATATGCTTGTAATTGTGTGGGGTAGGTAAAAGATGGGCTTCTTTGTTCCAAGGGACCCTCGTCCCTTGTAATGTTATTAAGGGGTGAGATAGGATTTCGAGTAATAGAGTAGATGCAAAAAAAAATATTGCTGACTATTTTTAGGGTTCCGTACCCGAAGGGTTCAAACGGAGCCCTATTACTGTCACTCACATGTCCGTCTGTCTGTATGTCCGTCGTCTGTCACACAGGAATTACAGCTAAACGGTTGGAGCTAGCTAGTCTTCTAATTTTCACAGTATAAGTGCCAAGTTGTATTTGCAGCGGCCTACCTGGGTACGCAACTGATGAAGTGCTTTCTGTTTAGGCCACTGCAGTTCCTGCACTGAAGGATAATGCTTTGCCCTGATTAACTCTACTTAGTGGCATAAATTGGCTTGCTATTACGTACCTCCCCGGCATTCTCTTTCACAAAGATTTCCACAACTGCTAATCGAATTCAAATTGCAAACACGTGCTCAAACAGTTCCTAATATAGAAAAATATCGTACCGGCGACATCTTAAAAGCTTGCTAGTGGCACGTGCCAGAAAAAAGTCAGGACAGGACGATTGTAACATCCATTTGGCAGTCGATTATTGGAAACGAGTGAGTGTTCCCGATAGTCGTATTAAGTTTCATTGTGAGCCCAAAACGTGTTACGACTGTCAAGTGTTTGTAGGTCAATCTTGGGTTGTAGGTAAGTTTTTTTTTGTAGATTTAGAAAAAAGACACTAGAATCAGCCTTGGTTTTAATTGTTCTAGCATTTTCTTGGTATAAAACAAAAAAACAACCGACTTCCAAAAAAAAATACACTAAAAATTAATAAATAACTTTAATTTCGGAACTCGGTGTTTGTATTTTACTTCTTCGTTATTTGACACCGACTGCCGAAATTAAAGTTATTTATTAATTTTTAGTGTATTTTTTTTTGGAAGTCGGTTGTTTTTTTTGTAAAAAAGCTTTTTATTTTTTACTTTTTAGTTGTTATACCCCAGAACTAAAAACCCCAATGTAATGGAACGTGGAACTTAAATATTTGGAGAACACCAAAACGTCATCGAGGTACACGTATTTTCCGTTTTTGTTCAGTTTCTCAAAAAGCGCAAAAGCAATTTCGATAAAATTTATATGGGACCACCTCGGGAGTATATTCTTTCAGATAAAAAAAAAATTTTGAAAATTGGTTCACAACTGACGGAGAAATCGCGTAACATACATACAAAAAAAAAAAAAAAAACACAGACGAATTGAGAACCTCCTCCTTTTGGAAGTCGGTTAAAAACGAAAATTTTCAATAAACGCTACTGACAGTAATAAAAAAAATAGTAAACAAGTCACTTTTTAAGCAGTTTGATGCAGTTTGTGGAATTTTACTAGTCTTGCCAAGGAGTGTCGTGCTATCCAGTTACTGGATTTTGGAGATCAGACAGGCGGTCGCTCCATGTAAAATACTGGTACTCAGCTGTATCCGGTTAGACTAAAAAAAACTGGCGTCTGTACCAAATATTAATATTTTTTAATAAAGTAGGTATACGTAAAAATTTTGTGACAGACGACGGATGGACAGACAGACAGACGGACAGACTGACACGTGAGTGACAACAATAGGGCTCCGTTTAGACCCTTCGGGTACGGAACCCTAAAAACCGATCCCAACTGAGTTGGGAAAAGGCTAGGCAGATTGATTGACTTTACCTATACAGTATGGATTCGACATATGGTCAATAAATGAAATCACGAGTTATACTCGTCCACAGAAGTATAACAAAATTTATTATTAAATTAAAATTCAAAAAATTAAGAAACTTAAATTTTCAAACAAAATAAATATCAAATAAATTCAGTAAAAGTCAAACACTGTTTAGAGAACGTGGGTACAATACCTACTTACCTAGAGTACAGAATGGCAACAGCTCAAATGCAGACGAGACGGCACCGGCGCGGCGTGGCGCGGCGCGGTGCGTTGCATTTCAAAGTTCAAGGATTTAAGGAACAAAGTATGTTAGATCATTGACCTAGTGCTGCAATTCTACAGAGTGTTCAAATTTACTGAAAATTAAAACTATTTTTTTTGTTTAAACTACTGGACCGATTTCGTTCATTTTTTGCACATCGTCAGTAAACTCTTAAACAAGCATGTGATTTCATTTATTGCCCATATGTCGAATCCATACTGTATATGTGTCCCACTCATCTCCCTGTATCACACTATTCACACTACACCGAACAGAACTATAACTGCCGTCGAAAATGTTAGCCGCTGACTTGTGATTTTTGTCACCGTGACTTTTTTTTTTTTTTTTTTTTTTTGTGGGGCATCTTGCAGGTCAGCCTCTGAGGCTGTCGTCTGCTTAACCGGGCTTGCCTGTGTAGGCTTTAATATATTAAAGCCTCCAGCCAGGACTTATTAACTTACAAAACTAAGTGACCACGCTAAGGGCACTCCCTGCGGAGTACGGGCCTCGGCTTAGGGCGTCACTGAGGGGCAGCAAGGGAAGGTTGGATCTGGTTACCATTAATTGGGGAGTTTACTGGCTCAGCGGCACGTGCTGGCGAGAGACGGGGAGGGCAATGACTTAGATTTCGCGACGGGCCTCGCCGGCGAGGTCGGAAAATCGGCGGTCTGTAGTGTTTTCTGATAGTGCTGGTTTCCCAACGGCTCTCTTGGAGCAGGGTTGTGGCGTCGTCAGGGACTAGGAGGGTATGCCGGGGGCGGCGAATCCTAGAAATTTGGGAGGGAACGTATCGAGTAGCCGATGCGATAAGGGGGTTACGATGTTTAGCAGCAGTTTCTAGGAAGCGCTTGGTGGAGCGCTTCATGAACTGCTGCAGGATGGGGATTTTGAGGTCAACATGCAGCTCCTCATTCCTCACAAAGTAGGGGGCATCCACTACCCTGCGGAGAAAGCGGTGCTGCAGTGTCGACAACTTGTGGAGGTGACGGGGCTTGGCATGTGCGAACACTGGACAAGCATAGGTCATGATTGGTCGGATGACCGCGGTGTAGGTACGCAATTTGCACTTGAGTGACAATTTGCTCTTACCATTTAGCATGAAGTGGAGTCTACCTTGAGCAAAGGCTGCTCGCGAGCGAGCTTGCTTTATGTGCTCGACGAAGGTGAGATGCTGATCTAGGATTACGCCTAGGTACTTGGCCTGCTTTTCCCAAGGGATCGGCCTGCCGTACATGGTAATCGGACGAGGGGGTCTAACCGTATGTCGCGGTCTAGAATAGAGGACTGCCTGACTTTTCTCAGGGTTGACCTCAATTCTCCATTTCCGGAACCACTGGCCCAGCTGGGTAGTGTAGGTTTGGAGATTGAGGCCTATCTGAGCGGGTGAACGACCCGAATAGAAGATGGCCGTGTCTGGGCCTTTTTGGGTTTAGGGATATCGCTAGTGAATAGCGTGAAGGCTAGGGGGGATACCACAGAGCCCTGGGGGACACCAGACTTTATAGGATGGGGGGAGGATAGAGCGCCCTCTACGCGATAGCGAAAGGTGCGATCCGACAGGTAGTCTCGCAAGATGAGTACGAGACGATCTGGCACACCTAGTTGATACAGCTTATAAATTAAGCCATTGTGCCAGACTTTGTCGAATGCTTTCGCTATATCGAAGTACAAGACACCGGTCGAGTATTTACGCTGGAACCCAGCGCTCATATGCTCGACCATTCGGTATACTTGTTGGACGCACGAGTGTTCGGAGCGGAATCCGAATTGCTCGTTGGGAATGAGACTCTTAGCCTCAGCAAAATCTTTGAGTCGCTTATGAATAAGCTTCTCGTATATCTTGCCGAGGACATTGAGTAGACTAATGGGGCGGTAGCTAGTGGGGTCGGATTTTGGCTTGCCTGGCTTTGGAATACCAATGACAGTGGCCTGTTTCCACGCTTGAGGGAACATATTATTACTTAAGGCGCCATTGAAGATGGCGGTCAAAAGCATAATAAGTTGGGCTGGGAATAGTTTTATAGCTCTGTTGGATATTCCATCAGAGCCTGGGGCTTTTCTGGGTTGAAGTTTCCTGATGACGTCTTCTACCTCTTCGGGAGTGACGGGGGGTAGCGGGTCATCAGGATCTTCGACCGGGGGGAGGGAAGCTCTCCTTTCGACCTCAGCATCTACCATGTTTAGGTGAGCCTGGTCTACTGGTTGAGAGCTGGGAGAGCATTGGGACTCTAGACTGTCGGCCAGGCATTCCGCCTTTTCGTTGTTATCAAAAGCGACACTCTTGTCAGGACGAATGAGAGGAGGCATTGAGGCCTCAGACTTGGAACGTAGCTTTCTTTGGAGGTTCCAGAAAGCCAGGTGGTTGGGCTCGAGTTCACTCAGCGTCTTTTCCCAGTTCGCAGAACGATGCTCAGCAGTACGTCTCTTTACAGCACGCTGTAAGTGACGCATGTGAACCTTGTTTGCGTGACAGGGAAAATTGCTATATGCACGAATGGCAGCGTTCTTCTCAGTTATCAGACTCCGTACATCCGCTGGGAGTTTCCAGCGACGGTCCTCCGTCACTGGCACCTCTCTTGAACAGTCGTCGCAAGACGGTTCGCACGTGATCCGTAAGCGAGTCGATCGCCGCTGACGTGTCAGCGACTGAGCTTATGTGGTCTGGGATAGAGTCCAAGTGAACCGACGTGGTAGATTTCAGACTTTCGCTTACTTTCTTCCAGTCGGTGATTACTTGGGTGGGGGGGGGGGGAGATTTGGGTCGGTCTCACCTGAGCGGGAGCCCAGGTGTAGGAACACCGGCCGGTGGTCAGAGTCCAGTTCATGCAACACTTCCACCGAATGCAAACGTAAGTTTACATTCTTTAGAAGTGCCACATCTAGGACGCTGGGAGTATAACTAACGGTGTGGGGGTAATAAGTGGGGCTCATCGGTACGATGACGTCGAAGTTGAGGGTAGAGCTCAGATTGTGTATGAGCCTACCCTTGGAATTGGAGTAATTGTGGCCCCATATAGGGTGCTTGGCATTGAGATCACCTGCTAAGATGACGGAACTACTCATGCCGAAGAGTTTAGTGAGGTCGCTGGAGATGGCATCAATCTCATCAGGAGAGGATGCTGAGTCAGGTGGGATATAGGCGGAAATGACTGTGATTGGCTGATGGCCAGTCATGCCTAGCCGACAGGCAGAGTACTCGAGGAGAGATTGGGGGGCGGGAGGGGCGAGAGGGATACAGTGAAGTTCCTTCCTGTAGTAAATTAGTGTGCCTCCCTTGTGTTTTTGCAGTCTATCATTGCGAACTAAGCGATAGTTGGCAATTCTAGGGTCACTGCGGTAGGGCTTCAGGAAGGTTTCCTCGACTTTTTGTTACCCAGTCGAGTGCTATAAAGAGACACGGGAGTGCGTTGATCATGGTGACGTGACAATACGGTGTCAAATAGTTCCTAGGTGACAGAATTTTGAAGGATACTGACGTAGTTTAGAATATAGAGTGTACAATTTTCCTTGAAACAATGTTTCAGTGTATATAGGATGCAACCAGTAGCGTTTTTTCCGTTTCATTTATCTTCTTATTTCAAGAGCACTTATTACAGCAATCTGTACAAAACACATTTCATTAATGAGCGCGTTTTGTTGCCCAGTGAATTTTCAAGTGGGCGCATCGTGACAGTAGGTGACAGTGACAAAAATCACAAGTCAGTGGCTAGCCTAAAGAGAAGAAAACACATTTATGTTATAAAGCTCGACACGGACGGCACCGGTTGCGCAGTGGTTGAGCGATCGACTGCTTTGTGAGTTCGATTCATACATTCGGTTCGAGGCCAGGTCTGAGTGTCTTGTGTAAGTGAATTTGACTGTTTCTGAACGCACCCACGATTCAGAAGTAATTCTTAAAAAATAAAAAGTGTGGGGCAACATTTCTTTTTTACCTTATCATGCTTTCAGAATGTCCGAAATACTGTGAAATATCAGAGAGCTTAGCAGAAAGTGCCCTTCCGGTCGTCAGAAACAATTTTCATTTAGACTATGGTTACTATTCCGTGTATAATCTACTAGTAGAAACTAGTAGACTGGTATTAGTAATTAGTACCTGTGAAGCCCCGCGGCCAAATCCGGGTTGTCAAATTGAACCCCGACGACAACCCGGGTTGACAGCCAATTTTTTTTTTTTTTTTTTCTCTTTATTTTTTTTTTTTTGTCCGACTCACCAGTGAGTCGCGGGGCTTCACAGGTTAATCAAAAATTAGTACTTTCCCCATTTTAAATTATAACCTATGCACTATTCCAGACTACAATCTATCGGGCCTGCGGACGGCGAGTAATGGGTAGCTCGCCATCCGATCGCCTGAGAGTCGACGGCGCGTAGTGTTCCACGCGCGCCTCAAAGAGATGTCAGCCACCACTGGCGGGGCCCGTCATGGCCAATGCATGCATGCCAAGGGGTCGCGGATAAATTCGTAACAGAGTTACCGCACCCCTGGGCACTCAGGCAAGGAAGGAATAGGGGTGGGTTTTAGTCAGTAAGAGTCTGACACGCCCTCCCGCTCCACCCAGAGCGGGCGAAGTGATAGGATGATTCCCCAGCCACAAAAAAAGACATCTATCTATGTGGCAAATTTTATCCAAAACCATTCAGCCGTTCTGGCGTGATTGAGTTACAAACATCCTTTCGCATTTTGGTACATATAATATTAGTAGCATAGTGGGAAGTGGGATATCAGGGTACTATTCCATGTAGACAGTTTGCATCACGTTCTGCTTAACTACACTCAATTTACATAACTAAGTTTCATCAGGCTTGATTTGTCCTGTATCCGCCATTACAAGCATTGTCATGAAATTTGGATGCTACGGCCTACAAGCTACGCCGTAGCAGGTCAGCGGCTACGCTTGCTACGAGTTTTGCTACGCGACATTTTTGTATGCGTAGGTATTACATTTTGTAGTATTTCGTGAATAGTTTCTGAAGAGTTTTTGATAGGCTCGCGTTCAGTTTAGAGAGCAGTCGTGGCCCAGAGGTATTGGCCGCGACTTACAAGTTGAAGGTCGTGAGTTCAAACCCAGGCAGGCGCTTTACTTTGTGTAAATTATTTTATCACCACTACTCTCAAAACGGTGAAGGAAAAAATCGTGAGGAAACCGGCATGTCCCAGAATCAAAAATTCAAAGACATGTGACATTCACCAATCCGCATTGGGCCCGCGTGGTGGATTACGGCCCTCACCCTCTCACGAAGAGGAAGTCTGTGCCCCAGCAGTGGGGACGTTAAAAGGCTGAGATGATGATAGGCTCGCGTTTGACCACTATCTCACCTGATGGTAAGCGATGATGTGGTCGACGATGGAGCATGCTTGCCTAGAAGTTACCTATTCACTCTTGTCTTAATAGCCCCCAGGTTGTACCTATCAGGAAACACAGACTCCGGCAAGGAATTCCACTCCTTACCTACGTCTGCCTCTATGGCCTACCAAACAAAAAAATAATCATCGAAATCTATTCCCAAGTGGCGGAGAAATCGCGTAACATACATACAAAAAAAAAATAACATACAGACGAAATTGAGAACCTCCTTCTTTTGGAAGTTAATTAAAAATAAGAAAGCCTGTATCTTGTGTGTATCCTGTCATCTTATGTCGTTTATTGGAATCCTGTATTTTTTTTACTGATACGGGTCGATCTTCTACCGAGGCCAGTCCGTGGATGGGTCGACTCGTAACATGACGAGAGCGGGGCCTCTACAAACAAGGCAGTGAGACATTTTTATACTTGTTCCATCTCACGAAGGCGGGTTGGGTTGGTTGTGTGTTAACCACCACCCTTTGTTAACCACCCTTTTTTTTGAGGGTGTAAAATCATCAGATGATTCTCCCCGCTCTGGGTGGAGCGGGAGGGCGTGTCAGACTCTCACTGACTAAAACCAGCCCGTGTTCCTTAAGTTGCGCCTGTGCCGGAGCCGCGAATACTCTTCCGCGACTCCAATTAACTAGGTACTCTTCTATTACAATTACCTGATAATCAGTAAGTCATAGTCTATTTCCTCTAGGAACCACAAACAACGGAATAATCGAATCAAACCAGTAATTCTAGACTACCTGTCTATGGTAGGTACAGGTACAACGTATTATGGCTAGGGTAATATCTACAGGCTGATCTTGGTATTATGGAAGTTCTATCTCACGAAGGTGGGTCGGTCTTAGATTTGGGTGTAGGCTCATGTGCACCTTTTTAGAGTTCCGTAGTCCTAATAAGGCCAAGACACCCTTATAGTTTCGGTCTGTCCGTCCGAGGCATAGCTAAAAGACTGTTAGTACTAGAAACCTTCCATTTTGCATGGATATATAAAATATGTAACAAAAATCCTGTTGTGCTTTTTAAGGATTTGTAAATTTACCTACAAGCACAACATGGATGAAATTATAATTTAAAAAATTAAGCATTGGCTAGTAGAGAGGTCAAAATCAAATAACTATTAAAAAATGTTTAGATTATTTGATTTTACAAGTATATCTTTATTTCGCTAAATAGCCTACGTGTTTCGCAATCGCTTCATGCAGAATTGCTGAGGTAAGAAATTAGTTAAACATTACAAATATTTATTTTAATTATTTTTGAACAGTTTTTTATAAAAGACTTGCTTTATTACGTTTGTTACCCTTAATTTGACTATGTTCACTGTGATAAACATTCATAAAAAAATAAATATTGAGCGACTATTAACTACTATTTTACGGTTTTTATTTTATTTGTAGCAAGATCAAAGTATATTTATCAGTATAAAAAAAAGAATTCTACTAGTGGCAACATCGTTCATCTGTCAATTTTGAGGCAAGATGTAAGCGAGGCGCGTGCACTCGATTCTTCGCAAGGTAAATGATTTTATTTTACATGTTTTACATAGCTAAACTAACTTTTTTATGGTTTATAATTACTAAACAATATTTATGCTTTGGTTTGAAATGGGTTTTACGTAATGTTTTGTGTTTTTTGTAACTTTTTTTTGCAGGCAAATTTGTTTGTTCATCACAGTGAACACTGCCAAATACTCGAACAAGTATTGTCAATTTCATACGTTCATCGTGATGAACATTGCCAAACCAGGTATAACTTTTATTTCCAAATAATATGCTTTTATGTGGTGGGCTTATTTGTTTTTTTTGCTTGTTAACAGAATAAAATACAAGACCGCACGCATAGAATACTAGCACTTGTCCCTGTCGAGCATGCACCATCCGATACTAGTGATAAATCCGAAAATAACAGTGACAACGAATTGCCACCACCTTCTCCAAGCCCTGTTTCATCTTCTGCGCCTTCCATTAATTCTTCTTTAGAACGCCTAGACATCAATAGTAGTCTCGAACCTGAACATACTCAAGGTGACGATGAACAGCCGTTAGAACCATCCGATTTATATCACTCCGAAGCTCTCCAATTAACTCCAATTTTACAGGAAATTTGCCCTAATACACCATCCAGAGAACCAAACTATGAAAATGTTCCATCATTATCTGACCTGGCTGATATGTTGATATCATTATATAAAGTTCCGTTTAAAACTAGAAGATGGTACATAGGAATATTTAGTCAATTACTAGATATATGTATAAATAATGCTTGGCTTTTGCATAAACGTAACTGTTATAGAAATCAACGAAAATCAAAGTCATTGAAAGTTTTTCGATATGAGATTTACTTAAGTTTAACAAAGAAAAACAGATCTAAACCTCATGAAAAAACGCAGGACTGTAAAATTATAAACCCAAGATCAGCCAGGCCTACAAGCCCCATCAGATTCGATGATACAGGACATTATCCCAGCCCAAAAGAAGACATGGGGCGTTGCAAGTATTGCCAAAAAAATACAACTGTTTATTGTATAAAATGCAATATGAGACTTTGCTTTGTTACGGGAAAAAATCCTCGCAATTGTTTTTTACATTTCCATAAAAAATAATTTGATTTATACATTGTGTTTTTATTTGACCTGTTTTAATGACACTAATTTGACAATGTTTACCACAGTGAACATTACAAATTACTTGTTGTTCTCAACGTACTTCGCAGTGTTCACTGTGATGAACATTGATTTCCTGAAAACCTGCAAATACAATATTTTTTTGCCTATTTTTCCTTAGTTGTATTTAACCCTAGGACTTCAGAAATACATCTTATTTCATAAAATAAAACATCTCGGATCTCTGCCAAATTAAGGGTTAAAACGTGGGTGGAAGGAACAACAGGGTTTTTGTTACATACTGTATATTAATCACGCCATGATATATATATAATAATAAAATCTTATTCAAGATTTTATTGTTTTTATGGTAGCTCCCATACATGTAAAATGGGGATGATTTTTTATTATTTGTATTGTTGGATAGGGCTTTTAAAATCATTGCGGGGTTAGACAGACAATTTTTCGATTCAGTGATTCCTTTGCAAAATATTAAACTTTAAAGAGAAATTTTAAAAAATCCTAATAGCTAAACTTTTTTTTTTTTTTATTGTTCATAGGCACGCGTTTAAGCACTCTCTCACCTGATGGTAAGCGATGATGTGGTCGAAGATGGAGCATGCTTGCCAAGAAGTAACCTATTCACTCTTGTTTTAAATACTCCCAGGTTGTAGCTATCAGGAAACACAGACTCCGGCAGGGAATCCCACTCCCTAGCTGTACGCACAATGCATGTGTTCCTAAAATGTTTTGTGCGTGTGGGTGGGATGTTCACTATGTACCGCTGGCACATCGCCGTACGTCTTGTGGTCAGAATCAGAAAACATGACTGCAGACGTACTAGAGCACCTTCTGAGAAATTACAACAGCGCGGCAGCGTCTACGTTGCATACATGGGACAAGTGTGCTCACCCATTCTCTCACGTTGCATCGCATACGTTGCGTACGTGGGACCAGTTTGCTTTACGATTACGAGAAATTGAGTTATCGTTTTGCGAGTTCCTTTCAAAACATTTTAAAATGACGGAAACCAGTAGTAATTTAGCATCCTTGATAGTAACGAGTTCAGGAATCAGAGATGTCGTTAAGTTTGAGCTGGCCAAAGACATGCAAGAATCAAAATAATATTGAACATCTAAAAAAATTTTTTTTCACTTTTATTTTTTGGCTTATAAATATAAATAAAAGTAGGTACTCACGCCCTTTTAGGTATACTTTTTTCTCATTCAATCGTAACAAATTAATATTTCTCAAACCGTCCTTTTTGACCAAAAATCGTCCCATTTCAGGTAGTGAATCGTCCGAAAGTCGACGCAGGTACTGGCAACACTGCGTTGTGTACTGTGCCATTTTGTATGTGTTTCTTCTTATTTCGACCCTATTTACCGTTAAGAAAACAATATTATGTTTATATTTTAGTAGAAAATAATGTCCCTGGCAGAAACGGGATAGTTGAATATTGTTGCAATTGTTTGGTAGGTCGACGAACTATCGGATGTTGCGCTCACGTGATGACGGTAGTGTGGTACCTTGGATGGGCTAGGTACGAAAACAAATAATATATCTGCTCCAGCAGAATTTCTGGATGACGTAGTTATAAGAGATTTGGATGAAAATGATGAATATCAATAAACTATTCCACTGTAACATAGTGTTTTATTTATTTTCCCCGTTTCATTCAACAGGTATGTAGGTTGGTAAATAAGTGATCATTTTTGAAAACATGAATTAAGTTAGGCATTTTAGAGCTAGGTATATATAGAAACTATCTGACTAGAGATAAGGTGTCGTTTTTATAGGTACTAAAAATAAAATATAGGTTAGTAAGTACTTATGAGAAGGTACCTGCTTTATTACTATTTTATACTGCTGTGTTATTATCCATTAGAACGCCACTGGGAAGTTATATAATATACTGTAATGTTATATTATACTGGGAAGATAAATAAAATAATCTAGCTAGTATATACCTAGGTACCTATACTTAATTAAATTAAAAGCAATTATTAGTGTGATAACAATGTACTTATTTAACCACAAATTGTACATATTATGTGGTGTTAGCCAGCAGGTAGGTAGGTAACCAAATGTTAGTCTTAGAAAATAAATAATTTGTAAGTAAGTACTGGAGAATGCAGTTTTCAACTCGACACTCATTTTATAGTGACAATCATGGAGTCTTAGCATTGACTTAGCCAGGGGCAGTTAGTTTCAAGGAATTAACTGAGTAAAAAAGATGTTTTAGACCATAGTTAGCTAAATATTCCTATTTTAGAGTAAACTACGAGCGTTATTAATTAGTTCATGCACGTTTGTTTCATTAATTCTGGTGACGGCAAATCCTAACCTAAAAAGAAACATTTTTTGAACTTCGTGGCGTTTAAATTGCCGAAATGACTATTAGACATTACTTTCTAAACTTACGGGAAGTATTTCTACTATATCTTATACAGGTTTTTAAATGTATGGAAGGAGGGCATTGTTCTTTGACTATGTTAAACATAATTATTGACGATGCATCACTGTGAAAGGATCGGTGAAGAGGTTGAGGAAATTTCCCCCTCAGAATCGATTATTCTTTCCCCAGAACAATGCTGCCAGTTGCTGAAGCTTTCAGGAAATGGAATTAGGATCTTTCATGTAAATATCAGAAGTATAAACTGCAACTTTGACGATCTCTTACCTAATAATGCTCAATAGACTCAATTATTTGACTGATATAGTAATCTTGACTGAATGTTGGCTACCCAAAAGTCCTATAATTTCAGAATTGGTAGGTTTTAATTCACACGAGTCCAGCTTTACTAATCAAAATGATGGGGTCGTGGTATATGTTAGGGATCACCTGCGATGTTCTGTTGACAAGCCTAGTATTGCTGAAGCAAATTGTATAACACTCAAATTTGGTCTGGACTTGGCTTTGGTAGCACTTTACCGGTCCCCGTCTCAACACAACATCCATCCTTTTATTGATAGCTTGGATGCCACTTTAAAAACACTGGCTTCTTATAAGACTGTAAGCGTTATAGGTGATACTAATTTGAACATTTTAAGGCCTGATCCACAGACGGACCAATATCTTAACCTGTCTGCTGAGCATGGAATGCTACCTGCTCATCTCTTTCCTAGAAGAGGGTTGAACTGTCTGGATCATGTTATTCTTAGAACGAAAGGAAAGGCGACTACTATAGTGCTAGACTCTATGTTCACGGATCCCGCCCCAGTGATTTTCATTTGCGACCATAAATTGAAGGAACCTAAAAATACTTGGACATCTTTACGTATTGACCATGCTGCAAATGTAGCTAACCTCCAACAAACTGACTTTTCACCAGTTCTTAGTGCTTCAGATGCAGAAGATGCTGCAACACAACTAATCGCGACAAATATTAATTGAAAAAGGTTATAATTTGGTTAATTTTATAAAAAATGTATTAAGTATATATTGTATGTAATAATAATGTTTTAATATTAAAAATTATAACATCGTCTTGGACGTGTCTGTAAGGGTGTTATAATGTAATTGAATAAATAATAAATAATTTCTTCGGTAATTAAAGTGAACACTCGTAGTGTAACAATTCCCAGTAGAAAAAGAATCCTGAAACCATGGATCACCCCTGGTCTACTACGTTGCATTCGAACTCGTGACAAGATGTACTTAAAGACACGGAAAGATCCTGAAAACACTGTGCTGAGAATTAGTTTTGAAGAGGTATGTAAGCAGCAGCTGTAACTATCCCGGAATTTCACCAGGTACTGTAGGGTAAGATGCCAAGCGATGCAAGCGATAATGAGCGTTATGTTTATAGACGGAAAGGTGATTATACTGTGCACTACTTAAGAAAGGCCGCAACAAAAATGAAGTGATTTATTTACTACTTTATGAAACTGATTTTTATTATTACTAAAACACTAAACTATCAAATACAAAACACAATACAGATGAAAAGCAATAGCGAGCAAGGAAGAATATAAAACTAAATAATTATGCGCGTGCGCGAATTGATAGCCAACGAGAGACTGCCCGCCGGCCGAGTACCGCCGCCTGCGCCACCAGTGTGGATTTCTTCGGAACATTCTTGAAGGAAGGCGGAGCTTGCGCGTCGACACAATGGATCACCCGATCTGACGTCATATGTAGGACGCGGTCCAAGATGCATAAGCGGAGCGGAATACGTAGTGGGTTGATGGTCACTACAGTAATCCCCCGCTGAGATCGTAACTCTCACGATCGATAGTAGTCCGGGAACCGGACCACTCGTCCCGTCCTCGTCTTCTTGGCTGGAGTCTGGTTTGTATTGCCCTCTGTTGTTGGAGCTGGTGTGTTATTCACGGCTGGCGCTGATGTGTTGTCCGCATGTGGTGTAGGTGTATCATTTCTGGCCAAATATGCTGGTTTTAATCGATTTATCGATACTGTGGCTGTCTTTCCTTGCACATCTATGTCATAAGACTTTGACCCGCGTCGTAAGACCTTGTATGGGCCTAAGTATGAGGCTTGCAGAGGTCTGTGTGCAGGTCCCTGTCGCCGGAAAATGTGAGTGCATGTGGCGAGATCTTTAGGTACATAAAACGTGCGAGCGGTGTGCCAAGTAGTTGGGGGAGGTGTGAGTTTTGTGATGTGCTCGCGGAGTCTGGTGATGAAATTGTCATAGTCTACGGGAACTGGTGGTGAGGTCGTGAAGAACTGTCCAGGCAAGCATAGTGGCTCGCCGTAAACCAGTTCTGCGGCTGAGGTCTGGAGATCTTCTTTCCACGCGCTGCGAATGCCCAGGAGAACCAGTGGCAGTACCTCTGTCCATCGCGTGTTGGTGTGGCAGGTGATAGCAGCCTTAAGCTGCCGGTGAAGCCTTTCAACAAGGCCATTGGCCTCGGGATGATAGGCCGTGGTGGTGTGGTGTGTCGCGCCTATGAGCGCCGTCATCGCTTTAAATAACGACGACTCAAATTGCCGACCTCGGTCGGTCGTGATGACTTCGGGGCAGCCGAACCTGGCAACCCAGCCGGACACGAAGGCGGTAGCGCATGCTTCCGCCGTGATGTCTTGGAGTGGGTATGCCTCAGGCCAACGTGTGAAGCGGTCAATGGCGGTGAGGCAGTACCTGTAACCAGAGGAAAGCGGTAAAGGGCCGACAATATCCATGTGGACATGCCGAAAACGAGCAGAAGGTAAGCTAAATGTTTGAAGTGGTGCCTTGGTGTGACGATGTATTTTTGCTCGCTGACACTGTAGACATTCTTGTACCCATTGTCGACAGTCCTTTTTTATGCCAGGCCAAACAAATCGCTGCGTGATTAATCGTACTGAGGCCTTCGCGCCTGGGTGGCTGAGGTTGTGCAGGGCCTCAAATGCTTGTAGATACGACGGTATTTTGGCGTTAGGTACGGTCTTGGTTGCAACGTGGTAGTGTCACAATACACTGTCATGTGAGAATCTGGTCCCTTGATCTTTTCTAACTTCAGAGACGTTCCGTTTTGTAGTAGCTCTTGTAGTTCCTCATCCGTTGCCTGATCCAGAGCCAGAGCCTGGTAATCTAAGTTATTTGATGACAGCTCTTCTACACGCGACAACGAGTCTGCTACGACGTTGTCCTTCCCTGGTATGTACTTGATGTCCACACTAAATTGACTGATGTAGTCTAAATACCTGAACTGTCGTGGGGTACAGTTATCTCTTCTTGTGCTGAAAGCAAACGTTAGCGGCTTGTGGTCTGTAAATATTGTGAATATGCGTGCTTCTATCATGTGCCTGAAATAGCGAACAGCTTTGTAAATGGCAAGTAGCTCCCGATCGTACGGACTGTACTTTGCTTGTGGGGAGCTTAATTTCTTTGAAAAGTATGCTAGTGGTTGCCACGCGTCACCTTGCCGCTGCTGCAGAACCGCGCCGATGGCCTTGTCCGAAGCGTCGGAGTGGATAGCTAATTCCGCGTTTACATCTGGATGGGCTAAGAGAGCTGCTTGAGCCAGCCCAGACTTACATTCCTGGAATGCTGCTAGCTGTTCTATCGATAGTGTTATGTTTTGTGAGCCTTTTTTCTTTGGTCCTGCTAACAGTACGTTTAAGGGCGCCTGTAATTCTGCTGCCCGCGGGACAAAACGTCGATAAAAGTTTACCATTCCCAAGAACCGTCTGAGCTCCTTCAAAGTTGTGGGTGGTGGGTATTCATTGACCGCTTGGACCTTGGTTTCCATTGGGCTTACTCCTGCTTCTGAGACATTATAGCCTAAAAATGTTACCTTCGATTGTCCAAAGACGCACTTGGATGCGTTGATTAGTCCGTAGTCTTGCAGGCGATTAAAAAGCGTCCTTAAGTGCTGCTCATGTTGCTCTGGTGTCTTCGAATGTACCAAAATGTCATCAATGTATCCATAGCAAAAGTCTAATTCCCTGAGGACTTCATCCATGAAGCGTTGGAACGTTTGTGCTGCGTTTCTTAGTCCAAATGTCATGTAGGGAAACTCAAACATTCCGATTGGTGTTGTGATCGCCGTCTTGGGTATATCTTCACTGGCGACCGGTATTTGATTATATGCTTTAATTAGGTCTATGGTACTAAAGACTTTTTTACCTGACAGCTGATGGGCAAAGTCCTGAATGTGGCGGACAGGGTATCTGTCGGGTACCGTGCGTGCGTTAAGTGCTCTGTAATCTCCACAGGGTCTCCAGCCGTCGTCCTTCTTTCGGGTTAAATGTAGTGGTGATGACCACGGACTCTCAGACCTCCTAGCCGTGCCGCTGCGGAGCATGTCATCAAATTCCTTCTTAGCTATTGCTAACCTTTCAGGGTCCAGACGTCGTGGGTGTCCATAAACTGGTGGTCCAGGTGTTGTTCTGATGTGATGCGCTGTATTGTGTTTAGGAGTTTCGGGCTTACCTACTGGTCGTGTTAGGTTTGGGAATTGCTTCAGTAAGTTGATATATGGTGTGTTATCAAAGCTACCTAAGGTGCGGACTGATGCGATTGCTTCCTGATTGTTTAGTAGCAGTGCTGGGGCGGCCAGTGTCGTTATGCCATCCACAAGTCGCTTATTTTGACAGTCTACTAATAAATTATAATATATTAAAAAATCTACCCCTATTATGGGTTTTGACACGTCTGCTATGATGAACCGCCATTCGAAAGCTCGTCGCAGACCTATATTTAAATTGAGTGTGACGTACCCGTATGTGTTTATTACTGTGCCGTTGGCAGCATACAACTGGTACTTCGTCTTCTCTGTTGCTGCAGTTCTGGTAGCCGAGCGTGGATAGACACATACGTCTGAGCCTGTGTCGACCAGAAATTGCTGCTTGGTCCTGCTGTCCGTAACAAATAGGCGGCCTGCACTTTGTTGACAACCGCTTGCGGCCACTAACGGTTGCTCATGGAGTTTCCCGACTGGAAGTTGCATGGTTGTTCACATTTCCTTGCTCTGTTCCCAAAATTAAAATGATACCAACAGTGCGGGTGGTTTTCTGGACGTTCTCGTGACCGGGACCTGTTGCGTGATCGTGAGCGTGATTGGCGAGCGTCACTCCTGTAGGTGTTTCTATAATTGTTTTGTACCTTTGATAGTGCTTCCACTTGTTTTGTCAACTCTGCGACCATACCCTCTAATGCGCTAACGGCTGTGGGGGCAGGTGTACTCGCCGCTGGGGCTGACATGGCGGCCACGTAAGGTGATGGCTGCGCGATATCGTTGACCCGATCTGCGAGGTCCGCCAACTCCTCCAGGTCCATCTTTGGCTGTGAAGCAACTATAGATTGAACGTTTAACTAACTCTTTTTTTAATTTTTCATATCTGACTGTGGCGGGGGGCCTAATCAGAATATCCTTTACTATTTTCGCTTGCTCCATATCTAACTGAGCGGCTATGTAATGAAACTTAGTACTGTCGCTAGTGATATTCGCCAAAATGAATTGGCTTTCCATTTGTGCAAACCACGTTTCTGGTTCCTCGGGCCAGAAAGGAGGTACTCGTACGCCGACTCTAAAAACATCACCTGCTAACCCGCTTCCGCTTATGCTTGGGCCACCGCCTGACAAAGTATTAGTTTTATCACTTAGGTTACCTTGATTCTGTCCAGAAGTACCCGAACGTGCAGCACTTGGGTCCCTGCTTCCTTGTGCGGAGTCTTCTTCTGCGCCGTTGCCAGCTAAGCCATAAACATACCTTTCCATTTTGTTCTTTAAAAAAAACTTCTTGTGTTCTTTGTTGGGGTCACCACTGAAGAGGTATGTAAGCAGCAGCTGTAACTATCCCGGAATTTCACCAGGTACTGTAGGGTAAGATGCCAAGCGATGCAAGCGATAATGAAAGTTATGTTTATAGACGGAAAGGTGATTATACTGTGCACTACTTAAGAAAGGCCGCAACAAAAATGAAGTGATTTATTTACTACTTTATGAAACTGATTTTTATTATTACTAAAACACTAAACTATCAAATACAAAACACAATACAGATGAAAAGCAATAGCGAGCAAGGAAGAATATAAAACTAAATAATTATGCGCGTGCGCGAATTGATAGCCAACGAGAGACTGCCCGCCGGCCGAGTACCGCCGCCTGCGCCACCAGTGTGGATTTCTTCGGAACATTCTTGAAGGAAGGCGGAGCTTGCGCGTCGACACAATGGATCACCCGATCTGACGTCATATGTAGGACGCGGTCCAAGATGCATAAGCGGAGCGGAATACGTAGTGGGTTGATGGTCACTACAGTTTCACCCGATACAAGACCTTTTGTAATAACCTGCTTCGAAAGGTGAAGACTTGTTATGAACGTGGGGAACTCCAGAATGCTAGTGGGAATCCAAAAAAAACCTGGGACCTCATCAAACAGTTCAGTAACATCAGCCAGAAACGATCACAGGCATCTAGTGAGTTGCTCACTGTGTCACAATGATCCAGCCTCTTCCGTGAACAAAGTGAACGAGTCCAACCGTTTCCAAAAAAGAGGGTCCATCCAATTTCATGGTACTCTACAGTACCGATGACACTGAAATTGAGTCCATAATCAATGGTCTCCGAAGTAACTGTGCAGTGGGATGGGATGGCATCCCAAGTAGTATTCTTAAGGCTGCCAAGTGTGTCCTAATACCTATCATAACCCGAGTTTGTAATCTTTCCTTGAGTACTGGCATATTTCCTAGGGCGCTTAAAAGAGCTATTGTTCATCCCTTATATAAAAAAGGACCTAAAGATAATATGGATAATTACAGACCCATATCAGTACTGAGTTCTGTTTCAAAGATATTTGAAAAAGTGCTAAATGTAAGGTTGCTCAGATTTCTTGAAAAAATGATATCTGTTTAGAACAATCTAAACATAGACAATAATAATAGTATAAATTAAGTATAAACTTGCAACACTAGATGGTAATTAATATATTTTTGTGTTGTGGCAAACTTTTCTTTTTCCTGTTGAAATGATTGTAACGAGCGGCTGTGTTCTTTGACTAAAAATTAAAGTTCTAAGTTTTTCTAAGTTTACACGCATTTTATTCCAAACATGCGTGAGTGGTCCTTCGAGGAGTTTTAAAATCAGTGCCGAGCAGCTTTCGCGAGCTATCGGGAAGTTTTTTGTTCGTCGTGGTCGGCTTGCAATTTTGGGTCGACATTGCCGGGCTGTTGTGCCGGTTGTACGAGGCCCGCAACTTCGTTCTATGCTATAATAGAACGAAAAACATCAAGAAACAGCATCGTTTTACCATCGAAAAATCGTAAGATTTACGACTTTGTGGAAGAAAAATTCGCCATTTTTTTTTTCTCCCATACCCACATTTTAAAATCTGAAGTTGAAGGTTGGTACTACGTTGATCAATTTCCTGCGTACGAGTTGTGCAAACTTCAAGTCGTTGTGTCGTGTCATTCACTCACTCAGCTGTCAGTGTCAGTGTCAGTAAATCAGTGCTGTCAGTGTCAACGTCAATGTGAAATCGGCCTGTTTGTAAACAAACAAATATTTTGTGCAAAATAACGTGCGCGGACTGTTCTATCGCAGTAATAAGTCGTTTCGTCGTTTATATACCGTACTACCATGGCGGATTCAAAGGAAGCATTGCGTAAACATCGCATACTTCGTGGACAGTGCAAAGCTACAATAACGCGCATCGAAGCGTTTGTGGACGACCCCATAAGTTTTGCGTCTGCAACTGCAG
Organism: Polia nebulosa; assembly: GCA_951329385.1. NCBI lineage: Eukaryota > Metazoa > Arthropoda > Insecta > Lepidoptera > Noctuidae > Polia > Polia nebulosa. The sequence goes on from OX589615.1 coordinate 10,628,879, forward strand.
ACATTTTGGAGGCGCGCAAAGAAAAGCTGATCTGTGCACTCAAGAATTATGAAGCGGCGCAGTTGGATATCCTAAGTATTGACGAAAGTGACTCCGAACAGGTTGGTCAAGTAGAAGAAAAATATTATTCTGTGCTTGCTAAAATCAATGCTTCTCTGAAGCAAATAGGCAAAAAATCAGTCTCAGAATGTCATAATGTTTCAACCTGTAAACTACCAAACATTGAAATAACTCCCTATGATGGGAAAGATTTTACAAAATTTAAACCATTTTATGATTTGTTTATAGCTGTTATCGATAATAACAGGTCATTGTCCAATGTTCAGAAGTTGTTCTATTTAAGAAAGTATGTAACAGATGATGCATTGGCAGTCATTGTCAATTTGCCGCTAGTAAATCAATCATACAGGGAAGCATTAGAATTGTTAGAAAAGCGTTTTGACAACAAATCGCGGTTAGTAGGAAATCATATAGGTATTTTGTTAGATTTGCCTACAATGCAAAAAGGCACTGCAGCCTCTATAAGGTCTTTTGTGTCTGAAGTGCAGCAACAATTGTATGCATTGAAGAATCTTGAACAGCCCATCGATACATGGGACATGTTACTGATTTCCATTTTAACCAGAAAATTAGATCAAATCACTAACAGAGCTTATCAATTGGATAGGGACATAGAAAAGATGCCTTCCATGGTAGACTTTTTGAACTTTCTTGAAAAGCGCGCTATAGCACTAGAAGATAGTTCAACCCCTAAAGGTACTTGCTATGAAAGTACTAATAGATTTAATAAATCCTCACAATCAAAGGTGGCCAATGTTGCCTCACAAGTCAAAAAATTGTGTAAATGTTGTAATAAAAGTGACCATCCTCTTTTCAGCTGTCCGGCATTCAAAACGGCAGCATTAGCAGACCGCCAAACATTTGTGCGGGACAATGATTTATGTACTACATGTCTAAAGACACACAGCGGAAAATGTAAGTTTACTTTTAAATGTAAAATATGTAAACAAGGACACAACACATTGCTACATGAAGAATCGGCCAGTCCTATTGAGCCTGCAGTTTCATTAGTGTCAAATCCTGTTTCCAATCATGTTTTGCTTCCGACTGTAAAAGTTACCTTGCTAAATCGAAATGATGAAAAGATTTCTGTCCGAGCACTGCTTGACACGGGCAGCCAGGCATCTTTTGTTACAACAAGCCTAGTAAACAAACTTGGGCTGATTGCTATAAATCAGCAACATAGTATTATGGGTATAGGTAATAAACCAACACAAATTGACCAAATTGTAAATATATGTGTGCTTCCATGCCACAATAATGTAAAACTAAACTTACAGTGTCATGTAGTTGATAAAATAACCTCAAGGTTGCCCCAACAATTTATAAATGTATCCAGCTGGAATTTACCTAAAAATGTAAATCTTTCAGATGATGATTTCAATATCCCAGCTGAAATTTCTTTGTTACTGGGTGCCGATATTTATTTTAGTGTTTTACTAGATGGTTGTATAAAAATCCAAAATGGACCTGTTTTGCAAAATACCCTGTTTGGGTATGTAGTTGGTGGCAATTTTCCTGAAAAGGTGTCTAAAAATAGTGAAGTAAGTAATGTAACCTTTGATATTGTTTCTAATTATGCTATCCATGATGAAAAAAATTTAGAAAATATTATGCAAAAGTTTTGGTTGACTGAAAAGTTGCCAGAGCCTGCAGGGAAGTGTTGTGATGAGTTTCAGAAGGCTGAAGAAAATTTTCAGAAATCAGTAAGTCTTAAAGACTGTCGTTTTCATGTTGACATGCCTCTTATTACTCCTCTGCAAGAACTGCAGCTTGGTGACTCATTTTCAGTCGCCTATCAAAGATTTCTAATGTTAGAGAAACGATTCAAATCTAATCCTTTGTTGTTAGAACAGTATAAATTGTTCATAGATCAGTATGTAGAGCTGGGACATGCTAAAAAGGTGGATTTTGCGAATTATGATATTGATAAAGATCCTGTCTACTTTCTAGCACATCATGCTGTTATCAATGAGGCGAGTAAGACGACCCGACTCCGCGTAGTGTTTGACGGGAGTATGAAGTTGCGCAGTCAGGTGTCCCTCAACAATGTCATGCTAAATGGCCCCGTGGTACAGAGTGAGCTTTTTGATATTTTAATTTTATTCAGGACCTACATTTTCACACTAATTTGTGATATTCAAAAGGCATTCCGCAATGTTTTTATTAACAGTCCCCAAACTTGCCTTCAAAACATTCTTTGGAGAGATAATCCCAGGAAGCCTATCAGCTGCTTACAGCTTCAGACTGTAACATACGGTCTAAAGGCCTCTACTTTCTTGACCACTCGATGCCTAATTGAACTAGCTTATCGGTACAAACGTAATTACCCACTGGCTGCTCAAACTATGATCAAAAATACTTATGTCGATGACATTTTGTGTGGTTCAGACAATGTAGAGCAGCTTCGAGAACTGAAAACTCAATTGGTAGAGCTTCTCAAGTTAGGTAGTTTTTCTTTGCATAAATGGTGCTCAAACAACCTGGAAGTCATAAATGATATTCCAAATGAGCGAAGGCAGTTTGAAAATGTAGATATGAGTGAAAATGAGATAACCTGGTCAAAACTTTAGGATTAATGTATGACATTACTTCAGACACATTCACTTTTTCTAGCCCCAATATAGATGAAGGACATAACTTAAATTCAAAGAGAAAAATATTGAGCTTTATAGGGAAGATGTTTGACCCTCTCGGTTTAGTAAGACCAATTATAGTAATAGCCAAAATATTTATGCAAGAGCTATGGTCTTTGCAAATTGGTTGGGATGCTATAGTTCCAAATGAACAGTTTCTATACTGGAACAATTTCTTAAATAAGTTAAAACTTATGGGTAAAATCACAGTGAACAGATGTGTCAACAGTAATGATATTTTCAATGTAGAGTTGGTGGGGTATTCTGATGCATCATTTAAAGCCTTTGGCTGTTGTCTTTATGTAAGAGTTATAAAGAATGATGGTTCAGTGCAAACAGAGTTACTCTGCTCCAAGTCACGAGTTGCTCCATTAGGGAAAAGCCTAACAATTCCCCAACTAGAGCTCAATGGTGCTCTCCTCTTGGCACAGCTAGCACAAAGGATTGGTAGAGTTCTGATGGGTAGGTTTTCTCAACTAGAGACATTTTTATACAGCGACTCTCAAATAGTGTTAGCCTGGATCAAAGCAGGCAATGTGAAATCTAATGTTTATATGCCAACAATAGAGTCAAACAAATTTTAGAGTTGACTGATCAGAAAAGACTGGTGACAACCCAGCTGATTTATTGTCGAGGAGAGTTTTGCCGCACAAGTTGCAACAAAGTACTTTGTGGTGGCACGGGCCAACCTACTTAGTAGATAAACATTATACACATGCATGTTTTGAAAATTTTAAATTGCCTGATTTACTCACAAATACAGAACAAAATGATGAGCAAGAGATACCGTGTAATGTAACACAAGTAGAGCCATCATTTGCAGTCAATTTTATTGAAAAATATTCAAACTTACATAAATTACAAAAAGTAATAGGATACATTTATAGATTCTATCATAATTGTTCAAAAAATAAAAATAAAAATACAGAGTGTTACATAACACCTCAAGAGCTTCGCTACTCTATGTCAGTTATTGTACGTTTTACTCAAAAGCAATATTTCGCCAAAGAGGTAGAGTCACTTGCTTCTGGAAAAGTTATAAAGACAGGAATAGGAAGTCTCTATCCTTTCCTCGACAAAATAGGTATTCTGAGAGTAGGAGGTAGGCTCGATAATGCCACGGAAATGTCGTTCGATAAGAAACATCCCACTATTCTTCCGAAAAACTCTGACTTATCAAAACTCGTAATAGAAAGTGAACATTTGCGACTTTTACACGCAGGCCCCAGATTAGTACTGAGTTCTCTTTCACAAAGGTACTCCATTGTCAATGGTATCCGTGTGGTCTAGTAAGTGGTGCGCAAATGCGTCAAATGCTTCCGAATAAAAGCTGAGGCTGCTAGGCAGTTGATGGGCTCCCTCCCACAGGAAAGAATAACAGCGTCCAGGCCATTTCAGCATGTCGGCGTTGACTTCTGTGGACCCTTCGACATGAGGGTAGCTAGGATTAGAAAGCCTATTGTTAAGAAATGTTACATCGCGTTTTTCGTCTGCTTTGCTATAAAAGCTATTCATGTAGAGCTTGTATCAGACTTAACAACTGAAGCTTTTTTAGCATGTCTCAAGCGCTTCATTTCGAGGCGTGGCATGCCCACAAATATATATTGTGACAACGCTAAAACATTTAAAGGAGCGTCCAATGAAATGAAGAAATTGTATGACCTACAATCTTCCAAAAATCACAGGGATGCTGTAGATGGGTTTTGCACTCAACATTATATAAAATTTAGGTTTATACCCAGTTATTCACCTGAGTTTGGAGGATTGTGGGAAGCTGGTGTAAAAAGTGTGAAACACCATCTGAAGCGGGTTGTAGGCAACTTAAGTTTAACTTTTGAAGAGCTATATACAGTTATTGTTCAAATCGAGGGAATATTAAACTCTAGGCCACTACTCTCTGCAAACTCTAATGATAGTGAGTATTTGACTCCTGCTCATTTCCTCATTGGAACAGCTTTGGTTAGCTATCCTGAAGTTGATTTAACTGAGGTCTCAGTTAATCGGTTAAAATTTTGGAATCTCTGCACTAAACTTAAACAACAATTTTGGAAATTATGGTCTAACGATTATTTAACACAACTTCAAAGCCGTCCCAAGTGGAAATATCCAGATCCAAACCTCAAAGAAGGCGACTTAGTTATTGTGAAAGATTTTAATGCTGTTCCATTAGAATATAAAATGGCTCGTATTGTAAAAACATACCCAGGTAGAGATGGTAGAGTAAGAGCTGCTGATGTAATGATGAAAAATAAGGTTTACAGAAGGTCAATTAAACGGCTCTGTCAACTACCTGTAGATTAAGTTAATGCCGGCCCCAATTATGTTTAGAACAATCTAAACATAGAAAATAATAATAGTATAAATCACTACATAGTATAAAACAAAGTCGCCTTTTCTGTCCCTATATCCCTATGTGCGCTTAAATCTTTAAAACTACGCAACGGATTTTGATGCGGTTTTTTTCAATAGATAGAGTGATTCAAGAGGAAGGTTTATATGTATAATACATGCATCATATACTAAGGCAACATTGCTAATTTTAGAGGTTTCTAACGTGATGTCGTAAATTAACCTATTTTTTTGGGCTTATTTAGCAATTTAGCAAAAACGCTGCCTAAACCCTACGAGTTAGATCAAATTAATGTGCTACAGTATTGTACACCATAAAAAGGTCTACAAAAAAGTCCGGGATGGTATATGTTTATATTTTAGGGATAACCCACATTAACCATTTTTATTGTTTACTTTTTACGTGAAAAAATGGCTTATTTACGAAGCTATTTTAAGCAATACGGCATTAATCCTTATCGAATTAAGTACCTTAAATACAGTGTGCAATTAATATTGATCAATATGGTTCCTTACAGCATGTAAATTAAACAAATATTTTCGGAGATATTACAAATTTAAAATTTGCGTTTGCGGCGGGCGGTACCGGTCGGACGGGGCAGTGCGGGGAGGCATGCCTATAAATAGCGCGTCGGAGGCCGCGGTTATATAATTTTTTTTTAATTTAGTATCAGCATTGCACCCGTGCGAAGCCGGGGCGGGTCGCTAGTTAAGTATAAACTTGCAACACTAGATGGTAATTAATATATTTTTGTGTTGTGGCAAACTTTTCTTTTTCCTGTTGAAATGATTGTAACGAGCGGCTGTGTTCTTTGACTAAAAATTAAAGTTCCAAGTTTTTCTAAGTTTACACGCATTTTATTCCAAACAAAAAAAAAAAAAAAAAATAAACCAACTAATAAGAGCACGTCAATACAAATATTTAATTACGGGTGACATTGAAAAAATGTACAGACAATTGAGAGTAGATGAATCTTGTAGAAACTTGCAATTGATTCTATGGAGAGAAGATGAGTCCTTGCCCATCAGAACAATGCAAATGAATACTCTTACTTATGGCACCACAAGTGCGAGTTATTTAAGCACTCGCTGTCTGTGGCAGGTGGGCGAGGAGTGTGGGGACGAAACTATTAAAAACATAATACAACACGATTTTAATGTCAACGACTTAATCACGGGTTGTGATGATGAAAAACAATTAATTTACATTCACAATTCCATATCTTCCGCTCTAAAGTCAGCCTGTTTTAATTTACGTAAATATAAAACGAATTCTAAAAATCTATTCAAAAATTCATCTCTAATTACTCAAGATAAATTAACTATAAGTGAAGCGACAAGCACGCTGGGTTTAGGGTGGGAGCCAGAAACTGATAATTTAAACTTTCCTGTACAACCACATCATAAGCAAGATAACATAACAAAAAGACTTATATTATCAAATGCATTTAAAATATTCGATCCTTTAGGGCTATTAAGTCCATGTATAATTACAGCAAAAATTATGCTACAAAATTTATGGCAACAAAAAATTGACTGGGATCAATCTATTCCTCATGAAATAGAAGAAAAGTGGTTAGAATTTGCAAGTAATCGGAGCTGTTTATTGGATTTACAAATACCTAGAAGAGTGCTATGCGATTCACCGAAAGTAATAGAACTTCATTCTTACAGTGACGCTTCACAAAAGGCATACGGAGCATGTGTGTACATGAGAAGCACGGAAAATAACCGTGACTTCACGGTACGACTATTAGCTGCTAAATCTAAGGTAGCTCGAATAAATCCTATGACAATACCGCGATTAGAACTTTGCGCTGCGTTGCTGGCTGCTAAACTATGCAAAAGTATCCTAGAGGCTATTCGTTACAAGCCGTCACGAATTGTTCATTGGTGTGACTCAAGCGTAGTGCTAGCATGGCTCAGAGGTGATCCGACCAAACTCAAAACATTTGTCGCGAATAGGGTGGTAGAAATAACCGAGCTCACGGACGCATTCTCATGGCGATATGTACCCACAGACATGAACCCAGCCGATCTCATTTCTAGAGGTATAAATGCCAATCATATAATAAATAATAGCCTGTGGTGGTCAGGTCCAAATTATTTATTGAATAGTGAAAACGATTGGCCAGTTCTAAATTCCATTGACATCAATAACGTACCTGAAATTAAAAATACATCTAAATCTCAAACTACTAAAATTAAAAATAAAACCAAGTACTCACCCAAGACCGTCTTACCTGCTCCGCTCATCTCAACCTTGACACCAACGAAACAAGCAGAGCAATCAGCATCTGAAACAAAAACTCCTAAAACACAAAATTCATTAGTTATACCTAAACCTAAAACATATGATCAAAATGAAATAAAAACTTACTTTAACACTGACGTACTGCAACCTATAATAGATGTTGAAAAATATAGCAAACTAAACAAACTTATAAATATAGTCGCATGGGTAAAAAGATTTTGTTTTAACGTTCGTAATGTTCATAACAAACAGGTGTTAGCTCTCAGCGCTAATGAGATAAATGACTCATTTCATTATCTATGTCGTGTTGCTCAGTTGAAGTGTTTTCCTATTGAATACAAAACGCTATCAAAAAACTTACCTTTAAATGTTAAATCAAAATTACTATCTTTGCCACCTTTTTTAGATGACAACAATTTGATTAGAGTTGGAGGACGAATAAGTTCTTCACCTTATAGTTTTGATAAAAAACATCCAATACTACTTGATTCGTCCCATCATTTGACAAAACTTTTATTTGAAAGAGAGCATTTGCGACACATGCATGCTGGTCCACAGCTTTTGTTATCAATGATAAGGGAATCAATATGGCCGATAAATGGCAGAAGGTTAGCTCGCCGCACAGTTCATAATTGTGTGAGATGTTGTCGTGTCCGAGGAAAACTCTTTGTCCTAAAATGGGTAATTTACCATCACAACGTGTGAGCGCAGATTTTCCATTTAATTCAGTGGGCATAGATTTTGCTGGACCCTTTTATATAATTAATCGTAAGGGTAAAGGTGCAAGGGTGAACAAATGTTACCTTTGCGTATTTGTGTGCTTGCGTTATAAGTGCGTTCATTTGGAAGCGGTCTGTGACCTTACTAAGGACGCATTTATAATGACATTACGCAGATTTATTGCCCGTCGTGGCAAACCCAATGAAATATTTTGTGATAACGGTGGTAACTTTGTGGCTGCTGCTAAAGATATAGGAGCTTTTCTTAAATTGCATAATAGGGACTTCTCTGAATTTGCAACTCACGAAAATATAAAATTTGTATTCTCACCTGCTTGCGCTCCTCACTTTGGCGGCATCTGGGAAGCCGGAGTTAAATCTGCAAAATTCCATATAAAAAGAGTCATGGGAAATAACCATCTTACTTTTGAAGAAATATCTACACTTTTCGCACAAGTGGAGGCCGTTTTGAACAGTCGCCCCTTGTGTCCTTTGTCCTCATCTCCTGATGACTACCTCCCTTTGTCCCCAGGGCACTTCCTTATTGGAAGACCATTAAAGGCACTACCTGAACCAAGCTTGGAAAACCTGAAAGAAAGTCACCTTCAACGATACGCTCGATTGCAACAAATTAATCAGCATTTCTGGTCACGCTGGCAGCGTGAATATATACACGAGCTACAACAACGACTGAAGTGGAAGATGAACTCAAGATCCCTAAATATTGGAGACCTCGTGCTGATCCATGAAGAACATGTACCTCCATTGTGTTGGCGCCTTGGACGGGTTACAAGATTATTCCCCGGCCCGGATGGAGTTTCCAGAGTGGCTGACTTGAAAACCACTAGAGGCGTTCTACGTCGGCCTATTATCAAACTGTGTCCGCTACCCACTGCTGAAGATTTACAGTTGAAAGACAAGCCTTTCAATGGGTGGGAGGATGTTTAGGCGCGCCTGCTGATTATCTATTAGCAGCGTGTGCTAGATACAGATATCGCCGCAGCATTTCGGTTAAGGCGTTACCGACGCGGCGGCGTGTGATTGAAACTTTGTAGTGACACTTCGCAACTTACCCACCGCACGAGCGGTCGAAATATTTTTGTGCTCTTGTTAAACTAAATTAAAGTAATTTAAAGAAGTTCATGGTTATTATTGAAGAAACCAAACTTTCCACAATTCATCCTTTATGTCATAATAGACATAATTTTTTTTTTTTTTTTTTGCAAAAAATCAATACAGATTTAAGCCAGGTAGGTCTACTGAGGATGCCATCATGGATCTTTTGAACTCTACTGTTCATAACATAGACCAAAGGATAAAAACAGTTGCAATCTTCTTGGACCTATCCAAAGCTTTCGACACGGTTTTGATGCCTAAACCATTATCAAAACTCGAGGCGGTTGGAATAAGAGGTATTGCTTTGGAAATTTTTAAGAGTTATCTCAGTGATCGCTCACAGTGTGTCATTATTGACGGCCATGTTAATAAGGATGAGAGGCTTAATTTTGGAGTCCCACAAGGCAGTGTCCTTGGACCAACTCTCTTTCTGGCCTATATTAATGATCTTTGCAAGCTATCACTCCCTAAATGCAAAGTAATAACTTATGCTGATGATACAGCTCTGCTCGTCGAGGGTAGAGACTGGTCGGAGGTGAGTGCAAATGCTGAAACAGCTCTCAGACACGTTATGAACTGGCTAGTCGGTAACTTAATAACCCTAAACGTTCAAAAAACTAAATTTGTTACGTTTGGATCAAAGGCAACTTCAGTCCCCCCGGCAACATTTTCGATCCGGGCTCATATGTGCAATTAGGATTGCCAGAAACGGAGCTGTGCCTGTTGTCAAATAGCTCGAACTCGGAGTTTTAGATATCTTGGCATAATAATTGACGAAGTCTTAAGTTGGCATGAGCAAATTACAGCTACAGTTGGCAGAATAAGAAAGATAATATATGTTTTAAAAAAATTGGGAAGCATTGCTAACCTACACACGCTAAAATCGGTGTACTTTGCTCTTGTCCAGTCTATTTTGGGATATTGTATCCCAAGCCCAAGCTTGGGAGCGTAGCATAGTAGTTTTTTCCAAACCACCCCAAGGTGGTTTGGAAAAAACTACTATGCTACGCTTGGAAAGAGCTCAAAGATCAGTCTTAAAGGTTATGGTCTCAAAACCTATTCGATACCCTACTTTTGAGCTATACAAACTCTGTAATGTACTCACGGTCCGACAACTTTTTGTTAGGCAAGTCATTCTAAGGAAGCATGTGCAACTATCTTTTGACGTGCAGCTCACCAAAAACAAACGAAGGTCTGTTAGAGTTTGCAAATCTTTGCCGCGGAAGACTGCACTCGCGAACCGACATTTTCTTCATTTAAGCTCACTGCTGTACAATAGGATAAATAAGGAAATAAATTTGTACCCTCTTTCACTATCTAATATCGCAAAATCGCACGTTTGTAGAGACTGAGAATTTGCTTAAGGTTCTGTCGTAGTCCCCATTCTTCCAAAGAAAGTACTACTCGTCTCACTCACGCACACTCACTGACACACACTCACCTACTTACATAAAATTCACTCTAAACCATCCCCTCGCTTTTCGCACCTACTCATTTTATTGACGCTTCGTGCTTCTATTCTATTCATTTTAATGTTATTATATATTTTCGATTTCAGATTCATTAAATTAAATTAAATTCCGATTATTTTATTTTGGTTTACTTCTAGGCAAGCGTGCTCCATCTTCGACCACATCATCGCTTACCATCAGGTGAGATGGTGGTCAAACGTGAGCCTATTAATGATAAATTTTAATTTACTAGGCTCCGATCGAAACACCAAGGCATATAAAGATACACTCTCCGAAAATGGTTATACTATGATAAACAAAATTGATGCAAGGCACTGTACTCGTGAAACGTCTACGACACGTACTATCTTGGACCATGTTTCTACAAACCTACGGGGCCATGATTTTCATTTAATAATAATTTAATCAAGCATGTCAGATCACAAACAGATTTTTCTAGAGGTCAAACAGTACGAACCTGAACCAATTAAAAAGATACAAATAGAAACACTTTCATTCGCAAAACTGTATAAAACTGTGGCAGAAATTGACTTCACTGCCGTGGGCGAAGACTTTACAATGTTAGAAGAGGCAATAAAATCGGCAATCAGCAAGAATCAGACTACAAAAGTTAGGATTTCAAATCCACCTAAAACAGAATGGGTCACGAAAGACATAATTGACAAAATAAACGCAAGAAACATATTGTGGAAACAATACAAAAACAATCCGAACAACTTGGAGTTTGAAGAGAAGTTTAAGAGTGAGAGAAACAGAGTATTCTCGCATATACAGACCGTTAAAAATAAATACTTCACAAAATCATTTGAAGAGTGTAAAGGTAAACCGATGAAGATATGGAAACTCACAAATAATCTGTATAACAACAAAATTAAAGATAGTTGTGTTCCTTCTAAATTACAAACCCACTCAGGACTCATCACAGAAGACAAAGAAATCTGTAAACACTTCAACACCTACTTTGCCAGTATAGGTATTCTCCTGGCAAATAAAATAGCTCCAAAACACCACAATACTAACATCAACAGAACCTCATTACATACCAACGCTCTGGGTGTCTCACAAATGTCGCTAACAAACGTCGATGAAATTTCAAAAATTATTGATAGCCTTAAACCAAACACCAGCGCTGGCCTGGACGGTGTCAGTGTCAAAGCAATTAAACATATAAAAATACTGATACTGCCGTGTCTAGTACAATGCATGAATAAATGTTTACTCGAAGGCTATTTTCCAGATACACTTAAAATCGCGAAAGTAACTCCCATTTTTAAGTCAGGCTCCAAATCAGACCCTGGAAATTATAGACCCATTTCGGTATTGCCAGTGTTGTCAAAAATACTGGAGAAACTAATTCATTCTAGACTATCTCGATTCTTTCGGTTTTCTCTTTGAACGGCAATATGGTTTCAGACCTAAATCCAATGCACTAGCAGCTACAACTGACTTGGTCACGAAAATTAGGACTAAAATTGATCAAAAGCAAATTGCCTTGGGTGTCTTTATAGACTTAAAAAAGGCGTTCGATACCGTGAGTCATAATGTGCTCCTGCAAAAATTTGCAGCTATAAAAATAACTGGAAGTTTTCTCAAAATGCTCGAATCTTACCTAGAAAATCGTTTGCAAGTTGTTAAAATAGGAAATAATATTAGTAGATCAAAATTGATAAAATGTGGTGTGCCTCAAGGATCAATACTGGGTCCTCTTTTGTTCCTTATACAGCTACCAAGAATATCCTAACATCGAAAATAAAAAAATAAAAATTTCAAACAAACTAAATGGCATAAAACTAGAAACGAAATAGAACACCACTTATCAATATGAGTTCACTAACCTGTCGTAAGAGCGGCAACAACGCGCGGTCCTGTAGCGACTTGATTTTTTGGCTTTTAATTATGGATTAATGCTCAGTAAAATTACACTAAATCACAGATTATTTAGCACAGAATCACAGCTATGAATGCCAGCCCAAACATTGGCACCAAATCTGTACTGGTGCGAAGTCTCCCGTCCTAGACGCGGATTCACGCGGCTCCAGTAACGAATATTCTGTCTGTTCCATAAACCGTTCCTTGTAAATGTACTTTCATCAGTCCACATCACATTGTACAAGAAATCCGGATTCTCGAAATGTTTATTTTCAATCCAGCGACAGAAGTTTTACCTAACTGGTTTGTCTCTAGGTAACAATGCATGCAATTTCTTGTATTTATACGGCTTCCGTTTGTCGCGTTTTAAAATTTAAGAATAGTTGTATGGTCAACACCTGAACTACACGTTGGGTTGCGTTAAAAAAAAAACACGAAAACAATAAAAACTAAGCGTCTAATTTCGCACAATTCACTCACTGTTTAACTAAATACCTATTAAAACGTTACGTGTCCTGTCACCAAAATAAAGCGTCCAATTTCGCACTAATACCGTCGTAAATGAATTTACAAAAAACACGAGCGGCGGGGAAGTACCTAGACATCAAAGGCGGGCGAGGCGGCGCGAACGAAAGTTAGCGGCACTGTACCTGAGGACGCGTGACTCGTCACAGGACCGCGGCGACACACTAACATAAATTTGTTGTAGCAAATTTCTTCAAGAAAGCGAACTAACAAACGAAACTAGATTTATCTCTTTCGCACACACTAAATTTTCTATTAACATTATGAGTGCATTGCAATTTCCGCATTCGTTACTTTCTTATCCAACTCTGATGACACGCTTTACGACTCTTATTACTCAGAGTTAAGGTATAATTTTCACTAAATCAGATGAAAATACTAATTTGGCGAAAGTGTTTAAGTAGCGAGTTGGCAACGTGACTTTAATGTTTTGATGTTTATACCGATGTGGGTCGTTAACCTGACAGTGTTTCCCTATTATCAGATACATCATTTAGCAAATGTTAAAAATGAAAAATAATTTCCTGTGACTAAACTACTGGATATATTCAAATGATTTTTTGTATGTAGACTGAGAACGTCTTGAGGTATGCGAGGTTTAATTTAATGTCGTATTGTCATCACCACTCTGTATATATTGTTACGAGCTGGGTATGGGATAAATTATTTTACACCAATTAATTAACTAAATATCCTTTATTAACTCAACAACTTATAAACACAAACACTAATTCACTAATAATCACTATTCTCTTCGTAATCGCTTGTATTCGCATCCGTTCGCCTCCGTAGTCGAAATCAGACTGACTCACTCGCCCGCCGTCCGGCCTATTTATACGGTCATGGAAGTTTCCAGAACATTGTCGAACTATCTTATAGTGGAATATTCTAGAAACATCTATGAACTTCTACACAGTACCACAATGGAATGTTCTCGAACCTAGTGGAAACTTCTGGAAACTTCGACCACATTCTCGAACGTTCCAGTGTAATACGGTCGACGTAACAATATCAACAATTTTCACGAATTAGGATTAAAGGGACATATAACACTCTATGCTGATGACACTTGTCTGTTTTACTTCGGTAACTCCATAGAAACAGTTATACAGGACGCACAAGATGACCTAGTTATTTTGGAAAGGTGGTTTTTGGACAATCTGTTAACAATTAACACATCCAAAACGAACTACATCATTTTCTCGGCCAAGAACAAAAAAATTCACAACCACAAGCCTTTGTCGATAAATGGAGATGTCTTTAATAAAGTAAACACAGAGAAGTATTTGGGCCTTACACTTGACAGTCATTTGACATGGCAGCCACACATTAAAAAGATTTGTTCAAACTGTCAAGTCTTACGGGTGCGTTACGCAGTATAGCTAGATGTCTACCATCAAAAATTCGATATACTGTGTATAATTCATTAGTCAAGCCACACATCGAATATCTAATTGAGGTCTGGGGATCGACAGCAAAAACAAATTTACACAAACTTCAAATAGCTCAAAATAAAATTATTAAAGCCCTTTTTCAATATCCCATTTATAATATCATAATATTTGACTAATAAGTATGCTCAGCCGGTGATAGACAAGATGCGCGATAACCACAAGCTCCATCCCCACAGCCGCATCCGCAAGTGGTATGATACCACGGCCGACGAACTTTACGTTTACCTGGCCATAATACTGGCGATGGGGGTTGTGGTTAAGACCCGATTGGAGGAGTACTGGTCTGCCACCACTGACATATTTTACACTCCCGGTGTTAGCGCATACATGTCTGTTGACTGTTTTCTTTTGCTTAATACGAGTATGTGTCTTCACTTTAACGACAACAATGACATGTATGCGCTAGAACTGGAATACTCCGAGGCGAGACTTCTTAAAATACAACCAGTGCTGTCACATTTGAACAAGAAATTTCAGGAAATGTACACTCCATCCCAAAACATTGCTCTAGACGAGAGTCTTTTAATGTGGAAAGGCGGGCTGGCAGTCAGCCAGCCTATTCCAAATAATAAAGCACATCGAGGCATCAAGACATATGAGATTTGTGAATCTCAAACCGGCTACCTATGGCGGTTTGAGGTTCACGTTCATAAATGATCTACACCGCAGCTTTACGAAGATCCACTGCAGGCATCTACGCCGTCACTTGTGTTGCGCCTGATTAAAGGTTTAGAGCACAAAGGATATACACATTGTGGATGGACAACTTCTACAATTCGCCATGCCTCGCTCGACGCCTGAAATATTTGGGGTTTGACTGTGTAGGAACCCTGCGGACCGATCGTAAGTTCGTTCTGCAGGCCCTGCACAATCTCACCAAGAGGAACATGTGTCCAGGTCAGGTGGCTGATCTTACCTCAGGGGACGTCGATGTCATGGTATGGAGAGATAGTAATAGGGTGGCCATGATCTCTACATACCATGGTAGCGATCAGCACACAGCCAGCCAACGGATCCACCAAACCCGTCCTGATATTGGACTACAATATCATGATGGGTGGGGTGGATAAAAAAGACCAGCCTCGCCATGTATCCAGTCGAGCGGAACCGAACTAGGGTGTGGTACAAAAAATTGTTCAGGAGACTGCTCAACGTCTCCGTATTAAACGCTTACATCATTCATCATTACACTTCTTCTCTTTCTCATCGCAATTTCCGTATTCGTCTAAAAAAGTCACTTCTTTCCACACATGCTACCCTTCGACCGATTCCTGAATTTACTGCACCCTTACTGAAAAAACCAGATATTACGCACCGCATGTCTGAGTACCCGATGGGACGCACCCAGCGCATACAACGGAGTTGCGTCTCTTGCAAGAAGCTGGTGGGTACGTTCTGTATTGGGTGCAGTAAAGCTGTATGTTTAGACCCCTGTTTCGTCTTGATCCATTCATAGTTTTATAATTTATGTACATACATTTATAAATATATATTTCTTTGTAGGTATCTATATATATTTGTATATTTTATATATATTTTTGGACCTCACTCTTGTTCGTTTCGTTGAGCGTGCGAATTGTAATGTGTTGTTCATCCACCATTGTATCCTTTGTTGTAGATCTAAAGACATTTTCAGTGCGTATTTGTATTTTTTGTTGTAAATCTTAAGACATTTTCGGTGCTTATTTGTATGTTTTGTTGTAGATCTAGACTACTTTTTTTTACAAATTCAAAGTATATAATGACGGTGTAGCGTGATATATCTAGTGGTTCTTCTTCTGTTTAACATCATAATTCTTCTAACGCAGTGGCGGATGTGTCTGTGATGCCTTATTTGTAGCTTTTTTTTAAGGCCCTTCTTCGCTTTACTGCCGTAAAACGGTGACTTTCTAAAGCCTACTCCTTGGTAACGGCTAGGGCAAAAGTTTTGAAAAAAATATATATTTATTATTGATTCATATACTTTATTTATGAAGTTTGGTTTTTCATTGTGACTAATAGTTTTGCCATAAAAAAATATTTAACAACGCGCTTCTCTATTCACTATTTTGCCTACTCCTCCTAAACGGCTATGATATTTTAAAATATTTTTACACAGATTAATTGATCGTTAAAGGTTCTTTTGATGTCATGTTGCTTATCTAAATCAATCAATATTTTTCAAAGAAAGTCTTACAAAGTAACGTCTAATGTATATATTCTCGCTCTCTACGGGGGCGGAGCCAGTCGCGCGCTGGCATTCGAACGGGAAGGCTGTGTCGTTCGCTGCTTCGCCGTGCTGTTATCCGACTAAGCAAATACGTATGTGTTAGCGCAAAATATTTACAAACTTTTTATATTAGTGTGTGTTCATAGACTAACTTCCCGCAGAGGACCCAGTGTGATCGTGCGCGTGGACGCTTTATATTCGTAGATTTTTTATTTGAATTTGCAAATACTTTTTGTAAATATTGTGCATTGTGTAAAATAATAATGCCAAGACCAAGTAAATCAAGAAAATATGCAGTTCTAAGGGCTAAGACAATGAATCTGGTTAAGTAAGTACATACCTACATAATATACCAAAATAATAATATCTACACTCTATTCGCTGGGAGAATAAATTAAAGGTAAACAAACGATAAAAAAGTAAAACATTATGAGAATATGTTGTATTTCATTAAACAACCAAATACACACATTTCAAACATTTATTATTTTCGTAAAGTAACTGTATTTTACAACAATATCAATATTATAGGTTTCAACAAAAAATAAAATATTATTAAAACCAAAACCAGTAGTCGAAAACCGGCCAGTGCGTGTGCGCGGACTTCGCACTTTTAGGGTTCCGTACCAAATTTCAAAGAAAAAATCTTATTTATCAATATAGTGGTATTTGTTATTAAAATATAATTATGTAACAATAAACATTATCACTATAACTAGTCAATGGGTAATCGGAACAAATTTTTGTGACAGACGACGGACAGACAGAAGGACTACGTGAGTGACAACAATAGGGCTCCCTTTGGACCATTCGGGTACAGAACCCTAATAAGCATATAGAAAGCCTGTAAATCGCAACTGTTATGATAACAAATTAAAGAGAACTACCAAAGTAATCATTATGCCTTGTAAGGTTGTATTTTTAAAATTAGTCGGCTTATAACCGTTTGACGTTTGTTTGTTTGTTTGTCTACAAAAAGTTTTTTCCCGCAGCGAATAGTGTATACCTAAGTACTTCTTTAGCTTTAGCTTTTGTAGAAAAGAATATAATTTATTGTAATCCGCTAGACTGTGGGAAAATCAAAATTTGATTTTGGTCAAAAATGTCTCATCTGTGGCGGTAATACATTTGGACCGCTGCCCCTGATGTATAATTATATTGACCGTTATTAATTGTTCCAGGAAATCTAGAATGAAATCATCAGAATTGATAGTCCCGACAACATCTGAAAAAATGAAGAAAAAGAGGTTGAAGAGAAAAATGAAGAAAACGAGAACGAAGAAGAAAACAAAGAAAACATAGAACAAGATTTTTTCTGGAAATCGAAATTTCCAAAACTAAATATATGTGAATACGGAGAAATAAGTGAGGATGAAGAAGTTCAGCCAACCAAAAGAATAAAAATACTTGGTGAAAGAAAGTTAAATTTCAGTGAATTTTAGTTATAAGTAATCTATTGTTGTATAAAAAATATAACAAATAATATGTCATACACTAGTGCTAATAATACTACCTACACTACCTACCTACCTAACTAACCTACCTACCTACCCTACCCTACCTACCTACCTACCTAATCTACCTAGACACCTTCCTGAGACTAACGAATATTTGATAAAAATATTAGCCGAATTGGCCCAGCCATTCTTGATTTTTGAGCTTAGCTACACATTTAGTCATTCATTTATATATAAATATATAATTTAGTAAAATTAAAGTCGTTACGGGTCGTCAGAAGCCCGAAAGTCTGACAACCAGTCTTACCAAGGGGTGTCGTATTACCTAGTTACTGGACTGTGGAGGTCAGATAGACAGTCGCTCCATGTAAAATACTGGTATTCAGCTGCATCTGGTTAGACTGGCAGCTGACCCCAAGATAGTTGGGAAAAGGCTAGGCAGATTAATTAATTGATATAATTTAGTTAAAAAGATACATCAGGCTGATTAATTATACTAAAGGTAGGTGTTTTTACCCGCGACCTCGAAAGCTTTTAACAATTTTATTCGTAACTATCTATAGCCCGAAAAGTACAGCCTTATCAACTGATAATAAATAAAACCAAAATTGGACCTCTTCATATGCGGTACACCTACGAATAAACTTTTACGATGATTTGATCTTCTGTGATTTCCATACTGTACCGTGACGAGACTAGGCACGGCGCGGCGACGCGCGGTGGCGGTGCGCCGCAGGCTGCAGCGGCGCTCTGTTGCATACGGGTAGCGGAGTGGCGCGGAGAGGGGTCGCTGGTTGTTAATTCCGCCCAAATGCACAAGGTCATTATAGTCGTGTATACAAGCCTAGTTGGAACCCACGGTGCGCAAGTCCGTCTCGCACTTTGCCGGTTTTTATGCAAGTAGGTAGTCTAGGCAAATGAAGTAAGTACCTACTTTTCTATTCTAAAAAAAAATGTTCAATCATTTATATAGTTTTGAGGGTGGGATGAGAGTGTTACTCTAAAAAGCTAAATCGATCTTGTTTAATTTGAAAGAGGCTAGATGACTAGATTTGACTTTATGCTATATTGTTGTCACTCCAGTTTGTGTTTTTTGTCATTTTTAAATTACTTACTTAGTATTTTTAAACGAATATAATAACTTAAAACATCACGTTAGTAGATTTTAATCTAACCTATTTTGTTTTACTTGACCTACGTATATTCTTAATATGATAAAAAATAATGTCTAGTAAAAACGTAAAATATACGTAAATATTTTACGGAATCGTAGGCAAGAATTATACCACTGCTAGTCGCATCTCTGCGTCCACGCATATTCTTTGATCATAGTCCGCGCGCGGTAAGCATTTCTATGTGTGCGTAAATCACGCGGCTACGTGAGGTTGGCTCCGCCCACATGCTCAAGGCCGTTGGCGTGTAGAGCAGCCTTAAAGATTCTCGTCTATTAATAATTGTAATGCTGCATTTTAATTGTATGTTCATATTTCTTGTTCAGATGTGACAGTATTGGTCGTACACGGAATTTAAATATAAACTGACCCT
The DNA here is from genome assembly GCA_951329385.1 of Polia nebulosa. Classification (NCBI taxonomy): domain Eukaryota; kingdom Metazoa; phylum Arthropoda; class Insecta; order Lepidoptera; family Noctuidae; genus Polia; species Polia nebulosa. Next base: position 10,648,544 of record OX589615.1, read on the forward strand.
ATTTTTAACTGACTTTCGAAAAAGGAGGCGGTTCTATGTTCGACTGTCTGTATGTTTTTTTTTTTATTTTTTTTATGTATGCCCGCCGATTTCTCCGTTAGTCGTGGACCGATTTTCAAAATTATTTTTTATCCGAAAGAATATATTCCCATAGCATACAAATATGAGAAGATAGTAGTAGTAGGGGGGGGGGGGAGGGAGGGGGTAGTAGGGGGGGTTGGGGGTGGGGGGGGGCTGGGGGGTAGTTGTGATGAGTATATGTTTATTAGCATCGATATTGCTTTAGCGCTTTTTGAGAAACTGAACAAAAACGAAAAATACGTGTACCTCGATGACCTTTTGGTGTTCTCCAAATGTTTAAATGCCAAGTTTCATGTTATTGGGGTTTTTAGTTCTGGGGTATAACAACTAAAAAGAGAAAATAAAAAACTTTTTTACAAAAAAAAACAACCGACTTCCAAAAAAAGTTTTTTCTGTCCGTGCGCTCGGATCGCCTAAATGGGGCATGTTTTTGTAAAGCTTGCGGTGTAAAAAAAATGTATGGAGAGGTGTGTTCTTTATTGTGATTAATGTGAAATAATTTATATTTATGTAAATAAAAATGATGGTATATTTTTTTAATTATTACCACTTATTGTATACAATAAACGGGGAAAAGTTCGCTCACCCTGATTTCAAATTAGAATAAATAATACATTTCAAGACTAAACTGGACTAATCCATTTTTAATGTGGTAGCTTCTTTCATAACAATTCCAATGAAATATTTTTTATACACAGCTCTGTTATAAAACTTTAGAGATACCGTCATTAATCACACGCGCCGATATCGCGCGCGACCACCCAGGGGCCCAATTCTGTAAAATAACGAACTTGTCAATAGTGTGTCGGTAGTGTGTCAGTGGTGTCTCAATAGAATAGTCATTGACATTTGGTATTCTATAAATTATTTATGGTCATTGACTTGCCACTGTAGTGCCATTGAAACGCCATAATAAGAGTATTGTAATAATTGTTAGTCTGCTCTACTAATGTCAACAGCATATTGAAGTAGGTATTTGCAGAATACCAAATTTGCAACAGTGGCAAAATAATGTCTGTTGTGTGTCGATGGCGTGTTGCTTAACTCAAAGTTACAGAATTGGGCCCCAGGAGTACCGCCCCAATGTGGCGATTCGCGAAAAATGGTCGCCACAGTAGGGCGAAGATTACAGTCGTCGTGCAGTAAAAACCTTTTAAAGCAATATTTAGAATTTTAAAGCAATATTTAAAAAAAAAAACACGCCATTCGTAATTTTTCTCAGCAAACCCAGTCATTTGGTACCTATATCATGAGAATGCATACAAAATAACTAGTCCGCCATCTTTGGGAGGGCGCCATATTGGATTTAGAATGACGTCACTTAGCTGACCATGCATTGTCATCAAAACTATATGTATGCAAAATTTCAGCTTAATCTGAAACTGGGTAGTGGGTTAAATTTAACTTCTAAGATTTTGTTACATACTCACAGATGAAGGAAATGTAAGTGTGTTAAAAACAGATGGAACTTACTCATCAGTGGCTCTGACTTACGTGTCCTAGGTCGTGGGTTCGGACCCAGACAGGCACTTTACTTCGTGTAAATTATTTTGATCACCACTGCTCTCAAAACGGCGAAGGAAAACATTGTAAGTAGGTAGACAGACGTAGTGTGATGTCTTAGAACCAAAAATTCGTAGACATGTGACATACACCCACCGCCCTCGTCACTGGGCCCGCGTGGTGTATTACGGCCCATTTCCCCTTCCTAGAGGAGAGGAAACCTGTGTCCCGCAGTGGGAACGTTTAAAGGCTGATTATGCATAGGCTTTTTTTAGGGTTCCGTACCCAAAAGGGTAAAACGGGACCCTATTACTAAGAGTCCGTCCGTCTGTCTGTCACCAGGCTGTATCTGATGAACCGTGATAGACAGTTGAAATTTTCACAGATGATGTATTTCTGTTGCCGCTATAACAAATACTAAAAAACAATAAAATAAATATTTAAGGCTCCCATACAACAAACATGATTTTTTTGCCGTTTTTATAGATAATGGTATGGAACCCTTCCTGCGCGAGTCCGACTGGCACCTGGCCGGCTTTTTTTTTTAGTACAAAAGCTCGTAATGCGAAATTAGAACGAAAGGGGATCTATGTAACATTTTCTCAAATGTTACATTGATCTCCCGAGTTATTAGCTCTCGCTAATAATAATTGTAATAAGCGAACGTTGTACCGAAAGTCGTGTCGGTGCCATATTTCTGATGGCTTACAATCTGGGCGTATTTAAGTCAAGAGAGAATAGGTTACTTCTAGGCAAGCGTGCTCCATCTTCGACCACATCATCGCTGGAGAGGTAGTGGTCAAACGCGAGCCTCTTAATGATAAAAAAGCCTGCAGCTGGATCAAGGCCTCGATTCAGAAAGCAGTTCTTCCGGACACGATTCGTATTGTTAGGAGTTTCCTCTCTCCAGAAAGCCATAACTATAAGGCCCTGTCCGCACCGCGATTTTTCGCGCAATTTTTGTCAGTTGCTGTTCCCGGCTGAGACGAACGTCAAATGTCTAAAAGGAATGACAGATTTTTTTTTAATTTAAGGCGGCGGCGCGGCGTAACAGACGTATCAACAGATGTCATGAACATTGGGTTCACTCATTACGGCCTATGAAAGGATTTTTCTACATTAAAACAACAAGCGCTGCGAAAATACAGTTAAAAGTTTTTCAGATATTACAGAATGACTATGAAATCATTCGATAATTTACTACAACTAGTTGCTCGGGCAAAAGATGTTCCAAACTTAGAGGTAGTAGGTACAGTCTGTACAGTAGTATACGAGTATGATTAAAAAGCTTTCTTGCTCTTAATTAATACTCAATCTTATTATAAGAAAGTATGGTGCTCTTTTGTTAGTTTATTCGAAATAATTGGAAGTGCACCCTAATTTCTTTGAGTTATTGCCACTCTAAGGAAGGAGGGGGAGTAAGGATACTCTGCCACCTCTGTCATTTTGTCGCTGATAATAACCATTAATTTTAATTAATACTATCTTAATTAATCTATGCCCCCATTTGACTACTGCAACAATCCAGAGTATATTTAGTAACTGACGGAGGTAAATAAATCGTAAAGCCCATCGGGAGACGAAGCGCACGACATACTGTCAATAGCGCCGGTGCTCGACTGAAAGCAAAACGCGCGAAATTTATTCCGCAGTGCGGACATACTATTTTATACTGTACAAAAAATTCGCGCGGGTATACATCCGCACCGCACCGAGTTCAATTTGCATCAAATCACAGATTTTTTTCCCGCGCGAATTTTTATCTGCCAGTGCGGATACTCCTACATGATTCAATGTGTTACAGAATTGCGGAAAAAAAATCGCGCGGTGAAAAATCGCTGTGCGGACAGGGCTTAAAGCCTCAATTCTCTTTGAGAGAATGGAACGTACAAACTACTGGTGGATATAATCTTAGTGTTTTTTATTAAAAAAATATTTGTAAACGAATCTATTATGTTTATAAACTTAATATACGACTTTAGTATCTAATAACAAAGTAAACAGAGCTAGGTTGTTTTTAATTTGACATTGTGGGCATCGCAAGAAGAAAAATAAAACGAAAAAGTACATAGAATCATTTATTTTCTTGTAAAATAATCAAAAGAATGAAAGTATTTTTTTAAAATTGGAAATGACGTTAAGATAATTTGAGCAAGAGGATTGTTTATGTTTTTAGACAAAGAACGTTACAAAGAAAAATAATAATATTAATAATAATAAATTCGTTTATTTTCTCCCTTAAAACATAGTAACAATTAGAATTAGTACAAAATTGGAAGAGAGACAGGAGCCCAAACTAAGCAAAGCTTGTGTCTTGGGTCTCCTGGCCCCAACCGGAGATCTTAAACGCTACTTATTTAATACTTCGAAGGGATGTGTATGGGAATACTGGACGACGTATATGTATATATTAGTGTATGTTTGTGTGTGTATGTATGGGTAGGTGTGTGTGTGTGTTCGCAAGTGTGTGTGTTTATGAGAGAGAGGGAGAGTTTGTGTGTATTAGAATAAGCAATCTCTCGCTAACATATTGTTTTGTGGTGACCATAGATGTCTCTGTGTCTGTTTAAGAGTGTCTCTGTTTCATGGTAGCTAAGAGTGAGAAGCCATTGAGTAATATTTAACTTGCATTCCATTCTGGTTTTGTGGTAAATATGCAGCATTCTGTTGGCATGGTTGTATAGTCTTGGCCCTTGAAAAAAGAAAACATTTGCGCTAGCAGCAGTTTTGGTTGGATTTATTTGGCAGACTTGGAAGTTACGACGTCGGGTAAGCACTTGGTTGTTTGGATCAAATTGTATGCGTTTATGTTGTTTTAGGTCAGTAGTCAGTATATAAAGCTGCCTGACTGATAAAACTTCCGCTAGGTTAAAAAGTTCCACTATAGGGAAAAGTCTCGGTTTGAATAGACTTATTTTCAATATTAGTCTTTGAGCCCGCTCAAGTTCAATTAGATGACTTTTAGCTGCTGCACCTCAAGAGGAGATACAGTAAGCAAGGACAGATTGACAGAGAGCTTGGTAGACAGTTTTCATTATCTTAGGATCCGCTACATGTCTTAACTGTTTGAAAACATATGTTAGCTTCCTAACTCTCATAGCTACGTTACTAATATGTTCCGAAAAACTAATATTTCGATCAACTGTAACCCCTAGATATTTTATTGAATTTGTTTTATTTATGTGTGGACAGTTGCAGATTGAATCTGGTATTAGGTTACAACAATGGGCTACTATAAGGCGTTGCAAAAGGTCAGAGTTATTAATATTATAATTCCTGAAAGAAAAGGTTATGTATTTGACAAACCCTATCAAAACCTTGTTGGGCATTTGCGAAGACGTCTTCCCAAGATTCCCCGTAAAAGGTGAGAGTTGTATCGTCAGCATAAGAAATTATTTTACAACTATTGAGCTTTAGTTGACAAAGTTCGTTAATGTAGCACAGAAATAAAGAGGGACCCAGAATACTTCCCTGTGGTACTCCGAACTTAACAGGTTGCTCATTGCTCAAATTGTCACCTATCCTTACCCGCTGCTTTCGATTAGCGAGATAACTTTTAAATAAAAGCAACTGTTTGTCTCTGATACCCAGTGTTTCAAGTTTAAGCAATAGGTTGGGAAGAGAGACTGTGTCAAAAGCTTTTGCCAGGTCTAAAAATATTGTCAAGCACTTGCTTTTCTTGTCTAGATTAGTTGCAATAAAATCTATGAACGAGTGCACAGCATCATCGGTTGATCTATTTGGCCTAAAGCCGTATTGGGCGTCAGACAATAGGTTATTCTTTTCCAAATAATTTGTGAGTCTCTTATTAATAATTTTCTCTAAAACCTTAGACAAAGAAGGCAGGATAGATATCGGACGATAGTTATTGACACAATCTCTCCTCCCATTCTTGTAGATGGGTATCAATATGGATCGCTTGAAAGCATCTGGGAATACCCCGAGCGCTAGGCAGCTATTGAAAATCTTTGTTAGAGGTGGGACTATAAACTTTTTATTTTTTTTTAATATTTCGCTAGAGATATTGTCCCAACCGGTACTAGCTCCCGACTTCAAAGTGCTAATAATGTCCTCTACCTCATCACAGTCTGTATCCAATAGGGCAAAAGACATATTTGGGACACTTTCCGACGTAAAGTTTGACGTCATTGGCCTCGGTCTTATATTCTTTGCCAAATTTTCGCCAACATTTGCAAAGAAATCGTTTACAGCATTGACAGATTCGATTGCAGTAGTTTTTTGTGTCAAAAGTTCCCTATTTGTTTCATTAACTTTATGCGAGTTTGTGATACTTTTTTATACTGTTCCAGAGCTTTTTACTATTGTGTTTTGCTAGTTCAAGTTCATGTTTGGTGTAGGTAATTTTACATTTTTAAGTATTGAATTACAGAAGTGCCTATATCTTTTGTAGGTAATGGTAAGTGTTTGATTATTAGGTTCAGTTTTAAGTCTCTTATGCATCCTATCCCTGCTTCTAATGCATCTTAATAAGCCAGAAGTAATCCAAGGTTTAAGAGTAGCTTTCATACGTGGAATTTTTATTTTAATTGTGTTAGCAACAATTATTTTTTGCAAGAGCTCGACGAGGATAGTAGTTGCCAGGTTTGGGTCTTGGTAAGGCAACAGTTTGTCAAAGTTAGTGTTTTTATAGTCTTGTATAACATTGTCAAAATTAATTTTGCTAAAATTAATTTTCATTTCATTAAAATTTCATTTTGGCTCATGATCTGTGATAGCCGCGGTGACAATAAAAACGGCACTAGGTAATTTTTTTTCATACCAACAGTTATTAATCAAAGATTGAGGCAAACGCCAACCATCAATTAAGAAAAAAAACACGTGTTACCTTCCATTTATTTTGAGTATTAGTAAAAATGTATTGAACAGCAAATTATTTTAATTTTTTTTTAAGTAAATTTTTGTCTTTTTAGGCAAAAATTAACTGGCAAAAATTTGTTTGAAAAAGTGTGAAAAAAAAAATCAAATTGTATTAGAACGTACGTACATGACAATAATTATTTTAATACCAAAATTATATGACAGTCACAGTATAGTTAAAAATATAAACAAGAAAATAAACTTAGTTATTACATAAACAATTGGTAATTAAGGCGCTATTAACTGCTAATGACCTTGAGTGGTTAGCTTGCGTGTTCTGTGCTGAGCTCACGTAACGCGTCGTACGTCCACCCAGTAATAGGACTCGCTCATCAAGGAGCGCTGTCCGAAATTCGACGCATTATTAATTTATTACACATAAAACAACAGGTATTACACTTAAACACTTAGACATATTATAAATAACTAGCTGCGCCCCGCGGTTTCACCCACGTAGACCAGAATAAAAAGTAGCCTATGTGTTAATCCAGGATATAAGCTATCTACATACAAAAATTCATCCAAATAAGTCCAGCCATTTGAGTGTGAAGAAGTAACAAACATACACACTCACAAACTTTCGCCTTTATAATATTAGTGTGATTAAATGATCTTTAAAATGGTGAAGGTTTCATAAAAATACGCTTTATAGTTTTTGCGTGATTCTCAATTTTTTATTCACGTTAGACATAACTTTATAAATTAATTACACTATGTTATACAAATATAATTACAAATATTTTCAGATCAAATTACGACGGAAATTGTCTAGAGTAACATAAGTATATTTTTTCAAAGAAATAAGACTAGTCGTATAGACGAGATGTTCAATTAAAAACCATTAAAAGTCGTATAAAAAAAATGGCCGTAAGTTCGTAATTATAACAAAATTGAAACTTAATTTAATAATTATATAAAAAGGAAAACAAATCATCATTTTAAGTTTATTTATCAGACAATAACTACAATACATATTATACTAAACTAATAAATAACTTAATAAAATAATAATTCATTTTTAAATGAATGAAATTATCACCCGAGAGGGGCACATAAAGACATTAAAATAAAAAAGTAAATACGATCAAAATTAGAATATTTAAGTCGACAACGATGGTGGATAAACACTTCAGTTTTAAAATACAAAAGAAAAAAACTACATAAATAATTAAAACATCAAAAGTATGTACTATTTTAAGGCAATGGTTCCCAAACTTTTTTTTGACCCCCACCACTTTGGTTTCACCGAAACACGATTTTAGCCGAAGGCCGAAAGCTAGTTTCGATTAAGCCGAATATTCGGCCGATTTTTGGCCAATACCGAAACTCCAGCAGAAACCAGGTCTTTTGGCCGAAACCAATTCTTGAAGCCGAAGTCGAACCGTCAGTTGGACACTAGATGGAACAAACCATCATCACAATTTTAACAAATCGACGAAAATGGCAAAAGTATCTCATTTTCACTCACACACTCCTGTTAATAACTGAATATTTCTTCATCAATTTCTAATTTCTCTACTTTCACTTCGTAGTCTTCTAGCAGAAGAAATCTGAAACGAAGAAGATAATGTTATGAACACAAATAGGAGCTAACCAGGGAATCTCGTACGAACTGTGTTTTTTTCGGGATAAAAACAGCCACCACCCCCTTTTTATTTGAAGAACTTTCAGTATTGCTGTCAGCGATAAGACCGCCACTGTACCCATACATTTAAGTCAATGTACCTACGTATAAGAGTTGTGTAACTGTTTTGGTGTACAATAAAGTGTACAATCGTGTCGTGTGTGGTGGGAAATCGTCCAATGACTTCTCCCGCTCTGGGTGGAGCAGGAGGTCGTGTCAGACTCTTACTGACTAAAACACACCCGTGTTCCTTCAGTACTTTTTTTTTGTGGGGTGGGAAATCACCCAATGACTTCTCCCGCTCTGGGTGGAGCGGGAGGGCGTGTCAAACTCTTACTGACTAAAACCCACCCCTGTTCCATCCCTGCCTGAGTGCCCAGGGGTGCAGGCACCCGCTTCGATGGGCCCCGTCAGTGGTGGCTGACACTAATCTCTTGTTCGGCGCGCGTGGAACACTACGCGCCGTCGACTCACGGGCCTGGTGCTGATCAGACGGCGAGCTACCCACTGCTCGCCGTCCGCAGGCCCGAGGTGTTCCTTCAGTTTCCTTTGCCAGGGCAATGTGACTCTTTTAAATACACCAGCGACCCTGGCAGACACTATAGGTATACGAGCTCAACGAGCTAAAACGCATCAAAGTTCAGGAGTGGAAGCTTGTTACGTCTCTTCGTGGTTAAAGTGTAGCACGGCGTAGCGTCACGCAACATTTCATCGCACTGTATCGTCCTCGTTTTTTGTTTACGTGACAATTAAAAAGATAAAATACGTAACCAATATTTTTAACCGACTTCAAAAAGGGGAGGTTCTGGCATAACTCCGTCATTATATAGACGAAATTATTTTTTTGTTCGAAAGGGCTTTATTCCGAAATGGTCCCATTTAAATTTCATACAGGGTTGTTTTCTTATCACAATCCAAATTCACAGGGTATATTCTAACCATGATTATGAACAACTTTCAGTATGGGACCAACTCGGAAATTACGAAAAAAAATCTGCTATTTCATACATTTTGGTTGAGTAGATATTGAAATTTAGTATGAAATAGCCGTTTTTTTTTTCGTAATGTCCGATTTGGTCCCATACTGAAAGTTATTCATAATCATGGTTAGAATATACCCTGTGAATTTGGATAGTGATAAGAAAATAACCCCGTATAGATCTGATGATGAGTTTCGGAGACAGACAACGGAACTCTTAAAGTTATTTTGCACTTGTTTTGGAAGTCGGTTCTATTTTTTTTTTGTAAAAAAGTTTTTTGGTATCTGACGAACTAATTCTATTTTTTTGGAAACGGGTCGTTTCTTTTTATAATCGAATTAGTAGTATTAGGTATCTCGAATTCTTTATTCAAATATAGAGACATTGAAGAGTAGGGTCGAGGAGGCAACAGTGAATCAAGGTTCTTTCAGTGACCTACACTTGATTTGGAATAGAGTTGGGGAGATTTAAAGGGGACTCACATAGTGTAACTAATATATTTCCATTATTTAATTCGATTTCGTTCAAAGGAACAAAATAAGTGGGAGATAGGGGAAAGAGAGAGGCGTTGGGGAATAAACAATTTCGTTGTGGGACCCAGGACAGTTTAATCATTTTTTCGGGACTCGTCGAGCTTCATTGCCTCGGGGTTTTTCTGGTGGTCGCCACTGTTGATTCTGGCTTTCAGGAGTTGCTGTGGTTGGGATAGTGTGGCGGGCTTGTCTCAAATATAGATCATCATAATTTCAGCAGAAAGATCTCTACTGCTGGACATAGGCCTCCCCCAAGTGTCCCCTTAACGACCGGTCCTGTGCGTCTCGCATAGCACGGCTACCCGCGACCCTCGACAGGTCATAGGTCTACTTTGTGGGAAGCCTCCCACAACGCTGTGTCAACTGGAACACGGTCGTCACTCCAGAACTTTACGGTAACCTTGGTTCTCTTGTGGATATATGATTCCTGATTCGTTCACGCAAGGAATCTCTGAGCATTGCTCTTTGGGCGACTTTAAACCTTCTTATGAAGTCCATAGATAGTCAATATCATAGATAATCATCATCAGCCTTTTAATGTCCCCACTGCTGGGGCACAGGCCTCCTCTCTGAGAGGGGTGTGGGCCGTAATCCACCACGCGGGCCCAATGCGGATTGGTGGATGTCACATATCTTTGAATTTTTGGTTCTAGGACATGCCGGTTTCCTCACGACGTTTTCCTTCACCGTTTTGAGAGCAGTGGTGATGAAATAATTTACACAAAGTAAAGCGCCTGCCTGGATTTGAACTCACGACCTACAACTTGTAAGTCGCGGCCAATACCACTGGGCCACCACTGCTCACTGATAGTCAATATAAAAAGGGGGAATCAAAATAAAGAAAACTGCTGCAAATAACAAAATACTTTGTACTTACTGCCGTCCTGGTGTGGCTGGTGAGGCAGATGGAGCAGGTAGGGCAGACGAAGCAGGTGAGGCTAAACTGAAATAAAAATATATGGAATGAGAATACACGGTGGATTATTGAGACGGGTCAGTGAGGACTGGAACCATAACCGTTGTCGCTACAGGAAAACCATCTTAGGAAGTTGTCCTTCACTTTTAGATTTTTTTTTTGGACAGGTACTGTGCGTCTCACATCGCATGGCTACCCGCGCCCCTGTGCGTCTCACATCGCACGGCTACCCGCGCCCCTGTGCGTCTTACATTGCACGGCTACCCGCGCCCCTGTGTGTCTCACATCGCACGGCTTCCCGCACCCGTGTGTGTCTCACATCGCACGGCTTCGCGCACGCGTGTGCGTCTCGCATCGCACGGCTACCCGCGCCCCTGTGCGTCTCACATCGCACGGTTACCCGCGCCCCTGTGCGTCTCACATTGCACGGTTACCCGCGCCCCTGTGCGTCTCACATCGCACGGCTACCCGCGCCCCTGTGCGTCTCACATCGCACGGTTACCCGCGCCCCTGTGCGTCTCACATCGCACGGCTACCCGCGCCCCTTTTGCGTCTCACATCGCAAGGCTACCCGCGCTCCTCACCAGGTCACCGCTCCACCTTGTGGGAGGCCTCCCAACGCTGCGCGCGCTGCGTGGGCTGCGTGCGTGAGCCCTCTCCATTGTCCATAGAAGTTATAGAATACAATTTTATAAATTTATTTATATATGGTGACTGGTAATTAGTGACCGATACTACCCTTATTTCGAATTTGTCCGTACCACCGGACAAGTACTTTAAAAAAATCCACCGCCCCGTCTATTTCTATTTTTGCAACAAAAAAACTACTAAGCTAGGAGGTCGGTCAAATTTTAGCAGAAAAATAAATTTTGCGTGTGACAACCCAGAGTTTGACAGTTGACGAAAAAATGTCGGCGAAACTGCGCACTAAGAAAGTCTTTCAGGAAATTTATTAAAAAATATTATTTTTTGCTTATGTTGCGTAGATTTTTTATTTGTGTTTTGTGAATTTAGTCTACTAACGTTCAAATAATACGATTTCATAGCTTTTACTTACGTTATTTATAATAATTATCGAGTTTTTTACTTGTCCGCCACACCGGACCTCGTCGAAACACCTGTATTTATTGTGTCTTACAGCTTGTCCGTCACGGCGGACCTTGTCGAAATATGGTATAGGAGGTAAAAGATTTGAGTTGTCGGTATTGTCAAAACATTACATCTATTCTCAGTACCTACCAACTTGTTAGATACTTCTTATCTACCTAACCTTTACATAAAACTAAAATGCTAAAAACTAATTACTAAAAGTTAGTCTACCTACTTACCTGACCTACCTACTTACGTGAAAAGAACCCTATACCTATTCTCAACAGGTATTCACTGGTGTATATTATGTACCTACTACTTATCTGCTTAGCCTTTACATGCTCAAAATTAAGTACCTACTAACTTTTATTCCTAAAGAACTACTTACTTTTGTAAGAACTGGTTACTCACTGTCTAATTTACAAAACTAATATTGACTATAATGTACACCATGAGTCTCTGTATCTGTGTGCCCTCTTACTTACCCCATTACTTTTTCGTATTAACTATTTTTTTTTTATTGGTGGTGGTGTTTTGCTTAGCACGTATTTCTTTTATTTTGCTTCAGTCTTCCCTGCATGCACGCTCGAAAAAAATATTGGCACTCGTTCCTGCAGAACGTGCACCGTCTGAAACAGGTGATAGCTCCGGCGCCGAAAATGAGCCTCATCCATTCTCTAATCCACCTTCTGTCTTTAGTTCACCTGCACCGTCTATTGCATCTTCGCTAGAGCGCTTGAATATCGCAGACAGCCCTGATGAAAACCCTTCTGAAACAAGTTTTGAACTCAACAACGACTTCCCGACGCCTTTGACTCCAATTATAGAGCAAGTTTTCCCGAACCAGTCCCAGGAACCCAATTTTGCAAGCTTACCTTCTATAATTATAGTCTTTACCCTCGTCGACAATGCGTGGATCCTGTATCGCAAACATGCAAACCCTGCCACTAAATGCATGCGGCTGAAAGATTTCCGCTACGAAGTGTACCACAGTTTGATCAGCACAAACAAAAGTGTTACCTATAAGAAAACGGATGAAAGCACGATCAGGCACCTTTGTAAAACAAGACCGGCAGACAGTTCACGCTACGATGGAGTTTCTCACTTTCCGTCAGTGAAGGAGGAAGGTCGTTGTATGTACTGCAATAAAAAAACTACGGTTTACTGCCTGAAATGTGATACACGCCTTTGTTTTGTGACGGGCAAAAATCCTCGCAACTGTTTTTTGAGCTTTCATGTTAAATAATACAGGCCCTCACAGTTTCTTTGTACTTTTATAAAAAATAAAGGCTCTTTTACTATTATATTCTTTTACTTTATACTATGCAACTTCTTTCACGTATTCGATTAAGTCCGCTAGGACGGACAAGTCATTTTAACACTTTTTTTACTAAGATTCGATAATGTCCGGTGTGGCGGACATCGCTTTTCTCCATAAGGGTGGGGGGTAGATTTTTTTTTTCTTTTTTTGAAGGTTCAGAAAAACCATGGAAACTAGGTTATACAATAAAATTTTAATAAGTTTACTATCACCTTCTCTGTCGAAATAAGGGACATGTGATTGTACATGATTACAAACAACTTTCCCAAAGAAACTTTTTTTTTATACGTATTCACTTTTTTCACAATAACAACAGTTTAAAATTCACGCGCACGTGAGGGCAGTGACCACCGCGATCAGCTGTTAGCACTGAGGCAAAGCGAGCGGTGCAGGCGGCGGGGGAGCGTGAGACGGTACTAGTAGTACATTTGCCCTTACCAGTGTTGCCACTTTAGTGATTTTGTCACTAGATTTAGTGAATTTTAGGACTTTGACAGTGATAATCTGAAAAAAAAATAACTGAAAAATTATTTGATGACTTTTAGTGATATTTATCGAATGTTGTGGTTTGGATCCAGGATACACTTTGCCGAGCAAAAATTTCCTGTTTCGGAACGTAGCTTTAGACGTCTTTGTTTGGTTATGCTTGGGGATTCCCCAACTAATAAATCAAACCTAACACGTATGTAAAGTTTGTATGAGTGAGTGCTGCATACTATTGCTTGTATTTAGTTAGTTGCTAGTTTTCATTCGCGAAAGTAGGAGACAATACTTATCGAAATCATTCAAGTCAAGATCTAAAGTTTTTGTGTGTGTTTTTGTGTAGTATTTATTTCGCATTATCATGGACGTGCCACTGAAAAAAAGACTTTTTATTCTCAAAAATATCGGAAAGAATGGGAAACCCAAGAAGAGTTCAAGGCTTGGTTGCGGCCTGTAGCAGACGATCCTACTAGAAACACCGACTTCCGAAATTAAAGTTATTTTACATTTTTTAGTATTATTTATGGAAGTCGGTTGTATTTTTTTTGTAAAAAGTTTTTTATTTTGTTTTACTTGACCTACATATATTCTTAATATGATAAAAAATAATGTCTAGTAAAAACGTAAAATATACGTAAATATTTTACGGAATCGTAGGCAAGAATTATACCACTGCTAGTCGCATCTCTGCGTCCACGCATATTCTTTGATCACAGTCCGCGCGCGATAAGCATTTCTATGTGTGCGTAAATCACGCGGCTACGTGAGGTTGGCTCCGCCCACATGCTCAAGGCCGTTGGCGTGTAGAGCAGCCTTAATGTTTTTGTACACACCATATCATGTAGTTATTACTTAATGTCAATGGAAAACATCTCAGCCACTTACGATTTGCGGATGACATTGTCGTCCTTTCAGAAAGTCCCAAGGAACTAAACACTATGGTCAACGACTTACAAGTAGTGAGCGAATACGTGGGCTTAGAAATGAATCTCAGCAAGACAAAAGTCATGACCAATAGTAGGATGACGCCTATCTTAGTTAATGACATGCCACTAGAATACGTCAAAGACTACATCTACTTGGGTAAGCAAATCTCTTTTAAAAAAACTAGGAATATAGAGGAAATAGACCGAAGGATAGTTATAACTTGGAAAAAGTATTGGGCTCATAAAGAGATATTCAAATCGCAACTTCCTATTAAAATAAAGAAAACAGTACTAGACTCAGCTATCTTACCATGTCTTACTTATAGCTGCCAGACCTGGATTTTCGAAACCAAAGTAAGAAATAAGATCCAAACAACTCAAAGAGCTATGGAGAGGAGCTGCCTAAATATCAAACTGCGTGACCGAGTAAGAAACACAGATATTCGTAACAAAACCAAAGTCACTGACGCTCTTACGTTTTCGCAAAGTCTTAAATGGAGGTGGGCCGGGCACGTTGCGAGGTATCCCGATGAGCGATGGGCATTCTGGATAACCAAATGGAAAGGTCCAAAAGGGTCCAGAAGTAGAGGTCGGCCATGCGCCCGGTGGCAAGATGAGATTGTGGAAAATGCTGGTTGTGACTGGATTGCCATCGCTTTAGGTAGAGAAAAGTGGAATTCTTTGGAGGAGGCTTTTACCCGAAGGGGGTCCACATTAAGAATGATCTCTGATGTTTAATGTTATAACTACTACGATTAAATTTATGTTAAATTATCAAAATATTTTTATTAATTTTAATTAATTTTTCTGCGATGATATTAATTTTTAATGTTAATCATCTTTATTTTTTATTATTTAAACAATTTTTTCATTTCTATTTTTAATCAATTATCTGAATTATTAAATCAATGTAAACAATGTAATTTATTTTTATTCTAATTAATGTGAATAGTGTAAACAAAAATTATTATTGTAATTGTTTAAATAATTTTACTACAAATTTCTATTGTTATTATTATGTGTGGAATAAATAAAGCTATTATTATTATTATTCCGTTTATTCATTTTTTAAACATATTAATTACATTTTTAAATATTTAAATATAAAGGATAAAAAAAAAAAACATTTAAAAATATAAAAAATAGTATCCCACCGGTATCGGGAATAGGGTCCAAGCTACCGGCGGTCAGGGCTCCAGAGAGAGGAACCGCCTGACAATGCGAGCCGTGTCCAGAAGTACTGCTTTCTGAATCAAGCCCTTGATCCAGCCGCCTAACGAGAGCCTCCTGAGGTGTTGGTCGAGGCTCGTGGCTATTAAGCCATTGGCTGACACGACTATCGGTACAATGATCGCTGAGTCCACATCCCACATGTCGACAACCTCGCGAGCCAAGTCAATATACTTGATTTGTTTATCTTTCTCGGCTTTCACGAGGTTCTCGTCATGTGGGACGGTAATATCAACAATCATTGCACGCCTCTCGATTCGGTCCACCACCACTATATCAGGCTTATTGGCTACAATCGTCCTGTCAGTGATGATGGACCGATCCCAGTACAATGAGATATGACCATTATCGAGAACTGGGTCGGGCGCATATCTGTAGTACGGCACTTCCGATTCCACAAGAGAGTACTTCAGAGCAAGTTGCTGATGGATAATCCTGGCTACAAGG
This sequence comes from Polia nebulosa, assembly GCA_951329385.1. NCBI lineage: Eukaryota > Metazoa > Arthropoda > Insecta > Lepidoptera > Noctuidae > Polia > Polia nebulosa. The sequence goes on from OX589615.1 coordinate 10,664,555, forward strand.
TTGTGCCTGTGCAAGTACTCACCGTTAGCTAGACGAGAACAACCAGAGATTATGTGGCGGATTGATTCTCCCGGACGATGACATGCCCGACATATGTCAACCGTGCCGTCCTTCACAATAAATCTCCGGTAGTTATTCGTCATGATAACTTCGTCCATAATTGCACAGACAAAACCTTCGGTTTCCCCAAAGAGGTCACCGACACGCAACCAGGTTACGGACGCTAGTTGGTCTACATCGGACCCATGTAGGGCCCGGAAAAAGCGTCCGTGAAGTTCCTTACTCTGCCATACTTCCCTGCGACCGTTAGTGTCAAGCACTAGAGGTTTGCGCCAGTTCTCGTTAGCCAAGGAGAGTGGGGTAAGGCCCTTGTCCACCGCCACTACATCTCGATGCATACCCACGTCAGCAGCTAGGAAATATTCCCTCAGACTGCATACCTCGCGGTTGTGTAGGGTCTTAGCATTTAAAAAGCCTCGGCCTCCACACTTCCGCGGAATATACAGTCTCATCACTGACGAACGTGGGTGATGCATTCGGTATGCAGTTAGTAGTGTACGGACCCGCCTATCCAGGGTGTCAAGTTCTGTTTGAGTCCATTTGAGTACGCCGAAAGAGTACATCAATACTGGCATGACCCAACCGTTGAAGGCGCGCACCTTGTTTCCGCCCGATAGAAGGCTATTAAATACCTTCTTCAGGCGGCCAAAGAAGCGCTCCCTCAACGATTGCTTCATGTCAGCAACATTAATACCTAACGCTTCCGACATACCCAAATATTTATAGGTTTCGGTTGGAGAGAGGGATCTCAGGTTTATGGAATCCGAGAGTTGTGTTCCCACGGATTCCACAATCTCCCCTCGCTTTACATGCATGACTGCACATTTGTCCACACCAAACTCCATCCTGATGGCACTACTGAAGGTTTCAGTTACCTTCAGTAGCTCCATCAGTTGCAGATTGTTGGGGGCAAAAAGTTTCAGGTCATCCATGTAAAGGAGGTGAGATATTACCTGACCACCTCTCTTCAACCGATAGCCTAGCCCTGAAGCCTCCAGCAGTGTGCTTAGAGGGTTCAAGGCTAGGCAAAACCAAAGCGGACTCAAACTGTCACCCTGGAATATACCCCGCTCGATCCTTACCGGTTCGCTATTCCTCTGGATATTTCGACATCCTGGATAGCGAAGGACCGTCCTCCATTGCCTCATACACGACATCAAGAAGGTGCGTAGCATTGCATCAACTTTATACAATTCTAGCACCCTCATGAGCCATGTATGAGGAACTGAGTCATAGGCCTTCTTATAGTCTATCCAACATGTCGACAGATCCTTTCGGGAACGCCGAACCTGCTGGCTAATGGTCATATCTATGAGGAGAAGCTCCTTAGTACCACGGGACCCATTCCTACATCCATTTTGAGAGGCAGACATGATACAGTTACTATCAATATGTGTGTTAATCTTAGCTCTCAAAATGGATGTAAGAACCTTATAGACCGTCGGTAAGCACGTGATCGGTCTATAATTTTTAGGTTCCGCAGTACTACCTGTTTTATGGAGCAGGTGGGTTATTCCAGTTGTAAGGAACTCGGGTAGCGAACCAGACTCCAAGGCTGCCTGGTATTGAGATGCCAAGCGAGCGTGCGACCTTTGTAGCCACTTTATCCAAAAATTGTGCAGCCCGTCCGGCCCTGGAGATTTCCAATTAGGCAACGGACGGACTGCACGGGCTACATCTTGGGGGCTGATAGTGATTGCCCCCATTTCTGTTATTGGATCGCACGCTCGCTCGATCTCCCGACTCCAGTCGCCTTCGGTGTGACTGACAGGCACCGACCAGATGTTGCGCCAGAATGAACTCATGGCGTCATCATCCGGCAGACACGTGTCAGTCACACCTTGTTCCGGTCGCTCCCAAGTCCTATATACCCACCTTTCATTACTCCGGAATGTGCGATTCTGGGTGTATCGCTCCACCCGCCGCTTATACCTACGGATGCGGTTTGCCCATGCATACACCTTCTGCTTCAGGAAGTCGATGCGCTCTGTGACACGGGACACATAGTCTCGGGAGCTGACTTCAGTCCCCGAAAAAGCCCGTCTCACAAAGCGCATCACTCTTGGGCGAGTGTTGCCCTCCCTGAAGCAGATTAGTTTGCCGATGAGTGCTCTGGCCCCACCAATACGACACTCGATCCTGCGCTGCCAAGCCGGCACGGCTGGTTTTGGTCGTGTAGCTCTGTCATTAGGGAATTTGACGTGAGCTACACGACATGCCGCTACAGCCGCGCAGTACATTATCGAGTGTGTGTCGGTGAGGTCTTCGCAGTTATCAAAATAATTTAATAACTGCGAATCCAGAGCAGCCACCAGCGCCTTATTCCTATTATGCATGGGCAAACGAGGCAAGCGTGGCCTAAGTTCGGGTGGCATGTTGCGATATTCCCGAATAGCACACTCCAAAGCACTCCTCAATTCGTCATTGCAATGGGTACTTACGTTTGTAACCATGTCACAACACTCCTCGTCAGCATGGCTAGGAGCATGGTTAGACGGTGGTACCAACACTGGTACCACAGTCTGCGACGGAGGGGCAATGACATGGCTACCCATTTCAGTTCGGAGGCGATCAAGTACAGTATCATCCAACATATGATTACGCTGGATGACCCGCACCTGATCCGACAGTCGTTGGGCCGAAACGTTGACGGCTGGCTCAAGCACCTGAAACAAAGAGAGCATCCGAACACGGTACGCGGTCAGGTTGTTACCTCCCTCTGTAGCCCCATAGTATGAGCGCATGACATTCTCGTTGATGGCTTGTGTCCATCGCATGCGCTTCACACTTCCGCCGGGAGCTGGGACCCTATCAGAGGCCGGTGGGCCTCGAGGTCCGAAGCTGCTCGGCGGCCGGCGTCCTCCCCGTCGACGCGCTGGTGGTGGTGTCGTCGGCGGCGAGAAGAACTCGTCGCTGGAGCTCGACGCAACTGCCGCGGCCGGTGTCACAGCGCTCACGGAGAGGCTGGATTCCGGCGGCAGCGAGGCGGAGCTGAGCGACGAGGCCGGAGGTGGTGGGCGTGCTTTTTGTGCTGCGGCTCTCGTCAACATTTTTCTTTTCTCACTGGTCTATTCGTCGTCATTATTATTATTATTATTATATCATGTAGTTTTAGCTATCATCCCACATTTCTTCTCGCTCGACGCTCTCGGGAATATGTTCGAGTTTCAATCGAACACTCAGCGAAAATGCATAATTGCATCGAACGCAAGTATGCACATTCGCTCGTTGACCAAAATGTGGTCGTTCCACGTTCTCAACACCATTTTACCATTACCATTTTACCAATAAGCTAGTGAAATAGTTAACCATTTTTACCATTTCTTGTAACTAAGTGTGATAGTAATTCAATACAGCTATTTCCCTTAAAATACGAGACTTTACTTTAACTCTTACCACATACCATAATTACCCTATCAATACGAGAAAGGAGTGTTAGGTCACCATAGTACCGAGCACTAATTTCTACATCGACGATATAATGTTATTTACATTAAAAACATCACAACAAAGGAATGTTATAAAGAAGAGACTGATGGATGAATTTGATATGAAAGATTTAGGTACAGGCCATCATATTTTAGGTATGAAAATAGAAAAAACAGCTGATGGGAGCTTCACCTTGGATCAGTCGAGTTATATAAAGAAAATATTAGATAAATTCAATATGTCAGATTGCAAACCAATGAAAACTCCTATGGAGGTTGGAATGCAGATGGAAAATAGTTCAAAATGTAACTTTGATTATAGAAGCCTTATTGGTTACTTAATGTATTTATCTGTGTATTCCAGGCCTGATATCTCTCACAGTGTCAGTTACTTTAGCCAGTTCAACAACTGTTATGCGAAGTCACTGCAAAGCAGCAAAAAGGGTTTTAAGGTATTTGAAAGGAACAGTAGATTATTGTCTTATTTTTCAGAAAGGTGAACTTTGTGGGTTTCACTGATGCAGACTGGGGGGGGCAATCAGGTAGATTGTCGATCTTACACTGGTTACATATTTTGTATTGTCAAAGTCTGTAGTTTCATGGGAAAGTCGAAAGCAACGTACAGTGGCGTACAGGTTAATTTAGAATATCTTTGTACTGATGAAATGTTGGCTGATGTTTTAACAAAACCTTTAACTGCTGAAAAACATTTAAAGTCTCAAATATTAAAATGTTAACCTATGTTTGTTATGTGCATTTTTAGAGTCTTTTAGAGTTAGACTTCTGGAATATTCTCTCTCTGCCAATGACCGTCACCGTGTAACAATGTATCTGCGCTCTCAGTGATTATAAGCAACTTTGATCTCAGTATCTTGTTTATTTTTCGCCCTAAACTTGCGCGTGCTTTTTTCGCGTATACGCTCGTCCGTGTATTCGCTCGTCCGCGTATTCGCTCGTCCGCGTATTCGGTCGTCCGCGTATTCGCTCGACGGCGAATTCGCTCGACGGCGTATTCGCTCGACGGCGTATTCGCTCGACGGCGTATTCGCTCGACGGCGTATTCGCTTGACGGCGTATTCGCTCGACGGCGTATTCGCTCGACGGCGTTATCGATCGACGGCGTATTCGATCGACGGCGTGTTCGCTCGTCCGTGTATTCTCTCGACCGCGTATTCTCCCGACCGCGTATTCTCCCGACCGCGTATTATCTCGACCGCGTATTATCTCGACCGCGTATTCTCTCGACCGCGTATTCTCTCGACCGCGTATTATCTCGACTGCGTATTCTCTCGACCGCGTATTATCTCGACCGCGTATTATCTCGACCGCGTATTCTCTCGGCCGCGTATTCTCTCGACCGCGTATTATCTCGACCGCGTATTCTCTCGACCGCGTATTCTCTCGACCGCGTATTCTCTCGACCGCGTATTATCTCGACCGCGTATTATCTCGACCGCGTATTATCTCGACCGCGTATTATCTCGACCGCGTATTCTCTCGACCGCGTATTCTCTCGACAGCGTATTGTGCGCGTATTGTCGTGCGCGTATTGTCGTGCGCGTATTGTCGACCGCGTCATCCCCTCGACCGCGTCATACCCTAGACCGCGTCATACCCTGGACCGCGTCATACCCTAGACCGCGTCATAGCCTAGACCGCGTCATAGCCTAGACCGCGTCATAGCCTAGACCGCGTCATAGCCTGGACCGCGTCATAGCCTAGACCGCGTCATAGCCTAGACCGCGTCATACCCTAGACCGCGTCATAGCCTAGACCGCGTCATAGCCTGGACCGCGTCATAGCCTGGACCGCGTCATAGCCTGGACCGCGTCATAGCCTAGACCGCGTCATAGCCTAGACCGCGTCATAGCCTAGACCGCGTCATAGCCTAGACCGCGTCATAGCCTAGACCGCGTCATAGCCTAGACCGCGTCATATCCTAGACCGCGTCATAGCCTAGACCGCGTCATAGCCTGGACCGCGTCATAGCCTAGACCGCGTCATAACCTAGACCGCGTCATAGCCTAGACCGCGTCATAGCCTAGACCGCGTCATAGCCTAGACCGCGTCATAGCCTAGACCGCGTCATAGCCTCGACCGCGTCATAGCCTAGACCGCGTCATAGCCTCGACCGCGTCATAGCCTCGACCGCGTCATAGCCTAGACCGCGTCATAGCATAGACCGCGTCATAGCCTCGACCGCGTCATACCCTAGACCGCGTCATAGCCTCGACCGCGTCATAGCCTAGACCGCGTCATAGCCTAGACCGCGTCATAGCCTAGACCGCGTCATAGCCTAGACCGCGTCATAGCCTCGACCGCGTCATAGCCTCGACCGCGTCATAACCTCGAACGCGTCATAGCCTGGCCCGCGTCATAGCCTGGACCGCGTCATTGCCTGGACCGCGTCATAGCCTAGACCGCGTCATAGCCTAGACCGCGTCATAGCCTAGACCGCGTCATAGCCTCGGCCGCGTCATAGCCTCGGCCGCGTCATAGCCTCGGCCGCGTCATAGCCTCGGCCGCGTCATAGCCTCGGCCGCGTCATAGCCTCGGCCGCGTCATAGCCTCGGCCGCGTCATAGCCTCGACCGCGTCATAGCCTCGACCGCGTCATAGCCTCGACCGCGTCATAGCCTCGACCGCGTCATAGCCTCGACCGCGTCATTGCCTGGACCGCGTCATAGCCTAGACCGCGTCATAGCCTCGACCGCGTCATAGCCTCGACCGCGTATTCAACTCTACGCGGACTGTAAGGTTTTGACAGTTCGGCAGCTCTTTGTGCTTCGCTCTATTTTGCGGGCACATGCTGATATGCCATCGTCAAATAAACAATAATAAACGGAAAAATACGCCTTCAGGAGCCCGACACAAAACATCTTTTGCAAAAAACTACACAAACAGCTAAACATACTCGACCTGAACGGCAGAATGGCTTCTCCAAAACTATGACAGAACAGAATATAAATAGATAATAATTATGTAATAATTATATATATATTACGGCCAGACTGACAAGTACTTCGCTCTCGAAGTACATAAAAAAAACCTACACTAAACACCTAACCCTGTTTTTACCTGTACTAAAATTGTAGTTAAAGTTAGTTATATTAGACATGTTAGGGCTCCCACCTGCTGTACATGAGATCCAGACTAACAATAGGTCAGTGACCAACCAGCAGCAAATTATCAAAAGCCCCTGACCTTAGACATGCTAGGGCTCTCACCTGCTGTACATGAGATCCAAACTAACAATAGGTCAGTGACCAACCAGCAGTAATAAATTCTAAAATTTGTATTTTACGTTTGTTTTGCCAATTGCCTAGACGTGTCAAGTCCGCTCCACCCGCTGCTAGTGGCATAGACTTGCACCAAACAATTGACCGACCAGCGGAAACAAATTTTACTTTCTTTATCTTCCCCTTTTTTTTACATAAAGTTTTTATTGTAATATATCTCTACAATCAACAGTCCAATATTATATGTAATTATCCGATCCGATTATCCGTCACAATATCCATACAATTAAATTATTAATTAAATATTTTTAATTAGAGATCACATAAAACCATTTCATAAATTATTTCGAAATCACACAAATTATAACATATACAAAGTTTAAAGTTAATTATCTTTATATATTAATTTAGATATAAAATGGCCATTCTGTGTGTGTTTTTTTTGTATATTATTGGCACAGCCACAGCCACAGTAAGAATCTCATGGTTTCAACACTAATTTTCGTCACAGTCAGGACCTCATAGCCTCATTGCTAATTTTGGTCACAGTCATAGTCAGAACCTCACAAAACTCTCAGCATTAAGACTCCCAAATTGGTAGCATTTATGAACTTGCTGAACTTTCCATAGTTCGTTCGGCCAATCTGACAATATCATTGCCACAGATAATACTTTGAGATAGCCAACAGCATTGATAATTCTTCTTATTGGTTCTGGCACAACTGTAATTGACATTGCTGCTCGCAGCATTTCGCTGTTCACGCCAGGGAGTTTGATATGGTCAGTGAGTCGTGGGACAACAGCTGGCAAGTCCGCTTTTATGGCTTCGAGTTTTGATTCAAATAGGCCTAGGAACACCTTATACTCGTACATCGCGTAGATGTTGGGGATACGGATAGTGTCGTGATAAGAGATAGATATGAAGGTTAAATGACATAGACCTAATCCGATTCCCCTAGTAGTGACAGACAATGTGATTGCCTTCAGGGTTTGTTGTTCACTTAGACAGGTAAGCGTGTCCTCCTCATGAGAGCCGACAAAGAGCTGTCTTCTGATGTCCTCTTGTAAATTTTGGACTGTTTCATGGCATTTCGTACGTCGCATCTGGTCGACGCGTCCGCGCTGATAATTCTGGCGGCCTCTGCTCTGTCGCCCTCTGCCTCGTTGTTGTCGTTCTACCAGCCGGTAGAAGTATTAGAATTCGGTAAAGTATCCATAGCTTTGAGCTTGGAGGTCTGCAATCAGGGAACCCAAAAAAAAAAATCAAAATAATCGGATATTATTTGATTTAAATCAGATTTTTTATAAACTATGATCTTTACAAATGAAAGTCGGCTAATAGCTATAAATAAAACCTGTTTATTTATTTTAGTTATATTTTAATCATAAAATAAAAACTGATTAACATTGCAGTTGCAAAAACATAAGAATGTATTACATCTGCATTCGTATGAGAAAAAAAATACGAACTATCTGATGACTAGGCAGCGTGGTCTCTGACCTTAACCACTTAGTCATGCCGACGGCTGCAACGACTGACAAAGATTATTTGTCCATTCAAATAGAAGCCCACTTGAATCCGGTACCGTATTTAGGATATCATATTGAATCACAAGTACAAAAGACCACTTTACCCAATGATGTCATTAATGCAGTCAGGAAACGTTGTATTGAGTTTACAGTCAAATTAGGAAAACAGATTCAGCAAAGACTTCCTTCTAACTACATTATTTTGGAGAAAATGTGTCAACTGAGTGTGGAAAATACTCTTCGCCAGGGCAAAGACAACAAAATAGCAGACCTTGCTGCGGAACTCGGATTTGATGACGAAGCAATAGACAAACTGTTACAGCAGTGGCATGGTATAAATTATGTTAAATGGAATGCCATACATAATATCATTGATTTCTGGGCTGAAGTGCGAAAATATACGAATGCTGCTGGAACAAATACCTTTCAAGAGCTATCTGATCTCGCTATATCCGCATTGTCACTTCCTCACTCAAATGCTGAAGTGGAAAGGGCATTTAGTGCTATGAATATCGTGAAAAATAAATTAAGAAACAAAATGGCTGTAAACACTCTAAATAGCATTCTTTTTATAAGAAATCAGTTAAAGATAATGAAGAAGAACTGTTACAGTTACGAGCTCCCGGCTGATGTAATTACTGCTATTGGAAGCAATTCTAAATACTCTTTTAAATCAAAAAAATCGGACAAAACTGATGATCCATCTCAGCCGTCTACATCTACAATAATAATCGATCAAGATGAAGAAGAATTACCAACAGAAGTATTTGAAGTTGATTTTTAGTTTTGACATGTTTATTTTTATTCTTTGTATCCACAATTAAAATATTATTTTTTGACTTACCTTGTGATTTAATTTTAAATTATTTAGTGAATTCTGGGGATTTTTTAGTAAAAAATATCGCTAAATCTGGTGAAATTTCAGACCAAAACTAGTGAAAAAGTTTTCTGCAAGGTGGCAACACTGGCCCTTACCCGAGGTCAGACTATCAGGTGATAGATCGTACCTACTTTTAATGTTACGGCGCGCTCGTTCCTAGATATTTTGTAGTATTAGTCAAACACGCCGTCTTTGAAAATAAGTTTTTTTATTTAGCAACAACCGAAACATGTAGGTACCTACACTGCTTAGGTAAGTACACCGAAAACGGCACGTGGTGCCCGGCCAAGCGGGCTTGAGAGCCGTGCACTGTACGATACGAGACCGCGTCTAACAGCTGATTACAGCTGTCACTGCCCTCGCGCGCGCGCGTATTTCAAACTGTTGTTATTGTGATAAAAGTGAATAAGTATTATAAAAAAAAGTTTTTTTGGAAAATTGTTTATAATCATGAGTACAATCACGTGTTTAAGTATCGGTCACTCTATATAGTGGATGTCATATGTCCTTAAGGTTTTGGTGTTGGGACATGCCGATTGCCCCACTATGTTTTCCTTCACCGTTTTGAGAGCAGTGGCGATGAAATAATTTACACACAGTAAAGCGCCTGCCTTTTTTTATTGAATGGCAAATCATCAAATAACTTCTCATGGTTCAAGTGGAGTGGGAGGGCGTGTCAGACTCTCACTGACCACACCCACCCCTGTTCCTTCAGTTACCTGTGCCAGTTACCACTAGGCCACCATTGCAGCTTAAGATCTTTTTCAAACCTTAAACGAAACTATGTTCTTACTTACTTGTCGTCTCCTGAGACGCCAGGTTCGTCCTTCACATCTAGCAGTCCTGATTTAATTTCAGGTTCTTCACTGAAATAAATAGAATCACTATTAACATAATGTGAGTGTGTTGCCCCTGTCCAGATCATGACCCACATACTGGAATGCCCCAAGTGCCCATATACCTACACTATGGAGGAAATGCTGAACACTACTGACGCTGCAATTAATGTGGCCAGTTTCTAGGCCAGAAATATTTAAAAAGTTAGGAAATCATAGAGTCGAAAGAAGAAGAATACAATTATTTAATAAAACACTTTTCTAACACCTGGTTCAAAAAGAAAGACGAACACCTGATCACTTACAAAAGTGGCCAGCACGCGACCCAAATTGACTTTTTCTTGGTGAGACGAAACAGTCTCAAAACAGTCAAAAACTGTAAAGTGTTGCCAGGTGAAGGCTTAGTCTCTCAACACAGGCTCATATTGATGGACGTAACAGTCAGTGTCTCGTCCAGTAGGAACAAAGAACGGCCCCCACCCAAAATCAGATGGCGTATGATAGAAAATGAGGAGTGTGCAAGTATGTTTAAGAGTCAAGTGGTAGATAAAATGATAGAAATGAAGGATATGGAAGGAAAATCTGTGGATGAATGTTGGAAAGAGATGGCGGATTGTATAAGGCGAGTAGCAAAAGATGTGTTTGGAGAATCGCAAGGTAAAGGCATGATAGAAAAGGATACATGGTGGTGGAATGAAGATGTGCAAAAGATGCTAAAAGAAAAGAAAATTTCGTTTAAAGTATGGCAGAATGTAGAAACCGGAAATGATAATTTGAAAGAAGAGAAAAAGAAAATTTATAAAGAATGGAAGAGGAAGGCAAAAAAGGCGGTTGCAGTTTCCAGGGCTAAGGCGCAGGAAAAGTTATATAATTTACTGGACAGCCCTAGAGGCCAGAAGGAGCTCTACCGGATTACAAAATTAAGAGAAAGGAGAACGAGGGATATAATGCATATAAAATGTATGAAAGATGAACTCGGTAAAGTCTTGTCGAAAGATGACGAAATAAAAGAGCGATGGAAGGTTTATTTTGAAAAGTTGATGAACGAAGAGAATGAATGGAGTGGTGTGCTCAAAGAGGTACAAGTAAATATGGGTTTGTTGAGAGAAATTAGCATGGATGAAGTAAGAAAGGCAGTTCAATGTATGAAAAATGGAAAGGCCATGGGCCCTGATGACATACCAGTGGAAGTATGGAAGTGTTTAAAAGAGGATGGATGTATGTGGCTGACTTTATTCTTCAATAAGTTGTTGTATGAAGAAGTGATCCCACAAGAATGGTGCAATAGTTCGCTAGTGCCCATCTTCAAGAATAAAGGGGATGTACAGGACTGCAACAACTATCGAGGGATAAAGCTCATGTCACATACTATGAAAGTATGGGAGAAAGTAATAGAGAAAAGATTGCGAGAGGAGAGTGAGATTACCCCGAACCAGTTTGGGTTTATGCCAGGTCGAGGGACAATGGACGCCACCTTCGCTCTCCGTCAATTGTGCGAGAAGTACAGACGTGTGCACAAGAACTTGCACATGGTGTTCATTGATCTTGAGAAAGCGTATGATAGGGTACCTCGGGATGTGTTGTGGTGGGCCTTGAAAGAGAAAGGTTTGCCTGGGAAGTATGTTGAGTTGATTCGTGCTATGTACAGACAATCTAGTACCTACGTCCGGTCGGCTGCTGGCAACACCGATAAGTTCAGTGTGGCTGTAGGCTTGCATCAAGGGTCGGCTTTAAGTCCTTACCTCTTCCTGTTGATTATGGACGCTCTTACGTCGGAAATACAGGAAGAGGCACCCTGGTGCATGCTGTTTGCCGACGACATTGTTCTGGTCGGTGAAGATGGACCTGAGATCCAGAGCAGATTGGAGAAATGGCAACAGAAGCTGGAGAAAGTTGGCTTGAAAATCAGCAGAACCAAAACTGAATACATGTTCTGCGATTTCGGCGGTCTCTCCAGTTCTGAAGCTGTAGTGCTAGATGGCGCGCTTCTCCCAGTCTGCTCCGATTTTCGGTATCTCGGTTCACTCGTGCAAAGCGATGGCGAAATAGATCGGACTGTTAAGCACAGAATTAACACTGGATGGATGAAATGGCGGCAGGTCACCGGGACTATCTGTGATTCCCGCATTCCCCTAAAACTTAAGGGGAAGATTTATAAAACAATGGTCAGACCTGCTGTCTTGTATGGTTCAGAATGTTGGGCCACAAAAGGGATGAATGAAAAGCAATTGCATGTAGCTGAGATGAGAATGCTAAGAGCAATGTGTGGTGTTACGCGCATGGATAGAATTAGGAATGAGTATATAAGAGGAAGTCTGAAAGTGGCACCGCTGACTGAAAAGTTGTGTGGTAATCGGTTGTCGTGGTATGGGCATGTGATGCGGAGGAATGAAGAAAATGTCGTGAGGAAAGTCTTGTGTATGGATGTGGATGGCTATAAGAGTAGGGGAAGGCCAAAGAAACGATGGTTGGACTGTGTGAAAGAGGATATGGGTAAAAAAGGGGTGACTACAGAGATGACGACTAATAGAGGAGTATGGAAGAAAAAGACATGTTGCGCCGACCCCAAATAAATTGGGATAAGGGCAGGAGAATGATGACTTTTAAGTATTAAAAGTAACAATTGGGCAATTGACTCATTTTTTATTAGGGTTACCAAAGAGTAGGTAGCCAATGGGACCCTATTACTAAGACTCCGCTGTCCGTCCGTCTGTTAGCAACTGTATCTCACGATGCGTAATAGGTAGAGAGTTATTTTCACAAAATATGTATAAAAATAATTTTTATATTTTTATTATTTTTTGTTACAGCGGCAACAGAAATACAGTAGGTAATAAAAATTGGTTGCCTGTAAAGTCGGTATACGGGCGAAAGTTTTACGTGACAACGACTTTGAGTGGTAAAATAATTTTAATGTGAATATTCATTCGTATAGTAGGAAGAAGGATGAAATGACTAATTGGATCCAGTGGCGGTAAGCCAGGAGGTATTTCTGGATATGAGAAGCCATTCACTTTTGCAAAGGCAGGAAGCTTATGTTTGTTCAGCGAAAATCTACAGGTGTTGCAAATATGCGTATAATCCTCCTCGCGTAGTTGCCTATTTTCCTTAACGAACCAATCCGATATGACCTGTAGTTGTGCAGCAGTGATGATTTTAAGGTCATTCTTGAACCACAATCGGTCGCAAACAGAGCAAGCGTGGCCAAATTCGTTGTCCAGAAATGTAGTTTTAAACCTCTTTATTGACGACGACCATTTGATATTCCAGGTTGATTGTTCCGGTTGCACTGCTGTGTGAGTCGGTGGAGTACTTATTTGTGAAACAATTTGAGCAGCTCTACGCTGTCTGTAAGCACGTTGTCGCTGAGCGCTGGTCTGGGCAGTAACTGTTCTTTCCACTACCACAGGAGCAGACACTGTGGCTGACTCTAGTGTGCCGGTGTCAAGAGCTGAGTTGGCGAGTCTACGTTGCTTGCATCTACGTTGTCTTTCGGCGGCTGCTTTTGCAAAATCTGCTGCCTCTGCAGGAGTTCTTTCCGCGGCCTTACGTTTTCTATACATACTTTGTCGTTGCGCTTTGGCGTTATGGGGTGTGTGTGGCACAGCGAAAGGTATGGCAGACGTTGGTGGCACGATATCATCAGTCTCCATCGGTGTACTGGACGTTGAAGGAATTTGTACATCTGGCTCCATTGTACTAAAATTGAACAAATTAGAAATTATTGTTTCTCATATTTGTAAATGTTTTCAAATACAGTGTAAACTCTTTATAACATCATTCTTTATAACGATAAACTCTCTATAACATAGAAAAGATTACAATTTGGTTGGTTTAGTTGTAAAAAGTTACTAATATAAATAATTAATTTGAAATTTCACAAAATTTGTGTATGTTAAATTCATTTTTTATTTCAAATTTTTGCATAAATTGAACTTTGTTGAAACAGTTATTAATATAAATAACAAATTCGAGAATTCACAAAATTGGTTTATGTTAAATCAATCAGTTGTTATAAGTTATTAATAAATTTAACTTGTTTTACATTGTTATAAATATAAAAACTAAATTTAAAAGTTAGAACATTTATTTAAATCACATTAATTGTTAATATCAATCGATTTTAATTCAAAGTGTATTTTCTAAAAGGAGAAAACTAATTCACATTTGATCTTTGAATTTGTAAATAGCGCGCTTACGACCTTGCGCAGTGATTAGTCGTCTCGGTTTGAATGTTTGAAAGTTACGATTTGACAGGTTGGAGGTTAAACATTGTTATTTTAATTTTTTACATAGCAAGTCGCGCTCATTTTTTCAAGTTAAACAAATTATTATTGGTTGAGAAACGATTTATACTACTTTTTTGATTGAAAACTACCACAACATTGTGATTACTACAACATAACCTATTCACTTATGTCTTAGTCATTTATTTCATCATGTTATATTATCAGTCTGAAATTATTTACCTTTGCTGTTTGAATTGTTGCGATGGACGAAACTACCTTCACATTATCACTACACAATCGTTTTACAATTAACTGGCAACGTGTAAACTTGTATGCAGGCGCCTAAGCGAAATAGAAGCGCAAGACATGAACCGGTGTGTATGCCTATCTCTCTCACTCTCTCTCTCTCGCTCTGTCTCTCTCGCTCTTAGGCGGGCTAACTGTGCTCGAGTGGAAAGGACGCGTGCCTTTCACTTTTTATGTCTGTCTCTCTCGCTCTTCGGCGGGCTAACCATGCCCGAGTGGAAGGGACGCGTGCCTCTCACTCGCTCTCATTGTGAGCGCATAACGTGAGCGGAGCGTAACGCAGTTTCTTGAAGTGTCACCCGGCAAACCAATTTATAAGACGTTGTCACGTCAAAAGTGTTAAAAACAGATGGAACTTACTCATCAGTGGCTCTGGGTTGTTTTTCATCCTCTTCACCCTCGTCATTATTGTCAACACTGTCTTCTTCACTTGAACTAAAACAAATACATACAATACATATTGACAATTCTATTTCTTGTTTTTAGGGTTCCAAAAGTCCGAAAGAAAAACGGAACCCTTATAGAATCACTCGTGTGTCTGTCTGTCTGCCCGTCTGTCACAGTCCATTTGCTCCGAATCTATTGGACTGATTAAGCTGCAATTTGGTACACACATGTATATCCGAAGATGTAACATAAATTAATTTGGAATATGGAAGTAATTATTCATTAAAATTAAAAAAAAGTTTGCTAAACTGTACCGTGCTACATATCAAATGAAAGGGCTTACTGTCAGGCTTTCAAATATATTTTTTTCATAATTTTAAAATATACATTTTTAAAGTTATTAAGGAATATAGACGAAATATATTACAATTCCCCCCCCCCCCCCCCTCTATTCTCCGGCCTAAAATTTTGAAAAAAATACAGAAGGTAGTTCTTTACTTATATATTACAGGAAAACCTATACGAAGTATACAGGGTGTTAAGGAAAGGTGTGGTCATATTTTAAGAACCGGTTCTCCCCATGGAAATGAACAGCTTTCTCTAAGAAAAAATAGAAAATTCCCAAAAAAAACATTGGACTTTCCATACAAACTGATCATCAGCTGATCAATATTTGTATGGGAGGTAAAAAATTTTTTGAGAATTGCCTCAGATTTTTTTGAAGAAAGTTGTTACTTACTTACTTATATCGATGGGCATCTCAGTCCTAAAAATATGAACACACCTTTCCGTTACACCCTGTATACTTTTAAAAATTTCTGAAAAAAAAAATACATGATTTGTTCGGAACCCTTTGCGTGTGAGTCCGACTAGCTCTTGGCTAGAATAGACAACAACGACAATCAATATTCAGATCAGATTTTTTTTTTTATTATTGATAGAGTCGCTTTTGACCACTATCTCACCTGATGGTATGCGATGTTGTGGTTGACGATGGAGCTCGTAGTTCGGCTTCAGCTGCTAAAACTTTTGTGTGCAAAATACTGTTCTATCACGTCATCTATCATGTATTTTTTGTATAAAATAAAAATTATTATTATTATTATATGTATTACTATTATTAAAAGATTATAACCTATCCGGCTCCCTTAGTCTCTTGCGCCCGCTTTGTTCCTGTTTCTGTCGCATCTCATCATTCAGTCTCTCTTCCTCCTTCAGGATGTCTACTACCGTCTGCTCGCTCACTCCCACGGCCAGCGCAGTCCGTTGGTGGAACCTCGACAGAGGACTTAGGTCCAGGCCTTTAAACTTCTGTTTTAACTCTTCATACTCTTGCTTAAAGTAATGGTACACTTTTGCGATGATTATTTTCGATTGATCCTGAGGAATGATAAAAATACATCGTGAGAAAATTATCAGTTTTGAATGTGATAATAACAGGGCATAGAAATTAGAAACGGCGGATACGTTACGGGTCAAACACAAAATATGTAATTCATCATTTCCAAAAAATAAAACCTCATTCAGTTCCTCATTCATTGAAAATCAGCCTTTATTTGTGTAACACTCTCTTACAATTCTTAATAATATCGATATAGATCAGTCTTACACACTTTCTCCAAAAATTGCAATATTCATTTTAATAAGGCCACAGAAAAGACCTAATTGTCTACAGGTAAGAACATAAACCTTATTATGTCATCACATTATTATGATTTGTTCACAGAACTTAATTTATATAGATCAAAATAAAAACACTTTCGTGAAAAGACAGAATCACGTTTGAAAATTCAATTACTTTAGAAAATAAAAAATAATAAAAAAATGCCCACAGAATGGACATCTATCCTGTAGAAATTCCACAGAAAAGACCTAGTTGTTTACAGGTGATAGCATATACCCCATTAAGTAATCACAAAGTTATGACGTATTTGTAAAACCTAATTTAAAATTATCAAAATAGTATTCAATCGCCATAATAAGCAAACAATGTGTGAAAGATACAGTATCTTGAAATATAAAATAAAAGAATGTTCACAGACTGGACAACCTTTTCTTCCTGAAAAAACAAACAATTAAAATATATTTTCATCATCAGAATCGTCCATTACAAAAGCCATTTGGCGTTTCTTTGGTGTAATTTCTGCGGAAGTCGTCTAAGACGACTTGACCGCGAGGTGCATTTTTCATAGGTCTATGACATTGTAAATTAAAGTTTTCAGTTGGATTATCAGGTGTCAATCTGTCAGAGTAACCGGGTGACATCGACTCAGTTGTAGCATTACTAGTTCCTATACCTACTTGCAGGTGAGTTAGCTTCAAACAAAGAATTGCGATTCTTGGAAGGCCCTGCTACAGGAGATGCGATGCTACAGGAGATGCGACTCATTGAAAAAGTGGTGATCAGATAACATGGAATTAGTGGGAGATGTAGGAGCTTTAAACTGTATTTGAATCTGTCCAATGGCTCAACTTTACAATAAGGGATCCCGAGTAGACTCTTAAATTTTTTGTTGTGCAAAGTACTTGTTATCTTGTGTAATTTCACGAAGTTTCAAGTTTAGGAAATAAATACTTTCGGAGATAAAAAATATCAAACTTTGATAAAATAACCTCAAATTTCGCACTATTTTATCACTTTTGACGTAACTTTGACAGGTAGGGTTGCTAATTTAGGGAGATTTTGCAAATTATAAGTTGACACGTAATTTGTTTTTTTTGTTTAAATTTGCTTTAGATTTAGTTATTTTATTTGAGTTTAATAATTTCTCAGTGATTTCTGTTTTTTTGGTGACCAACTACGAAAATTTTGATTTATTAATAATCTAAAGTTATTATTTTTTATTCTGATGGTATCTGCTACAGGTGAAACGAAACGCAAAATTTAGTTGGCGCCGTTATATGATTTGTTAGTGTCATGTTATTCAATGTCTGTACTTGCGTTTGAGAGCATTTGCCATCTGAAGCTGCGAAGGTGAGCGCAAAGAGTAAGTACTATAAGTATACGGGTGAGCGTTACCTATTACACTACACACTAAACTTAACACTCACTTAATCTTCACTAAGTAAAAAACAATGACAACTTAGGATGCAAGAGCGAGCGAAGCGAGCTCGGGACTTAGGGCACCCCGACTCGGACAGGTTAGGTTAGAAGGGGATGGCGGGGTCAAGAGAGCGAGCGAAGCGAGCGAACAGACCCCGCCATCCCCTTCGTGGTTATTTTTTTATAAACCGTCGACACGTGGCTCCATCGACATGCAAACCTAAAACATTATAATAAAATAAAAAATGCCTTTGCCTTAAGACGAATGACCTTGACCTTCGGCTTTTAGGGTGTTAATCTTGACCTTGAAGATGCCATTGATCGTATTATTGCATGAAAATAGTCTTTACACCCATCACGTGATCTTCTTCACCCAAAAACATAACCTCAAAATTAGATTTTTTAAAATTCATAAAAAAAAAACTATGCTTTTCCTAAACTTTTCCCCCACGGGGGAGGGGTCTACCCCCCTCCCCTCCCCCCTCCCAAATATATACATATATATATACCCTTATTGTAAAGTCCTTCCTTTCTTTGTAGTTTGCACCTTTTCCTTAATCGTTTTGCGACACTGCTTTGTAGTATTTTTAATAACCACAGGAACGCTTTTTGTGACCCATCTCTCAAATGATACAGTATCATTAGCGTCAAAAATATTACACTGCAAAGTTCTGTCTTTGCAACCAGAACATTTATTTTCTAAGCAAGTCAAGTTTAGCGTATTGTTACAGCATAAATACTTAAGCAAGTCCGTTATAGATTTATAAGAAATAATCTTAGCATTATACAGAGATTGAATCATAAAATTATTATTAGCGTGTATGGTAGGTACATAAACAAGTGTTTCTGGCGTTGACTTTAGGAAACAGGACCCAGAATGGACGATACCTCCGAAAAGTTTCATACGAGATATTAGTACCATACTTATTAACAAAGGCTCTATGTAGGTTAAAAAGAGAATCATTCAAAAAACGTACTTGTTTCTTAATTTTTTTTCTTGTTATGGTGTCTTTCTTCCCTGATGTAAGTGTGCTATTTCCATCTTGAATCAAAAAGTCTTCTACTGATTTTTTTCTTTCTTGCGCCTTCTTAATCTTTCTTTGAAAATCTTTCTTTTCTTTATTTTCTCCATTACGAGATCGAATAGCTCTCATACGGTACTTTGCCATTTTAGTTTCCATCTCAAGTATTTTTTTTTTTAGGTAGCTATTTTCGATTCTTAATCTTCGCGCGTTGCGTTCCACAATAGTATTACCAACACTAATACGCGAACATGAGGGACTCGACGGTGGAGTGTTCTGCTCAGCGAAATGCAAAGCATTTTTACTATTTTTTTCCTTCTCACGTCTTAATTTGGCCTTTTCCCTCCATATTTTTCTCAATTGTCGTTGTTCTCTAGGGGTCCAATCTTTAATAGTTTTAATTTTGCCTTGTTCTTTTTTTCGTCGATATCTTTCTCCGTCCTGTCTTCTTCTTTCTTCTAATGCTGCTTCATCCATTTTGGCACGTATACGACGGATACTGAGCTTCTTTTGTTCACGCCTGCGCCTTTTTTTTTCTTCCTCGGAAAGCTGAATCCTACTTCTACTTGCCCGTGGCATCGTAACTGTAACAATATTTACATCATTTTCTACATTTTAAGGTGAATTCTTCGACTGGTAGCGGAAAATTTAAATTTAAAATGGTTTTTTGATGTTTTCCCTGAGGTAACATTGATATGAGGCGTGATCTTATTAATCACGGTATTAATATCCCTTTAATTATTTTTTTATTACTACCGCGAATGATAAGATCACGCTTCATATCTGATGTTATCTTAGGTAAAATATCAAAAAAATTGAATTTCTCGCTAACAGTCGAAGCATTCGCCCTAAGGATGCTTCCTACACTATTTGCCAGTCAAATGTATGTCTCATAAAGGGAAAAAATTATTTAGCCAGAATGAAACTTATTTTACGTCTCTTCTGTAGACAACTGTATTTCCTGTAGACACATGCATCTACAGAAAAGATGTCTACAGGAAAGACATCGTGTAAAACAAATAAGATATCTTAAAATATTTTGAGGTTAGAATGAAAGTATGTTAAATGTTGCAAACCTAACCCTAATACGCATAAACGCATAAACGCTTACGATTTATATAATTTTGAATTACCTACTTACCAATATATAAGTAATACAGAAAAGATCTTCAAAACACGTCCAAAATCTTGTGTATCCTTTAATAGCAATATTTTTTCACCAGCACCGACGCCATATCAGATAATCACGAACGAATGAGTGACGTTTGACGCAGTGATGCCAACTTAACCCAAAAAATATTTTGGGTGCGTTCGAAATATTTGATGTTGTGTGAGTTTTACGTGTCTACAGTAGAAGACTCTATATATTGGAACAATATGTTTATATGTTTTTATTCATAGATATGGATTACTGATTTTTTTATGTATGCTAATATGGAAGTTGTTTAATTTTTACGTACATTCACATTATAAGAATGTGTTTGTTGTACCTGAAATATTTTTAAACATCTATGAAACTGGGGTGCTAAGCATCCGAACAGTCTACAGTAGGAGACTTTTTGGTATGAACGAAAGCAGAAAATTAATAAATGTATTCTTGTAAATAAAATAATATCAAATATAGGATGGGAAACACTAACACGCTCTAATAATGTAACATCTGAAATTTATTTAACCTGAACACTTTTTCACACGTTTTTGTGTTTGACCCGGTCACTCTTGGACTGCATCGAAAAGAAAGACGCGCGACGACACAATGCTTGCAATTTATTGCAAAATATGAAGCATTTTATCGATTTACTCAAAACTGAGTTGAGCTATTAAAAAATTGAAACAACAAATTCATTATTTGTTATAAATTTTACCCACGTACGTTGGCTAGTAATACGGAATTTTCGATGTGAAACATCTATTGGCGCGACTTAGCAGTAAAATCGACTCAAATAAAAACGGTATGACGCTGTCGTGCCTTGATGCCCCCACTACGCCGCCGCTCTCGACTCCCTTCTCTCCCTAGAATCATCTATGCGAAATAAAGTAACACAACAACAACACAAAACCACCACTAACAACAACAACAACAACCAATAACTACAACAACAACTACACCACCAACAACAACTAGCAACAATTGCGAATTCTAATATTAAAATAGATTTTTCACATCAGCCGGGCGTCCCGTGAAGGCCAACTTTTGATCTAAGTTTGACAGACCTGATTGTTCTCGATATCTATCGAATGGCGATAAAAAATCTTAACCCATAGTATGAAGTAATATTATTGATATGCTCGCGTTTAAAGACTATCTCACCTGATGGTAAGCGATGATGCAGGACGCTTGCCCAGAGATACCCTATTCACTCTAGACATAAAGACCCCGGGTTTTTAACATTATGTCACCGGATAATTTGTAAACGCTGGTATACTTTATGAAAAATACCGTACAACTGTAAACTTTTTATTTTCAAAAACACTCCGATACATTGCAAATCGAAATTACAGATGTGGATGAAACTCTTCAGGAATGATAATAATCGACACGTCATTTTTTCTTTTGTCACGGCGACAAAGAATAAATACGAAGCAGTGCGTTGAAAATTCGCGTGACGTCACGCCGTGGTACAGTTGTTACCACGAAGTGACGTAACAAGCCCCCACTCCTGATCTTTGATGCGTTTTATCTTTGTCATTTTTTATTGGTTTGGTAAAGCAAAAAATACCGTGTCCAATATGTTTTGATAATCTTACTTATTGGCTGCTTAGCCTTTTGCCAACTATCTTGGGGTCGGCTTCCAGTCTAACCGGATGCAGCTGAATACCAGTGTTTTACATGGAGCGACTGCCTATATGACCTTCTCAACCCAGTTACTGGGTAATACGATACCCCTTGGCAAGACTGGATGTCAGACTTTCGGGCTTCTGACGACCCGTAACGACTGTGAGAGATCCATGGTTGACAGCTGGAACCAACGGCTTAACGTGATTTTACATGTCACCTTCAGTTCACAAGATACTTTTACACGGAGAAAACAATATCAAACATTTCGAAGTGCTACAGCAAAGCAGCAGTGGACAGCTTTTTTTAACAATGATAGGCACGCGTTTGACCACTATCTCACCTGATGGTAAGCGATGATGTGGTCGACGATGGAGCACGCTTGCCTAGAAGTGACCTATTCACTCTTGTCCTAAAGACACCCAGGTTGTGGCTTTCAAGAAAAACAGACTCCGGCATAGAATTCCACTCCTTAGCTGTACTTACTATGAATGTGTTCAAGAAGAAGACACACAAAAGTCGCGCAACAAAGACTATAGAAACATACGACTATATCATGCCAAAAAATGTTCCCGAACACCCAAAGCTGTATGCACAATGAACGTGTTAAGAAGAAGACGCACAAACGTCGCGCAACAAAGGCTACAGAAACATACGACTACATCATGCCAGAAAATGTTCCCGAATCATCAGCTTCAGATGATAATGTTGTCTGCATGTGTCTTTAAAACTCTAGTGTACACGTCAGCGGGTCTTGACAAATAACTTTTCTGTTAGAGTTTACGCCAAACGCTTAGTACAAAATGTATGGCAATGAGATTACCTGCGGAGAGAATTGTGACGTGACTTCTCCGCAAGTAATGTCATGTTTAGGTTTTGATCTTTGTGAATTATTTTTCTTTTCAATTTAGTTATAGTCCTCACCATTTTCCTCTTACTTGGTGTCAATTCATTACTACTGGCTGATGGTACACTATTACAAGTAGATGTACTAGGTAGAGGTTCAATATCTCTGTACCGATATGTAGTTACTCGGCGTGGATTTGGAAGTTCTACCTGGAATTTAAACAAATTAAATGGGTAAAGAAGACTTATTTTAAAAGGCACATTTGATGCAATGTTAAAAAGTGATAAAAATCAAATGTAAAAAAATTTAAAACAATAATTATTATATGTATAAAGACAATGTTTTGGAATCTGCAGTTTGATGCCAACAAGGTGACCCTCTCGGGCCAGTCATTTTCAGCTTGGCTATTCACCCAAAAACTAAATTCAAAATTTAACCTGTGGTATTTAGATGATGAAACACTATGCCTAGGGGTAGCGAATAAATTCGTAACAGAGTTACCGCTTCCCTGGGCACTCAGGCAGGGAAGGAACAGGGGTGAGTTTAAGGCAATAAGAGTCTGACACGCCCTCCCGCTCCACCCAGAGCGGGAGATGTCATTGGATGATTACCCACACCACAAAAAAAAAATCGACGACAAAATTAAACGTTTTAACAAACGATATTTCGGATAGACTTTCCAAAATTAATTTACATTCGGCGGTCACCATCATCAGGTATTGCTGTTTTGGACCAAATTTCATATATTTTCTTCGTTCTTCCCTTTTATGGAAGTAGTCACATCTCTTGGACAAAATCGATCAAATCATTCGTTCCACTCTTACGTCCATCTTAAATGTGGCCCTGGATGACCGAGCATGGCTGCAAGCCATTCGCTTTGGTGGGCTCGGCATCCGCAAAATTTCTAGTGTAAGCCTATCGGCGTTCCTGTCTTCGGTCCACAGCACTCAACAGTTAACCACACGAATTTTAACCCCATCGCTGGTTAACTGTGAGATGCTGTGCTTGACCGATGCTGTGAACACCTGAAAAGCGGCTTGCTCGGCCACGGCGCGTTGCCCGAGAACCCATCTTCACAGAGACAGTGGGATGGGCTCATCCCACTGTCTCTGGCTAAAAAGCGGCTGCTCTGCACGTTGGTACGGAATAATCTCATTAATACGTCCACCAATACTGCTGAGCATGCCCGCCTACTGGCTGTGGGTGAATGGGAGTCGGGCTTTTGGACAGGGTTTTTGTTACATGCTGATATTCAGAGCGGATCGAGCGGATCAATTTTGTGTTCATTTATTTTAAGATTTAATGAAATAATAGGATTGTGCTGACAATAAGGTGTCATTTATATTTAAAAAAAAAATACTAGAAACACAATGCGCGCGACTAGCGGAATCGCGGCCATTTTGCAAAAATTTGCACATCTGCACTATGGAAAATCGAGGACTGTTTCAGATCAAAATTGATAACTTCTTTATTTTTCAAGAAAGACTCTTGCAGTTTTGCACATGCATAGAGTATTAAATAAGGCTTTAGATAAAGTTCAGATGCTATCAATTTATTAAGGTCAAAGCGCCAGGGTAGCCCGCGAAATTCAAACAAGAAAATTTGATTTTCGCGGGCTAACCTGGAGCTTTCACCTTATAGTATAAATATTTAAAAAAAAATATATAAAAGAAAAACTTTTACAAATGGTATGTTTTCTTTTACAAATGTATTTTTTTCTTTTTTTTGGTTGATTCTGACGAGTCCCCATAAGAGACACAGGGTCTTCCGCGTTTCCCAGAAGCAGATGGAGTCAAATCAGGTGTTACTTCATCCGAGTTTGGTAAACTTAACAAATAAGTATTCAGATTCCAACCAATTGCTGTTCTTTTTTAAAAATGAATCCTATTTACTCGACGCTTCTGCCCATCGTCTACTAAAGATGGCAATAAGATTAATTTGAATATCACTGATAATAAAACAGATGTTGTCTTGAGAAACATGATAATTTTCTTTTAAAACTGTTGTTAAAGCTTTAAGTTTTTTTTTCCGCCTTCGATGTATGGAAGTAATAATTCACGAAAGAAACCTTTGAAAGTTGTAGTCATTTTGAAATTCAGCGAAGATACGAAACAGTCAAACGTCTGTTTAGTTTTATTACGAATTTGTAATAATAGAGATATTAATTGAATCCACTCTTCATATATTATTTGATAAAATTAAGGGTAGTGTGCATTTTATTGATAAAAGTTGTACCGCAAAATGAGTGCAAACTGTAGATAGTACCAACGCCATAATATCAATAAATAATTAATATTTTAATAAAATAAACCGCAAACTAATCAGCGAACTATTCACATTAGAAACAGAAAAAGATAGAGGTTTTCTGTTCCTTGACTTGTGTCATACTTTTCACGATAACTTCAGAAACCGCACGTATCCGCAGCTAATTTTCATTACATAATTTTCTAATTTAAAGCATCGGGAGACATCGGTAACTGTCAAAAGTCTCGATGAAGTACAAAAACTGTATTTTTTCCCCTCACTTATTGTTAAGTTTTTTTTTATAGAAATATAATCATAAAACCTACAACATTTTAGTTGTTTTAAAATCTTTAGACAAAGGGCTTCTTAGAAATGTATAACACTTTATATCTATTACTGTAAATTTTTGAAAGAAATCAATTTTAAAATATTGAAGCGAACAAACCTGAAGTAGGACATTTTTAGAATTGACACTTTGTCGTATTAAAAAAAAATCCAAACTTAATTCAAGAAAAATTACTACATTATATTAAAGTTTCACTCTTAAACTATTAAAAAAAAAAACTTGAGAGGTGTCAAGGGACACCCGGATGGAACAAAGTTCCTTTCGATTAATTAGTGAAGGAATTGTAATATAATTTTATTTTTTTTAAATTATAATATTTTTTTTATTATTAACTACGCAAACACGCACGCACGTAAGAAGTTATACTTCATCATCTCATCTCATCTCATCTCATCGCAGCTCAGCTCAGCTCAGCTCAGCTCAGCTCAGCTCAGCTCAACTCAACTCTTTAGCAATAACAACAACTATAACAAAAGTAATTGTAATAAATTTTTTTTTTTTTTACTATAGCAAAAAAGTGTCGTGACAACTTTTTCGTAAGAATTTTTCCGTCTAGCCCCCTTTCACAACGCGCGATAAGGAACTTCGTTCCAAAAATTAAAGTGCGTCAGTAACTACCTAAGTAAAAACGATTTTTGATATGCCGTTGTTCTACCATTTTCAATGTGATCTGTCAGTGCTAATTCTGGGTGGTCTCTGGCGGGATCGATATCTCTAAAAATTTGTATAGTAAGTAAGTAAGTAAGTAAGTAAATAGTTTATTTTCTCGCCACAATACAATTATTTTTACATATTTTACATCAATGCAATTACTAAGCATATTGTGGGAGACTGGTGCCTAAGCTAGGCTTATTGCCTGTGTTTCAGGACACCAGGCCTCCTCCTTAGTGGGTTACAGTTTGTGCACAGGATTTCACATAAGGTTGTGGTCAAAAATTTAAGTAAACAGACAAAGAGAGAAAAATCTAAATCAATGACATAGAAAATATGAAAAAATTGACAATATGATAAGATTTTGTGTGTGATTGTGAGTGTGCGTGATTGTAAGTGTGTGTGATTGTAAGTGTGCGTGAAAATGTGTGTAAGTGTTTGAGAGGGATACGGAGGCTTACACTATTACAGCAAATAGTCCTTCAGTGTCGTCGTAGCTTAACTCCTGTAGCCAGGAGGTTAGTTTCGCCTTGCATTCGGTCTTATGAAGTTTGTATATAGCCAAGATTTTGTTAATTTTATTATATAGATATGGACCGAGGTGGCAGAAGTAGTGTCTGGAGTGCATGGTGGTAAGTTTTAATTGGCTTCTGACTACAGGATTGTGGCGCCTTTTGCCACAAGACAAAGAGGGATTGTAGCTCAGAAGGCCATGCTGCATCAGGATGGTCTGCCGCACAAATATCTGGCGTACCGTCAGAACTTTTGCCTTTTTGTACAAAAGATTGGTGGGATATCTGAACGGCAGGAAAAAGGACACCTTTAATATTGCTCTTTGCGCTCTCTCTAACTCGATAAGTGTGGTCCTCGGAGCACCACCCCAGGACGTGATGCAGCAGTTAAGTAGGGACTGAGCTAGGGCAAAGTACACGGATCTCCTCAACCCATCATCAGCCACATGTCTCAAGGTCTTAAAGACGTATATCAACTTGCGCATCCTACCACTAAGTGTAGATATGTGCTCATGGAAACGCAGGCCAGTGTCCACTATTACGCCAAGGTATTTTACCGAGTTGGCTTTCTGGAGATGTATGCAGGAGCAGGTGCTGTTGTGTGGCTTGGGACAGGAGTGGGCTACAATCGAATGCGGTAGTGTCGAGCTTGGTTCTGTCCTGTGGGTGATTGTAAAAGTGAGGTAGTGTGTTTTCCCCGCATTTAACGTGAGTATATTACCTTGCAAGCAGTCTGAGACAATATTAAATCCCGATTGTGCGTATTTAAAGACATCACTCCAGGTATTCGCATTAAACAGAAGGACAGTGTCATCTGCGAAGGTAATTATTTTACCGTTCGGAAGAGTGAGCAAACCCAGGTCGTTTATGTAGATGAGAAACAGTGTCGGGCCTATCACGCTGCCTTGCGGCACACCGTAGGTGACTATCCGCTCATCACTGATGTATTCATCCACTCCAACGCACTGGGTTCGCTCACTCAAATAGTCCACAAAAAGCTTGAGCTGATTCCCTCTAACTCCAAGGCGATCCAATTTCTCAATCTGAATGGGAACAGAAACCGTGTCAAAGGCCTTGGCAAGATCCAGGAAAATTCCGATAACCTTTTGACCTCTATCCAGGTTGGTAATAATATAGTTAGTTAGGTCATGAACAGCATCGGAAGTTGATCTGCCAGCTCTGAAACCGTACTGAGACGGAGAGATTATGTTGTACTTGGTCAAGTAGTTTACAAGTCTGCTGTTCATGATCCTTTCTAGTACCTTAGATAACGTAGGCAATACAGCTATGGGTCTGTAGTTACTGACACAGTTTCTGTCTCCACTCTTGAAGATAGGGTGAATAATGGCTTTTTTAAACGCCTTGGGGAATTGACCAGTGTGGAGTGAGAGGTTGCAGATATAAGTTAGGGGAGGGACAATCAAAGCAATGTGTTTTTTTAAAAGTGTACTAGATATTCGGTCCCATCCCACGGCACACTCACTGCGAAGGGAGATAATTATATTTGCAACCTCTGCTTCATCCGCGGGCAAAAATACCATGGAGTGCAACGTCTCATGCGTGACAGACACTGGTGGTCTAGATGTGCTGGTGTTATCAATTTTTTCAGCAAGGTTTTTACCAATGTCCGCAAAGAAGTCATTTATTTGGTTCACGGAGCCTAACGGTGTGGGAGATATCGTGAGCAGTTCTTGTCTGTTGTCCCTTTTCTTTACCCTATTCGCTATGGTATTGATGGCTGTCCATAATTGTTTTGTGTTGCTACTTGCGTCAGCGATACGTGCCTTATCATAAGTGATCTTTACTTGCTTCATTAATTTATTACAGAAATTTCTGTATCTGGTATAGGTTGTTTTTAGAATAGAGTTATCAGGATCGTTTCCTGATTTTTTCTTTAGCTGATCTCTATGCCGAACACATCGTAGAAGGCCCGGGGTGATCCATTCCTTCAATATTTTTTTACGGTTAGGAACTTTGATTATTTTTGTGTTTTTCTCAATTGTCCGTGTGATTGAGCTAATCAGTAGGTCAGCCGCAAGGTGTGGATTTTCGGTTTTGTATACTGGCTCAAAATCGATAAGTTTCAAATCTGCGTCTAGTTGTTCATGGTTGATGCGAGAGGCAGTTTTCTTTACGCGTAGTTTAGGTGTCTTTTTCGCAAGATACAACAGGACAGTATCGTGGTCAGTCACTGAGGAATGAGCTACTAGAGTGGAGGCAGGTAAGTTTGTTTTTAAGCCTACATGGTCTAGACATGCTTGAAGACGGGTGGGCAGCGTGTGTGCAGGAAGGATACCGTGCGATGCAAGTAAGTTGAGGTAACTATTTTTGTCTGTGTCGTTACACTGTTGATGTATATTTATGTTTAAGTCCCCAGTAATAATAATATTTTTATAGTTCGAAATGCTGTTTAGTACTATGTCCAGAGAATGAAGAAAGGTGGTGATAGCTCTATAACCAGGAGGCCGGTATATAGATAGTAAGACTGTGTGTTGGTCAATTATTAATTGGAGACAATTGGCATCTTCGATTGCGGTTTCTTCAACTGATACTTCAAGTTCATCAAGCACATACACAACCACTCCCTCTTTTTTTGTAAGATTTTTCTCAGTTTTAAAATATTTATAGCCCTCAAGGTTAGGAATGTGGGGCGCGCTGGGTAGCCAGCATTCCGTCAGTGAAATAATATCCCATTCCACTTTCGTCCTAGCTAATATAGTTTGTAAACCTGTTATATTTTTGGTTATGCTTCTAATGTTTTGATTTAAGATTTTGAGTGAGTGACCAGGCGAGAAGTTAGGTGGAATGCAGTTATCCAGATCACACATCGATGAGTCAGACACAGAGATCGAGTCAATATTTGATATATTCTTCTTTGTGTTATCGAGCAGTGAGTGGTTTGAGTTTTAGAAGTACCTTTTTACAATTTGACCTGATTCGAAAAGACACAGAATTACTCGAACGTAAACTTATCAAGTTCACTAACAATATACAGAAAGCCTCTTCTTGATATGATTGGTATATGTGGGGGGGAGTGTAAAAGTGGGACGGTCCGGATGCAAGGCAAAATATAGACATGTATAGTTTATGTATGTTAAGTGTATGTGTTGGGGTAATCAGTAAATGGAAATGTTTCATTGTATGACTGTAGTGGAAGCGTAATGTAGTGTGTATGTTAATATAGGTAATCAGTATAAGTTTACAATAAGTTAAAAAATACAAAAAACACAAAAAACAGGGAATTATACAAAGTAACAACAAATTTACATGCCAACTGGATCCTAGTCACTTTTCGTTACGTAATTTAACAAGATCTTCTTCTGTTTTGATAAGCCGGCTAGGCTTACCATCTTTTTCTCGGACGTAAACCTTGCCATTTGCGATCCAGCATTGCTCATAAGTGCTGCTCCTAATGAACTCCTTCGTAAGATAGTGTATGCGCTTCGTCATCGAGGTTAGAGCTTCGGATACATAGATTGGTTTCACGGGCCCCTTATCTTGCAAGATGGAGGTGTTTAGACGGTTTTTTTTGTTAACCTTATTGTAATTTCTCGAAGCTAACAAGAATTGATCTTTCCTAGCTGTAGATGAGAATTCTACATGGACAACGCCTACACCATCCTTTTTGCTCTTTGAGCGGAAAATGTTTTTGATGTCGCAATCCTCCAATGTCTGATTTACAGTAGTTCCGATCGTTTGAATTGAGCATGTAAGGGTTTTTCGAGTTTCAGGGTTTGAAGTTGGCAGATTACATATCTCGAGCGAAGCCGATTTCATGTTTCTTTCCAGGATGTCCACCTTGAGTTCCAGTGATTTTATAATCTTTTGGCTGTTACTGTGGTCCGACTTGAGATGGTTTATCTCAATCATGGCATCATCATACCTGTCTGACAGGAACTGGATTGAGTTTCTAATATCATTATTTTGAGTCTGAATTTCCGTGTTCTGGGCACTGATCAGCGTGTTTTGTGACCGGATATCCTCTAGAGCAATGTGTAGGGCGTCTATTTTACTATTATGTTGAGCCTGCTGTGAAACTAGTTCCGAGAACATGGACTTCATGTCCAACATCATATTCTCCATGCGCTGAAAGTCATCAAAATCGTGGCCACGCTTCCGTCTCCGCTGTGTAATGTTTATATCAATATTATCTTTGCTGCAAGTTGAATCTGGCTCGGACCTACGCAAAGGCGACGTCTTATTTTTCTTGGGTGATCCACTACTCATCGTGATTGCTATACTTACTAGGAGCTGTACATAAAACTTATGACGTTGGAATCGGTATGAAATACCGATACGATATGGATTTGACGTTTTGACGTTTGTACTGGTGGTGATTGTTGTCCGATTTCTCGCGGAAAAAAATAAAAAACGACAATATAGTGTTTTAATATATTTACATAAAGATACACTATTTTACATTCATCAATTAAAAGAACACACCTCATACATTTTTTTCTTGTCTTTCCACAAGTTTCACGATAACATGCCTTATTTTTTGGGGGGTGGAAAATCATCCTATGACTTCTCCCACTCTGGGTGGAGCAGGAGGGCGTTTCAGACTCTTACTGACTAAAACCCACCCCTGTTCCTTTCTTGCCCTGAGTGCCCAGGGCCGCGGTAACTCTGTTTCGAATTTATCCACAACCCCTGGGCAGGGAGACGCGATGCCCTGTGATTGAGTTAGAATTACTTGCTATTGTTTGGGCAGTACGATATTATAGACCTTATCTATATGGGAAAAAGTTTTACATAAAAACAGATCCTAAGCCGTTGATTTATTTATTTAATATGACCGATCCTTCAAGCAGATTGACAAAGTTTAGACTTTATTTTGGTGAGTACGATTTTGAAATTAATTATGTCCCAGGACGGCACAACGCAGCTGCAGATGCATTGAGCCGAATACCTATTACATCTTACAGTTTAAAGGACATGTACAAGCATGTAGTATCGGTCATGACAAAAGGACAGGCTCGTAGATTACCTACGTTCTGACTGTGACAACAATGACATGACTACTGAGGTTTCCTCTACTCCAAGGCCTGATCAAACTAAGGTAGTGGAAATACTCAATCGACCAACTGACAGCGTTGAATTGATTTTATCTTGCAATAAGAATACGTTAAACCAGATAGAAAAATTAAAACATTTCGCTAGTTTTACTGGTAACTGCAAATTTGTGCCTGAAAAATCAGCAATTTCTCGGTCGTTATTCACCGTCACTTGTGTGTTAGCGAGAGAATTACAACGTTATTGCGAGCAAATCAAATTAAACGAGCTCAAAATAATTAAAAGCAAGTGCTATGAAAATTATATAAACAATATTATAAAGGAATGAGACATTTAAATGATATTCCTAAGTTACTAGTTATTAAAGATGAGACAAGAGTTACTGACAAATACACAAAACCTGTGATCCTTGATGACTTCCATCTGTTATCTACGAGTGGCCACGCAGGGGTGAACAGAATGTTAAATAATATTAGGAAGTATTATTCTTGGTCAGGAATGACAAAATATGACGTATCACAATTCGTAAATAAGTGTAAAAGTTGTCAGATTCAAAAGCATTCCAATAGGCATACAAAGGAGCCGATGGTCATCACATCCACTGCTTTTGAAAGAGTTAGTTTAAGTTTAATGGGTCCCTTAGATATAGATAATTTAAATTATAAATATATTCTCACGTTACATTGTGATTTAACAAAGTACGTTGAAGCTTATCCTTTAGAAAAGAAAGACACTGACTGCATCTGTAGCTCGCGTGTTTGTAAATAATTTTATTCTAAGATATGGTATCTGTTGACGATGCTTTTCGCGATAGGCGCGAGGGTTGAGGATTTGTGTGTGACTGGCGTATTGTTGTCTCGCGACACTCACGTGTGATGAATTGAGCAAGTGGGTCAATAAAATTGATACACAGATTGAATATAAAATGGTATATTGGTACATAAAATAAAGGTAAAATGGTAAAAGTCACATGAAGCACAGGTATAACACAGAATTACGATGGAAAACAATATGAATTACTGCCCCAATAGTGGACAGTAACAACAGTCAGTTCAAGGTGCGGAACTAGACACTTTACAGTCTGTACAAGGAGTGGTACAAGACATTTAGACCGCCGTACAAGGTGTGGTACTAGGCGATAGGAGCGAAGCCAGAGGCTTTCGAGCTCACTTGAGTCACTGACGCTGAGAGACCAATTTTGACTGCCAGGGGTGCCTATATATATTACCCAAATTCTATGGGGCACGTAGTGCAGCAAATGCAGACCCGGACAGCCAATACATTTCGTTAATTCTACAAATTAACTTGAACATTAACTTTCGACCAATCACAGGCATTCTGACATTCTAACGATAACCAATCAGAGAAGTCTTATTTATCTCTTATGTAATGAACACCTGCATATTTACTTTTACATATTTACTGGTCTTACTAACAACAAAACTGACATTTATACATAATACAAAGTATGTATTCTAAGGACAAACTGAATCTACGTTATACTTTAATATTAGATTCTAAATTTACATTCTCACAAATCTACAAACTACAATAAAAACAAAGGAACTTTACATAATATGTATTTCAATATGTACATAAAACAACATGGTGGACTCCGAAAACTTTCCACTGTCTGCAGGGACTCAAACTGTAACCGCCATAAGTGTTTTTAACATTGTTTTTTTTAAACTGTTTTAAAAAGAAACCTTCATAAATGTAACAGAAACAATAATGTTACCGAATCAAAGTGTAACCTTTTATATCTGTTAATAACTGTTAATATGTGTAACAGAAATAAGTAGCTTTAGCATGGTTTTAGATATAATTGCACGGTATGGCAACAACGCGCGCGACGGCGCGGCGTTGAGGCCGACTAGACGATCATATTGCAGTTGCGATTCCTACTTCTTATCGTGCGCGCGCCATTTTTAGGGTTCCGAACATCCGAATGTAAAAACGGAACGCTTATACTCATGCGTCTGTCTGTCTGTCCGTCTGTCACAGCCAATTTCCTCCGAATCTACTGGCCCGATTAAGTTAAAATTTGCTACACCGGTGTATTTCTATGACCCTAACACGGACACGTAACGTAAATAAATTAATTTGGAATATGGGGGGAAAATCGGAAAATTTAAAAATAAAGTTTTTCAAACTGTACCTGCGACATATCAAATTAAAGGGCTGATTGTGCGGGGCCTTCAATATTTTTTTTTTTCATAATTTTAAAATTAATTGTTTTAAAGTTATTAAAGAAAATAAACGAAAATACACCACGTAAACTGAAAATGTTATAGTTGTAACTCTAACATTTCTTTAAAGCGTGAGGCGTGAACGTCTTTTACACTGTTTTAAGAGGCCGTATACGAATTTTTGCCGATTTCGCTGATTTACGTGATTTTACAGTTAAAATAATGTATTTGTAAAGGTTTTAATGCACAACATGAAAGATTATTTGAATTATGATCTAATGTATGAGCTAGTTTTTTTTTAAATATAATTACGATTAATCGACCACAAACCGACGACGGTTTTATGAATTTTTGCTGTAAAGGGTTTAGAATATCACATAATTACGAATCGTTTTGACGTATAAAAGGTATGAAATTTTTTTAATTTAATATTGCAAAAGTCGTTTAAATAATGTATTAATCACTTTTTACAACTTTTATAAAAAAAAATTGAGTAAAACAATATTTAACTTAGTCAAATTTTTGAGAAAATGGGCAAAGAATTGTGGTGTGGCGAGTTGCCGCCACTCTGCAAGTTGGGTGGGGTTGGTATCACGTCGCGTGTGTGTCTCGCTTTAATTTGTCAGACAGACGTGAGTGGCCGGCTTTACGAGCTATAGACAATTTAAAATGCAACAATCGACGTCACGTCAGTTTGACGTTAGTGTGTGTGTGTGTCTAACGCCGCGAGGCACAGCGCGCATCTCACCGCAGACAAAATTAATGTCTTAAAAATAATATCGTCCCCGCAAATACGCTAAAATCCCGAGTAAATCCCGTAAACGTTGGGGATCCTCCGGGAATAATAAATAACCCATATTTACCGCGTCCGTTAACTACTGAACAAGCATAATCAGGAGTGTTGGTGTGAAGAGAACGAGTGGCCACTCGACAATTCGACGTGCAACCATCGATGACAGCCCGGAAAGTAAGGTACCACTTGTTTTACAAATTGTAAGTAGGGCCACATTCGCCGACTGCTGCCGACCACTCCTAACTTGAAGTTATACAGACAAATATAGGCAATTTTGGGCCAGCATTCCCTCTAAGTGCTTGGTCGTACTTTACTGTCCTACATCCGCTGAGACCCACGGCTATTTACACGCTTGGGCAACTCCATTAGATGGTCCTTTCGAGCCTGGATAGGCATCAGTAAAATTCAGTACAAATTAAGTACAAGTCATTACGGTAGGCACATAACTTTATTAGTGCCCCAAAATGGCGTCCCGCAAGCAAGAAGCTAAATTGGCTCAGCTTACCGCTAAAAAACAAATGATTTTCGAGCGAGTTAATCGCATATATAATGATTCCAGAAACATCTCGAACTATGATTCACGTTCAAATGAGACATTCTTAGCGCAGTCAGAAACAATTACTGAGCAATATAACAAATTTGAGGAAATAATAGAACAAATGAATGAATTGCAATTCGAGATTGACCAAACCGCACCAGACTATTCGAGTCTATATTCTATTGAAGACTTATATTCTAATATTAAATATAAACGTAATCTCATACTTTCGAAAAACGAAACATCGGAACACAAAGTGGGTACTCGGATAAAATTACCGCCCATAGATTTGCCAACGTTTGATGGTAAAGCGGAAAATTGGCCCATATTTTATGAAATGTTTCGAAGCAATGTTCATTTAAATACCGATCTGGTTGACTCGCAGCGTGTCCAGTACTTGATCAGTAGGTTGACTCATGATGCCTTAAAACTGACCGCAGGCATTGTTCCTACAGGTGATACATACAACGTTATGTGGAACAGTCTCGTAAAAAGGTATCAAGATAAGCGTAGTTTAGGGATTCATTATCTCAATAATATACTGGACATTAAACAATGCGCCGGAAATGCCGCGAGCCTCAATACTTTTGTGGAACGATATTCAGCGTCCGTCGCAGCCTTGAAGCAGTTAGACATTCCAGACTTACTGGATTTTGTTTTATTACACTGTGGTTTAAGAAAGGTTGACGCGCAAACTGTCTTACAGTTTGAATCACGTGTGAGTGAAAAAGAATTACCTTCCTATGCGGAGTTTATAACATTCATGCAAGCATATGTTAAGGTACTACAACGCTCATACGGTAATAATTTACAGACGGAACCGCGCGCTAAGTCTAGTTCAGCGAATCATCAAACAAAAAATAATACCGCTAAGTCATTCGTATCGCGTAATGAACCGGTTTCGAATGGCAAATGTACGTTGTGCGATAAGGATGACGTACGACATCAGCTGTTCTATTGCCCGCAGTTTAAAAATATTAGTACACCGCTTGCACGTTTTGAATTTATAAAAGCAAAACGTGGCTGTATAAACTGTTTAAGTCTATCCCATTCTTTGGTTAAATGTAAGTCACGTAACGTTTGTAAAATTTGTAAGAAGAACCACCATTCTCTCTTACATTTCCGAGAAAAACATGAGTCATTATCGCCCGAGCCGCAAGCGCCTACTAAGGATACATCTGTTTCGCTCACTACAGCTGTTAAAACTGGGTCAACCATTTTGCTAGCGACCGCGCAGTTATATGCATACTATAGCGACATCAGAGATAAGGAGGTGGTTCGGTGCCTACTAGATAACGGATCGCAAAATAATTTAATTACTGTGGACTGTTGTAAACGTTTGAACTTACCCATAATTAAATTACGCAATTCATTTTTACAAGGTGTTGGAATGTCATCGAAACCAATACACGGTTTTATTCATCTCAACATAGAATCTCGGTTTGACCCTCATACGAAGTTTTCGATACAAGCGTTAGTTGTTGATTGTATTACAGATAGACTTCCCGCGAAATTAATTAGGTTACATAACAATGATAACATGTCATACTTAAGTAACTTGCAGCTCGCTGATCCGCTTTGGAACGTGCCGGGCACGGTAGACGTCGTGCTTGGAGCACAATTGTTCCCCTTTATTTACCTGGGAGACAGGGTCGAAACAGGTACCCGCGCACCCCCTGCTGTACTGACTAGCTTCGGTTATGTACTTATGGGTGATATTGATTGTTGTAGTAGTGATGTGACACACATTACATCTTCGTTTACCGCGTAGGCCGACATTGAGGTCGGGTCAAGTTTGCATAAGTTTGAGCTAGAGGAAATTCCACCCGCCGCCACCGCCGCGCCGCGCCGCGCCGCGCCGAGTTCCGTTATTGGTCCGCACGAATTAGAGTGTGAAAATAATTTTAATTCTTCAGTCTTATTTGAAGACGGCAGATACTTTGTCGATCTGCCTTTTGCGCGCTCACCCGGCGGGCTAGGTAGCTCGCACGGTTACGCCCCTGGGCGCTCACTTGCGCTTGAGCGTAAGTTTGCGTTAACGACCCTACGCGAGAATAATAATAAAACTATCGCGGATTATATGACTCACTCGAGGTTGTCGCTCAATGACATTTTGCATGTCGGACCTAATTTGCAAGCAGACTTGTTTTTGTTATTGCTTGATTTTCGTACATTCCCTGTCGCGATGACAGCGGATATAAAACAAATGTTCTTGCGTATCGGTGTAAGAGAACACCACCGCAAATATTTACGAATCTTGTATCGTTTTAGCAAAGGTGAGCCTATTCGCACCTTTCATTTTAACCGCGTTCCCTTCGGACTAAAACCTAGTCCTTATTTAGCGATGCGCACATTGCGTAACTTGGCGTGTGAGCAAAGCGACCGCTTTCCTGAGGCTTCTAAATTGGTAGAAACTCAGTTTTACATGGACGACTACGTCTACTCTGTTTCGGACGAACAGACAGCTATGCGTCTATCCCGCGATTTAATTGATTTAATGAAGGTAGGTTCCTTTGACTTAGTCAAATGGGCTACCAATTCACCCGCTTTATTAGAGATTCTCCCAGAGTCTCACCGCTTACCAGTTAATTTTTCTGGCATGGATAATGATGTCCATAATTTCAAAATCCTTGGATTAACCTGGGAACCCGCTGATGATTATTTTTCTTTGACAACAATCGCCGTGGATGATAAATGCACGAAGCGCGCGATTCTATCGCTAGTTGCCCGCTTGTTCGACGTACTGGGCCTTGTAGGACCCGTTGTGCTGTACGCGAAGGTATTAATCAAGGAACTTTGGTTAGCTAAAGTAGGATGGGATGAGGTTCCACCGGAATCTATCACAAATCGGTTTGCCGCTTTTACGCGCGATTTTCCTTCACTCTCTTCTCTAAAGGTTCCTCGCCACATTGGCGTCTTTAGAGAAGCTGTAGTGAACATCGTAGCCTTTTGCGACGCCAGCTTTACTGGTTATGGCTGTTGTATTTATTTACACATTACCAACCCTACTGGTGATATCACTGTCCGACTCTTATGTGCAAAGTCCAAAGTCTCCCCCGCTAAAATAACAACGCTAGCGCGATTAGAACTTGTCGCCGCTTTACTTCTATCTAAACTTGTTCGCGTAGTCAAGGAAAAACTTTCCGCTCGTGTACCTATTACAGGTGTCCACGCTTTCTCGGACTCCACCATAGCTCTCTCGTGGATCCACTCATCTCCCCATAGATGGTCTATTTTTGTCAGCAACCGCATTGCTCAAATACAGGAAAACTTACCTGCCGCTTGTTTCCGTCACGTGTCCGGGAAAGAGAATCCTAGCGATTGTCTGTCTCGCGGCATGCTGCCGTCGGATTTAATAAGACACTCGTTGTGGTGGAACGGCCCCACATGGCTCCATCAGCCCATGAGCGAGTGGCCTTTAAAGTTCGCTCCTGCTCAATGTGAAACATTGCCGGAGTTTAAATCAAAGGTTTTTCTTGTAGAAACTTCGAATACTGAACCGCGTATTTTAGATACTATAGCTGACCGTGTTTGCTCATGGAATAAATTGTTACGTGTATTTATGTACATTCTTAAATTTACAAACAGACTACATAGTCATAGTTCTGTTAAAAACCTAAACAACCGCAAAAGGCTCTTGGATCAACTTGTGTTATCCTACTGGAATAAATGGCGAATTGAGTACTTGCACACGCTGCAAGTTCGCCAGAAGTGGTGCACTCCCGATCGCCCTATAGAGATAGGTACTGTCGTTCTCTTGGGTCAAGATAACGTACCTCCATTGACTTGGCCATTAGGTATCATAGAGGAAGTTTTTCCGGGATCGGATGGTGTAATTCGAGTCGCTTCAATAAAAACCGCGTCAGGCACGTATAAACGTCCTGTCACTAAGTTGTATCCTTTGCCAACTCAATAGATTATTATTACTACATAATTTAGTTTAATTTAGTTTAGGGTTCATATTATACGTTCCAATGGTACGCCATTACATAGTTGTAATTTAGTTTATTCGACTTACCATAGTCAAGTCGAACCGCAATTCATTCTTAGGACACTGATAATTATTTTTCCCGAGCATTATATCAATGCGATGGTGTTTCGGACTGCTGCTTGGATTTCCCTCAAAGCTCTTCAACAAGTTAATGCTTACATATCATCACCGCTTCTTGAACCTCACTCTCTCCGCATAGATTAGCAGCTTTTGAAAGCTCCTGGACCTTTCAAGGCGGGGAGCATGGTGTGGCGAGTTGCCGCCACTCTGCAAGTTGGGTGGGGTTGGTATCACGTCGCGTGTGTGTCTCGCTTTAATTTGTCAGACAGACGTGAGTGGCCGGCTTTACGAGCTATAGACAATTTAAAATGCAACAATCGACGTCACGTCAGTTTGACGTTAGTGTGTGTGTGTGTCTAACGCCGCGAGGCACAGCGCGCATCTCACCGCAGACAAAATTAATGTCTTAAAAATAATATCGTCCCCGCAAATACGCTAAAATCCCGAGTAAATCCCGTAAACGTTGGGGATCCTCCGGGAATAATAAATAAATAATAATAATAATATCTTTCATGTTATGCATTAAAACTCATAGAAATGCATAATTTTAACTGTAAAATCACGTAAATCAGTGAAATCGGCCAAAATTTCGTGTACGGCCTCTTAAGGATAAGCCTAAATATTATAGTAGTAGGTACGCATAAGCGTCTAGAGGACACGGTGGAGCATACGGTGGAGGTCTGGTCCGCTTGGGCGGAGCACCGCCGCGCCGTGCCCTCGTGAATGCGATAGGCGGCAGCGGCTTCTCGCGTCCGGCCCTGGTCCAGGCCATGGTACGGAGCGAGAGGGAATGGGAAGCAGTCTCCTCCTTCTGCGAATCAGTAATGCTTGCGAAGGAGGAGGCTTAACGGGTGAAGGAGACTCAACGGAATGGCCTCACGCCCCCAGCCGCAGCCGCCGCAGGAGACGCCTTGGGCGTCGGGGGTCGCAGGACGATCTCCGGCCACCGTAGACGCGGGTCTGCGAACGGCGAGTGATGAGTAGCTCGCCGTCCGATCAGCAACAGGCCAGAGAGTCGACGGCGCGTAGTGTTCCACGCGTGTCTCAAAGAGATGTATGTCAGCCACCACTGACGGGGCACATCATGGCCGATGCCTGCATGCCAGGGGATCGCGGATAAATTCACTCAGGCAAGGAAGAAACAGGGGTGGGTTTTAGTCAGTAAGAATCTGACACGCCTTCCCGCTCCACCCAGAGCGGGAGAAGTCATAGGAGGATTTCCGAACCCAAAAAAAAAAAAATGGTACGCATAAGCGTACAACTATAATACAAATACTAATTAAAACATAAATACCTATGTACTTATGTTTGTTTTAATTAGTATTTTTAAGTTCGTGTAAAAGTTAGTCTCAAAAAGATTTTACTTTTTATAGAAGCCATTTAAAAAATATTTGATTCGTTCGGAACCCTTTGCGCGCGAGTCCGACTCGCACTTGGAAGGTTTTATGGAGCGAACAGGAATGGGAAGCAGTCTCCTTCTTCTGCTAAGCAGTTATGCTTGCAAAGGAGGAGGCGCAATGGGTGAAGGAGGCTCAACGGAATGGCCCTCACGCCCCCAGTCGCAGCCACCGCAGGAGACGCCCTGGGCGTCGGGGGTCACAGGACGATCTCCGGCCACCATAGACGCGGGCCTGCGGAAGGCGAGTAATGGGTAGCTCGCCGTCCGATCAGCACCAGGCCAGAGAGTCGACGGCGGCATAGTGTTCCACGCGTGCCTCAAAGAAATGTATGTCCGCCACCACTGACGGGGCTCATCATGGTCGATGCCTGCATGCCAAGGGGTCGCGGATAAATTCACTCAGGCAAGAAAGTAACAGAGGTGGTTTTAGTCAGTAAGAGTCTGACACGCCCTCCTGCTCCACCTAGAGCGGGAGAAGTCTTAGGATTTCCGACCAACGAAAAAAAAATTTAAATTGCTGCTGTTCTGACCCCAAAAATATAATACAAATACTAATAGGTTCGTGGTTCGTTATAGGTTCGTGTAAAAGTTAGACTTAAAAAGATTTTTACTTTTTTATAAACCATTTAAAAAATATGTGATACGTTCGGAACCCTTTGCGCGCGAGTCTGATTCGCACTTGGCCGGTTTTTAAAGAAAGGATTGATTGATCCATTGCAGCGAATATTTTAAATACTTCGAGTACGTGTTTTGCACGGATATAACAGACGGCGCGCGGCGACTGGATTGCGACTGTCTAATAGTAAATTTGGCAACGTCGCCTTTACCTGTTACACTTATTAACACTGTTAACACTTTTATATCTGTTACAGATATATTACGGTTACACTTTTGTAAGTGTTTTGGGTTAACAACATAAAAAACACATATAAAAGTGTTACATTTTTGATTCTGTTATCCATTCAATATGTAACACTTATAATTCTGTAACCTTTATGAAGGTGTTTTTAAGTCCCTGACTGTCTGTAGCCAATCATGAGAAGCATGAATATGATCAACCAATCGCTGACTAGCCGAAATTTCTTACTACGGACTTTAACACAATTGGTCAATTTTAGCGCTGTGGCATGCACTACTTGCGCTATACAAAAAAGTTACCTCATAAACCTTGACATGGAACATATTTTTACCTTTATTCTTAGGATATTTAAAACATAATAATACGTATTTAAAACATTATAAGACATACTTAGGACATAATAAGGCATACTTAGGACATAATAAGGCATACTTAGGACATAATAAGGCATACTTTAAACATGACAAAAACGAACTATGCTAGCTATATTTAGCTA
This sequence comes from Polia nebulosa, assembly GCA_951329385.1. NCBI lineage: Eukaryota > Metazoa > Arthropoda > Insecta > Lepidoptera > Noctuidae > Polia > Polia nebulosa. The sequence goes on from OX589615.1 coordinate 10,706,228, forward strand.
TGGTCAGAGTGATGGCGCCATTTTCAACACCGGGGTGATGGTGGATCCTCTACAGTATCCCTAGAGAGATAATAACTAGGGAATGAAGAACCGGTGCTCTTCTTGCGTCCCGGGATTTTCGGGATTACTTATTGAAGGAACCGGGCGAACCGGGACTTTCGGGACTTTTAGGTATTTTTTTTACCTACTGCTGGTATTTTTATTTTAATAGGTCTTTAGTATTTATGTATGTACGTAAGTAATGAAAACTACATTGTATTAATTAAAGATATATATTTTTAAAAATCAACGAAAACAACCATTTACTATTCTTTAAAAAAATAATCAACAGAAGAAAACAACAAGTCAAATCAGCATTTAACGCTCGCTATTATTATAAATTATATCCCAATATCAATCAACAAAAACATAGTTAGTTACTTTCCATAAAACAAAATACAACATAAATCCTTTTCTTAATTCTAATATAAACCAAGTCATCATCAGCATTCAGCAGTTATCATATCACTGAGACGCTTATCTTTAAGGAATGTAAAATAATAAAGTATGAAAAAGTTATAAAGGAATGAAATTAACAAAATATGAAAACGTTCAATTATTTAGTACTATCTTGTTCATTATAATGGGTAAAAATAAGTGCGTCTAAGCTTTTATCACTTAAGCGTGATCTTATTTAGTTGCACAGTAATCCTTCTGCAGAGAATATCCTCTTGGGCTCCACGCTGGTCGGAGGGATCGTCAGAAGGTGATCATAACCTAACGACAGAAAACGGCCACGATCACCACCATTCTCAAAAAGAGCCATTTCTATTCTAATTGTAGTATCTTCTTGATCGCTTCGAACTCGTACATTTTTGGTGGCATTCAGTATTTCAGTATTAAGCTCATCTTTTTTTGTTAATATAGCATCTCTGTGCAGATCATTATTTTCTTGATTTTGTGATGAAGGCTCTTCAGGTAGGTGAAAAGCTATCGAAGAAACGCTATTTGTGCGTGTTAATAGTTCATGATATTGCATGAACTATTAACACGCACGACAATATTTGCATCTTTTATAGAGAACAAAGGGATAAACTCTAGTTGCAACATTGACAAATCAAGCCCCTCACTGTCTATCTTAGTGATGGTTGAACCAGCGACCGTTCGTAATTGTTGGTTCTGAACACAAAGTAAAGAGGAACAGTGATCAGTCATTGTGGAACTATATATAAATGTGAGGGTAGGGTATTTGTAGAAAGCTACATTAACTCTGAGTATGAGTGACATAGACTGTTTTACCGCGGGCAAACGCCTTATTCTGACGGAAAAACGCGGGAAAACGGGCAGCACCGGGTAAACCGATGGGCGAACCACTATCTAAGTACAGTGTAGATTCTACACTATTAGGTTAGGTATTACAAAGAGGAAACATTTGTTTCTTTTTTTGTAGGTGTTCTAGGTATGTAACCAATAAACTCAAAACCTACTGATTATATTTTAAAAATTCTTTCACCACTAAAAAGCTACAAGATCCCTAAGTAACAAAGGCTACTTTTGACCTCATACGCTCGGAAAAACGTGTAGCAGCGGGTGAAACCGCTAGGCGGACCTCTAGTTTTAAATAAAATCTTAGTAAGAAACCTTTTATTATGATATCTGAATGGAGAAACTCAAATTCTTAATTTAAGTTTATACATTTCAACTAAGTCCCGAAAGTCCCGGGACGAGGTATGTTCGACCCGGTTCTTTAGTCATAAAAATCCCGGGATTGCCCGGGATTTTCGGGACCGGGATTTCCCGGGACCATTCCCTAATAATAACAGACCAGGGAATAGAGTTTATGTCATCAGTATTTACTGAGATTTGTAATTTTTTGCATATAAATAAGCTGCACTCAACAGCTTATCATCATGAAACTCTGGGAGGTTCGGAAAATACTCATAAGAATTCAGTGTGAAAATAATGTTACGTCGACCGTATTACACTGGAACGTTCGAGAATAAGGTAGAAGTTTCCACTACGTTCGAGAACATTCCATTGTGGTACTGTGTAGAAGTTCATAGATGTTTCTAGAATATTCCACAATAGGATAGTTCGATAATGTTCTGGAAACTTCTATGACTGTATAAATAGGCCGGACGGGCGGCGAGTGGGTCAGTCTGTTTTCGACTACGGATGCGAACGGAAGTGATTACAGGGGTGGGTTTAGTTAGTAAGAGTCTGACACGCCCTCCCGCTCACAGAGCGGGAGAAGTCATTGGATGATTTCCCGATATCCCAAAAAAAAAGGGCGTCAAGTTCCGTCTGAGTCCATTTGAGTATGCCTTATAATGACTAAATTTTCTAAATGTAACAACTAGTTTGAATGGAAACCTAAATATATATTGTGATAAGTACTGTTTTTTTCTTACCGGCATACAAATGGTAGGAACCGAACCACTTCGCAACTTTCTTCTTTTTTGATCAGTAGTAACTGAAAAGCAGTGTGCTTCAAAATGTTTGCTACATATTGACGAATATTTGGGTGTATTCCAATTTGGTCTATTTATCATTCGTAACCACTTTTCTCTTATCACCAGATCTACAGGAAATCTGCAAACAATGTGTGTTGTTAGGTTGAATCAATGACAAAATATTTCATAAGAAGTTCATCAGTATCAAATCAAGTCGGTAGGTTTTTACTTTATCTGACATCGATTTAAGGGGTAGGAAGGGGTACGTAGGGATGGGTGGAAGTGCAGAACCCCGCCTTTGAAGGAAAAGCTGCGGAACGACCCTCTTTTTTAATGATTTTTTTAAAATCATATTTTGAGTTTATGTTTAGGTACGTAATTTTTTTATCGATATAAGGGGGAAGTAGCGAGGATCAACCTAACACGGGAACAGACACTTTTCCCGCCAAATCGTTGATAACAGCATTTGATTAGAATTCAACTCTCGTAATACAAATATTGTTTACATGTTATTCTAATTAGGGTCTGTTTATTTAACAACCCAAAAAAATATACTAAGTGCCTCGCTCCAATAGAAACCTCAGCAAACCATTTTTTGTGACCCAATGTTTTGCTGAGGTTTCTATTGTTGACGACTATTTCTTGTTTGCCGCGCCCGGACGTTAAGGGGACACATTAATAAAAACGCTGTTTGTCTTTTTAGTTTATCTTGCCAAGTACTTGGAATAGCTTTTTGACTTTAAGATCTTCAATTTGATTGAAGGAATACACGAAACATAGAAAATTTTCTCGATAGAAAACAAATGCAAAGGTCGATCCACATTTTTACACTTTTTAGCAACAAGGCGTAACACTTCAGAGGTATTTTATGAAATTTCCTTTGAAACATAGAAAATAAACTTATCAAACGTTTGATTGAACAGATTTTGATTTAATAATACGATTTCAAAAAGCAGGAGGTTATTAATTCGGATGTTTGTATTTTTTTTTATGTAAGTATGTTCGGGCATAACTCCGTCGTTTACATACGGATTTGGGGTTTGTTCCGAAATGGTCCCATTTAAATTTCATATAGTACTGATGATGGGTTTCGGAGACAAACAACGGAACTCTTCAAAAATTGACAGCAAATCAACCGCGATTGCTGTGATCGTATATCTATGAATTGTTAACACAGTTTAACCTCTGAACGTCCGACGGCATACCCGCATGCCGACGGGCGTTCAGGGGTTAATTTGTGCACAACAGAATCCGCACCATTGTCTCTGTCAAGTACTCTATAAAATTAACGAAAGACGCGTACTGAACGCTACCCCAACGGACCCGCTCCGGGCCTGTGACAGACACAGTGTTGTTTTCAAGTGTTTGTTTTAATTAGCCGATACTGTTAAACTGAACACTTATAACAGCTGAGACTCTGTCTGTGCTAAGTATGTGGACCTAAACTTAACGATTACTAAAAAAATAACTAACCTATACCACTAGACAGAGCGTTCTCGGAATAGAAGTGTAAACATACCCATTCTGTCATAGGGAGGATCCGGCAACTGGGACTCGAGGTGGCATTGCACAAGTCCGAGGCCATGTGTTTTCATGGTCCTCGGAACGCGCCACAGGCGGGTTCCCAGATCACGGTAGGAGGGGTTCGCATCGGCGTCGAGGGTACGATGAAGTACCTGGGACTCGTCCTCGACAGCCGGTGGAACTTCGTCGAGCACTTTCGACGTTTGGCTCCCAGATTGGACAGGGCCGGGGCCGCCTTGAAGCGGCTCCTACCCAATCTGAGGGGGCCAAACGCCTCCTGCCGGAGGCTCTACGCGGGGATCGTGCGGTCCATGGCCCTCTACGGGGCACCGGTGTGGGCGCGTTCATTGAGGCAGCGATCAGCTCGCCAGATGAACGCGTCCCAGAGGGTCATGGCGATCCGCATCATCCGAGGATACCGCACGGTCTCCCGTGAGGCTGCGAGCCTCCTTGCCGGACTGTCACCGTGGGATCTGGAGGCAAAAATCCTCGCGCACCTGTATGAGTGGCGCGAGGAGGCCAAACGCCGGGGCGAAACTCCGCTGCCGCGACAACTCGCGGCTCGGCGGACGGAGCTCCAGCAGGATCTCATGGTGACATGGAGAGAGCGACTGTCGCAACCCAGCGCTGGGCACGCCACCATCGCGGTGGTAGTGCCCCTCTTTGAGGAGTGGCTGGAGAGGCGTCACGGCGCCCTAACCTTCCGCCTGACGCAGGTGCTCACCGGACATGGCTGTTTCGGTAGGTACCTATGTCGGATCAAGGCGGAGGTGACCCCCGGGTGTTTCCACTGCGAGGATCGCCCAGAGGACACGGTGGAGCATACGGTGGAGGTTTGCCCCGCTTGGGCAGAGCACCGCCGTGTCCTCGTGGATGCGATAGGCGGCAGCGACCTCTCGCGCCGTGCCCTGGTTCAGGCCATGGTACGGAGCGAGAGGGAATGGGAAGCCGTCTCCTCCTTCTGCGAAGCAGTAATGCTCGCGAAGAGGGAGGCGACATACGTTAGGGAGACTCGACAACAGCCGAGTCGCCCTAGCGCCCCCAGCCGCAGCCGCCGCAGGAGACGCCAGGGGGTTCGGACGCCGCGAGACGATCTCCGGCCACCGTAGACCCGGGCCTGCGGACGGCGAGTAGTGGGTAACTCGCCGTCCGATCAGCACCAGGCCCGAGAGTTGACGGCGCGTAGTGTTCCACGCGCGCCTCAAAGAGTTGTCAGCAAAGGACGGGGCCTGCCACGGCCGATGCCTGCCCGGGGGTGGAGGATAAATTCGAAAGAGTTACCTCGCCCCTGGGCACTCAAGGCAGGGAGGAACAGGGGTGGGTTTTAGTCAGTAAGAGTCTGACACGCCCTTCCGCTGCACCCTAGAGCGGAAGAAGTCATAGGATGATTTCCCACCCCCAAAAAAAAAAAAAAACATACCCATTCTTTTGTTCGGCACACGGCACTTTTTATGACGTCATGCTATTGTTATGCTTCTTGGATGAAAAAAATGTGTGACGAGGTGTGTTCTTTTGATTTTTGAATAAAACAATAACTTTTGGAAATAATGGTTTAATTTGTATTATACTGACCTTTACACAAGAAACTGGGGAAAAATTCCCTCACACTGAACATACATTACAAATTATTAATACATTACAAGGCAAAACTATACTAATCCAATAATCAGAAAAAAATTAAAAAAAAAAAAACTTGAGAGGTGTCAAGGGACACCCGGATGGAACGAAGTTCCTTTCGATTAATTAGTGAAGGAATTGTAATATAATTTTATTTTTTTTAATTTATAATATTTTTTTTTATTATTAACTACGCACACACGCACGCACGTAAGAAGTTATACTTCATCATCTCATCTCATCTCATCTCATCGCAGCTCAGCTCAGCTCAGCTCAGCTCAGCTCAGATCAGCTAAGCTCAGCTCAGCTCAGCTCAGCTCAGCTTAGCTCAGCTCAACTCAACTCTTTAGCAATAACAACAACTATAACAAATAATGTTTGATAATGCTTGATCTGGTTGCAAACTTTGTACCTACCAACCAAAAATACAAGAAGTTTCTATTAGATTGTTTTTCCAACACAATCTTTTTGGATGGACAGCCTCATTAGTAATAATATAATAAATAATAAATAAATTTATTTCAGACCAGAGTCCATAATTAAAAACATTACAATCAGATAACATACACACACACGTAGGTACAATCAAAAATTAAAAATACACATTAGAATTACAATGTCAAAATTAAAATTAAAATCAAAATTAAAAACAAAAATAAAAATCAGAATCAAAATTAAAATATTACACATTAATACAATCAATAACAAAATTAGACACACACAATACAAATACGCATCAAATAATACGAGGAGAGGCGCCAACATGAAGCTGCATCCACCTCTGTATCAGGGACAGGTCCCACCGCTCGGACAACACCTTCAGGAGACTGTTCGGGCTACTTCGCAGGCGACTTAATAGCGAAGCACTCCGTTTTCTTATGATTGCGAAAAAGTCATCAGTCCGCGCCTCAGCAAACATTGTCGAAGCACTACAAAACCGCGGAAGCCCTAACAGTATCCTGAAGGCATTGTTGTTATTATATTTTCATTTTTTCATTGTTATTATTAGTGTCGTGACAACTTTTCGTAAGAATTTTTTCCGTCTAGCCCCCTTTCACAACGCGCGATAAGGAACTTCGTTCCAATAATCTGTTTTACGATTCCAGCGACATAAACTTTGAAAGGAGCTACACGTAACTTTAAAGATATCGTGGTTTTAATCAGACGCGCCGTAATCGCGGGGACCACACATGACGCCATAGGGCCGGACAGATGAGCGAACCTTGGTTATTGATAGCAAACGATAAGTATCAACAAAAAACGAAGTCACCACATCACTCAAGAGTGAGGTTATCTAAAATGCCCTCGTATTTCTCTATTGTTATTTCCGAAATTTTGTTATGTATCTAGAGTAATTTTCTCATCATATTTTACCTAAAACTGCCTCATTTGTGAATTCGTTATTGCAGATATAACGATGTAAACAACTTGTAAACTTACTGGTGAAACGAGTAATCCTGAGGATTGTTCTTTCTGGAAGTGTTACATCCTGGTACTGCACAAGAAACCATCGTAACACAGTTATTTAATCAACGGTTATCACTATAATTCACTTAAATAATTGCCGAAACACTTGCATGCAAAGTTAACGAGGCCGGTATGGGTCGCTAGCAAGCAAGAGCATATAGCAAAATGGTAAAGTTAAGTCCCCTGTGTAATTGTGTTTAGTCCCCTGTTGGCAGCGTGTCAGCGTGATGTTCTCTCTTTCTAACATAGCAAAGTTCCGTTAGTAAGAGCGGTGCGCGCACTTTTATAGCGATTTTGACGTATCTCGGAACGCCACCAGAGCGGCCAGGGTTCCCAACTTGGGGGTTTTCCCCCTAAATTTAAGGGGTAAATAAGAGCTTTGTAATATTTTTAGGTGCTGTAAATTGTTAGGGGTATTTTTAGGGATTTTTTATCCATAAATATTGGCACTGGAATAATCCAATATTTAATTGATGACCTAGCGACTCAACGACACCTTGTACAATTCCTCAGTACTACGAAAGAATAATTGCTTGCGTAACATTTAGGGAATGCATCCAATGCAATATTTAACTAAACGTATGGTTTTAAAAAGCCAGAACCAGAAAATAAGCAAAGTCGTGAAATAAAGAGGTTTTTGACTTTAGCTTTAGGGGTAAATATTTTCAGGAGTTGGTAACATTGAGAGCGGCTGACATTGACATTTCGACATTGACAATGACAAGTGAAGCTGTGAATTATTTATTTTCTAGTTTTGCCCGTTTTGCTTTCCAACTATTTGTTTTGTTTTCCAAATATTATATTAAAAACTTGACTACCGATCTTATTCTTATGCTGGATTACCATGTGCTGATCTAATAGTTGTTATGCGCTGATAGGATTGATTTATAGATTGGCTCAAAAGTAGGCGAAAATGTAAGTTTTGTACAATGATAATAAACACAAGATAAGTTACGTTCATAGTAACCGACGTTTAAAATCTGTTCGCGAGTTGCACCTGTGCACCACAGGGTACTTGCGTTGCATCCATGTTGACAAGTTGCGCTAGTGCATAGTATAAAAGAGAATATGCATGTAAATGAAAGAAATAGCTATCAATTGAACCATTGTGCTTCAATTGTTTTTTCGAGGCATAGAAAACATCCCAATTAAGCTCTTATTACACTATCCAATTTCAAGGAAGCCAATTTAGGAAATCGAATGGTGTAATAGCAGTTAGATGTTCAATTTAATGTAGGTAGTGTGATCGCTAGCTTCCAGATTCTTTGATAGATTCTATCTTTGTTCGTATAAGCAGGCACACCAGTTATGTATGGAGGCTTATGTAATTTGGTTTAGTGTTTATGCTTGAGTTCGTTTTTAATGGCATAATTGAGTGTGCTAGCTAACAAGTGGCGTATTATTTAATTTTATGATTATATTTTAGACGACATATATTTATTTTTCTATTTTACATATGAAATTTTGAAGATTACATAATACATAAATGTTTATTTAAAACTCAAACATTGTGTCATACATAAACTGAGGCAGCGCCAGTAAGTTACAAAGTACTTGTGTCGGAGCTGTCTCACTCTTCCCTTATGTGGTATCTTAACAATGAATACTGAAACTAATTAAAAGAAAAAGAAAAGAAATTTAATTAAGATTGTTGCATATAAATATATAGATTCAAGTTCTTCAAACTTAACAGACAGATGTGTTGCTGGGGAGTTTGTTGGCCGCTTCTTCTTCACAGCTAAAACTCTAGGAAGTGGTGACGGGCGGGCGCTTTTGGAGGACTGTCTTTATGTAGAACTTTGACATTCAAAAAGTGCTGGCTCTCAGCCTAGTTTGAATAAATGACTTGATTTTGATTCCAACTTCCTAGTTAGAGTGTTCCTAAATTGGCTCTCTTGAAATTGGATAGTGTAATTGATTGCATGTTCATTTTGAACAAGCCCTTAACATCATACACAAAATTGTGGGCAAACTGAAAGTGGTTCTAATTCGGCTTGCAAGATTTGACCATAAACAAACACTGCAAGTTTTTTTTTTATCAGCCTGTTTTAGTTCACTTCTGGTCAAACGGCTCCTCCCTTTTCCATATACATCTGAAGAAAGGGTCCAGCGCAAGTACCTCCATGCTATGTATTGACATGCTATGGACTAGGACTTATCTGTCATACTCTCAACTTTTGATAAGAACAAGCTTATTAGCTTGGAGACTCGGCACAAATACCTGGAGGCTAACATACTTCATGATATTGTACACAATAATTTTGATGCCACTGATCTATCAAGTAAGCTGTGTTATTCTGTCCCCGGAACAGTTCATGTGCGTCAGATTCGTGCACATACTCTTCTTGTGCTAAATTCTTGTAGTATGAACTTTGGCTTACGCTGCCGTATTCATAGAATGTTGAAATCCTATAATACAAAAATTATTCTCGAAAAATGAATTTAATCCCTGTCATACTGTAAGGCCCCTGGTGACAGGGAACAATAGATTTTCTAGTGTGTCTGTTATTCAGTAACTAGCAGTTTAAATCTAATATTATAAATTTTTTATCTTAACTGTAATCTTATTAGTATTATTCATCTCTGACTGAATTTTATTATTTGATTACAATGTACATAACTAAACAGCTAATAAATAAAATATGTTCAATCGGCCTAAAACATCAGGGAGGAAATATAACAATCTTATTGGGAATTACATGTGTTTGAGCTGTTTGGGGTTGAAACACTAGGGCCATGGGGTCCAAGTGCTAATTGAGTTTTCTGTGACATCAGCAAACACTTAGTAGACTCTTCACGTGGCCTTTCTTTCGGCAAAAGAATCAGCATTGTCATTCAATGTGGCAATGCTGCCAGCGTTCTGGGCACTTTTCCCATTGACAGCGATGTGGACGAATTTTTCGATGCCCTGTCTGTACTCCTTCCGGATTTTTTATGCCGCTTGTACATATTTTATTTATCTGTTGCATAATTTATGTAAATGAAATTGTTTCTGATCTGATTTGGTTTTGTAGCTATAGCTAGCTTTATAGTAACTTATTTAATTATTTCATAATAGAATAGAATAGAATAGAATATTTATTGAATTATGGTTTACAAAAAGTTTACATTTAGTCTACAACATAACATTTCCTATACAATTATAGTGCTTAAAAATAAACTAAAATATGGTACATTACTGGTTCAAAATAAGATGATGGTTAGGAATTACAATGTTAGATAGCGACCCGCCCGAACTAGGTTCATTCAAACCTGTGTTTCAGGCCATCACTTTACAGTATAATTAAAATTTGGGACAGTAAAAATTTAAGTTAAACTGATACAAAATAATCTATTAACAACTATGAGAAAAAGCATATTTGTACATTATTATCTTAAACTAAACATACAAAAGTAAATACTTACAAGGAAATAAATTATCATTAAGTCAAAATTTCTAGAAGCTTTTCCGTGTCTGTGTGATTTAGTATCGCTAAATACTCGGATAGCATAATACTACATTTTTTATAACTAACTAACTTGTTGAGCCTATTATACACAAAAGGTCCTAAAAACACATAAGATCGACTAGCAAATGCATGTTTAGTTTGAGGCTTTATGCAAACGAAGTCCTTCATTCTCTTGTCGGAAGGTACTGGATCAAAAGGAAGTGCAGTGTGCTGGTGTAGTACCTACTATGCTTAGAATAAATAATTGCCGTACTGTTAGTACATTACATGCAATGTAGAGCTGATGCGTAGGAAATCTAAAAGGGCGAAAGGTATATTTGATAAATGATAAATGATAAATGATGTTTATTCAGTAAATAGGTTACAAGGAACACTTTTACACGTCAATGTTTTTTGTCAGTTTAAGCTAGATGAGGCCGGTGTTTCCTAGCTGACTACCCTGAGAAGAAACACCGAAACAAACTCAGAGGTCAAAGTCTCTTTTAGTGTTCAAATCCATACAATGTGGACTGGTTAGATCATATGAGAACCATGTACATTTATGTCTGGGATGAGCTTTATGAAGAAAGCAACACACGAATTCGAGTGGACCTGTCCAGACAGTGCAAGCATTTGTCAGTCATCGCGAAGCTCAACTCAGAACTCTGAGGTGCTCAACGAACCGACGAACAATACCAAAGTAAGGACATTTGAGTAGGCCGCAAAAAATACTCAAACTGCCAGACAATCATAAAATCTACATGAATATAACGACATACATAGTTCTCGCATTCACATTATTCTATATGAGGACCATGCAGCTTAGTGTCTGTAGTGGTCTTTTGAAGAAAGAACCAAACATATTTGAGTGGACCTGTCCAGTCAGTGCAAGCATTTGTCAATAGTCGAATAGCTCAACTTAAAAACCACTAAGGAGCTCAATGACATGACGAACAATACCAAAGAAAAGACATTTGGGTAGGCCGCAAAAGTACTCAAACTGTCAGACAACGTTGAAAATTACTGTAAAAAGGAGGAGAAAATAATAATAATAACCCACATAGTCCTCACATTTACAATAATTAATTAATCAAAAAAAAATAAAAATATAATACTTTACAAAGTAAATATTTGTGTCAAACAAAATAGTAATCATAATATGTCAATCAAAAAATAAAAATAATAATAATAAAATGTCAATAAAAAAATAAAATAAAAAATATAATACAATACTATACAAGTATTCATGTCAAAAACGAATATTAAAAAAAAAAAAAAAATATATATATATAATAAAAAAATTTTTCATCAGTAAGTAGTACATATGAAAACAATGGCTCATGTATATCATTGAAGCAGCTCAATCCCACGCCTTTTTGTCCTCAAGAAAGTCATTAATTGTGTAAAAAGCTTTCTGGCATAGCTTACGTTTAATAAATGATTTAAATTTATTTATGCTTAGTTCTTGAATTTGGCTAGGAAGTTTATTATAGAAACGTATACATTGACATCTAAACGAACCACCTATTTTTTTCTTGAGCCTGGTTTTTGGTACAATAAATTTGTGTTTGTTCCTAGTATTTATGCTATGGATATCACTGTATCTTTTAAACAGATTAATATTTTTATGTGCATACATGAGATTCTCATAAATATATTGAGAGGGAACAGTCATAATATTAATCTCTTTAAATTTGTCTCTGAGGGAGTGTCTGGGACTTAATTTATAAATTGCACGAATAGCCCTTTTCTGTAAAACAAAAATTGTCTGAATATCGGCGGCATTTCCCCACAACAGAATGCCGTACGACATCACACTATGAAAATAACTAAAGTATACTAAACGAGCTGTCTCTAAATCAGTTAAACCACGAATTTTCCTTACGGCGTATGCTGCAGAGCTAAGTTTTTTGGACAGTTTATCTATATGGGGGCTCCACTGAAGCTGCGCATCTAAAGTTAAACCTAAGAACACTGTGGAATCCTCGGGTTTCAACTCTTCACCCTTTATTGACACACTAGTGTTCACTTGTATTACATTGGGTAATGTGAACTTTATGCATTTTGTTTTTTTCTCGTTAAGGAGAAGATTATTGACATTAAACCAGTTAACTACAGTTGAAAGAGCATTATTTACATTATCAACAACCACCTGCTGACGTTTGAGTTTAAATAAAAGTGAAGTGTCATCTGCAAACAGCACTATATCATGTTTATCCTTTATGAGGTAAGGCAAGTCGTTGATATAGATTAGAAACAAAAAAGGACCCAGAATTGAGCCTTGAGGAACCCCCATTCTGACTACAGACCCGGAAGACCTTTTGCCGTTCACATCATCATTTGTTATTTGTGGTAATCCTTGTCTAGTGGCAACCACTGCAATCTTTAAATATGTCTTATCTGCGGATAATGCAGTTGACTGCAACATTACTACTTATAGTTTTGTTAACCTTATGTGTTGTAAATGTTATACTTAGTTGTTTATTATCCCTTTAATAAATAAAACAAAACAAACTTTTTTACAAAAAAATAGAACCAACTTCCAAAATAAACAAAATAACTTTAATTTCGGAAGCCGGTGTTTTTGGTTTTGTTTATTCGTTTTTTGACACCGACTTCCGAAATTTAAGTTATTTTGCTCTTTTTGTTTTTTTTGGAAGTCGGTTGTTTTTTTTTGTAAAAAAGTTTTTTTTTTAATTAGCAAACCCATTTAGCAAACAGTATTCATTTTTATCATAGGCTCATAATTCCAATGCATCAACCGGAGATCGCCCAATCACCGGTACACAAAATTCCGCACCGGTGCAAATGCAAACCTCTAACTTCGCCGTCTGAATGGTGACGAGAGGCACGCGAGGGCACCGGCGGGGTTTGTGCAAAGCTATTTAGTGAAGAGCTGCATATCGCGTCACGTTGTGACATGGTATTGATGAGTTTAATAGGAACCAAAATGTACGATGTTGCTGTTTAGTATTTTAGAATACGTTTTAATTTGTGCACTCAATAATGTATGTCATAACTATTAAACTTTTTATGTAAACAGTAGTTTCAGCCGTAATTGTGTATTTAATGGAACATTTTGCTGAAGTTTCATCGAAAACTGGAAAGCGGACACCCCTTGGTAATGACATTTTGGCTCTGTTGAAAAAATAACTTTCTCACATTACTTTTATAATATAAAATTTAAAAGAAGCGCCAGTTAGAAACCATTCTTTGTTACAAGTTAGTTTAATCCACGGTAATAATCTAACTTCGTTTATGGTGATATTATGGCTGACAGCCGATTTGCACCAAATGAAATAATTACTCAGTGGCAGCCTTAGCGGGTGGCGAGCAGGGCAACCGCCCAAGGCCTGGTTCTTGTGGGGCCTCGCGCTACAACTCGAATAGAAAAACAAGCTAATATTTGAAAGTTTTTATTTTTTCCTACCTTTACCTTTCATAGTAAAGGTCATATTATTATTAATACTAGGATATAAGTATATATCTCCTCAATGACAAAATATCAGTTTTCAGCTCCTGCTATTCCTTCAATTGAAAATGACGTAGCCTTTTCACTAAATTGAAAAGCAGCAAACATCATTTTCAGATCCGTGTGACAGGCATTTAGTTTTTTTTATTGTTATTATTGATAGGCTCGCGTTCGGTCGGTTTATCATCATTGTCGTATTTATGATTGTTCAATTTTAAAAATGTTAAATACATTAAACACAAAAGTTATTTAGTATATAAGGACACAATGTAAGTACAAAAGGCAGAACGCTTGGTAGGCTAAATAAAGTTTATGTTAGCGAGACGTATGATCGGTCGGCCAGTTACTGCGCACTGGGCGGCACGGAAGGTTGTATTTCTGGGTTTTTCACATAATAAACGTGAACATTATTAAGTTATCAAAAGACTTTAATTAAACGGCATTTAACCTTCTATGACCAGACAAAGCAGTATAAATTAGGAGTTAGAAACCGCAACATACTAAACATAGACTCCTAAAAGTACTTAGCTTGCTTATGACTTTTGAATTTCTCCTCTATCATCAGAAATATCCAGTTTTGATTCTCATATTTTGCCAAAACGACAAGGGCCTCGCAAAGATCTGCCGCCCGGGGTCTCGCAACGAAGGCCGCCCCTGGTTTGCAGACCATTGAAAATTCAGCCGTAACTTTGATATAATACTAAATAAGTTAAAGACGTTGATTGCACACAAATGACACATAGGCAATGTTCAGCTCAAAAACGCTTGTTTCGCTCAAGCCGAATATTCGGCCACTTTTTGACAGAAAACGAAACTCCAGCCGAAGCCGAACCTTCGGTTGGACTCTACTAAAAATCTCAAATCATCTCGAAATAATTTCAGGCAAGGTACCATGAAGTCCACAATGGAAGGATATCAGCTGTGTTGCTGCTGCCTTGAGCTGGTGTCCCTCAAGGGTCTGTGGAAGGAGTATGTCTGGATGAGCAGGACCGAGGTATATGGAGACATGCTGGAGGAGTGTTTCAATTTATCTGTGAGTAACAATAAATGATAAGTTCTGGCTATAGGAATGTTTCCTGGATAAAAAAAAAAAAACTTTTTCAGTCCGTCGTGGTTAGTGCGATTATGAAAATAAATTGGATCAGTATATTTAGCTTTATCAAATCAATAAAAAATTAACAAACATTAAACGCATGAAAGTTTAGGAGGAGGGCCTTGTGACGTCACTTCTAGGTGTATCATTTAATTTTTTAGGGTTCCGTACCCGAAGATTTTTTGTCACTAATTTAATGATTTATTTTATTTTTCTGGTCCAGCCCCCGTAGCCAAAATACATTTCTGTAAACGTTAACGCTAACGCTTTGTGCAAAATGTATGGCGACGACGTTTTGCACGAAGCGTTAGACAGAGAACTGTCACTTGACTCACGCCCAGTAATGTCGTTGCCATACATTTTGCACGAAGCGTTAGCGTTAACGTTTACAGAAATGTATTTTGGCTAAGGGTGCTGGTAATATTGTTAGAGCCAACAACAAATAATTTTTAAACCTTTTTTACTGTTTTTATTTTTCTGTATTTAAAATTGGCACATTTTTTTCCGCTGACAGACAGACGGACCCGTTGGTTACCCTTCGGGTACGGAACCCTAAAAATAGAATAGAAGATTACTTGTAAACCGTTGTGTATTTTGATGTACTATAGACTATTTTCTGCATTCAGTTGGGACAAAAAGATGAGACGAAGGACCTAATCTGTGAAGTTTGCATCACTCGGCTCAGGAATGCGGTGCAATTCAAGCAAAAAGTGGTTCAGTGTCAATCTGTTTTAAGATTACAACTTTTAGGTAAGAGACTTGTTGTATTGGGTCGAAATATTAGCTAGCCAAAGTCTGTAGTCTTGAAAACAAAAGAAGTCCTAAACTCTTTTATTTCAAAAATGCCCAACGCGCCTAAACGGATCGCCTAGCGGTGTCGGTGTCGGCGTCGTTGTCCGTGTCGGTGTCGGTGTCGGGTCCGTGTCAGTATCGGTGTCGGTGTCGTAAACTAGCTTCTCAAAGGTAACAACAGGAAAAAAAAAACCAAAGCATTTGTTTCAAATATAAACCAGTAACAGGCATTTTTGAATTGTCAAGTCGGTCAGTCAGAATGATGAAGCTAATTGCACATTCCAAGGCGTAGATCTCTATGGAGAAGAACGTGCAAGAAACTCCATGGACACTCTTGTTATGGTATTACAAAAATCCTAGTGAAGTACACAAATGTCTTGTTGCTTCTATTATATAAGATCAATGTTAAATAAACAATTAAAAAAACAAACAAAAAAGAAATTTAAATAAGCCAGTGGCAGTTAAGAGATGACCAGTCTCAGCTGACGGCACCCGTTCACGGACATGACGCGTGGATCAGCACCACTCAGCTCAACCATATTGATGGGAACCGAATGGCCCAACACACGCGCCACCATCAGCGAGACATTTGAGTGAACATGATAAACTCTCAACTACCATGCTCGTTCATGTCAAAATCAGTTACATTATACGCCCCATGGTACTTACATGACTACTTACAGAATTTACATCGTACTAAAAAAAGCAGTTACATTATATCCGCTCGTATGTGGCGCCACCACATACGAGCGGATATGCGTACTTACATGGTACTCAAAAATCAGTTACATTATATGCCCCATGGTACTTACATGACTACTTACAGTACTTACATGGTACTCAAAAATCAGTTACATTATATGCCCCATGGTACTTACATAACAACTTACAGTACTTACATGGTACTCAAAAATCAGTTACATTATATGCCCCATGGTACTTACATAACAACTTACAGTACTTACATGGTACTCAAAAATCAGTTACATTATATGCCCCATGGTACTTACATGACAACTTACAGTACTTACATGGTACTCAAAAATCAGTTACATTATATGCCCCATGGTACTTACATAACAACTTACAGTACTTACATGGTACTCAAAAATCAGTTACATTATATGCCTCATGGTACTTACATCATCATCATCATTTCAGCCG
Source organism: Polia nebulosa (assembly GCA_951329385.1). NCBI lineage: Eukaryota > Metazoa > Arthropoda > Insecta > Lepidoptera > Noctuidae > Polia > Polia nebulosa. The sequence goes on from OX589615.1 coordinate 10,723,217, forward strand.
AAAGACGTCCACTGCTGGACATAGGCCTCCCCCAAGTGTCGCCACAATGATCGGTCTTGTGCGTCTCGCATCCATCGGCTACCCGCGACCCTCACCAGGTCATCGGTCCACCTTGTGGGAGGCCTTCCAACGCTGCGTCTTCCAGTACGCGGTCGCCATTCCAGAACTTTTCGCCCCCATCGACCATCTGTTCTGCGAGCAATGTGCCCTGCCCATTGCCACTTCAGTTTGGCGATTCTTCGGGCTATGTCGGTAACCTTAGTTCTCATGCGGATATCATCATTTCTGATTCTATCACGCAAGGAAACTCCGAGCATTGCCCTCTCCATTGCCCTTTGGGTGACTGTAAGCCTTCTGATGAGGCCCATTGGCCCACGGTTCAAGTATATCTTCAGCTGACTGCGGAGTCAACAGTAGTTTAGTTAGAAATTTTGAGTTTGTTTTTTAAATTATATTTTAATTTTGTACCGTCGTATTTTCGAATGTTTATAAAATAAATAAATGTATTTTCAGATGGAATGCAAACATTGAAACAGGAGATATTAGATATAGAAGTTCCTAAAACAGAAGAATTTGGTGAGTTTTGAGCCCGAGAGCTTTTCTATCAACGTCTATTTTGCCCGTTTTGAAGCGCAGCGTGGTATTCCGCATTCGGTATTTTTAACACGCACGTGAAAATATCTTAGAAGTTAAATTTGACCCATTTCCCGGTTTCCGAATGAACTGAAATGCTCTCATACTTGTTTAGTTTAGATGACTATGCATGGTTATCCAAGTGACGTCATTTTAAATCCAAGATGGCTGACTTGTTATTTTTTATGCATTCTTATGGTATGGGTACCAAATAAAAGGCCTAGCTGAGAACAATACGAAAAAAGTGTGTTTTTTAGTTTCTGCTTTTAATTAAAACTTTTTACTACAACTAGAATGCTGCGCTCCATAGCTCTCTGGCAAACCTATTAACATACTTAATTTATATTTTCAGAGACAGATTTTGTTATGAAATTAGAATGTGAAAGACATTATGAAAACCAGGTGGATGATGTATTTAATGACAATGATTATGAAATCAATAATAGTGGTAAGTCACACACACACGTGTTTCATTAAGGCCCTCCATAGACGGACTGCTTAGACAGTGCAGTTGAGGCTAACTGCACGAGAGCAGTCGTGTTGCAGTTGGAGTCGACTGTAACCGGATTGCTCTAAGCAGTCCTTGTGCAGGTGTCGTACAGTGTTTGACCCCAACTGCTACAAGCAGTCCATCTATGGACTCTATCTAGTACATCGAACCATGGTACAAAAAACTAAGGATACAATTGAATCTGAGGTGTTAAAACGGTTTTGTGAAGAACCTCGTCGACTACTTTGTTTTTAACCGACTTTCTAAAATTTTTTTTTTTATAAATAAGTATATCCGCCGATTTCTCCGTCAGTTGTGGACCGATTTTCAAAATTATTTTCCTTTCTTATCTGAAAGAATATACTCCCGAGGTGGTCCCATATAAATTTTATCGAAATTGCGTCAGCGATTTTTGAGAAACTGAACAAAAACGAAAAATACGTACACCTAGATGACGTTTTTGTTTTCTCAAATTACGAGTATGTTTAAATTCCACGTTCCATGGTATTGGAGTTTTTAGTTCTGGGGTATAACAACTAAAAAGCGAAAAATACAAAACTTTTTTACAAAAAAAAAAACAACCGACTTCCGTAATTTAAGTTATTTTTTAATTTTTAGTAAGTATATTTTCTTTTTTGGAAGTCGGTTATTTTTTGTAAAAAAGTTTTTAACATTTTTAACGTAACCTGTCATTGCTCATACAGCATTTACCTTAGATATATTCTTGGTTTGTCTACGCCTGCCCCCCCTTAACAAAATCCTACGCCCTTGCTCCAAGCAGTCCGTCTATGGAGGCACTAAGGCATAGTTTTATTGTAAGTCAGTAGATCTAACCATGAGCGCCGGCAGAACTATTTTCGGGGCGGGTGCATCTTTAGCAAATGGTCCCGGCCAAGTGCGTGTCGGACTTCACACATTCAGGGTTCCGTACCAAATGTATTTTTGGCTATATGGCTTTGGGTCAACAAAATACTTATACTGTGAAAATTTGAGGACTGTAGCTCCAACTGCTTGGGTGTAAAACCTGTGTAACAGACCACGGGCAGATGGACAGACGACAGACGGACACGTGAGTGACAGGAATAGGGTCCGCAGCTGAAGTTTGGTCAGTCGTAGGGCTTGCTTTGTGAAGCGGTCATTAATGGAGGGAAGTGCCTCCTTGGCCTGTTTACACTCGCTATGGTCAGCCCATAGCTTGTTGTGTTGATCTCTGGTGCGTTTTCTTACCAGATTGCGTAAGTACCCAAAGGGGAGAGGCATAATAGGTTCAGGTCCCATCGCTGCCATGCTCGACCTACTTCTGGCGAGTTCGTCCGCTGCATCGTTGCCTCGGGAATCGCTGTGTCCTTTGATCCACTGAACGGTTAATTTCTTGTGTTTACCTACCTGATTTAGGCGTTGGTGACACTCGTATATCAGCCCAGAGTTCACTGTATGGTTGTTTAGCGCTTGCGCTTGCTTGTTATACGTATCGACTGATCTTTAACATCCCTAGCTAGGATGGCTGAGGCTGCCAGGGAAATTCCTAAGCACTCAGCTTGGAAGACCGTTTTATGGACCTCCAGTGGTGTGGCTATGTGGATGTTGAGGTCCTCCGAGAAGATATCCGCACCCGTACCAGTATACCTGTTTTAGATCCATCAGTGAAGATCCGCAGTTCTGCGGGGCACAGCCCCTCACATCGGTGATCCTCATGCAGTTGGATTTTGTATTTTTTGACAAAGACAAATTGCTTGGGTATCCGATCGTTGATTGCTATAGTTATTGGGAGATCGTTGTTGGGTCCCATGAGCAGAGCGGTGTGTTGAGTTTCTATCTTACCCTAGAGATCTAGTGTTTTAAGGCGTACTGCGGCCATCGTCGCCACCTGTTGTATGAACAGGTGAAGAGGCGGGAGTTCCAGCATGGCTTCCATCGTTGCTGTTGGAGTGGTCATCATGCAGCCGGTGGTCGCCATGCGGGCCAGCCTTTACATGTGTTGTAGTTTATTCACGGCTGTTGCTAGCTTGGTGCGGGGCCACCACACCACGGCACCGTAGGTGATCATGGGCCGAATTATAATATATATTATTATAATTATTAATTAGTTATGAGTATAATTTTCGGAGATAGGCTCCACCTCTTACCTATAATTTTTCTGGGTTCTCTCTATCTGGCAGAATCTTGATGCTCCGAAATTTATTTGGCATAACACACTTGGCATATTCTTCTTTAAACGAACATTTTTAAGGTAAAACAATTATTAAATATAATTATTGTTTGGCCCGAATGTTTATATGTCCGAATTTACAATGGCAGAATTTTAATTGGCATAATTACGAGGGCGGGTCAATAAGTCCGTGACTTTTGGAATAAAACACAGACTTTTTGATAAATAAATCATTTTATTTTTCAACGTAGTCTCCCTTGAGCTCTATACACTTTGTCCAACGCTTCTCCAATTTTTTTATCCCTTCTAAAAAATATGATTTGTCGAGGTCCTCAAAATAGGCCTTTGTTTGCGAGTTGACTTCATCATTGGAGTCAAATCTTTTTCCACCAAGCCATTTCTTCAAGTTTGGGAACAAGAAGTAGTCACTCGGAGCCAAATCTGGAGAATAGGGCGGATGAGGGAGCAATTCATAGCCCAATTCATGGATTTTTGCCATGGCAACTGCACATGTGTGCACCCTTGCATTGTCTTGGTGGAAAAGAACCAAATGAGGTCGGTTTTTTTTTCAAATCGTCATTGAATCGGTCCAATAAGTTGGCATAATATTCCCCATTGATTGTTCTTCCCTTTTGAAGGTAGTCAATGTGGATTATCCCGCGTGCATCCCAAAAAACAGTCGCCATAACTTTATTGGCTGACAAACCCACCTTGGCCTTCTTTGGCGCCGATTCACCCTTAGAAACCCACTGTTTTGACTGTTGTTTGGTCTCTGGTGTGTTGTGATGGATCCATGTTTCGTCCACGGTTACAAAATGGCGCAAAAACTCCTCCATATTACGATTAAACAACGCCAAACCTTCCTGTGAAGTTGTTACACGATTGCGTTTGTGGTCGACTGTGAGCAAACGCGGCACCCATCTTGCGGAAAGCTTTCTCATGCCCAAGTGATCATTCAAAATTGAAACCACTGAGCCATGCGAGATCCCTACGGCTTCCACAATCTCTTGCACTTTCAATCTTCGGTCGGCCAACACCATATCGTGAATTTTTTCGATTGTTTCGGGTGAAGAGACCTCAACTGGGCGTCCAGGACGTTCGGCATCTTCAGTGCTTGTACGGCCACAACGAAATTCAGTAAACCACTTTTTTACCATTGAAATCGATGGTGCAGAGTCCCCATAGTATTTATCAAGCTTAGCCTTGGTCTCGGTAATGGTTTTTTTTCGCAAAAAATAATGCTTAATAAGCACACGAAATTCACTTTTTTCAATTTTTTCCTCAAATTACTGGGTAGTCTGATAAAGATAGCTGTCAAACACAAACTAACTGACGCAGCAAGTTCAAATTTTGACAGGAGTCAACTGACAGATGCCTGTTGACAGGAGTAGTGTTGCTTTTTCAGTAAAGAGGTCAGAAATTCAAAAAGTGACGAACTTATTGACCCGCCCTCGTACCTTAGGCAAAGTTAACATTCCACATAAATTCGTTTAGCATAACGTGTATTTAGAGCGACGATTATTTGGTACAATTTCATTTGGCATACTATGAAGATGCCAGAATTTAATTTGGAATAATTTTATTGCTCTAAATAATTTAAGCTGCTACAGTGTAATTTAAGCCCGCGTAAGCGCGGAGGGGCGAGGCGGCCTGCGAGCTGGGGAGCAGGTGGTTTTAACAGTACTCGCCGCCGCAGCTAAGGCTGACCGGCTTAGCCGACCAGCAAGCCGAAGCTGCGGCGGTGAGCGTTAAAACCATCTGTGACGATAAGCTCGCGAGGGACCGCCGGAGCCCCGCAGCGCCGGAGCCGTGACAGAAACTATGCTTGCTGCATGTTTGCTTGCATGCTGCATGCTTGCTTGCATGCTGTATGCTTGCTTGCTGCATTCATGGTGTATGCTTGTTTGCATGCTTCTTATTATTATGGCAAGAAATACAAAAATATCCCAACTATGAACTTTCTGTAATGTGATAGATAAGTCTTTCAATTATTATGGATATGAAATGTATGTCAAAAGACGATTCTGACTGTGAAGTTTCTGCGTTATGGTGGTTCTACTTTTTAATTATTATGGATATGAAATTTATGCCTAAAGATGATTCTGACTTACAAAATTATGAGTTTTGAATGTATGATAAATGAGTGTTTGCCAAACGATTTTCCTTGAAATTAAGTTTATGCTATCCGCTGCTATGCAAAATAATATTATGACATAAAAAGTTCTGCAATAAAAGGTAGACCCCATTTTCCTACATTGCCAAAAGTTGATGTAGGCCCTGCTTAGTTTATTGTTTAGACGTAATCGAGTCATACAGGGTGACTCTCTCTCTTTAAAAGAGATAAAGTATAAAATTGCTGAGAGGCCGTTGAAGTAGGTACTTATTAATTTTTTGTAATTATTAACCCCCGCCCCTCCCCCTCGTCAGCAAAGCTTTTACCACCCCCCCCATGTATTTTTTAATATGTTCTAATTTATCTAAGGGTTCATGAGCAGCAGTTATCAAGTCTAGAAATGTTTGCTGCTCGATGTTCTGTGTCTAGACACATACGTGTGATTTTGGAATATCGACATAGTTCTCTTCTTGGCAATCCTCTAAATTTTCTATAATGCCACAAATCAAAATCAACTAAGTTTAGCAGAAAATCCGAAAAAGCAAACAAATAAATATTGCTGACGTTATCACCATCCAGACCGCCCCCCATCCCCCACGTCATCATGACGCTTAATTCGCTTCGTCTCGCGGACGTGTATAATCTACACATAGTGAAATCATAAACTATAATCATCAGCCTTTTAATATCCCCACTGCTGGGCACAGGCCTCCTCTCTCTGAAAAGGTGTGGGCCATAATCCATCACGCAGGCCCAACGCGGATATACCTAGGGGTAGCGGATAAATTCGTAACAGAGTTACCACTCCCCTGGGCACTTAGGGCAGGGAAGGAACAGGGGTGGGTTTTAGTCAGTAAGAGTCTGACAAGCCCTCCCGCTCCGCCCAGAGCGGGAGATGTCATTGGATGATATCCAACCTCAAAAAAAAAATAGGCTCAATGCGGATAGAAAACTAAACTAACTAAACTTTATTGCATATAAATCGATTGATTTAATGCTACGCCAATTTTGACATAATGGCACGGTGGGCGCAGTGGTTGAGCGATTGGCTGCTGCGCTGCGTGTTACGAATTCGATTCTTGCACGGAACATATATTTGTATGGCCTATCGGGGTCTGGGTGTCTTATGTATATGAGTTTATATTGTTTATTATGATCACACTCAGAATTAAATACATGAGTAATTGGGATGTTTTTGGGTACAAAAACAATAATTCTATCTCACGGACTAATACGTGAGTTAGATTTTCAAAAAATATTAGATACGTATTTTTCGCTTTCTCAAACCAATAAAAACCGGCCAAGTGCGAGGTGGACTAGCGCACGAAGGGTTCCGTACCATTATACTGTATTATTTTCTTATCGATAGTGTTAGTAGATCTTATATTTCTATGTTAGTAACAAGTTTAACAAAAAAAGGAAAGAAAAAAAAATGTAAGTGAGCGAGGTGAGGTGAGGTGTGTGTGTGTGTGTGAGTGAGTGGTAATGTGAGTGTGTAATGTGTAATGAAATTTAGTATGAAATAGCCGTTTTTTTTTTCGTATTTTCCGAGTTGGTCCCATACTGCAAGTTGTTCATAATCATGGTTAGAATATACCCTGTGAATTTGGATGGTGATAAGAAAATAACCCCGTATATGAAAACGGCAAAAAAATATGTTTGTTGTAATGGGAGCCCTAAAATATTTATTCTGTTTTTTAGTATTTGTTGTTATAGCGGCAATAGAAATACATTATCTGTGAAAATTACAACTGTCTAACTATCACGGTTCATGAGATACCGCCTGGTGACAGACGGATAGACAGCGGAGTCTTACTAATAGGGTCCCGTTTTACCCTTAGGGTACGGAACCCTAAAAATTACAAAGATAAAATGCCTCGAAGTTAAGGAGCTTGGGCTTGGGGGGCTTGTTATGTCACTTCGTGGTAGAAAGTTGCGACGGCCTGACGTTACGCAAAATTTCAACGCACTGTATCGTTTTTATTTTTTGTTGACGTGAAAAAAGAAAATACATATCCAATATTTTTTGGTTATCTTACTGACGGAGTAAATAGATTTTTAGGAAACTACACTATTTACACTTCTAAAAGTGAAATGTGTATCTTTTCAAATATAGTAATAACTATATTTGAAAAGATACACATTTCACTTTTAGTGGGAGAATTAGAATGAATACGAATTAAAAATGCCGCGGGGTGTATTCCAATTCGTTCACTGAGCTGTGTAACCTTTAATTTATTTTGAACTTTATTCAGACTGTCATAAAGTGTTTAAAACAAAATTGAATAAGACCCGATTTTAACTAGATGTCTGCATGCCCAGTGGCTCTTATGCTTTTCTAATAAGGTATAAATTGCAATGATTGATAAGCGTTCGTGAACATTTAAAGTATGAACTGATCTAACAACTTCTTTCACAGATACTCCTTCGATAAAAGAAGAAAAATCGAAACAAAAAAATGTCGCTTTTAAAAGTAAGTTCTATTAATAAATTTAAATAGTTAAGAGGATTGTGAAGCTGTAAATTTTTATACAAAAAGCGATAACGTTTTCCCCCATTAACCATAAAAAAAGACCAATTGTCATAATTTTTGGAAATGTAGATAATAATATAATGAAAAACTAAGTCCGTATTTTTTTTTTTAAAGAAATATTGCTTACGTTATAGGCAGAGGTCGGAATTAGGTAGAGTTATTATGTACTTACACTGATTTCATACAGCGAAAGAATAAAGTGGATGTGCCTCAAATCCCGTGATTTATTAAATAAAAAAGCTATTTACTTTTACACAATTTAAACCACTGCACGCGCGACGTTGCCAAATTTACATCAACGACATCGGATGTCCGAAGTTGCAAAATTCCAATGCGCACACGCGCGATGTTGCCACATTTGTAGTTCACACAACATAGCTTGTGAGAACAAAAGAAAACAATAGAGGTTTTTATTATTATTTATTTGTAATATGGTTGGCCACACGGGATTGTCCATTAGAAATCCCGGAAAGATCCATATTAATATCAACATTTCGATGCAAGTACATTAATAACTCTACCTAATTCCGACCTTCTGGTTATAAGTTATTGGCATCTAAAGATCTATATTTTTGACTTAAAAACTTCTCGAGCGTTTTTTTTTTTTAACTCGACTGAATTACTAAAAAAAAAAACGTACAGACCTAGATTAAGGTAACTGAATCTAATGAGACCAAAATGTCTCATTTCGTGAAAGTTTAGAGGGGCGAAAACGTTATCGCCCGAAACAATATTTCAAAAAGGAACTGTAGGTAATTGCCTCCAAGACTTGCATCTCTCTCTCTCGCCGCGTAACGGCGCTTCATAATCCTCTTAAAGAGAGGGCCGTGCCGAAGATAAGCAATAATTTTTAACACGCTTTTATTAGATTCACTTGTAAATAACTAATTAAAAACTATGTAAAAAAATCTTAGAAGTTAAAGGAGATGTTTGATTTTGGGCTACCAATATGATGATAGTTGTTCATATCGATGGGCAGATGCAGTTCTTAAAATATGACCACACCTTTCCGTTACACCCTGTAGAGTATTCTATTCTATTAATTTGGAAAGTTTTTTAATAAGATGGTAACCCTATTTTTAGAGCAGCCATGAAAGTTGTGTTTGACATGACGTTTGACGACTTTGACAGTTTTAAGAAGTGACGTTTTTGAGTCTTTATTTGCTTTGAGTTTGAGTTGGATGTGTTTCGGAGTTTTTTATCGCAGATGTTACGATAGATATACACGTCAATCAAATGTCATTGTCAAAATGTCACTTTTCACATACTGCTGATCAGTTCCACCATGTTTTATTTTATCTTGTGTTGCTCTCCTTGACCAAGTTAATTTGAAAGTTACATTGAAACTAAGTGAAATTAGAGAAAATGAACAATAAACAACGATTACTGTATTATATAGGAATATTTACATATAGTGTACATAGTGCTAGCCCAGGCTCTATACATTTCTGTAACATCTCCTTTGACCCACTTTCCAGTTTCTGATTGAGCTCAAATTTTGCATACATGTTAAGTTTTGATGACAATGCATGGTTAGCTAAGTGACGTCATTTTAAATACAATATGGCGGATTCCCAAAGATGGCGGACTAGTTATTTTGTATGCATACCCGTGATATCAAATGAAAGGGTTTGCTAAGAAGAATACGCAAAGCGTGTTTCTTAGTTTTTTTTAAATTGTAATATAATTCATGTCTCGCGCACACGTCTGCTGCCGAAGATTGTCAATGGTTATAGGAAAACTTTTCTGACTTACGTTCACCAGTTTTGACGACCTCCGTGGTCGAGTGCCATACACACTGGTTTCAGGGTGTCGCCAGCTCTGAGGTCGGGACCTCGGGTTCGATCCCCGGACGGGTCAATTGTAGAAAACCATTTTTCTATATTGTCTCGGGTCTGGGTGTTTGCGGCACCTTCGCTGCTTTTGGTTCCATAACACAAGCGCCTTAGCTACTTACCTACAACAACAAAAAGGCTAAAATACATCTTTGTTTTTTTTTCAGATAACTTAAGAAAATCTACTAAAAAATGTCAAGATGGAGTCTATAAAAAAAATAGTAACAACATTAATCCCAGACAGAACGTTGCCCTAATTTTAGAACATTCCACCATTGTGCCCTTCAAATCCAGAGTAGGATATTTTAATTGTTTCTATTGCAACAAACAATTCGCTGGCTTCGATCTGTTAAAAACTCATGTCGGTGAGTTACACAAAAATATCAATTCCAAGTTTATTTTTAAAAGCATATACAGGCCCCACGACCGAATCAGAGCGGACGTTAGTGACATTAATTGCAGAATATGCAAAAAGAAAATAGACAACCTAGAGTTTTTAATACAACATCTGACAGATGACCACAATGTCAAATTCTATTTTGACAGCGACACTATAAAGCCCGTGGATTGTATATTGGGTTACGATTTGAGCGAAGGAAAGTATAGATGCTGCCAGTGCAAGGAAGAATTCACGTTTTTCAAAACACTATCGAGTCATATGAACGAGCATAGTACTGACCACGTATGTGATGTCTGTGGTCGGTGTTTCTTACTTGCCGACCGTCTGAGAGCACACTCGCGATCACATAAAGAAAAAAGTGTAGTCAAATGCGATTCATGTGGAAAAATATGTGGATCCAAAACGTTATTGCAAAGTCACATAAGATACAAACATAAAAAACTGTCATTCATGTGTTCAATTTGCGATAAACCGTTCAATACGAGCCAGAAACGAGTGAAGCATTTAGAAGAAGTACACAATCGCGCTCCATTGGATTTAACTTGCAAAATATGTTCGAAAAAGTTTGGGCATCACATAATTTTATACCGCCACATGAGGTCTGAACATTTGAACAAAAAAAGGGAGCGCAAGTACGGCTGTAGTGTTTGTGGCATGAAGTTTTCGACGAACAGCGGGCTTTCCAACCATATTGTAGTTCACTCTGGTGAGAAAAATTACGAGTGTGAAATCTGCCATAAAAAGTATGGCCGAAAGAAAACATTGGCGGAGCATTTAAGGATACATAAGAACGATAGGAGATTTGCATGTGGCGCTTGTTCCCAGGCCTTTGTTCAAAAGTGTAGCTTAAAAAATCATATCCGAGTTCACCATGGCGATATGGGTTATGAAAAGCTGATCGTGGATAAAAGGTTGGATGCAAAATAAAATGTTTTGATCACTTAATTTGCTTTTTTTTACAAGATCCCTACAAAATATTGATCATGGATAGAAATATAATAAGTACCTATTATCTATTCTCACATTGTAAAGTTCCAAATAAGAAATCAAAAGTAATACCTTATTGACAGAGTTTAACCACAGACAACCAATAAAATTAAAAAGTTTTTATTTTATTACACCTTTCCGTTACAAAATCTGCTAAAGAATAACTTTTTTTCTATTATAGGTAGGTACTAAGTACAGCTCGACCATCGTGATCGTTTTATTCGACGTTGACGAAATAAGTTAACCGCTTAGGATCCGCGGAAAAACCCGGGTTGTCAGCCGATCACGCTTTTTTTTTCACTTATTTAATTTTTTTTTGTTTTCAAACTCACAGTTGAGTTTCGGATCCTAAGAGGTTAAATTTTTTTCCAAGCAAACGTTAATAAATTATGTATGCAAAGAGAGTTATTTTAATTGAAAAATACTTAAGTATCAACAATGTGTATTAACGAAATAGATCAATGGTTGTCTGAATAAAAAAAATATTATTATTAAATAAATACTTAGAACAAAATAAAATCGGCATATATATTCAAATTGAAAATTAATGAATTAATAGAATAAACTTTATTGTACCTACACTAATAAAGTTTTACAACTTTATACACGAAATTAAATGTAGGTAAGGGTTACTATAGGTATGCCTAGGGGTAGCGGATAAATTCTGAAAATGAGTTACCGCACCCCTGGGCACTCAGGCAGGTAAGGAACAGGGGTGGGTTTTAGTCAGTAAGAGTCTGACACGCTCTCCCGCTCCACCCAGAGCGGGAGACGTCATTGGATGATTTACCACCCCAAAAAAAGAAAGGGTACAATGGCGGTCATATTGCTGACAGCGATATCTACCAGACAACCTTTGGATGGACTGAAAGAACTAAAGATAAAAATGGGCCAAGTGCGTGTCGTGCCATGCGCAGTATAGGGTTCCGTAGTCTCCCGTTACAACACGCGCAGTGGAGGGGGATTTGTTTATTTATAACCATAAAAAAATAATTCAGTTCACTCTTTAACGGCCAAAAATGTTTGGAAACGGGCCCACTTATGACGATGGTAACTGAAGAAGGAGTTATAGCTTTTGGCTGTCAATATCAGCAGCTTTAAATTACTCCGTGATCAGTTTGCTCGAAATTGTGCATTATGGACCCTGGAGGACTGGAATAAAGTATGTTTTTCCGATGAAGCTAGAATCTCTTTATATGGTGACCTGATCGACGCCGGCGAGTGCTGCAAAGGCCAACATTTTACCTAAATCTTCTTCATACAAGCAAAAAGTAGCGCCATCTGTGATAACTCGTACGAACTAGGTTGCATAGGTCGACGACGACGTAACCACATATCTAACGTCAATCTAACGCGCTTTTTTCTTAATCTGCCCTGGTTCTTTTGATCTAACATTGGCCACAACCATTCAGTTATTTATTTACTAGGATTTAATTCGATAGAAGGAACTTTTCTTTACAATTTAACCCTTGGCCACAACGTAACCTTGTACGTGCGTAGGTACATGATTTTTAGAGCTCCGTACCCGACGGGTAACCTAATAGGACCCAATTACAATTTGTACTATGCCTCCGTTGTCCGTCAGTCAGTTGATGTATCTCACGATCCGTAATAGCTAGGTACACAGTTAAAATTTTCACAGAATGTGTATTTCTGTTGCCGCTATAACAACTATTCAGCCCCCCTTAATTTTTAATTTTATTATTTGTAGTTATAGCGGTTATAGAAATACACACTGTAAAAATTTCAACGGTCTATTAATTAAGTACAAGAGATACAACCAAAAAAAAAATTGTTGTTTTTTTTCTTTGGTACGGAACCCTTCGTGTGCGAGTCCGACTCGAACTTGGCCGGTTTTTTTATCAAATTTAATCGGCATTAAGTAAGTTGCAAAGAAAACGTAACTAAAACTAATTAATTTCAATCAGCCTTATTTGAAATTGTACTGTAGTTATGAACAACTTAATTAATTAATTAATTAATTCTTTATTGTACACCAAATCTTAACATAAAATAAAGTCATTACACAGTTCATGTACAAAGGCGAGCTTAACTCAAAGTTGAGTTAGTTGTAGTTGTTGGGTTGGGTTAGTTGAGTTGCTTATTGGTTTATACCAATAAGTTGTTTACAGTTAAAGTACAATTTGTATTGAAATAGCTTATCCTAATAACTCGAATTAGCCTAGCTATTACGATAGACGAAATAGTTTGATACACACAAATTGCCAAAAATATTGTCCTTCATAATGCATTTTTTTTTAATTTTTGTACTCTTTCTGTTTCACCCTTAGATTGAATACCAAAATCCAAAAATCAATCAATCTTAAAATCAATCAATCCAATCAAAAAATTAATCTTACTAAGTACCAAAATTCAAAATTACTTACTATGTCTCTAATATAAAAATAAAAGACAAATAAAAAATTACGTCCGTACAAGGTTTCTTCGTTATCTTCGCGCGTGCTGAAGGCAGCGCGGTAGCGCGCGACATGGCGGCCATTGTGGACTTCAGTAGTAAAAAATATGTTTATTTAATAGTTTAATTTAGAATTCACGACATTTATTATAAATATAAATACAAACTTATAAAATACTTAACTAACTGTAATAAAATATATATTTAAATATATGTATACGGTAGAATTGAGAACGTCTGCCTTATTTTTTCGTCGGTTAAAAAGAAAAACTCCTAACTAAATAAAACTTACAAACTGGCGTCAAAAAATTCCTCCGCATCGCTGTCTACTGGAAGTGTGCCCAAAAGACTGGCATTGCCACGTTGTATGGCAATGCTAACCTCTGGCCGAGCAAAAAGGCAGCCCTTGGGTCACGCAAAGTGTCAACAAGGCGTTTAGAAAGATCTTTAAATACTAAATATGCACTTGGACCCCACGGCCCAAGGGTTTCAACCCCAAACGGCTCAAAAATGTAGCTACCGACGAGGTTGTTATGTTTCCACCGCTTGAGGTTCTAAAAAAGTTTAAGTAATTGCAACCTAAGTAATGTAAGTTTACGGATTTAATAATTATACGATATCCCATGTATCTTTTTCACCTTTGTATTGTAATTTTTGCATCCTTTTACTACGCAACTAGGTATTTTTATTACAAGCAAAGCTTCCGCGCGCAGACTGCGGTCGACTAAGTTGCGTTCGCTGTGGGCCATCGGCATCGCACCGTCCCCGCAGGGGGGGCGCGGCGGACGGTGTAGGCATTGCCTTTTACCGTGGTGTCGGTAGGCGCCCGTTAAAACGGTTGCTTCATTTTGGTTGCCGTAATGGGCTAGGAATTGGAAAGGTTGGGTGACTGCCTACGAGAACCTACCAAGCGAGTGTAATAACGCCTGCCGAGATTCTCATAACAATCACCCATGTGAATTGCTCATTGTAATACTGCAGGCTCGAAGCTATAATCACGACAGCTAGGTGGTCTGTCACCGCCAGGTAAGACCCCCAGTTGCCTAGGGTAGGCCCAGCGGATGACGACCAGTGACTTGGCTGCCGGAATATAGTAAACCTATAGTAATGGTGTGTGTCCGAACCGCAGAACCGTCGTGTACCTATAATATATGAGCGGTATTGTATGTGTAACACCGCTCATTTAAGCATTGTTATGCGCTAACATGCCGCGCATACCAAGCGTGAGTACACGTGTGTGTGGAGTCATGTGTGTCTGGCTTATGTTACGTGACGTCGTCCGTATATTAACTTAGAATACGCCACGTCACAGTGTATGTACTGTTGTTGAGTGTCTTATGTTTGAGTAGGCCGCTTGTAGGTGGAAGCGGCCTACTCAGGCGTCATTTGGTGCGTGGCGGCGTCTTCCTTCTATTATATCTCCTTGTTGATAGTAACATGGACGCTCGCTGTTTCTGCAACAGCGGCGGCACCCATGGGCGCGCGGTGCTGTTTGCGGACTACACTTGGTTTCTTGGGGGCCGCCGCTGTTGCCGCGGCCTCCTCCTGTAGTTGCTGGGTTTGTTGAGGTTTTTGGGTGGTGGGAGGTTGGGGCTTTCTCCTACCACTTCTTTTCTTTCCCCTCCGCCTTGGAGGGGTGGCCGTCCGGTCTGTAGACCCGTTTGCCACCGCCCTCATGGTGATGCCGCAGGCCTCATGGTCGTCCGTTGTTGTGGCCTGGGCCACAATAGTGGCAGGCTGGGCGGCTCTGCTGGACAGCGCGACCGTGCCCGATCGCCTGTTGGTGACCTCCTTTCGGAAGACCGGGCATTCGCGGTGCGATGCGGGGTGCTGATCGCAACAGTTCGCGCACGTTGCCGGGTACGTGCGGGGCCGCGGGAGTTCTGTGCGGCATGTCCCTCACCGCACCGCACACAGACGAGCGGACGGTGGCACTGGTGTGAAGAAAGCCGGAACTGTTCTTCACACCACTCCCCCCTCCATGCCTCTATTTTGACACCACCCATTAGCATGAATGTGGTGAAGTCATAAATACGCCGTATGTCCGGCTGACTTTTCAGGACTGCATAATGAATGCAGCCTGGGCGTCCTTGGCGGGCCTTAACGCTCCGCACGTATTCGGGTTTGCAACCTAGTTGGCGGAGTTCTTCTGTGATGGCGGCTGGCTCGGTGTCTGCCGGCAAGCCGGGTATGGCCACCTTGAAGCTACGCTCCGCCGGCAGCGAAAAGGAAAACCAAACTAGGCCGGTCTCCCTCTCCAGGTCACACTAGTATACTAGTAGTAATACCGGGTGGTGGACCACCCGGTATTCCTCATCGTTCCGCGGGGAGGAATCTTATTCCGCGCTAATAACGGCGGGCAGGCGGTGGCCCAGCAGATCGCACAGAGCCCTGAAGTGGGTCTGCCAGTCCGTTAACCTCCACTACCAGCGGTGGTAGCGTGACTTCTTACCTTTGACGGTATCGCTGTTTTCCGTGGCGCTCCCGCCCTGTGTGGTGGGGGGCGTCTGGTGAGCAGGTGGTAAGAGGCTCGTGATGGTGGCGAAGGATGGCGATTCGGCCTCGCTACTTCCCCGATTCTTCCTCCGATTTCTGTTTCCTGGTAGTCTAGAGTTTTCAAATACGTAGTGACTGAGATTTTACATTTAAATTTCGTTAATAAGAATGTTGTTCAGTTTATGATAAAGGTATGGTCTGAGAAATATGAAGAAATTATGGGAGTGAGAATAGTTGCAAACTTGTGCTTGGCACACCCTGCCCCTTCGGCGCTTATCCTTTCGGAGATTCGGGTCGTATTGCAACAAGGAGTGTTCTTTCAGCACTGTACGCAACACGAAGGACTGTCTTATAATAAGCTCATCCCACTCTTTAAAAAGGTCTACAGTAGGGAATAAATGAGGAAGTCCAGCTCCAACTTTGGGAATAGCGCGCTGAGCCATCAATTAGGTGATTCTTGGCGGCACCTCCCCAGGAAGTAATACAATAGTCGATAAGGGATTGACATAAGGCATCATAGACCATCTTAGTAACCCGTCGGTCTGCTTTTTTGTTTTTTGGGTTGGGAAATCATCACATGACATCTCCCGCTCTAGGGTGGAGCGGGAGGGCGTGTCATACTCTTACTGAATAAAACCCACCCCTGTTCCTTCCTGCATATCCAAGAGTTTTGAAGTTGTATATTAATTTCCGTCAACGGGCTACCAGGGCTTTTATATGCGGTCAGGAATTGGTCTATAACGATACCGAGGTTTTCGGTATCCTTGACTCTTTAGAGAGTGGGACAAGAGCACAAACAGGTGCCAGGAGCACAAACATGACAGGAAATACTAAGATAGGATGAAGGCAGTTGGTTTGTTGGTTTACAGTCACCGACCATACCTCAATAGTATTAAACCTTTGCCAATCTCGTCATAAAGGTGATAAATATTATAATAATCTCATAACGAAGGTCAATTATGACGAGTAATTAAACACCTAGAGACAGTTGACTTCTAATTCAATAATAATCCTGTCAGCATCCAATGGGCCCCTGAGTGCCCAAAATCGTTTCCGACCGTCAACGTCCAATGGTCCCCCAGTGGCCCCGCCGACTCACGCTGTTTCAACCTCTATTATTAATTAAATAACGAAAGGTCATGTTCCTGTGGAAATTTTTACACACTCGGAGCGTGATAGTATCGTACCTTTACATACATTTCCATAGACAAATACTGTTCCGAAAAATAAAAATAAAAGTTTTCAGTTGCAAGTTTACGTTTGCCAATGCCGATTTTATTCGTATTGTTATTGTGAGCGTGAATTCTTTGGCCTTCCTCTACTCTTATAGACATCCACATTCATAAACAAGACTTTCGTCACGACATTTTCTTCATTCCTCCGCATCACGTGTCCATACCACGGCAACCGATTTCCACACAACTTTTCAGTCAGCGGTGCCACTTTCAGACTTCCTCATATATACTCGTTCCTAATTCTATCCATGCGCGTAACACCATACATCGCTTTTAGCATTCTCATCTCAGCCGCATGCAATTGCTTTTCATTCATCCCTTTTGTGGCCCAACATTCTGAACCATACAAGACAGCAGGTCTGACCATTGTTTTATAAATCTTCCCTTTAAGTGTAAGGGGAATGAGGGAGTCGCAGATAGTCCCGGTGACCTGCCATTTCATCCATCCAGGCTGCCGGCTTATAGTAAAGTATTGGTGTGTGGTTCCCGTCCGCCCTGCTTTAAAAGCTAGCCTGTCACAGTCCGAACCACAGAACCGTCGGTGTACCTATAATATATGGGCGGTGTTACACATACAATAGTATGTTTAACCGCCCATGTATGCATTGTAATGCGCTAACAAGCGTGAGTACACGTGTCTGTGGAGTCATGTGTGTCTGGCTTATGTTACGTGACGTGCCTATATTAACTTAGCACACGCCACGTCTGTGTATGTACTGTTGCTAAGAGTCTTAGTAAGCATAAGTTAATCAAACACGGCCGTTTTTGGTACTTTTGCCTACTACTTTGGATACGAAACATTTTGGGTCCTGATTTAAAAACGTAAAAATACTTTATCCTCTTTGGTGACGTTGGATTTTTTAATGTGTATTTTCTATGCTATGCTACGATTTTTTATTCAATGAGGGCGCCACTTGGCCGGTAGTAGGGCCAGAAACACTAAAAACAAACTTATTCGCCACGAACAAGTTTGAACCTGTCTGAGCCCTGACCTTGAACGGTCTGGCTCACCTTATCTGGCGATCACATGACCATTTACTAGTGTCTCTGACTCTACATTTACTCAACAACCATTATGTAATAGTGTATCTAATTAGTGTTAGCACTTATTTACCTACTTATATATAACAACCATTACATAATCTTGTTAGAATTCACTTTACTAAGTAAACAAACCTCATGTATCATAACATAACATATCATATCAGAACAAATATCCGTTTCTTGTTGATACATAACATAGGTATATAAGCCTTATATGTGCCTATATACAATAACAAACAAACCTATTACCACCCTACATAAGTATAACATACTATTACATGTCTTTATGCAACTAACATTGCAACAGAATATTACTTAAAACTTAGAAACAATTAATTCTAATTAGATTGGCCAAGTTGAATGCGCCACCATACACTACTTGCGCTACTGTGAAATCATACAATGTTAAATATACCCTTTTTTTGTGGGATGGGAAAACATCCAATGACAACTCCCGCTCTTGATAAACACTTTCTGTAGCATGAAATAACATCAAATGTCAAACATAAAAGGTAAATTAAGACATACTAATTATTGTAAACTGTATGTGAATAATTTTAGGGTAGGTACTGTGGCGATTGTAGACGCAGCCTAAACTCAGCGGGTCTGCACCGGCCTTTAGCTGGCAGTTTAGAATATTGGAGAGTAGTTGGAATAATTATAAAAAGATTAGGCGTCACATTTGTTTTAATATGTAAGACTAGAGTTTAGCCCTTGCAAGTGGGCACCCATGTTATTCTTATTAAACTCAATATAGAGTTTATCAAGCCCTCAGCTCTTTTCTTATCCGCCCGTAGCCTGAAGATACTACAGCGTCCCAGGATCCTTGCAGGCCGAACTGGTGCATTGGGGTCCTACAGTACTTATGGGCATGAGTGATGGTGCTTCCTCTACAAATATAACAGAAAAGTAAAAACATCTTTATCTATAATATGTATGTATTTAGAAATATATAAGTATGTTTATCAGTTGTCTAGTACCCATAACACAAGCTCTGCTTAGCATGGGACTAGATGGCGTTGTGTGATAGTTGTGGAATATTATTATTATTTCGTTTATTCATTTGTAAATACATATAAATTATATTTTTAAATATTTCAATGAAAAAAAAAAAAAAACATTTAAAAATATAAAAAATAGTATCCCACCGGTATCGGGAACAGGGTCTAAGCTACCGGCGGTCAGGGCTCCAGAGAGAGGAACCACCTGACAATGCGAGCCGTGTCCAGAAGTACTACTTTCTGAATCAAGCCCTTGATCCAGCCGCCTAACGAGAGCCTCCTGAGGTGTTGGTCGAGGCTCGTGGCTATTAAGCCATTGGCTGACACGACTATCGGTACAATGATCGCTGAGTCCACATCCCACATGTCGACAACCTCGCGAGCCAAGTCAATATACTTGATTTGTTTATCTTTCTCGGCTTTCACGAGGTTCTCGTCATGTGGGACGGTAATGTCAACAATCATTGCACGCCTCTCGATTCGGTCCACCACCACTATATCAGGCTTATTGGCTATAATAGTCCTGTCAGTGATGATGGACCGATCCCAGTACAATGAGATATGACCATTATCGAGAACTGGGTCGGGCGCATATCTGTAGTACGGCACTTCCGATTCCACAAGAGAGTATTTCAGAGCAAGTTGCTGATGGATAATCCTGGCTACGAGGTTGTGCCTATGCAAGTACTCACCGTTAGCTAGACGAGAACAACCAGAGATTATGTGGCGGATTGTTTCTCCCGGACGATGACATGCCCGACATATGTCAACCGTGCCGTCCTTCACAATAAATCTCCGGTAATTTTTCGTCATGATAACTTCGTCCATAATTGCACAGACAAAACCTTCGGTTTCCCCAAAGAGGTCACCGACACGCAGCCAGGCTACGGACGCTAGTTGGTCTACATCGGGCCCATATAGGGCCCGGAAAAAGCGTCCGTGAAGTTCCTTACTCTGCCATACTTCTCTGCGATCGTTAGTGTCAAGCACTAGAGGTTTGCGCCAGTTCTCGTTAGCCAAGGAGAGTGGAGTAAGGCCCTTGTCCACTGCCACTACATCTCGATGCATACCCACGTCAGCAGCTAGGAAATATTCCCTTAGACTGCATACCTCGCGGTTGTGTAGGGTCTTAGCATTTAAAAAGCCTCGGCCTCCACACTTCCGCGGGATATACAGTCTCATCACCGACGAACGTGGGTGATGCATTCGAAATGCAGTCAGCAGCGTACGGACTCGCCTATCCAGGGCGTCAAGTTCTGTTTGAGTCCATTTGAGTACGCCGAAAGAGAACATCAATACCGGCATGACCCAACCGTTGAAGGCGCGCACCTTGTTTCCGCCCGAAAGAAAGCTATTAAATACCTTCTTCAGGCGGCCAAAGAAGCGCTCCTTCAACGATTGCTTCATGTCAGCAACATTGTTACCTAACGCTTCCGACATACCCAAATACTTATAGGTTTCGGTTGGAGAGAGGGATCTCAGGTTTATGGAATCCGAAAGTTGTGTTCCCACGGATTCCACAATTTCCCCTCGCTTTACATGCATGACCGCACATTTATCCACACCAAACTCCATCCTGATGGCACTACTGAAGGTTTCAGTTACCTTCAGTAGCTCCATCAGTTGCAGATTGTTGGGGGCAAAAAGTTTCAAGTCATCCATGTAAAGGAGGTGAGATATAACCTGACCACCTCTCTTCAACCGATAGCCTAGCCCTGAATTCTCTAGCAGTGTGCTTAGAGGATTCAAAGCTAGGCAAAACCAAAGCGGACTCAAACTGTCACCCTGGAATATACCCCGCTCGATCCTTATCGGTTCGCTATTCCTCTGGATTTGTCGACATCCTGGATAGCGAAGGACCGTCCTCCATTGCCCCATACATGACATCAGGAAGGTGCGTAGCGTTGCATCAACTTTATACAATTCCAGCACCCTCATGAGCCATGTATGAGGAACTGAGTCATAGGCCTTCTTATAGTCTATCCAACATGTCGACAGATCCTTTCGGAAACGCCGAACCTGTTGGCTAATGGTCATATCTATGAGGAGAAGCTCCTTAGTACCGCGGGACCCATTCCTACATCCATTTTGAGAGGCAGACATGATACAGTTACTATCTATATGTGTGTTAATCTTAGCTCTCAAAATGGATGTAAGAACCTTATAGACCGTCGGTAAGCACGTGATCGGTCTATAATTTTTAGGTTCCGCAGTACTACCTGATTTATGGAGCAGGTGGGTTATTCCTGTAGTTAGAAATTGGGGCAGCGACCCTGACTCTAAGGCAGACTGGATCTGAGATGCCAAGTGGGTATGCGACCTTGTAAACCATTTGATCCAGAAGTTGTGCAGCCCGTCCGGCCCTGGAGATTTTCAGTTAGCTAACGGACGGACTGCACGAGCTACATCTTGGGGGCTGATGATAATTGCCCCCATTTCTGGTATTGGATCGCATACGCGCTCAACATCCCGAATCCAATCGCCCTCGGTATGACAGACAGGCACCGACCAGATGCTGCGCCAGAACGAGTATATGGCGTCATCATCCGGCAGGTGCGTATTAGTCACACCTTGGTCCGGTCGCTCCCAATCCCTATACACCCACCTTTCATTACTTCGGAATGTGCGATTCTGGGTGTATCGTTCTACTCGCCGCTTATACCTGCGAATACGGTTTGCCCATGCATATACTTTCTGCTTCAGGAAGTCGATGCGCTCTGTGACACGGGACATATAGTCTCGGGAGCTGACATCAGTCCCCGAAAACGCCCGTCTCACAAAGCGCATCACTCTTGGGCGAGTGTTGCCCTCCCTGAAGCAGATTAGTTTGCCTATGAGTGCTCTGGCCCCACCAATACGACGCTCGATTCTGCACTGCCAAGCCGGCACGGCTGGCTTCGGTCGTGTAGCTCGGTCATTAGGAAATTTGACGTGAGCTACACGACATGCCGCTACAGCCGCGCAGTACAGCATCGAGTGTGTATCGGTGAGGTCTTCGCAGTCATCTAAATAATTTGACAACTGCGAGTTCAGAGCAGCCACCAGCGCCCTATTCTTGTTATGCATGGGCAAACGAGGTAAACGTGGCCTAAGTTCGAGCGGCATGCTGCGATACTCCCGAATAGCACACTCCAAAGCACTCCTCAATTCATCATTGCAGTGGGTACTTACGTTTGTAACCATGTCATTACACTCCTCGTCAGCGTGGCTGGGAGCATAGTTGGACGGTGGTACCACAACTGGTAACACAGTCTGCGACGGAGGGGCAATAACATGCTACCCATTTCAGTTCGGAGGCGATCAAGTACAGTATCATCCAACATATGATTACGCAGGATGACCCGCACCTGATCCGACAGTCGTTGGGCCGAAACGTTGACGGCTGGCTCAAGCACCTGGAACAAAGAGAGCATCCGAACACGGTACGCGGTCAGGTTGTTACCTCCCTCTGTAGCCCCATAGTATGAGCGCATGACGTTTTCATTGATGGATTGCGTCCATCGCATGCGCTGCACACTTCCGCCGGGAGCTGGGACCCTATCAGAGGCCGGTGGGCCTCGAGGTCCTAAGCCGCTCGGCGGCCGGCATCCTCCCCGTCGACGCGCAGGTGGTGGTGTCGTCGGCGGCGAGAAGAACTCGTCGCTGGAGCTCGACGCAACTGCCACGGCCGGTGTCACAGCACTCACGATGGGGCTGGGTTCCGGCGGCGGCGAGGCGGAGCTGAGCGACGAGGCCGGAGGTGGTGGGCGTGCACGGCAAGCTGCTGATCTCGTCAACATCTAGGGTGTGTTGTCCAATATTTCGGTTTTTTAACCGACGAAAAAAAGGAGGAGGTTCTCAATTCGACCGTATACATATTTTTTTTTTTTTTTTTTTGTGTATGTTCAGCCCTCACTCCGTCATTTATGAACCGATTTTGATTATTCTTTTTTGTTAGATAGGGTATACCTCAAGGGTGGTCCCATGTCAAGGAAGTCAGGCTCTGACAGTGGAAACCTGATAAAATTGAGAGAAAACCTCGAAAATTGTGGGCACGTTTAGCGTTTCTGTATGTATGTTCGGCCCTCACTCCGTTATTTATGAGCCGATTTTGATTATTCTTTTTTTGTTAGATAGGGTATATCTCAAGGGTGGTCCCATGTCAAGGAAGTCAGGATGTGACACTGGAGTCCTGATAAAATTGAGAGAAAACCACGAAAATTGTGGATACGTTTAGCGTTTCTATATGTATGTTCGGCCCTCACTCCGTTATTTATGAACCGATTTTGATGATTCTACTTTTCTTAGATAGGGTATACCTCAAGGGTGGTCCCATGTCAAGGACATTAGGATCTGATCATGGGATCCTGAAAAAATTGAGAGAGAACCTCAAAAATTGGGCACGAATATTGTTTCTGTTTACTTTTCATAACTTAATCAGGTATCTGCCGCGACACCTCGCGGCTCGGCAGACAGAGCTCCGACAGGATTTCATGGTGACATGGAGAGAGCGACTTTCACAACCCAGCGCTGGGCATGCCACCATCGCGGCGGTAGTGCCCCTCTTTGAGGAGTGGCTGGAGAGGCGCCATGGCGCCCTCACCTTCCGCCTGACGCAGGTCCTCACCGGACATGGCTGTTTCGGGAGGTACCTGTGTCGGATCAAGGCGGAGGTGACCCCTAGGTGTTTCCACTGCGAGGATCGCCCAGAGGACACGGTGGAGCATACGGTGGAGGTTTGCCCCGCTTGGGCAGAGCATCGCCGTGTCCTCGTGGATGCGATAGGCGGCAGCGACCTCTCGCGCCGTGCCCTGGTTCAGGCCATGGTACGGAGCGAGAGGGAATGGGAAGCCGTCTCCTCCTTCTGCGAAGCAGTAATGCTCGCGAAGAGGGAGGCGGCATACGTTAGGGAGACTCAACAACAGCCGAGTCGCCCTAGCGCCCTCAGCCGCAGCCGCCGCAGGAGACGCCAGGGGCCGCGAGACGATCTCCGGCCATCGTAGACCCGGGCCTGCGGACGGCGAGTAGTGGATAACTCGCCGCCCGATCAGCACCGGGCCCGAGAGTCGACGGCGCGTAGTGTTCCACGCGCGCCTCAAAGAGTTGTCAGCAAAGGACGGGGCCTGCCACGGCCAATGCCTGCCCGGGGGTTGAGGATAAATTCGAAAGAGTTACCTCGCCCCTGGGCACGTAGGGCAGGGAGGAACAGGGGTGGGTTTTAGTCAGTAAGAGTCTGACACGCCCTTCCGCTCCACCCTAGAGCGGAAGAAGTCATAAGATGATTGCCCACCCCCAAAAAAAAAAATCAGGTATTTGCATTTAGGAATCATCACATCCTGAAACTGAGCTGATGATGGAAACCATACCATTCCTACAAAATATAAGTTAGATATCAAACTGGTTTTAGTGACAAATACCACATAATATGCTTTGAAAAAAGACGTCTTTACAATATTGGAGGTAACCTCAACTGGTCAATATCCTGGAAACTTCATGGATGAATGGTTACACCATCAGCTCAGTGGCAAGAGGAATTATGGAGGATTAGAAATTAGCCTCAGAGTGTTAAAAGATGATGCGAGCCACAAAAAATCATAAAATAAAAAACTTTTTAACAAAAAAATTAACCGACGAAAAAGAACGAAAAAGCAAAAAATAAATAAACCTTTTAAAGTCTTGAGTAATGAGCATATTTACTCGTATCTACATAAAATATCAAATTTTATATAAACTAATTTTGAGTCGGCGCCAATTATTAAAATGATTAATTACCTACTTACAGCCTTCTTCATTTGTAAGTACTTATAAAATTTAGATATTTAATAATCAGATTGTTGTTTGGCGCCGACTCAAAATTAGTTTATATAAAATTTTATATTTTATGTAGATAAATATGCTCATTACTCAAGACTTTAAAAGGTTTATTTATTTTTTGCTTTTTAGTTCTTTTTCGTCGGTTAATTTTTTTGTTAAAAAGTTTTTTTTGTTCATTTGTAGCTTTGTTCATGACAGCTTAGCTGTCATTTCTATGTTTTTTAGTTGTTTGGTGTAGAGTTGGTAATTTTTCATATTATTTTTCTATATGGGTTCTTGCTTTTTTGATATATTGATATTAAATTTTGCTTTTGGTTGAGGGCAAAATAGTTGATAAAATATTACTGAAATTGAAAAATATATTGGACAATTTTCTGACACGTCTGATGTTGTTGGTGTTGCCAGCTTATATTATTATTAATATTAGAAAGTTCTATTCCTAATGAAACTTTAACTTTAACTAAAGTTACTGGTATAATTTAAAAAAAAACTCGGTCATACTAATTAATCGCACTTTAATTACTACAGTATTTGTAATGATTTTTGGTTAGTATTTACGTAAATTTCTTTAATTCATTCATTCAATGAAATAAATTTTAATTAAAACTACTAGAGGATTTGAAAATATTTGAATCTTTAACATCTAAGTATTAAAAAAATAATAAATATAAGCTCCCCTCTCCCCTAAGTGAGATTGGGTGAGATTCGGCTCGAGTCCCTAAAAATAAAAAATATCATAAGTGTCAACCTACCTACCTACCTTTGGAAACAATTAGGGACTTGACGCATTATGTAGTTGTTTCTTTATCGAAGTCTGAGGTGGCCAGGGGTTTCGAAAATTAACTTGCGTGTTCTGCACTGAGCTCACGTAACGCGTCGTATGTCCACCCAGTAATAGGTCTCGCCCATCAAGGGGCGCTGTCCGAAATTAGACGCATTATTAATTTATTACACATAAAACAACAAGTATTAAACTAAAACACTGAGACTAAATTATAAATAATTAAATGATCTTTAAAATGGTGAAGGTTTCATAAAAATACGCTTAATAGATTTTGCGTGATTCTCAATTTTTTATCCGAGTTAGACATAACTTTACAAATTAATTACACTATGTTACAAAAATACAATTTCAAATATTCTGAGATCAAATTACGACGAAAATTGTCTAGATTAACATATATTTCAAAGAAATAAGACAACTCGTTTACACGTGATGTTCAACTAAAAACCATTAAAAGTCTTATAACTGTGCTTTAACAACGTGAGATACAAATATGACAATAATACTACTTAACTATATAATGTAATTATAATTGCGAAAATTTGAGCCTTTCAAACTTTCATGCATGAATGGATGGGCTAGATGGGCACACAGATAGATTATAGGCTAGAATAGCACATAGGCTATAACTTATAGTGGGCGAAGAACTAATTCCACGCGGTCGAAACCGCTGGCTAGTACCTATATAATAAAATTTGGTTTTGTATTATTATTTAGTCATGTTTAAAAACAAATATAAATTTTTAACATTATTCATGAAAATCTAAAAATTGGTTGTCTGTAAAGTTGGTTTACGGACGATAGTTTAACGTGACGTCATAACAAAACATTGATGAAATATAGATGCGGCGCATGCGTACAATGAACGTAACGGGACACTTTGTCAAAAACAAAACAAAAAGACAACGTTAATTAAACGTTGTCTTACAAATCAATATAAAGTGTTGCAGCAAATAAGTAGTGGATCGACCTTAAGTTTTTGAAATCGTCGAATGAAAATAGTTTGTATTGCTTCGTAAAAGAATTATTTAACTAATTAAATTTCTGCCTTTTGTTACGCTTTTCAAATAAATCAATTGCTTTTTTATTTCTTTCTACAACAGATTTTAAATCACTGTCTACTTTTAATTTGCTTTCAAACATCATTTTGACGCTTGGTTTTGCATCCAGAACGTTTAATATAAATTCGAAAATCGGGTTCACTTCGTCTCTTTTAAGTTTATCACATACAAACTCTACAGCTAAGTATTCCGCGATTGTTTCGTGTGTAAAAATTGGGATATCGTTAACAACATTATTTATAATGCCCGTCGTTTGATTTTCATATTTTAACATTTTAATCATTTTTTTAATGGACTGTAACTCATCCAAATCAAAAATTGTGACAATATTTTCGTGAAAAATAGCATAAGCGGCCAATTTCTTATGAATCTCTATATTTCTTTCCGAGTTATAAGAAATTACTGTCGTGTATTCTCTCCGTTTGTCTTGGGGAAAAGAGTTAAAACTAGAATGAGGAAGTCCAGTGGTGTAATCAAAATCTAAGCGTTTTAAACTTATTGATTTTAGTTTATTTTGAATGAAATTAACGTAAAATGTTAAGGCGTTGATATCTAGATGCCACCTTTGAGATTTTATTCTAGTGCCTTTTATTTTATTAATGAAATAATGAGCTATTAAGTAGAGGTTTATTGGAGTTGTCGTAAAATCATTCATGAATGTGATATAAGAGTGATTCCGCCATTTCGTCCATAACGGAGTAATTTTGTGGAATGTATTTTTAATTCAGGGTTTCGCAAAATGAATCAATTAAATTATTCGTATACCTTCTAGATGTGGGTTATCGTTAAAGGCGTTCATGAAAATGATTTCCTTTTCAAAAAAATCGATGGAGTGTAATGAGGATGCGGAAGGTAATGAAATACGGAGAGAGTGTAATGATGAAGTTTGTAGGGTAATGAAATATGACGAGAGTGTAATGATTTAGTATGGAAGGTAATGAAAAGTTTATGGGTGAAATAAAATAACTCTTATAGAAATTTAAAAAATATTTATTATTAAAATAAACAGCATACCAAAATGGAACATTCATGTAGTTGAGATATAAAATACACCTAATGAGTATCACTTTTGAACCCAGTTTCTCAAAACGTATATCTATTTTTTTTTAAAACGATAAATAAAATACTGCTTTTGTTTTTGTACACCACCACGGTATTGAAATACCTATTCATGTTTCCCAGGAGCTACCTGACTGTTAAAGTCTTCTTGAAGAAAATTTTCCACACGTTGTTTCTCCACTATTTTCTTTTCTCGCACTTTTTTTCTAATACTTTCTTTTTATATCAATATTGACTTTTGACAGCACTCCATACTTTTTGAATCACCACGAATCGTCAACGATACCTTAAACAAAATATTTCTTCTCTTTTTAGGAAGACTTTTGTATTTGCTAGACACTCCGTGATTGAGCGTTTCATTGAACAGTACCTTTTTCTTAACTTCCTCTATTTTATCAGCTTTTATATAATTAATTACCTACTTGATCTACTTTTTTTTCGATGGTATCTTCTATAGACTTTCTTACTTTCTGTAACATTCGATATTTATGTATTTTTTAGCATATCCTTCTCTTTCTTAAGTTTATCTACTTCTTGCAAATTAGAAATCACTTTCGTTGATCTATAAGCCAAACGCCGAAAGTGTTCGACAGCATCTGGCACGAAAGCCTTATTGCTATGCTTCCTTCCTTCGGTCTACCCACTGTTCTGTACGATTGGATTTCAGACTTCCTGAGGGATCGGTCCATTCGAGTGGTAATTGAGCTGCTCGTCCAATCAGCTGAATATCAATGCCGGGATCGCTTAGTGGCCGGTGCTCCCGGCAACACTATTTTTGCTGCATATAAATGATCTTAAGCCAGTACCTTTGGGTATGCAGACGACAGCACTGCTGCTGATGGCTGACGGTTTCTCCGAGAGGCTATGGTTGAACGCTTTAACTTGTCCTTGAAGGCAGTCTCTGAATGGAGTGATACCAATTTGGTCAAGTTCAATGCTAAAACCCAGGCGTGGTCTTTTCTCTGCTAAAAGGAACCAACTCCACCCGGCTCCATCTTTCCGAAGTGTAACCGTGCCCATAACCGATCATTCTTGATCTTCTTGGTGTCACCTTACCATCCACTATCAATTTTGGGCCATATATCAAAGGCTCAAATGGCTGCTAAAAAGTTGGGAATCCTAGCAAAAGTGAGATGGTACTGCACGCCGAAACAACTGCTCAAACTTTATCAAGCGCTAGTTCGATCGTGTACCTATGGAGTACTGCTTTCATTTTTGGAACGGATCTGCCAGATACCAGCTTGATGGGCTTAAGCCAATTAAGAAACGAGCCACGAGGATCATTGGCAATGATAAGCTCGTCGAGTCCAAGCTCCAAATTCTTGAGCATCGACCCCGAGTTGCTAGCCTATCGATTACATTTTGGAGATTGTGCGTCGGAATTGCATAGTTTAATTTCGCCAAGCCCGTTCCATCATCGGACCCCAAGACGTACGGCGATGGGCCACTGTTACATGATGGACCCCCCACCCATACGCACAAAATGTTTTGGGAACACATTCATCGTGCGTACAGCAAAATAATAAAATTCCCTGTCAGAGTCTGTGTTTATATAGCTACAACCTGGGATTCTTTAAGTCGAGAGTGAATAGGTTGTTTCTAGGCAAGCGTGCTCTATCTTCTACCACATTATCGTTTACCATCAGGTGAGGTAGTGGTCAAACGCGAGCCTATTAATAATTAAAAAATATATATATCGTAACTGCCTCAAAGCCCTTGTAGAACACTTCGTCTGTCTGATGGCTTTTTATTAAGTAAGGCAAAATGTATCGGGACTATCCTTAAAATTACCATCTTATCTGTTTACCTACGTTATTGGCAAATAAATAATTTATGATTATGATTATGATTATGATTATGATTATGATTATGATTATCTTTGGTGTAGATTCTGGTGGTTCTTCTATTTCCATCAAAGGGTGGCATACTTCAGAATCTATCTGTGATGTTTAGGATTTCTGCAGTTTCGCTAGTGGGTGGCAAATTCTCCAGTAAAATACTTTTCACTTTCCTTTATTCTTGTATCTTATTGAAATATTGTCTCGAGTTTTTTCGCCATCTTCTCCAATGTTCCCTTTTTTGTCTGTTGGTCATTTCTGTTATACTAAGAACTTTTTTCCTTTCTTACAAAATGTTTTTTTTTCTTTTTTTTCTCTTTTTTAATTCTGTATTTTTCAGGATCTAATTTGATTGATTCTGAGATTTCTGCATATTTTTCTTTCATAAGCAGTCTGTCTTTCGCTAACTTTTCTTGTGTGGATGTTTTTTTTGCTTTTGCTTAGCCATAGTCATATCCTCTGAGTATCTAGTAAAAAAAAACTTTGAAAACGCTAAAATAGTTGGATAGGTATGTCATTCTGTTTAGCAAGAAGGTTCATAGGCAATTATTACAAAATAAAATTTGAGGAAATAGCAAATCGATTTGTTGATCCTCAAGTCAATTTATTTTATCACTCGAACTTAAATGTAATCATTCATTCATCAGTCATTTAAGTTCTAACATGAGGACCTAGACAAAGTAACATTCGATAAGCGATGACGCTAGTAGAAAAACCAAAAAAAAATAAAATGTATGGGGTTGACGTAAGCTATCGAAATGTTACGTAATCATGTTAATGTCATATTGAGTCCCGGAATAGAAAACACAAGTGGAAGTGCCCACCTGTGGTGCCCATGCAGCTATCCGGCGCGTGTCACAATTAGGCGGAAATAATAACAACCTTCGTCAGTTGTAATAAGTCTTAATTTTGTATGAACAACAAATAAGGTTTGCCTCAAAATTGATTTACTATTTAATTTCCCATAATATTTCATTACCTTCCATAACGCTTCATTTCTTATAGTTATATATTCTGTATAGAAAATTAGAGGAAACGGAATGTAATGAAATGGAGGGTAATGAAATTTGAACAGATTTTCTTAATTTATTTAGAATAAAATAGGAAACTAGCTGTACTAAAATACAATGTGACATAACCTAACTAAACACTATAATTTTACATCAAAACCATATTTTTTTATCATACACTTACTTATTAAATGAATGGAATGTAATGAGTACTTACCTGTGACAAACGTGGTTTATAAAACTATTTTCGTAAATATTTGCCGTTAGGGGCGCACGGGTGTGCCCGTGATGAACTTTTTTGGTAGACTGGGGTCCGGGACACGTAGGCAGTAGGATTTAATGCACCGGTATGCTTGTACTTCAAAATAATTTCGATTGCAATTTTTATGGAATGGAATGAAGTTTTTCGTTTGACAATTTTTTAACGCTGATTCTTTCTATGATAGGCACTGTTTAAAAAAATCTTTGTCATAAATTAATAATCGACATTAAATAACTTAGAAAATAGGCACAAATAACTTGTACTTTTATATAGGAAAGCGCAATAATGTATCTAGAAACATTCTGGGTGACCATGTGGATAGGGAGTGGAATGAAATGTAGGCATGTTTTTGTTCTAAGATTTTTTTTATTATGGTTACTAGACCTATTATAAACTATGCGCCTTTGAGATCTAACTAAATGTTTACCTAGTTGATTATCATATTTTGATTAATTTAAATATTTATCATGACTTTACTTCTGGAAAGACGATTTGGACGAAACGGCGGAATCACTCATAAGCGAAACATTTGTCGTAAAGTGTAGTAAGAGCAGTCATTACGCGTGGTGGAGCAGATTTCAGTTCTACCTTTAAATAGCAAATAAAATTAATGTATACTGAGAGATGTGGCTTATCGTTAAGTTCTGAGGGTTTGTTTTTCTGCAAAATCAAATTAACGTCAGGACTTCGAGACATGAAATCAATAAAGTCGTATATGTTTTCAAGTTGGGTGTCGTGGTTGTTCAAAAGGATCTCATGTTTTATCCAAAACATATATAAAAACATATTCTGTTCGATCCAAGAATAATTTTCTAAATCATACGACACATCAAACTCTTTTTCTAAAATTGTCTTTATATTCTCATATGGTCTGCTTGTGATCCAAATTTTATGTTTTATATATTTAGGATAACTCTTTAGTATTTTTAATAACGTAAGTACCTCACCAGCATAATCCGGCCAGATTTCATCCAATCCATCGAATAAGAATATCAGCTTCTTTTTATTATAAAAATGTAGGAACATTTTTAGCTCAAATATCAATAACTCATCACCAGTACAATAGTCTAAGTACAATTCATGATTTAGTTCTTGAAGCGTAAATTTTACGTGATGATGGGTTTTACCGAGTATTGCTAGACATATGAATTTTAAACATTCTAAAATATCGATCATGGTTTTGTTTTGCTTCCACTTAGAAAATTGTCTACAATGTTCTAACAAGTTAATTCTTACTATCCACATCGTTTGATCAACTTTCTTTGTTTGCAGAAATAAGTGCGTGAATAAGGTTGACTTGCCCATTCCGGCCTTAGTCGTCAAAACGACGACATCATCATCTATGTCGTGAAGCGTGTCAACATGAAGAGATTCGTGATGCTGTTCATTAAATGTGTTCATACACGTTCCTGTATTTTTCTCCTTTATTTGTGTAGAACATGTTTTATACTGTAGATGTTTTAGGCGAATCAGAGTGTCGTCTTCTGCCTGAATCCGCATTACTGGTAGATCCCGTTTCTTATTACGGCAGACACGTCTGCCAATGTACATATTTTTCACTTCATCGTAATTTGACATGTAGACCGCTTCGCCTAACAAAATAGCTTCGTTATGAATTATTTTACTTAAAACGTCTCCTGTAAGAAATGACTTTGAAATTTCATCAACAATCGATTTTAATTCTATTTCTTGTCCTTGAAAACGTATTTTCTTTTGCAGGATCCTATGCTGTG
The DNA here is from genome assembly GCA_951329385.1 of Polia nebulosa. Lineage (NCBI taxonomy): Eukaryota > Metazoa > Arthropoda > Insecta > Lepidoptera > Noctuidae > Polia > Polia nebulosa. The sequence continues at coordinate 10,756,089 of OX589615.1, forward strand.
TGTCTACGCTCAAATCTGTTAGATTCGTTTTGTCATCATTCATGACGATATTAAATGCTTCTGAAAATTTGTTTTGAACAATATTAAGTAGCTTACTGCCTGTGATTATAATCGTCAGTTTACTCTTTATTTTATTTGCAATTGTGTCGAATTTTTCACTCGAGTAGTTATCACTTTCGAGAATGTTATTGAATACAATGATGATTATTTTATCTTTGTTCGTATTTTCTAATTCGGTGAGTAATGTCTCATATTCGCTTTCTTGTAGTTCCGAACAATACTTCATGTCCAGCACGACATGGTCGTTTCTCTGTAAATACTGTTTCACTTTGTACAGCGTTAGTATGACACTTTCTGTAATGATGATATATCCTGGTTGATCATTGAGTTCTAGAGAATTTATAACATTGTAGTTAAATGTGAGATCAGCTTCCTTAGTTTTTATCTCATACATTTTGTTCATAACTGTCATAGGAGGTTCACTGACAACGATTTTCATTGCATTTTCATAAATTTTACTTTCCTCTGTAAGATATAGGACCTTACTAGGTAACATCCACCAATTTTGTATGTCATCGTGGTATTTTAAAAATATCAAGTGTGATAGAAAACTATTCCTGCTTACTTGATTAGATTGACGTTTACCTATTTCTTTTCTTAGTATCTCTCCTGTGCCGTTTTCGTCCGCTTGATTAGTATAAAACAGAAGCCTGTTAATAAAATCTTTGGCCATGTTCTTGTCATGATCTCCACATTCAAATGTTAGTTTAGGGAAAGTTCTAATCTTCACGTCTATTCGATATTTGTTCAAGTTAATGGCTTTGTTTTGTTTTAGTTTTATGAGCAGACGTTTAGCAACATCTCCAAGTTCTTGAAAGTTCTCATTAAACTTCAACATTTTAGAGTTTTCATCGAAAACTAATAAATTACCGACAGCACTTGCTATGCCCCCGTTTAGCCTCAGAAACCCTTTGTCAGCAGATTCATCTATGGTGATGATATTGTTATGGTTAGATTGTCCAATCAAAACGAAGATTTTCTCCGCTAAATATGTAAGTCTTTCATCTTTGCTTATAATCATATCTTTATTCCCGAAAGCAGCCGGGACTTTTAAGTTTTGTTTTGAAGTTAAAATATCTCTTCCCGCTATTTCTATTGCATGTTCCAGTATCACATCTGGGACATGCACTTTTCGTAATTGGCGCTTTAAGTCGTCATTTATGATATTGTTGTTAACAAACTCTAACATACCATTTTTAATTGTTATGACACATCCGATTACTTTGCTTAAAATTGTAACATCAGTTGGTTTGTCGAAGAACAGGGCCACAAGAGTTTTGAATTCACTATCTTTAACCCTTCGTTTTTCTATCACTTCTTTGTACAATGAACTTTTAAACGTCATGAGAATTTCATCTTCAGTGTCAAAGAACTCTTCTCGAACGCGTGCTAATCGATATCTACCGGGTCGAACGTCAGAGACCTCGCAGAAACTTTGAGCTAAAATGACATGATAACTATACACTTGTTCACTATCCATAAATATCTGGAAATCAGTTATTTCGTCAAAAAATAACTTCGCTATCAATTTGGCAAGTTTTGTGACTTGTTCCTTTAGAATAACTTTGTACAGATACTCCAAATCTTTGTTTGTGACAACTGTTTGTTGGGCGCATTGGGTTGTGCCTATCACATCGTTCAATGAACTAGCTAAACTGCTCTCAAATACTACATTATTATTGTCTCCTCTTGCAGTCGTGTATATCACAAAGAAACATTCTATTTCATCATATTGTCCCTTGAAAATCAAATCTCTGCTACTTGGTTTGAAAGCTTGCTTGATTTTCAAATAACTCTTAAAATATGTAGCCCAGTCATTCTTGAGTAGTATGTCGTTCTCTCTGTGCTTGGCTTGTATGAACACGGCAAGAGGTTTATCTAATGTGTTTATTTTAAATCTTAAACAAATGTCGTCAAATATCCCAATATTATCCATATTGGTCGCTAAAGCGAATTCTTTAATATTCTTGTTATGTTTTGCTCTAAAATTTATCAAGCTAATGAGTTTAGTTTCGTACAGCTGTCCGCGGATACCTGACGTGCCGGGGCGCTTTGTATACATTATACTAGTCATGATGTATTTGATACTTTTGGAAGATTAATATAGGAGGATTTTATGGTCTCGTACCATGGACAAAAATGAAAATTACTTTGCCGCACATTAGGAAACCATGAATGTTTAAAAAAATGTCGACTCTTCAGAAGTCAGAATCACTTCACTTCAGAATCAGAGACTCCTGGCAGCACAGCAACTTCGACTGCAAGTTAATGAAATGTCACGTCACGTTTCATTTCTTTGAACTACTAGAAATGTGTTATGTCTTGCGATCTTCAATGAATACTTTCAAAATATTGTAAATCTGAAATAGAAAAATATAGGTAGTCATATTGCTACAAAAATCCTTTCTGCAACTTATAAATTAATTTTAAAGTGGGAATCAATAACGTGTCTCCCCTAGTGACGGTAGGTATTTAAGGAAGATGATTTTAGGTAGACTGCGAAATTATTAAATTTACGTGTTTCTTAGCTTTGCATTTGTCATATATTTATTAACATACGACCTAATGTATAGCTAAAAAACAGACGACAATTTAACTAAATGTTAGCTCACGTTTCATTTCCTTGACGATATAAAGATGTCTTATGTCTAGCGATCTTCAATGAACAGCGTCAAAATACTTGAAGATCTGAAATAGAATAAGCTTTTTTACAATAGATTACAACCGACTTCTAAAAATTACAAAATAACTTTATTTTCGGAAGTCGGTGTTTATATTTTGTTTCATCGTTATATGATCGACTTCCGAAAATAAAGTTATTTTGTAATTTTTAGAAGTCGGTTGTATTTTTTGTTAAAAAAGGTTTATATTTTTCATTTCTTAATTGTTGTAGCCCAGAAGTAAAACTAAATATTAAAGTTATACATGAAGGGGCAGGATGGACTGGAGGCCCTTCATCAGAACTCATCTTCTAATTATGTGGGTAGGTGGGCGCGGTAGTTGAAATGAAATACAGCTTCAGATCACAATTCACGTATTTTAATCACTTCTCACAGGAATCACAATATAATTAGGTAATTAGCAATGACTACTACACGTAACAAAATATAAAGAGTCTTGAAATAACGTGATGGCAAAGATTCAGAGCCATTCGTCACAAGCGTGGTGCGCGGGCGCCGTCCCAGCCAAAAGAGCCTTATAAGATGGCCGCCCGCACGCCATCGACAATGACGCTTCGCTAGGTTGACATTGACAGTCCTGTCAACCTGACGTTTGACGTAAACGCCGTCATAAATATTTTTCGTTTATGTTGATTTTTTCAAAAAGTGCTGAATCAATTTCGATAAAATTTATATGGGACCACCTCTGAAGTATGACCTACCATACATAAAAAAAAATCATCAAAATTGATTCAGAAATGGCGGAGATATCGCGTAACAAACATACAAAAAAAACTTGGAATTAAGAACCTCCTCTTTTTTGTAGTCGGTTAAAAATATTAAAGTAGAAAATACTTACACTTACAAATTAGTTTCAATGTGAAAAGAGTCTACACAAGTAACGGTATTTAACGCGTCAGGCCCCTCGCGTTACCATAAGGTAACGCAGCAATAGGTTTTTAATTGTGTCTGCTAATGAGGGGCTTGACGCGGGCACATGATTTAAAGTAGTCTACGAAACTAACGTGTTTTTTTGCTTTACATTTCGTCACATGTTTTGCAACATACAATCTAAAACAGATGGCAATTTTACCAAACTAGTGTTCACCAATAGTTCGAAATTCGACTTCATTTAAATTTTAATTTCGAACATTTTTAAGGTTTTATTGTCTAAGACCATAAACATGACATGAAGTGACATGGCTGCGAAACGAAACAAATACGTGTCAAACGCATGGTATTGTGTGTTAGGTTTTTTTTTATTCATGAATTTTATTTTTAATACGTATTATATAAAAATATTAGGTTTCTGCACTCCTCCATATAAACTATAACTATGCCAAATTTCACATTCCTCCGTCTGCGTGATTTTCGTAAAAAGGGATGGAAAGTTTTTGGATGTTACCTCACGTTCAATTTTCTTGAAGAATTAACGATGTCTTATATCTTGCGGTCTTCAACGAACAGTGTCATTGTACTTGTGGATCTGAAATAGAAAAATATTAAAGTAGTTAGATCATATGGTTAGAAAATACTTAAGTATTCATACTTTATATTAGTTTGTAAGTGAAAAAGAGTCTACACAAGTGACGGTATTTACTAAACTTAAAAGCTAATACTTTTCAAATTAATCTTACTAAAACTAAAATGATGAACTTGAAACTTAACAAAAAATACAATCACAATTTCAAATCAATTCAGAAGATCCACTATTTGAATCTAATGTTACAAAATTTCTTGGCCTACATATTGATAACGATATGTCTTGGAGGACGCAAATTGACGATGCGTGTGGGTTTTGCTATGCTCTTTAGATGCTGGGTAAAATTGCAAACATGACCGCACTCTTTGCAGCGTATCATGGTTACGTTGCCTGCACTTTACGATATGGCCTGATATTTTGGGGTAATGGTGCTAAAGTTGAACAAATACTTATAGCACAGAAAAAGTGCATTCGAGATATATGCAAAATAAAACGGACGGATTCGTGCAAGCCACATTTCCAAAACTTGAAAATATTGACCACAGTGTATCTATGAAGCCTGTATTTTGGTAAAAAATAATATGCATCTATATAGACTTGTCTATACACAAACACCAAATTTCTCCATAAAAGCATATATATGCAATGGCTCCGAAACTATACAATAAATTACGAAATCGGATTTTATTACTTAACAACGTAAATAATTTTAAACGTCAGCTTTTTGAATTATTGAGTGACAAAGCATATTACTCTGTCGATGAATACCTTAATGACAAATTTTGATATGATAGTGTACAATTTTATTTAATTCTGACAATTTTAGTTTTGGTGACATTGTATTATTTAGATATTTGGTACGATTATAATTAATTTAATTTTGATAATTTTAGACTTTGCTGACATTGTATTTTTCATGACATTTTGTACTATTTAAATTCCTTAATTTAATTTTGACAATTGTAATATTGCTGACATTGTATTTTCTTTTTCGTGCGATTTTTGCACTATTTCATAATTAACTTCGTTTTTGACAATTGTACTTCTATAATTTATTTAATTTTAAATATTGACATTAGCAAAACTACTTTGTATGCCTTTTGGCGGAACATAGGATGGACTAAGCATTTTTTTTATAAAACATAATTGTACCCTGTGTTCACGAATTTATTTCGTGAACACAGGGTACAATAAATGAAATGAAATGAAAAGGAACATGATGAGTAGCCTGCGAAACTATTAACGTGTTTCTTCGCTTTAAATTTCATCACATGTTTTGCAACATACGATTTATTGGCATTGCAAAGCTAGAAAACAGATGGCAATTTCACCAAACTAGTGTTCACCCAAACTAGTGTGAAATTCGACCTCGTATACTTACGATGAAAGTTTTTAAGGTTTTATTGTCAAAGACCATAAACATGACATGAAGTGACATGGCTTCTGCCCGGGGGTGGAGGATAAATTCGAAAGAGTTACCTCGCCCCTGGGCACTCGAGGCAGGGAGGAACAGGGGTGGGTTTTAGTCAGTAAGAGTCTGACACGAGTCTGAGTCATAGGATGATTTCCCATCCCCCAAAAAAAAAAAAAAAAAAGTGACATGGCTTTTTTTTGTGGAGTGGGAAATTATCCAATGAAATCTCCCGCTCTGGGTGGAGCAGGAGGGCGTGTCAGACTCTTACTGACTAAAACCCACCCCTGTTCCTTCCCTGTCTGAGTGCCTATGGAAGCGGTAACTTTGTTACGAATTTATCCTCTACCATACATGCATAAGTGACATGGCTGCGAAACGAAACAAATACGTGTCAAACGCATGGTATTGCGTGTAAGGTTTTTTTGATTCATGTAATTTATTTTTAATACATATTGTATAAAAGGTGTCTGCACTCCTTCTCTTTTGTGCTAAATTTCATATTCCTCCGTCCAATTGATTTTCGTAAAATGGGATGGAAAGTTTTTCCTTCACGTATAATATATAGATGTTACCTCACGTTCAATTTCCTTGAAGAATTAACGATGTCTTATATCTTGCGGTCTTCAACAAACAGTGTCAATGTACTTGTGGATCTGTAATAGAAAAATATTGAAGTAGTTAGATCATATGGTTAGAATCAAACTTCATATTAGTTTGAAAGTGAAAAAGAGTCTACACATAAGTGACGGTATCCCGTCAGCTACCGTAAGGCCCTTTCGGACCGCAAACACTGAATACGGCGCACTTCCCGTAAGGCCCTTTCGGGCCGCGGGTGGCACGCGTTCTTTCAACCTCTATGATTACATAACGAAACGTCATATTCCTGTGGAAATTTTTACACACTCGGAGCGGGTTATTATCGTACTTTTACAAACATTTCCATAGAGAAATACTGTTTTGAAAAATTAAAAAAAATGTTTTTATTTGCATGTTTATGTTTGTCAACGGCGGACGACAATTTGTTGATATTGTGTGTTTTAATTAGTTTCGTGTTTGTTTATGTGATATGTTGTGTTTATATATTCATTACTATGTTGTTATTACGTCATTATAACATCGTTTTAGATAAATATTTTGAAAAATTATTACGTTATGACATTTCTTGTCAAGGTCAACCGGTTTTGTTTACATTGTTATTGTGAGGGGTAAATGATGTGACTTCTATGTGTTTGAACACAGTTTGAAGGTATTTATTTATTGTTAGGTAGTTATTACATAGTATTAGAAAAAAACGCATCACAAAACGCAACGCAAACGCAGTAACGTAATTTGAAAAAGCCGTTACTTGGTTTGGTTTTCGTGATATGAAGTTTGAGAATGAATTATAGGAAAATATTATATCGGACTCTACAAAAAAAACACTGTTATTAAACTACTTGTATACTCATAGTATAACATGCAAGATTTCGTGTAAATTGATGCAGTGGTTTTATCAGAAATGAACCTAATACGTGAACAATTACTATTCCCGCCAAATCGTTGATATCAGCATTTGATTAGAATTCAACTCTCGTAACACAAGTATTTGGGATGGAACCCAAACTATAATGTTGCTGGATTGGAGGAGTCACTTGGTTCAATTAAACTCTTCTTAAATCTTGAAGACTATTTATTTACAGTTCAAAATATGGTTCATAAAAGAATATGTTACACAAACAATATATATAGTCGGTACAAGGTGTGGTACACGACAATGCTCAGTCGGTTCAAGGTGTGGAACACAACGAGACTTAGTCTGTTCAAGGTGTGGAACAAGACAAGTGTCTGTACAAGGTGTGGTACTAGACAATAGAGCGAAAGCCAGAGGACTTTCGAGCTCACTGAGTCAACTGCCGCTGAGTGACTGAATTTGACTGCCAGGGACGCCTATATTTATCACCCAAATTCCATGGGACACGTAGTGTAGCAAATGCAGACCCGGACAGCCAATACATTTTGAGAATTTCACAAATTAACTTGGACATTAACATTTGACCAATCACAAACATTTCGACATTCTGACGATAACCAATCAGAAGGGTTTTACAAATCTATTAGGTAATGAACACCTGCATATTTACTATTACATATTTACTGATCTTAATAACAACAAAACTGATATATATACATACTACAAAGTATGTATTCTATGGACAAACTGATTCTACGTTATATTCTACTTTTATATTCTATTTTTACATTATCACAAATCTATAAACTACAATAAAAACAAAGCAATTTTACATATGTATCTCGACATGTACATAATTTCACATGGTGGACTTCGAAAACTTTCCACTGTCTGTATCCAATCCATGAGAAGCATGAATTGGGACAACCAATCACTGACTAGCCAAAATTCCTAACTACGAGCTTTATTACTATTGGTCAATTTTAGCGCTGTGGCATGCACTACCTGCGCTATACAAAAAAGTTACCTCAGTGAGCTTGACATTAAAACATACTTTTATCCTTATTTCAAGACATTACTAAACATAATAAGATATAATGAAAACATGACAAATAAACTAAATTAACTATAGGTATGAACTAAAGCGATTACGCTTCCTACATACATTCGTTTGAGCGTCCTGCACATTCCTCCCGCCGTGCGACGCCCGCCGCTGACGTCGCAGTTGTAGATGGTGCAGGATCGCTGGTCTCGGTCGGCAGGACGACTATCTTCTTCACCGGACGTCGTAAGGTTCCTCCTTTCGTGGTCACGTCCACCGTTCGTACCACTCCATCTGGGCCGGGAAACGTAGCACAGATGCGTCCTCTGATCCACATGTTCCGTGGAAGGTTGCCGTCCGCGATGAGTATTAGGTCACCGACTTTGGGAATCGTGCCTTTGGTGTGCGGTTCTCTACGGTTCCGTAGCTCTGGGAGATATTCTTTTAGCCATCTGGCCCAGAATATATCGGTGAGTCTCTGAGATGCGCGCCAACTTGCTCGTAGATGCAGGTCACTGTCGTTGAATTCACCTGGTGCTGCGATACGACCCGGACCTCCCAAGATGAAATGATTGGGCGTCAGGGCTTCTGGATCTTCGGGGTTCACGGATACGTGGGTAAGTGGCCGGCTGTTCACTGTGTGTTCGGCTTCAATGAGTAACGTGTGAAGCACTTCTTCGCTCGGGAAACGCTCGTTCAAAGTGGCGGCAAGTGCTGTCTTCACAGATCTCACCATGCGTTCCCATGCGCCTCCCATAAAAGGAGCACCCGGTGGGATGAATCTCCAGTCGATCATTTTCTTTGAGGCTTCTTCCGCTGTAGCTGCGAAGATGGTAGTCCGTAGTTCCTTGTCAGCGCCGTGAAAATTAGTCCCATTATCGGACCACAACTGTGTTGGACATCCTCGGCGCGCTATCATACGACGCAGTGCCATGATCGCCGAATCTGTGTTGAGCGATGCCACAAGCTCCAGATGAATGGCTCGCGTCGTGAGACAGGTGAATAGGGCGACGTATCTCTTCTGATGACTTCGTCCCACTGTAATGGTCATTGGCCCAAAATAGTCCAATCCAGCGAAGGTGAATGGCCTCTGGTGGTGAGCTAGGCGACAGGAAGGGAGATTCCCTGTCATAGGCTGCGGTGGAGAGGCTGCCTTCATGCGACATCGTAAACACTTACTGATAATGTTCTTGGCTGTAGGTCGTAGGCGGAGCACCCAATGCTGCTGACGGCATTCGTTGACTGTCATCTCGGTGCTCGCATGATGCAGCTGGCGGTGGACATGTTCGATCCACAATCGTGTTGCACGGTGATCTCCATCAAGGACCATTGGGTTCTTCAGATTCTCAGCGATGTCTGTCATGATGGCTATTCTGCTTTTCAGTCGAATCTCTCCATCTATGAGTTCTATGCTCAATGTGTGTAGGCGACTGCTTCGTGGTAAGGGTCTTTTGTTCTTCAGAGCTTCTATTTCTTCCTGGAAGGATTGTTCTTGTGAAGCTTGCAGGATCAGATTCTCGGCCTTACGAAGAAATTCAGTGGAGAGAGGTAAGTAAATGTTTGTGGTCTCTCGTCTCTCTGCCACTTTGACTGGCAATGTTCGTTTGTTCTTCCTCCAATCAGGATCGTTGCTGTCGTTCTTTTTAGTTCTTTTGTAGTTGATGTTTTGTCTTGATTGGCGACAGAGGTGCAGGAACTGCAGCATTCGTGCTGTAGATCGTAAGTATCTCTCCCAGCGTGAGAATCTATTGACGTCCGGTATTGCTTCACTGATTTGTACGTTCTTGTCAGTGAAGGCACAAGTTCTCTCTTCCCCTGTGATTATGACAGGGTTCTTCTCGTCGGCTGGCCACGTTTCTGGGGAACCGAGAAGGAATTCTGGGCCGTTGAACCAACGATGATCTTGCCCGTAGTTTTCTGGTACATCTCTTGTAGCGTCGTCTGCTGGGTTCAGTTTGGTCGGCAGCCAGCGCCATTCGTTGGTGGAGCTATGTTCCTCGATCGCTGCGATGCGATGAGCTACATACGGCTTGTAGGTTCGAGACCCGGTTCTGATCCATGACAGTGTAGTTCTGCTGTCGGTCCAGAACGTGGTTGACTCTGGCGTTTGCTCGTGCTCTTCTTTAACTGATGACGCCATACGTGCTCCGAGTACTGCTGCTTGCAGCTCTAATCGCGGAATCGACATCAGCTTCAGTGGCGCCACCTTGGCTTTGGCTGTGATTAGGCAGATGTAGACTCTTCCATCCTTGGTGACTGTTCGCCAGTACATGGTTGCTGCGTATGCAGATTCACTTGCGTCTGTGAACACGTGCAGCTGTAGGGATTCTGTGTCGCTGAAGCCTGGGTAAGTTCGTGGAATGGCCATGTGTTCCAACTTCCTGAGGTGGGTGAGCCATTTTCTCCAGCTGGCAGCCAGGTCACTGTCTAGGGTTTCGTCCCATGCTGTTCCACGACGCCAAACTTCTTGTAGTATTTGCTTGGCTCTGATGGTGACCGGTGAAACGAGTCCCAATGGGTCAAACAGGGACATAACTATTCTGAGAGCTTCTCTCTTTGTTGGCGTGTCGTTCTGTAGGACGTTCTGAGGTATGCGTGCAAGATTTAAATTGAATGTGAGGGAGTCTTCCGTTGGCTTCCATATTAGACCGAGAACTCGTTCTGTCTTGATGCTGTCGTCCAGCTTGATTGTGTCTTCAGTCTTGGCGACTTCCCCTAGCGCTTCTAGAAGGGTGCTCGAGTTAGATGACCATTTCTTGAGTTCAAAGTGCGCTTCTCTATGTATGTCACGCACAGCTTGCGAGACTCTCACGGCTTCCTCCAATGTGTCAAAACTATTCAGATAGTCATCCATGTAATGTTTTCTTTTGATAGCTTTGACTGCTTCTGGATGTTCCTGCTGGAATCTCTCGGCGTTCGTGTTTTTCACGTAGATTGCCGTCGCTGGTGAGCAAGAAGCTCCGAAGATTAGCGACTTCATGCGGTATTGTTCCGGCGGCTGGCCGTCTCTTCGGTCTCCTCGCCATAAGTATCGGAGAGCATCCCGGTCTTCGGGTCGTAGTTCTATTTGCAGGAACATTTCGGTGATGTCAGCGGTCACGGCGATTGAGTGCTGACGGAAGCGCATTATTACTCCTGGTAGCGATTGCAGTAGATCTGGGCCAGTGAGTAGTTGGTCGTTTAATGAGACTCCTCTAGTCTTGGCTGCTGCGTCGCAGACAATCCTAAGTTTGTCTGGTTTCATGGGGTTGAACACGGCAAAGTGAGGTAGGTACCATGTTCGATGTTCCGATGTCGAGTGTGGAGCTGGTTCGGCGTACCCTTTTGATACTAGTGCTTCCATTTGTTCAGTGTACTTCTTCTTTAGTTCAGGTTCTTTGTCTAGCTTCTTCTCTACGCTCATGAGTCTGTTCAGAGCGCTGTCATAGTTGTCTGGCATCTTGACGTTTTCATCTCGCCATAATAGTGCAGTTTGATATCTTCCTTCTGGAGTTCTGGTCGTATGTTTCTGAAGGATTCGGAGTGCCTTTTCTTCGGGATCGTTGATGGGCTTCTTCGGATTGATTTGTATGTTGTCTATCGTGATGTATTCTTTCACCAGTTCATGAAGTTTGTCATCCGTGTTGGCGTATCTGATGAAGTTTACTCTGTGGCCAAGTGTTCGCGTGTGACTGCCATGCAGGACCCAACCCAATGGTGTTAGTGAGGCCACTGGTTGGTTCTTTTTCCCAGTTCTGACCTCCGTTGCGATGAGGAGATCCCAATTGTCTTGGCCAATCAGAAGTCTAGGTCTTGCATCTTCTGTTACTATCTCTCTGGCGATGTCATGAAGATGTTCACAGTCTCTGACTGCTTCTCCAGGGATCTTCTGTGCGGCCAACTCTAGCTGCTTGATTGTTCTCGCTCGTAGCTTGCGTTCGGACGTGTGAAGTCCTTTGATGACGAAGTTCACTCTTCGAGATGACACGTCGACTGTGGGTTCTCCGTCAAAGGATGCTATTCGAAGTGGTTCACTGGATCCTTCTGCTCCGATTTGATTGGCTAGGCTCTCATCGATCAGAGTTACGGTAGAGCCGTCGTCAAGGAGCGCGTAGGTATTGACAGCTCCCGCCGGTCCAGAAAGGTGCACTGGTATTATTTTGAGAAACGATACTCTCGGTGTCCACATTGAATGGACCTTCTCTTGTTCTTTTTTGGAGCTATCGGTTTCTTCTTTCTTCTTGGATGCTGCACCATTGGAGTGTAGCATCTTGTGATGTAAGTGCACACAGTTGCCTATCTCGCATCTCTTTGGTTTACAGCTGTGTTGCTTTGTTCGAAATCTGAGGCAGCGAAAACACAGGCGATGCTTCTTTGCGATGTCCCATCTTGCATCAGTAGTTGCCTTCTTGAATTGGTCGCATTCCACGATGCTGTGCCCTTGACGATCACATAAGCCACAATTTGGTTTGCTTGCTTCTTGCGTGGCATGTACCCGCTGCTGACGTCGCTGCATGTTCTGAGGCGTTGGTGTTGTTGCAGCGATGTTCTCAGGCAGTGCATACGGGCTGCACATCTCTGCTTCTATCTTGATGAATCGGGTAAACTTCAGCAGATCAGGTTCGGTTCTGGGTTGTTCTGCTGAAAACTGGTACCATTGCCTTTTCAAGGTCGGTGTGAGCTTTTCAACCATAGCCTTCGTGACTTCTGGATTGAAGAGATAATGCCCGCAGTTGAGTGCTCGCAGAGTACCAATGATGTTTTCTACTTTGGTAGCGAAGGTGCAGACTTCACGCGGAGATTCAGTGAGGCGAGGTAAGGTTCGTAGTCGCTCCATCTCGGCCATGGCTATTGAGTCTGGCCGACCGAAGCGTAGCTCGAGTGTCTTCATGACTTCGTACGGGTCAGCGTTCACTATTAACAGACCCTGTACAGCTTCTTTTGCTATTCCTCGAAGGCTTCTTCTGAGTCTTGACATATTTTCTACTGCTGACAATCGATGCGCTGTCTCACAATAGGCGGCGCGGAACGTGAGCCAATCTTGATGAGCTCCATTGAAGCAGGGAAGTTCAGAATGCTTCATTGGCTGTTGGTACTGTGCGGTCTGCACAGCTTGCGTAATTGCAGCAGCAAGTTCTCTCATGTCCGTCCTTGTATCTGGGACGGCTAGTACTGTAGGTTGTTGCGTGACGTGGACTGATGGCGTAGACGGCGGCACCCAGGTTGCAGTGGCAGGTTTCGACGTGTAGCTGTGATGCGGCGCCGTAGTGTAGATCGGTTGCCATGATGTGTTCGGTGCCACGTGCGTAGAGTTCGATGGCCAGGGCGCGCCGGGTTCTATTGGCGCTGGCCTTGGTTGCGGTTGAGCAGGCACGTAGTTCGGTTGCCAGGATGCGGTGGTGATCACTGGCGGCGGGTTCAAGTGTGGCTGCGCAGGCGCGGGGTTCGTCTGCCAGGAGGCGGCGGCACTCACTGGCGGCGGGTTCGGGTGCAACTGTTCGGTCGCAAAGTTCGGCTGCCAAGAGGCGGCGGCACTCACTGGCGGCATGTTCGGGTGCGGCTGTTCAGTCGCAAAGTTCGGCTGCCAGGAGGCGGCGGCACTCACTGGCGGCATGTTCGGGTGCGGCTGTTCAGTCGCAAAGTTCGGCTGCCAGGAGGCGGCGGCACTCACTGGCGGCATGTTCGGGTGCGGCTGTTCAGTCGCAAAGTTCGGCTGCCAGGAGGCGGCGGCACTCACTGGCGGCATGTTCGGGTGCGGCTATTCAGTCGCAAAGTTCGGCTGCCAGGAGGCGGTGGCACTCACTGGCGGCGGGTTCGGGTGCAACTGTTCAGTTGCAAGGTTCGGCTGCCAGAGGGCGGCAGCGACCACTGGCGGTGGGTTCGGTTGCGGGGGCCTGGTGCTGACTCCCGCCGGTAAAGTCGCCGGGATGTCCCAGGCTACGGCGGTCGTCACTGGAACTGCAGGATCGATCGACGACTTTACCTCAGATTGATAAGGTCTGTTGGAGATGGCGAGCAGCTGACTTGAATGGAGCCAATTAGTCACTCGATGATCATTTCCAGCTTCCGAGGCGACGGAGGATACGTCTTCATCAGTTGACTCAGCTTCGATTTCGGCTAGGCGCGCGGCCGCTAAATTGGCTAATCGTTGTGCCAGCTCTGCTTTGGCCCTGGCTACGCGGCGCGCTTTTGAAGTTTTATCACTCTTCTGTGACGTAGGTTTGCTGCGGCGACCACTTTCTTTGTTCTCAGTTGTGACGTCTTCTTGCGCGGCGTGTTTAACTGTAGACGCGGTGGCGGCTGGGGCTTCCAAAGTGTTGGCCGTTGTTCGCGTCGCTTCTGTAGCGCTTGTGTCAGTCGTGGCTTCTGTAGCGGTTTCCGTAGCAGTTTCCGTCTGTTCTGTAACTGTAGTCGACGCCTGGCCGCCTCGTTTTCCCGTAGACCTCGTGACTGGCATTGTAAATTCTTCTCAATAATGAATCTTCACAAATAATCTTCAATAAGTTCGCTGGAGTCTTTTCTATAGTGACTTTCCTCAGATCCGGCTCGAAGGACCAATATTTGGGATGGAACCCAAACTATAATGTTGCTGGATTGGAGGAGTCACTTGGTTCAATTAAACTCTTCTTAAATCTTGAAGACTATTTATTTACAGTTCAAAATATGGTTCATAAAAGAATATGTTACACAAACAATATATATAGTCGGTACAAGGTGTGGTACACGACAATGCTCAGTCGGTTCAAGGTGTGGAACACAACGAGACTTAGTCTGTTCAAGGTGTGGAACAAGACAAGTGTCTGTACAAGGTGTGGTACTAGACAATAGAGCGAAAGCCAGAGGACTTTCGAGCTCACTGAGTCAACTGCCGCTGAGTGACTGAATTTGACTGCCAGGGACGCCTATATTTATCACCCAAATTCCATGGGACACGTAGTGTAGCAAATGCAGACCCGGACAGCCAATACATTTTGAGAATTTCACAAATTAACTTGGACATTAACATTTGACCAATCACAAACATTTCGACATTCTGACGATAACCAATCAGAAGGGTTTTACAAATCTATTAGGTAATGAACACCTGCATATTTACTATTACATATTTACTGATCTTAATAACAACAAAACTGATATATATACATACTACAAAGTATGTATTCTATGGACAAACTGATTCTACGTTATATTCTACTTTTATATTCTATTTTTACATTATCACAAATCTATAAACTACAATAAAAACAAAGCAATTTTACATATGTATCTCGACATGTACATAATTTCACATGGTGGACTTCGAAAACTTTCCACTGTCTGTATCCAATCCATGAGAAGCATGAATTGGGACAACCAATCACTGACTAGCCAAAATTCCTAACTACGAGCTTTATTACTATTGGTCAATTTTAGCGCTGTGGCATGCACTACCTGCGCTATACAAAAAAGTTACCTCAGTGAGCTTGACATTAAAACATACTTTTATCCTTATTTCAAGACATTACTAAACATAATAAGATATAATGAAAACATGACAAATAAACTAAATTAACTATAGGTATGAACTACAGCGATTACGCTTCCTACATACATTCGTTTGAGCGTCCTGCACAACAAGTATTGTTTGCATTTTATGATAAGGTCTGTTTATTCAACAACCCAAAAAAAAAACTTGAAGTGCCTCGCACCAATAGAAGCGTCAGCGCACCGTTTTATGTAAACAAAGTCATAAACATGTCAATGGCGGGCAAATAGCGCGGATGCGCGAGTTTCGCGCGCGCGGGAGCTAACGGGTGGGACATGATTTAAAATAGCCTGCGGAATTATTAACGTGTTTTTTTTTTCTTTTCGTGTGGTTCTATGTTTATTGCAACATACGACATTATGCAAAGCTCCTTTTTGGATTTGTGATTCACACAAATAATATTTATATATTTTAGACAAAATTTCCGACAAAATTTAAATGGGACCACCTCTGGAGTGGCATCTTAAGGACTCTTAAGGATAAAAATATAATTTTGAAAATCAGTCCACAACTGACAGAGAAAACGTACATACTGTCGAACGTAGAACCTCCTCCGTTTTGCGAAGTTGGTTATAAATAAATAAAGTATCGTCAGCAAACAACACCCTAGTAAGTTTGTTTTGCAATAAATGAGCTAAAGAATCATTGCTTTATACAATAAAATAAAAAGAACCTAAAATTGAGCCTTGGTGTACCCCTATTTTCACGTTTAATCCCAACGAATTCTCATCGTTTGTCTACACTAATGTTTATTAATGCTGCCATTCGAATAAGATTTCACTAAGCTTATCGCTGTTTTTCCTAGTCCGTAATGCTCAAGTTTCAAGAGTAATGTTTCATGATTCATTTAAGAAATCACAAGCCTTAGGTCGCAAAAGATGCCTATAGCATCTTGTGCCACAATTCATGCACTAAAAATGTGTTTTAATTAGGAGAAACCAGCGTCAGTTGTACAACGTCTTCCAAAAGTAAGTCAAGGTGAGGGGAGATGTTGCGGCAGCGATCGAAAGAGTCCCTCCGGGACTGGCAAAAGCAACTGCAGGAACACGAGTGGGTTTTAGTCAGTAAGAGTCTGATGCGCACTCCCGCTCCTCCTCCCGAAGTTATTTGCTGATTTCCTTCCATAAAAAAAACTTTTTAAGCAAAAATTCAACCGACGAAAAAGAACTAAAAAGCAAAAAATAAATAAACCTTTTAAGTCTTGAGTATTGAGCTTATTTACCTAATTAAAATATCAAATTTTTATAAACTAATTTTGAGTCGGCGCCAAACAACAGTCTTATTATTAATATCTAAATTTTATTTGTACGTAGAAATGAAGAAGGCTAGATGTAGGTAATTAATCATTTTATTATTTGGCGCCGACTCAAAATTAGTTTATAAAAATTTGATATTTTAAGTAGGTAAATAAGCTCAATACTCAAGACTTAAAAGGTTTATTTATTTTTTGCTTTTTAGTTCTTTTTCGTCGGTTAAATTTTTTGTTAAAAAGTTTTTTATTTTATGATTTTTTGTGACTCGCATCATCTTTTAATACTCTGAGGCTAATTTCTAATCCTTCATCATTCCTCTTGCCACTGAGCTGATGATGTAACCATCATTCCTTGAGGTTCCCAGGATATTGACCAAGTGAGGTTACCTCCAATATTCTAAAGACGTCTTTTCTTCAAAGCATATTAAGTGGTATCTGTCACTAAAACCAGTTTTTTATATCTAACTTCTATTGTTTAGGAAAGGTATGGTTTCCATCATCAGCTCAGTTTCATGATGTGATGATTCCTAAATGCAAATACCTGATTAAGTTATGAAAAGTAAACAGAAACAATATTCGTGCCCAATTTTCGAGGTTTTCTCTCAATTTTATCAGGATTCCATGATCAGATTCTAATGTCCTTGACATCGGACTACCCTTGAGGTATACCCTATCTAAGAAAAAAAGAATCATCAAAATCGGTTCATAAACAACGGAGTTAGGGCCGAACATACGTACAGAAACGCTTAACGTGCCCACAATTTTCGAGGTTTTCTCTCAATTTTATCAAGATTCCATTATCAGATCCTGATTTCCTTGACATGGGACCACCAATGAGGTATACCCTATCTAACAAAAAAAGAATTTTCAAGATCGGTTCATTAATGATGGAGTGAGAGCTGAACATACACACAGAAACGCTAAACGTGCCCACAATTTTCGAGGTTTTCTCTCAATTTTATCAAGATTCCATCATCAGATCCTGATTTCCTTGACATGGGACCACTCTTGAAGTATATGTTATCTAACAAAAAAAGAATTATCAAGATCGGTTCATAAATGACGGAGTGAGAGCTGAACATACACAAAAAAAAAAAAAAAAAAAACATATATACGGTCGAATTGAGAACCTCCTTCTTTTTTTTCGTCGGTTAAAAATAAATACATAAAAAAGCTGAGGAGGGATCAAAGGCAAGTCCCGAATCTGTCGGCTTTTTTCGGCTTCCATCGAATTAGAGACTTAAATTCATAACTATTCTCTAGAACGTATATCTTGTTGATTTGGAGCAGAAGTTCGTAGCTTACTCGTAATAGCGTGTTTTTGTTATAAAAATAGCCAATAGGAAACCTGTTATTGGGTGTAACCATTTATATTTCACATTTTCCTTATTCATTATGGGATGAGGTTCGTACTTGTAGTTCTTTTTCTTCATATATTGAGAGTTTAAAACAAACACTGTTGGGATAAAATTGTCGAAAAACATTAAACAATTAAACTGTAGGTACTGATTAAAAATTAATCCACATGAGGTTAAACGTTACCTAAATGATTTTTTAGAAATAATTACCGTGAGTATGACAACATCAGCTAATAGGTTATTTATAGTCTAAGATCACAGCGATGTTTGACTTTTTGCAGTGTTTCCAACAGTGAACGCAAATAAAACATTGCGTTCAGTGGTTTCCAAGTACAAATAAACTTGCCATGCCATAGGTTCTTCTTATAGACAATCAATACAAGGCAAAATGGCTGTATCGTGGCGCGGATTACGTTATAAACTACGACGATTAAAACCCGACTTTGAGAATTTAAATATAAAACGCAGGTGTAACTTTTCTGTAACAACTAAGCAAGTAAGGGTTAAGCATCTGAGGGTCAACAACCTGTGCACATTTTTAGAAATTCGCTTCGACTGCATCAATAGCTCTGCCTATTGATTGCCAAAGATCTGCTGTGAAACCGACAAAACACTAAGTGTTTTTTTTTTCTATAAGAACAATGATGGCATTTTCTATTTTCTGATAGCTCCGGATTCGTTGCTACAATCATTTTAAGACACGAAGGAAGTGCGTGCGAGTTGCACTGTTATACCGAGGTATAACAATCGATGGGATTTCGAGTGGAAGGCGTGCGGTCTATAGGGGTGCAGGTACAATCTATGGGATGAAACTTAAGCGTTAAATGTTGAGGACTGGAAGCAGCAGTTTTAAAGAATTTGATGAGTTTTGTTTTTTTATGTTGAGGGTGAGAAGGTTTCTGCTAAGAATGTCAGCAGTAATAAGCAAACGGTTCTCAGCAAGTTGACAAACTTGATCCCTGGAGTTGGCATGGAATATAATTGCCGTATCACCTGCATAAGATATAATTTTGGCATTTTCTAGTGAAGCATCTAGTATGTCATTGATATAGAAAGCAAAGGGAGTTGAACCGAGGGCACTGCCCTGAGGAATTCCAAAGCTGATTGGCAGCTATCCACTTGAATAGTTTCCTACTTTTGCTAATTGCCAGCGATTGGTGAGGTAGGACTTGAACCAGTCAAGCGCGATAGCTCGTATCCCTATTCAATCAAGTTTGGTCAAGAGAAGATCTATACCAATTGTATCAAACACCTTGGCCAAGTCTAAGAAGACTCCTATAGCGTGCTCTTCATTTTCGAGGAGTGATGAAAATAACAGTGATGTAAGCTGATCTAGGTTTCTATCTGATATGTTATGTTTTCTATGATATTTTTTTATTGTTGATAGGCACGCGTTTGACCACTATCTCACCTGATGGTAAGCGATGATGTTGTCGAAGATGGAGCACGCTTGCCTAGAAGTAACCTATTCACTCTTGACTTAAGACTCCGGGGTTGTAGCTATCAGGGAAACACAGACTCCGGTAGGGAATTCCACTCCCTAGCTGATACTACTAGATATAGATATATATATATAATACACGTTACTTCTGATAACCTAAAAGGTGTAGTATATAGCAACAAAGAAACAAAAGTGGTTCCCAGTCAAAAAAAGTTGGGAACTATGCTGCTATATAACAATAGGTTTTTTTTTTAGGTGTTTGTGATGTTTCTGTTTATATTTTGTTTTGTTCTCTAATTACAAGAAGTGAAATTTATATCTATTTTTACTATCGTTTATAGTAAAAAATAGATATAAATTTCACTTCTTTTAATTTTTGCCAATATAGATACCACACCTACCTAGTTTTAACCGCCAGGGATCGGCTATATCTAGTTAAACCAACTGCTCCCGGCCAGTTTTAGCCGGCTAAAACTAGGTGTAGTCGCACTTCGGGTTTTAGCTGTAACATAAAGTGTGCGGGTTGCGACGACGGGCGTGAAATATCAAACATATGAAACCGCCGCCGCTTGAGTTCATAGTGCGGGCGCCTAGCGCGACGAGCTCGAGTGAGATAGCGTGCGTTATTTTCAAACGTTCCTATCCGCGTGTTGTGGCCACATTACGGGCCTAGTCCGCAAGCGACCTAATGCGTGGGTCGCAGGAGATCTCTATATAATCTGTGCGCAGGAGTATCAAACCGGTTCGCTCGGCGTATGCGCGTCTGATTTTTTTGTTTTTGTAAAATTGCGTTAAATACAGAAATATTTAAAAGTGTGATCCAATCTAAACCAGCCATATGACAAAGTAAACGTCCACACCACAGTAATCACACAATAATAAGAAAATTATGGAGCGAAAAAATTTTTGGGTACATTTTATGTTCTTCTAGAAATAAAAAAAAACACCATTTACTTGTCTGCTTTTATTTATTTCTTGCACACCATCTCCTGTGTTCAACGCCTCCCATCTCAGGATCAGACTATCTAATAAAAATACTGAATCCTCGTCCATGATTTTCAACTCCTGAAATACGCCTTACCACTACAACAGCTCGCATGTCACTGTGGGTGTGGCCCCGCCCGCCTACGCTGTCGCGCCCGCTACAGGCCCTAGTCACCGCGCGTTCAATGTGGACGCACACTTACAATACTGCGATCACGATTTTTGTCATATTTTGTAAGTTAACAGTTTAGCTTTTAGCACTGAATCGAAAAATTGCCTTCACAACCCCTCAATTTTTAAAGTATTATCCAACAATACCTCACACTATGACTATAGGAACAGCAAAAAAAAAAGATCAAACTTAAATCACTTTACAAATGTAAGTATTATTATAAAGTGTTGCTAGATGGCAGATGGACAGAGGGAAACTATAAGGGTTCCTTGTCCTTGCTGTGACTACGGAACTCTAAAAATTTATAGTCACTAATTCGCAAGACTGGTTTCGGCAGGCGTAGCTCAACCTTCGGTCTGCCAGGGTCACGGGAGTGCTCGAAGGAGTTACCGTGGCCCTGGCACAGGTAGCTGAAGGAACACTGGTGGGTTTTAGTCAGTAAGAGTCTGATACGCCCTCCCGCAGTTATTTGATGATTTCCCACCCAATAAAAAAAAACCTTTGGTCGACCCGTGCGGCTTTTAATTAGGGTGGTACTACATGTATCCTATAACTTTGTCTAATAATATCTTTGTCCTATATTAAACTTTGACGGACGCCCAATAAACTTGTCCAAATTCTTTGTCCATGATTTTATGTAGTCTGAGAAAATGGAGGAACGTGGAGCAACTTTATGTGCTGCTATTATCATTAAAAAAGAAAAGATAAAACAAGAAAAAGCTTTGGGTCAAGCCATGGATCGACAGGTGAAAAGAAGATTCAAGATAAATTAAATAATTACAAGTCGAGGATAAACATTCATAAAAGCGCTTTTTACGTTTATATGACTCAACATTCAATTACATTGTTACGAAAGTATCACCGTAAAGAAAGACAGAATCTAAGTTGCAGCCATTTTGATTTAAATGTCAATATTCTTTGATCAATTAACAGTGTTGATAACACATTTGACGAAGTCTTCCTAGGTACTTCTTTGATCAAACTCACATTGGACAAAGATCTGGGATAAATGTAATACCACCCTTTATTCTGGAGCCATTTTGATGTAAAAGATGTGCCATATAAGCTTTTCTATACCGAACGCAATCCAAATAGGGCAACATTTGTTATAAATTGTCAAACAATAAGAAACAACAGGGCGACTTATATGTCAATGAGGGCGACGAGGGCGACCCACTCAAGTGTCAACGCAAATGGACAATACAATATGTGGAATCATTGAAACAGGCGCGATCTCGGTAAAATGGAGCTGAGAATTTTATTGTAGTATTGACTACCTCAGTGAAGTTCACACACATACACACATTAGAATCTGTTACATCTGCATTCAATGGAAAA